>OZ038454.1:20426041-20577349 GCA_964036195.1 Sphaerolaimus hirsutus | reverse complement strand
TGACACTGTGATGTGAAATGATGATGACGTGAAATGATAAAAATTGAATTTTTCAATTCGCTCTAGTTGTGGCTGATAACACTCAGTATTGGACACGATTAAGGTATTGATTCATATATTATCCTTAGAAAATTGTAGACCCGTAGCATGATCCACACTCGTGTAATTAATTTCACGACGTCATTTCACGTCGTCATTTCACGTCGAATCGACGCTGAGCTCTAATTCCGGCTTTATAAGAAAAATGGTGAGATGAAACTACTAGATAAAAATAGTTCAAATCATTCTAATAGATGTTAAAGCTCAAATATTAATACTATTGCTATTAAAATTAGATGATATTAAAATATAGCTCAAGCTAGAGCAGTAAACCTAACAACGATTGAGTAAATAACAAGTAATTACCGTATTTCCTCGAAATACCCCCAGGGGGTTTATTTTTTCAGAGTGAGAATTTTGAGAGAAAAACGTGAAAAATGCAACAATAACCACCATTTATAAGTTTTTACAGCCTTATATAAAGATGTAGATGGTATAAACGATGTTCTAACGTAACACAGTAAGTGTTTGGAATGTCTGTTATGCATTTCCCAGACCACAAATTCATAGAGCCCATGTTGAGGGGGGGGTTTCGAGGGGGGGGGGTATTTCGAGGAAATACGGTACGTGAATAACAACGAAGTCATAAATGTCACAAGTCACTTGATTTACAACTCGTAACTTACCTAAAACAGTACTAAAGACCGTTCCCGTCACTTGATGACTTGGTCTCTGATCCGCAGTTTATCATTTTCCGGCAATGCTCAGTTTCGGCTTACGCGGCGTCACTCACAAATCCAACGATTCGCTAACACCCGCCAAACTCGAACCACGATATTGAATTGGAAGCATTCGGCTTTCAGAGGCCGTCATTCGTCGCGCGTCGCGACCAGAGTTGTTAAAACGTATTTACGTTTACTCGATAAATACGGATACTCGAGTACTGCGTGAATACGTTTACGTTTCCTTCCGAAAAATACCGGTACTCACTTATTCGCGTACTTATTGAAAGTACGCGAGTACAGAAAACGTATTTGAAACAGAGTTTTTGTATAGGCTTTTTCAAGGCATAAAGGAAACAAAGGGAGAGAAAAGTTAAAAATAGGGACAAAATATCCAGAGTAGCAATAAATAGGCAAAAACACATTGACTACTGCATTTGATGGTGGAAATTAGTGGAAGTTAGAAAATTAGTTTTTTTGAGCAAAAATTGGGGGAAAATTTATCAAAATACCCACTAGTGATGGAAAAAGCGCCAGACTTTTAGCGCCAAGCGCCAAAAGCGCCATGGCGCTTTTCTGACCGCCAGCGTCAAGCGCCAATGGCGCCAGAGCAAAATAGCGCCAAGCGCCAAAAGCGCCATGGCGCTTTTCTGAACCCCAGCGCCAAGCGCCAATGGCGCCAGAGGGTAATGGCGCCAAGCGCCAATAGCGCCAGCGCCAAAAATTTTCCTGCATTTCATTTGTACAATAATGAATTCATAACTGTGACGTGCCGCGTACGTTGTAGAAGTCGATTTCACCTTTGCTATAAAAGTTCAATCAACCAACTACCGTATTTCCTCGAAATACCCCCCCCCCTCGAAATACCCCCCACAAAATGGCCACTATGAAATTGTGGTCCAGGAAATGCATAACAGACGTTCAAAACACTTACTGTGTTACGTTAGAACATCGTATTTACCATCTACATCCTTATATAAGGCTGTAAAAACTTATAAATGGTGGTTATTGTTCCATTTTTCACGTTTTTCTCTCAAAATTTTCACTCTGACAAAATAAACCCCCCGGGGGGTAATTCGGGGAAATACGGTATAATACAATGTTTCATACATTGTTAAAATCACCAGGGATATATGTTTCAGCCAAAAATTGTGACTGGGAAGCTTTCAATGGGGGAGTTCTTTGTCCCTCACACAGCTGTAAGGTGCAGTTATTTAAGGGACTTTTTTTTCTCATTTGACTAACAGTTGGTGGTGTTCTACGGAGTGGACTCATTTGAGAATTCATGGTGTTTTTCCTTTGCTACAAGGACTACATTTACATGCACTCGAAAAATACATATACATATAAAAGTCAATGTTGCATTTGCTAATTGCCCTGTGGGCAGTCCCAAGCCCTGTAAAGTGTAAAGTAAAGTGTCAAATGTAGAGTCAAATGCAAAGTCAAGTATCAATCAAAACAAAAAAGAAAAAATTTTATTACTGAATGTTGCAGTTTGACAATGACAATTGACAGTTTACTTTGCATTTGACTTTACATTTGACACTTTACTTTACACTTTACAGGGCTTGGGATTGGCACCTGGTTGCCCAAGTTTGTATTAATCATGCCAGGGAATAATGACTTCGTTTGCCTTTTTGAGGGGGGGACTATTCAAGAAGGGACATTATTTGAGGCCATTAGAAAATATAAAATGCCCTTGTTTTAAAATAAACTTTTAGTTATCAACGTTGATCAGTTGAGGCTTTAATTGAATCAAGGTGGGTATAATGCTAGCACATTTTTTGGCGCAAACAAGAAAATATTTGCCCCACGCTCAAATATGAGGACCTCTTGAGTAAAAAGTAAACATATTTCAACATGTCTACTATTATTCTATGTCCCTATATCCGTTTGTCCCCCAAATATTGCGTCATCAATATTTAATTAATATAAATGGCCCCAAAGTCCTTATTGATTGATCAATATTTATACAGTTGTTTTCAAAATTGGTCAACTGGACTGTCGATTTTCACGGTATTATAACAATTTTTATAGTCACGGTTGGCGCTTTTTTGGCGCCATTTAAAATGCCGGCGCCAAGCGCCAATAGCGCCACCAGAAAATGGCGCCAAGCGCCAAAAGCGCCATGGCGCTTTCTCAGATCCCGGCACCAAGCGCCAATGGCGCCAGAGCGTTTTAGCGCCAAGCGCCAAAAGCGCCATGGCGCTTTTTGCTTTGGCGCCAGCGCCATGGCGCTTTTCCATCACTAATACCCACTTTTACGTTTTCCAGAACGAAAGTAATTTACTCACGTTTACTCATGAGTAAAAGTAAAAGATATATACTTTACGTTTTCTGTACTCACCTGTGAGTAAAAAATAAATACCTTATGTTTTCGTTTACTTTCAAAAACGTTCAGTACTTTTAACAACTCTGGTCGCGACCACAATGCGCGTTCGTTCATTATTTATCCAACTGCTAAAAATGTATTTTTTTTCGCAGGGGCACGTGCGCGCATCGAATCATGAGTCACTGGCTGCACTGTTTCACAATTTCACAATTTCGCAGATGAGCAATTTAACTATGATGTTTAGTCATTACTTATGTTTGCTTGTGACTATTAGTGTGTAAGATTTTTCATTTTTCATCTGTTTACAGTGATCATTGCACAGCATATTTTACTTTAAAGCTGTTTCCATGCAGAGTTTACATTGCTGGACATTTTAAGATAAAAGTTTCATCATAAAACTAAGAATGCTGAAGGAAAAAGGGGAACCCCGAAGGGAGTAGGGCCCTGGATCATTATATTTCACTAGGACCATTATATTTCAGGCTGTATATTATCTCAGAAGCTGTTACACAGTAAAAACTTTCTAAACTATGGGTATGGAAGGATGGTTAAATTGGCGCCAAAATAGCGCCAACAATTAAATCCATTTTATCAGCATGTAGATCACCACAAAAGCATGTACCCGATAAATACGTATACTCGAGTACAGAGTAAATACGTTTACGTTTCCTCTGAAAAAAGTTCTGGTACTCGCTTTTACGTATACTTTTTGAAAGTACTCGAGTACAGAAAACGTATTTTAGATAGCCTTTTATATAGGTTTTTAAAGGCATAGAAGGTAAAAAACGGAGAAAATTAGCTAAAAATATATGAAACTACCTAGTCGAAACTGGGTATAGAACCAAAAATATAGTCAAAAATTGCGTAAAATAGGCAAAAAGTTATGAAAATAGCTAATTTTGAGCGACATTTCTCAAATTTTTGGCGACATTTCTCAAAAGTACTCACGTTTACGTTTTCTGGGAGGAAAAGTACGTTTACTCACGTTTACTCATGAGTAAAAGTAAAAAAAATTACTTTACGTTTTCTGTACTCAAGAGGTGAGTAAAAAATCAATACTTTACATTTACATATACTTTGAAAAAAGTTAGGTACTTTTAACAACTCTGGTGTATTTGTATTTAATTTGTCGAAACTGAATTTGTCGTTTTACCTTCTATTTGATTTCTATATGCTGTAATCCAGAAAAGAGTCATCAGAGATTTTTACCGATATGTATTTATTTTCATGCGATACTTCGCATTATGTTTTTTTTACATTTTCAATTTTCAACACTTCGTTGTAATAACATGGACAAACAAAACAAATAAAAAAGAGTCGCATGAGAAATATTACCGTTTGCATTAAACTATTTTTATGGATATATTTTTCTATCTCATTGTTCCCTCATTGGCACGGAAAAAATGTTCCATGATGCCCACATGGAAAACATAAAAAATCTATGAGTAAGGATAAAATTCATAAATAGGTATGTGAAGTGGGTTTGGAATTTGGAAATTTTGCGGATTTGGGTATCTGGTGTCGGTTCCAAAAATTTTGCGGTCAGGCATTGGGTAAATAGGCATCAGTTATCGTTATCAGGGGTTGGGTTTTTGGGGCTGAGTTTTTGGTTCGGTTTTTGTTTCTTTCAGTAACACAACACAATACTGTTCATTGTGACCGTAAAACTCATTGGGGTTGGCGTGCAAACTGCAGAAAAACGATTTGTTAAAAATATTAAATCAAAAAGTATTCTACCAACGTATCCTATCAATTGAGGTACTCTTAAATTTGACATTTTTATACAAAATATATGCGCGCGCGCGCCAACATGCCTACTGGTATCGTTTTAATGCGAGCAAAGCCAAGTAATGTTAAATCGGAAATCCGAAATATGAAGACCCGCGAGGGTTTACCATGTAGTTGATTGAACTTAAAATAGGTATACAACATTATTTTGTAGTGTTTATGTTCAATCAACTTGTACTCATCTATGCTACTATCATTCAAATGCTGTGCCCTATGCCGTTGCTCATCATCCATATAGAGTTCTTGATCTAGAGTCAAGTTATAATTACCGTATTTACTCAATTTACCCCCCCTTGAAAACCCTCTCACTGAAGTACCACCAGGGGCATATATATATCGGGGCATACAATCGTACATCTATACACAACTTGGCGTTATGTGTAGTCATGGAAAAAGCGCCAGGACTTTGGCGCCAAGCGCCAACAGCGCCACAGCGCTTTTTCGAACCCCAGCGCCAAGCGCCAATGGCGCCAGAGCAATATGGCGCCAAGCGCCAGAAGCACCTTGGCGCTTTTTGCTTTGGCGCTAGCGCCAAGATCCAGCGCCAGGCGTTTTGTTCCTGGCGCCACGAAAAAATAGCGCCAAGCGCCAAGAGCGCCATGGCGCTTTTCCGAACCCCAGCGCCAAGTGCCAATGGCGCCAGATCAAAAAAGCGCCAAGCGCCAAAAGCGCCATGGCGCTTTTCCATCACTAGTTATGTGTACCAGCGATGCAAAACAACATACCTAGATAAATACATCATGTACATTGAATACTTGATGTACATCATTCCAGACGGGGGGTATTTCAAGGGGGGGTATTTTTCCGGGGGATTCCGAGGAAATACGGTGGTATTTACATAAAATCCGTGAATAAAATGTTGCAATTTCGATTTACGTCAATGGGATAGACAATTATACACCCACACACGGTGCGGACCATTGAATACAGAATAATACAGCGTGATAAAAATAAGATGAATTTGGTGAAATTTTTACTATTTTTCTGATTCTAAAAATGGAAACATCAAGGGAAATTTCATTTACTGTGTGAATTGCCTTGAAACCTCGTTGAACACCATTGCATACGAACTCAGTGTAGCTAATATTCTTATGCATAAATATATGCCTTAACTTACTAAGTTTTGGTGACTGGTTCCTATACTGTAGAAGTTTTAACGTCACCTGACAACAGAAAATTTACAATTGACCGTTCTCAAACGAAGCACTGTATCTATTACCTTAGGGTCTTTACATAGGTAAATATTTACGGTATCTGTCAGCGAGGACTTTTTCGATGTAGATATGAAATATAATTGACTCTCGATATCTCCACCTATACAATTTCGAGAGAACTGCACGCTAAGGATGCTTCAATGCAAAAGATAGGAGGCACAATCACAGGCCTCATTGTGCCCGATTCGTGTGTGTTTTTGCACACAATGCAGTCACTATTTATTAGTACAAATGCCCTTTACAAACACGATCCACAATCTTGACAAACAGGGTTAGTAGATGGCAAAGTTGCTTCCCAAGAATGCAATTGCACATGTATAGGGGGTTGACTTGAGTTTTTAGGGGCTGAGTTTACAATTCAGGGTTGAGTTGATGGGTGTTGATAAATTAGGGTTGAGTTGACAGAAGTTTAAAGATAAGGGGCTGTTGACACAAGTTTAAAAATTAGAGGCTGAGTTTATGGGAGTTGAGTTGATGGGTGTTTGCCAAATTAGGGGCTGAGTTTATGGGAGTTAACAATAACATTACCATAATCCTTAAGTGAGGCCCCCGGGGCTAAAAAATATAAATTGTGATATAATGCATTTGTGGGTTACTGATTACAATGATTTGAAATATGCACTCCATTCTGACAGTACATTACGATAACCCTAAATTGAACCCAAAATGGGGCCAAAATTGTCAAATTGTGAAATGATGCATTGTGGGTTTCTAATTGCACTGATTTGATATATAATGCACTCCATTTTGACACTACATTACCATAACCCTGAAAATGAACCACTGGGGCCAAAAACTTTCAATTTGTGAAATGATGCATTTTTGGGTTTCTGGTTGCACTGATTTCAAATTTAGGTTTCTGATTGCACTGATTTGATATATGCACTCCATTGACACTACATTACCATAACCCGAAAAATGAACCCATGGGGCCAAATACTTTCAATTTGAGAAATGATGCATTTTCAGGTTTCTGATTGCACTCATTTGAAATATGCACTTCATTTTGACACTACATTACCATAACCCTGAAAATGAACCACTGGGGCCAAAAAATTTCAATTTGTGAAATGATGCATTTTTGGGTTTCTGATTGCACTGATTTCAAATTTGGGTTTCTGATTGCACTGATTTGATATATGCACTCCATTTTGACACTACATTACCATAACCCTAAAAATGAACCCATGGGGCCAAATACTTTCAATTTGAGAAATGATGCATTTTTGGGTTTCTGATAGCACTCATTTGAAATATGCACTTCATTTTGACACTACATTACCATAACCCTAAAAATGAACCCCCTGGGCCAAAAACTTTTAAACCATAAAATGATGGATTTGTGGGTTTCAGAGTGTAGCTATTTCAAATATGCCCAGGGCTTAAAAAATTAGAAATTGTGAAATGATTCGATGTGGGTTTCTAATTGCACTGATTTGAAATATGCAATCCATTTTGACACTACATAACCCTGAAAACTACATAACCATAACCCTGAAAATGAACCTCTGGAGCCAAAAACTTTCAATTTGTGAAATCATTCATTTTCAGGTTTCTGATTGCACTCATTTGAAATATGCACTTCATTTTGACACTACATTACCATAACCATAAAAATGAACCCCCTAAGCCAAAAACTTTCAAATCATAAAATGATGCATTTGTGGGTTTCTGATTGTAGCGATTTCAAATATGCACTCCATTTTGACACTACATTACTAAAACTCTGAAATTGAACCCCTAGACCCAAAAATTTCTAATTGTAAAATGATGCATTCTGCAGGTTTCTTATTGCACTGATTTGAAATGACTCAATTTCAACTCTACATTACTGTAAGCCTTAAATTGAACCCATGGGGCTAATAAATTAGAAATTGTGAAATGATGCATTTGTGGCTTTTTGATTGCCTTGATTTGAAATATGCACTTCATTTTGACACTACATTACCACAACCCTGAAAATGAACCCCCAGGGCCAAAAATTTTCAAATCATAAAATGATGTGTTTGTGGGTTTCTGATTGTAGCGATTTCAAATATGCACTCCATTTTGACACCACATTACTAAAACCCTGATAATGAACCCCTGGGCACAAAAACGTTCAATTTGTGAAATGATGCGTTTGTGGGTTTTTTATTGCAGTGATTTGAGATGTGCACTCCATTTCTACTCTACATTACCATAACCTTTTAAGTCTAACCCTTGGGGCTAAAAAATTGAAAATTGTGAATTGATGCATTTGTGGATTGATGATAGTGATTTTTTGAAATATTCATACCATTTTCACACTACATTACCATAAACCTGAAAATGAGTTTATGGGAGTTTCCAAATTAGGGGCTGAGTTTATGGGAGTTTCCAAATTAGGGGCTGATTTTAAGGGAGTTTCCAAATTAGGGGCTGAGTTTATGGGAGTTTCTAAATCAGGGGCTGAGTTTATTGGAGTATCCAAATTAGGGCTGAGTTTACAGCAGTTTCCAAATTATGGGTTGAGTTTACAGGAGTTTCCAAAATTGGGGGCTGAGTTTATGGGAGTTTTCAAATTAGAGGCTGAGTTTATGGGAGCTTACAAATAAGTGGCTGAGTTTATGGGAGTTTGCAAGTTAGGGGCTGAGTTTACGAGAGTTTGCAAGTTAGGGGCTGAGTTTATAGGAGTTTCCAAATTAGGGGCTGAGTTTACAGGAGTTTCCAAACTAGGGGCTGTGTTTACAGGATTTAGAGGGGGTCCCCATGGGGTGCCATTTTTGGGGGGTCTCCAGGGGGTGCCATTTTCTGGAGGTACATATGGGGGTGCCATTTCAAGGGGGTCCACATAGGGTGCCATTTTTTGGGTGGTCCCCAGGGGTGCCATTTTTTGGTGGTCCTCAGGGGTGTGCTATATTTTTTTTTGCAGGGGGGTCCTAAGGGGGTGCCATTTTGGGGTGGTCCCCAGGGGGTGCCATTTTTGGAGAGTCCCCAGGGGGAGCCAACTTTGGGTGGGTCCCCAGGGGGTGCCATTTTTGTGGGGGTTCCTAGGGGGTGCCATGTTTGGGGGGTCCCCAGGGGGTGCTATTTTGGGGGGTCCCAAGGGGGTGCCATTTTTGGGGGGTCCCTAAGGGGTGCCATTTTTCGGTGGTCCTCAGGGGGTGCCATATTTGTGGGGCCCTAGGGGGTCTCATTTTTGGGCGGTTCCCAGGGGGTGCCACTTTTGGGGGGTTCCCTGGGGGGTGCCATTTGGAGGGGGTCCCCATTGGGGTGTCAGTTTTTGCAAGCCTCTGAGTAGTGGGTACCTATAGCAGGATTCTCTCCAACCTTCAGTTGGGTTTTGTGGTTCTCTACAATTAATACCACAAGGATTTACAAACACAAAAAGAACAGCAAAGCACAAATGTAACCAATTGAAGATTACAACAAAGTTTGACACCTTGCAAAAACCACACTATCATATCACAAAACCTATACCACACAGAATGCACACTGCACACCATCATACCAAATCGCAAACTGTCCACATTTTACTACCGAGTTTCATGCCCAACCATTTTACAGTTAACAGTTTTACATTTTACCAACCAAGTTTACAAAAATCCATTCCAAAACATTGCATCTTTGGTATTGGTCTTGTTATTGTTGGTACATTACATACTGCATTTCAAAACACATGCCTAGCATGTGGGCAAACTTAACTAAAGTATCATATTTTCTCCAATGGTATTAATTGTAGAGAACCACAAAACCCGACCGAAGGTCGGAGAGAATCCTGCTAGTTCAATAACATTCATTCGATCCCTAATTGGAGCGTAAATTCCATACTTTTTCTTATTAATAAGTTATGAAAGTTTAGACATGCCGTATTTCCTCGAATTACCCCCGGGGGGGTTTCAGAGTGGAAATTTTGAGGGCGGGTTAAACGAGGGGGGGGGGTATTTCGGGGGGGGGGGGGGGGTTATTATTTCGCCAGAAATTTTTGCAAATCCCAGTACTAAATTGTCGCTTGAAACGCACGCAGACGTCAAAAAATGCAACAAAAACCGCCATGTATAAGACTCTATAGATTTGTTTAAGTACCTGTAGACTGTATGTATATTCACTGTTCTAACATAATACACTATACAGTCATTGTTTTCACGTGTATTCTGCATTGCCCGGATGAAAAAAGCAGCTTTTTCGTTTACGTTTCTTATACACTCAATTTTGGGGGGGGGTATTTCGAGGGAGGGTTTATAAATTCATAGTGCCCATTTTGAGGGTGTTATTTCGAGAGGACGATATTTCGATGGGGGGATTTAGAGCAAATACGGTAGTTATACAAAGTATTCTTTTCTCGACCTTGACTTTTTGATTGGCCCATACCGTGTGAAAGAAGAACAGTATATTTACAGACAATAACCATACCCGAACCCCGAAGTGTTGTGTGAGGTTTATTGTTGTTTTTTACACGTTGTAAAATTACAATGTACAAGTACGTACGTAAGAGTGAATCAGTTCGAAAACTTTGTGAATAAATATTAGAGACATATCACAGATTTGGTGCAGTGGAAACTATGCATTTTTATACGATATTCACCGAAACCCCACGCATTTCTATTCGTCACACATTCAACAAACTATTCACAACGTCATTTTTATTTCTAATTATTTGCCTAAAATTCACTGCCAGCCAGGATGAATTTGTGAGTTACCTAATTTCACATTTTTAAAATTCACAAAAATTCACAAATCCAAATCACTCAAAATTCGAAAATTTCCAGTTCGTAGACACATCGAAGCGAGAGTTCGAGGACCATTTGCGCGACGATGATTTTGCAAACGCGATAAATCCGCCAGACGCGTTCGACCGGCCGCCGCTGTTCGTAGACAGCGGCGATGGAATGTACAACGCGGACAAATTCGAGGGAGACATTGCGAATCCAGGTGCCACTCCCAGACCCTGTAAAAGACCCTGTAAGGTGTAAAAGACCCTGTGAAATTTCATGTGTTATGTAAAAGACCCTGTAAAGTGTCAAATGTAATGTAAAAACCCTGTAAAAGACCCTGAAAGTGTAAAAGACCCTGTAAAATTTCATGTGTTATGTAAAAGACCCTATAAGTTTTTTTTGTTGTGTAAAAGGCCCTGTAAAGTGTAAAAGACCCTGTAAAATTTCATGTGTTATGTAAAAGACCCTATAAGTTTTTTTTGTTGTGTAAAAGGCCCTGTAAAGTGTCAAATGCCATGTAAAAACCCTGTAAAGTGTCAAATGTCATGTAAAAAACCCTTTAACGTGTCATGTGTATCCAAACCTTATTTGATCGTGTCCCAATCGTATGTCTTTGTATCCTAATCTGACTTTTTGACATAATATCTGTATACCAAAATAGTTTTTTTTTGGATACGATCAAATAAGATTTGTATACACATTGCATATTACAGGGTATTTTACATGACATTTCACACATTACAGGGACTTTTACATGACACATGACATTTTACAGGATCTTTAACATGACACATGACAGTAAATATACAGGGTCTTCTATACTTTACAGGATCTTTTACAGGGTCTGGGAGTGCCCCCAGGCCTCAGCGCGGACACGGTAAAAATATTCATGGGCAACGATCCTTTCCTTGAAGAAGGGGACGCAGATTTGCTCAGGAACGCAGTGAGAAGTGGTTACCTGCTGTGGCCGAACAAAAGAGTGCCCTATGCTATTTCTAGCCAGTATACTAGTTACAGGTTAGATTGTTCCGATGCATTTGTATGGATAATGTGCTGTATTTAAATATGTTACTGTATAAGTCCCCACTCGAATATCCCCACTTAAACAACAATCTCGGTCATAAACGGCTTCTATTTATTTAGGAAATACAACAGCCTTCTCATGCTATAACATACACCAATGCTCTGACATTTACCGAATATCCACGAAATGCCCACCTTCAATAAACCCTTGCTCAAAATACCTTCAGTCGGTAGTTCCGCACGCTGTAAAGCGTAATGTGTCAAATGTCATGTAAAATGTGACAAATCAGTATGATAAATAAATGCGTAAATTACACCTTGCAGCCGGTCCCAAATCGCCGCCGCTATGCAAGACTACGCGCAGCGCACCTGCATCGACTTCGTGCCCCGTTCCAATTCGGACAGAAATTACATTTACATCATGCCCGATTCGGGCTGCTACTCGCTAGTGGGCAAAACGGGCGGCAGGCAGATTTTGTCGCTGGGCAGCGGCTGCGTCAGCAAGGGCATCATCATACACGAGCTCATGCACGCGGTCGGCTTCTTCCATGAACAGTCCAGGACGGACAGGGACCAGTATGTGACTATACAATGGCAGAATATACGACGCGGAATGGAAGGTGGGTAGGTGGGATTTTTGCAGCCAAATAATTACCGTATCTGTTCTTATAGAACGGCATACCTCGAATAGAAGAGCATCTCTGATACAAGAGCACCTCCAATAGAACAGCAGGTGAAAAGTTGACGAAAAAAACAGCGTGGCGCTCTTCTATTAGAAGAAATACGGTAGTTCTCGTGCTTGCCTTTTTCTATTTATCGGCATATCAAATAGCAGCGAATATGGATGTCTAATGTAAAATTCACATCACAGGTCAATTTCGATCCTATTCAGCCAGCAAGGTACAAGATCTAGGTACAAGCTACGACTATGGTCAGTTTTTTGCACTTCACTTGAGTGTGTAAAAAAGTTCTTTGATGCAAAATTGTGCATTTTAGGTTCCTGGTGTAAATATTTATTACTTATGGTTAATTTTGCTACAGGGATTAATGAGAACAGTATTTTTAGGTAGATGTGAATGTGAAAATTTTATCATTAAAACAACACCCAAGTAATTTTACACGAAACTGAGCACTAGCATGGAAAAACTTGGGATAATATTTACATACAAATTCACAGTACTTTTTAGAAAGTGGATGGGATGAAAGCGGTGCTTGTTTCAAAGGTCGCTATATTTACTCTTCAAAACATAACAACGACAATAACAACGATACGGCGAAATCTCTGAAAAAAGTTCCCAAATTTTCAAATAGCGTCTTTCAATATAAGCATTGGAATTTGATTATTTTGTTTGCCATTGAGTATTTCATCCAGGCTCAATCATGCACTACGATTCACGGGCATTCAGTCGCAACGGGCAGGCGACCATCGTGCCCAAACAGAGGGCGAGCATAGGGCAGCGCAGAGGCTTCAGCTCCAACGACGTGACCAAGATCAACAGATTGTACAAGTGCGACGGCTCGGGTGAGTGTGGGCAAGTGTTGGGTGACAGCGCGGCAGCGGGATCATGTCACAGCGCTGCGCGCAACACTTTTGACAGTGCAGTGAAGTGACTCAACGTCGACAGTGCACTGGATGTTGGTACTTGTGCCAAAGAAGCAGACCAGGGGCCAGTTCCGCAAGTGGAAAAGTTAAGAGTTAAAACTTAAGAGTTGAGTAAAATGACAAATGACAAGTTATGAGTAAAGTTAAGAGTTGAGCAAAACGACAAAAAAATTTACTCCACTCTTAACTTTTCACTTTACTCTTTACTTATCATATATCATTTTACTCAACTCTTAACTCTTTACTCTTTACTTTTCCACTTGCGGAACCGGCACCAGGGGGCAATCTCGCTAAAAGTCCGGTGTTAAGTCAAGTTAAAATTGTCATGTAAAATGTCATACAAATGTGTCAGTTTTAAACAACAGTTTTAAAACAAACAGATAAAAATAATTGCTTGCAGTGTAGTAAATAGTAGATACCTAGTTGTTGATAGTTGATGTCACTCAATATTTGTAGTAAGTTCAATCAACTACTACACTATGAAGGCTCGAGTAGCAGCAATTAAAACTCCCGCAACCATTCACGCAGTCACAACTCAACGCCCTACAACCCGACGCCCTACAACACGTCGGGTGACCACCCGCCGCCCGGCAACACCGCCCCCGCCGCGCCCGGTCACGTCGAGGCCGACCACGGGCGGCGGCGACTGCCGCGACAAGCGCAACAACTGCGACTACTTGGTGAGCACCTTCGACGCGTGCCGCACGCAGCGCAGATATATGGTCGTGTACTGCGAGAAGACTTGTGATCTGTGCGGTGGAACTGGTGGGACAGGAGGGTGAGTGTTTGTGATTTGGTTTGAGCATTTTGTTTGTTTTGTTTTTAGGTTTCGTATTGTCAAAAATAGATCCTTTAAAACTATTTGTGTGGATAGACATACCTTATTTGATTGAATAATCCCCTGGGGGATTATTTTTTCGACAGACATTTTTGAGGGGGAACTATTCGAGATGCGGAATTATTCAAGGGGGGAATTATTAGTTCGTTAAAATTTTCAAGCATGTTTCCATCAACTCATTTCACGAAATATGCCTTATAAACACATTTTTTTAAAATTAGGTAAAACAAATTAATCAAGACGTTAAAGAGGGGGATTATTCGAGGGGGGAATTATTCTTTCCTCACTCGTCTTACAGGGGGGGGATTATTCGATGGGGGAACTATTCAAGCAAATACGGTATTTAGAGGGATATTTTCGTTCTATTTGTACCGTTTCCTATTATTAACACTTTTGGCAAAATATTCACAAGGTGGATGAATATTGAATACGTAGTTGGAAAGGGAATGCGTAATATGGGTATGGGGATAAAGTGATAGCTAGCTAAGAGGTACCCACTGAAACAGACGGATAGTTTCGGCACGATTTGAGTGGGCTGCCCCCCCCCCCCCTTCTGAAACCCTAACGCTGTGATGATGACGTGAAATGATACACATACCCCCCCCCCCAGTCCCCGCCCGGGCCGCCCGGCCCCCCCAACAACGGGCGGCGGGTCGTGCAGCGACTTCCGCAGCGAGTGCGCCGTGTTCGCCCGCGTGGGCCTGTGCTCGGGCAGCGTGTTCTCCGGCTTCATGCGCAAACAGTGCCGCAGATCCTGTGGACAGTGCGGCGGCGGCGGCGGCGGCAGGGGCGGCAGGGGCGGCAGGCGACGTGATGATGGGGATGTGTGATTGGTGTGATCGCGCTGCACACACTACGTAGTTTACTGCCGGAAAATTCACAATTTAGTAAACTCATCTATCAGTATGAGTTTACGGGAATGAGCTGTTCGTCAACTACAGTTGACGGAGATTATAAAAACACATTCCGGTAAACTAAGATGAGCTTAGAAGCTGATGTGTGAGTTGAGTATATATTTAGTGTGCCGGTAATAAAAAAGGTAGTGTGTGTCATCCGAATGAGTTAAATTAACTGGCTATCGGCATAAATAAATTGCTATCGGGTGATGGTAACTACCTAATTACCTAAAATGGATACACCTAAATGAAATAGCGGTCCTCAACTGAAACCAAGCCGTGGGATAAGCCAGATTTACAGCATAATGATCAATAGGAGGTGATGCAACAAATTCAACGTCACCAAAAAATTAGTCATTTTCATTTTTTCAAGTTTTTTATAAAAAATTCATGTTTGACAATCAATATTTTGCAAAAATTTATCATGTGCGTGATGTGAAACTCGAATTTAAATGAAAAACGTTCGATTAAAAATGGTCCGCCGTCAAATCAATTTCACGGTGAGGCCTTAACATCAATTTGTCGATGGCCATTGCATGCATTGACTGCATCGGGTGGGCGCGCCAGCGCCATCCCTCGCTGCCGAGGGAGGGCGCAAGCGACCCACCCATAATATGGTCAGAGACAGCAAAATGCGGAAATCGCAAATTTAAAATCGCAAAAACTTCGGAACGCAATGCGCTAGTGCAGAACCAACTACACCATTAAAAAGCCCGTGTCTAGTGATGGAATGGCGCCATGGCGCTGGCGCCATTTGAGGGCGCCAAAGGGCGCCGCGCCATGGCGCCATTGGCGCTTGGCGCCCTTTTTCTGTGGCGCCCTTGGCGCCTGGCGCTCACATTCTGAAAGGCGCCATGGCGCCCTTGGCGCTTGGCGCCCTTTTTCCGTGGCGCCCTTGGCGCCTGGCGCCCTGCTTTTAAAGGGCGCCAAAAAGGCGCCAGCAGGGTTTCAAGGTGAGTGCTGTATAAATGGACAAAAAAGATGAAAAACGCATTCATGGATGATCTGAATTCGCCAGAAAAATGGACAAAGTGGTGTGAGTGGGTATAAATCTTTTGTGCAACGGTTCATCAGATGTGTCTGACAGATCAGAAGACGAGAATGATGGAACGTTGCACTTGCAAAATCATAAATCAATGGATTCAAATCGTTGCAATTCCATTTTTTTGTCTATTTTGAGGAAACATTGATTGGAAAAGTCAATTTGAAGTGGATGGATTGTTGTCAAATGACAGTATCCATTGTGTTTGAATTATCATGTGAATTTTACTTGGATTTTTTTGTTGCTAGTGTTGTCTTTGTTCATTACACCCTGGAGAACGCAAATTAAGTAGTGAATACATGTACTAGGGTGCTGTAGAAACACTTTTAGCACACGCAGGGTGTTGTATGCACTTATTTTAATCCTGGCGCCCTTGGCGCCTGGCGCCCTTGGCGCCTGGCGCCCTATTTTTCAAATGGCGCCATGGCGCCCTCTTTCCGTGGCGCCCTTGGCGCCTGGCGCCCGCTTTCCGAATGGCGCCATGGCGCCCTTGGCGCCTGGCGCCCTTTTTCTGTGGCGCCCTTGGCGCTTGGCGCCCACTTTCTGAATGGCGCCATGGCGCCATTGGCGCCTGGCGCCCTTTTTTCTGGCGCTTTTCCATCACTACCCGTGTCCATGCTAAAAATGCTAATCATATAGGCTATCAACACAGCAAACTGCATCACAAGAAACAATTTCATCAAACTTTTGCATGGCAGCGTGAGCTGTGTCAAAGTGCTGCAAACACTAAAGATACAAAAAGCTCACGCTGCCATGCAAAAGTTGGGTGAAATTGTTTCTTGTGATGCAGTCTGCTGTGTTGATAGTACATATTGTTAGCATTCGCATGTGTAGCTGCGACGCAAACTGCGACCAATATATAAATCATGTACATTATGACCGTTCAACCGTCGCGGTGGGGCACAGTACAATGCCAAGCCGAGTTTCAAGCGCGCACGAATGGCTTCTGCAAACACGAGTCCCGCTGGACCTTGCCAAAATAGGGTTGGTTGTTTTTGTAGTTGTTTTTTTGTGAAGGTTTCGTTGCACTAGTGCTACATTCTGTAGTGTTTTTTGGTATTTTAAGTCCCCAGTAGTGTTCATGCTGATGAGTCCTGCGCTATAATGGGAGCAGGTCCATGAGGAGGGGCGAAACCTGCTTTTTCTTTTCACTTTGTATAAAATTGCATACATGATATACATAATTCCAGACGGGGGTATTTCGAGGAGGGGTTATTTTCCCCCCAGCTCGGGGGGGGGGGGTTAATTCAAGGGGTGTATTTCGAGAAAATGCGGTATTTTTGTTTCGTGATGCTAACCCTGTCGATCTTGGTACTCTGCCTATTGTGTCGGTTGTCGTCCTGCATCATTGGCACGTGTTTCATGTACTCTTGCTCGATGGCGTCTAACGATGGCAAAAAAAGATTCAAAAATTCAAAAATATTTTCGAATTTTTGAATTTTACGCTGGGTTGCATTACGCCGGGAAGCATTTTATGCTGGGTTACATTATGCCGGGAAGCATTTTACACTGGGAAGCATTTTACGCCAGGAAGGATTTTATGCCAGGAAGCATATTACGCCGTGAAGTATTTTATGCTGGGAAGCATATTACTCTGGGAAGCATTTTATGCTGGGACGGATTTTACGCCAGGAAGCATATTAAGCCGTGAAGTATTTTATGCTGGGAAGCATATTACTCTGGGAAGCATTTTACACCTGGAAGCATTTTACGCTGGGACGGATTTTACGCCAGGAAGCATATTACGCCATGAAGTATTTTACGCCGGGAAGCATTTTACGCCGGGAAGCATTTTATGCCAGGAAGGATTTTACGCCGGGAAGCATATTACGCCATGAAGTATTTTACACTGGGAAGCATATTACGCCAGGAAGCATTTTACGCTGGGAAGCATTTTACGCTGGGAAGCATTTTACGCTGGGACGGATTTTACGCCAGGAAGCATATTACGCCGTGAAGTATTTTACAACGGGAATCATTTTAAGCTGGGTTACATTATGCCGGGAAGCATTTTACGCCGGGAAGCATTTTATGCCAGGAAGGATTTTATGCCAGGAAGCATATTACGCTGTGAAGTATTTTACGCTGGGAAGCATTTTACGCCGGGAAGCATTTTACGCCAGGAAGCATTTTATGCTGGGACGGATTTTACGCCAGGAAGCATATTACGCCGTGAAGTATTTTATGCTGGGTTGCATTACGCCGGGAAGCATTTCATGCTGGGAAGCATTTTATGCCGGGAAGCATTTTATGCCGGGAAGCATTTTACGCCGGGAAGCATTTTACGCCGGGAAGCATTTTACGCCGGGAAGCATTTTACGCTGGGAAGCATTTTATGCCAGGAAGCATTTTTCGTGGGGTTGCATTATGCCGGGAAGCATTTCACGCTATGGGTAGGAAATTTACGCTGGGAGTAAAATTACCAGCACCTGTAGTTTACACATACACCACAATAACAGTTTTCTTGTCAGTGTCCATCATTTCAATTTCAATCAGGCTGAGAGCAGTCTGGAAAATAGTTTAAATATACATTTTCTTGTACAATATATTCATTTTAAGATGCTAGATCACATAGAATGTAATCAGTAAAATGAATGTAACATTAATATATGTTTTAAATTAACACAATCAATCATTTAAATAATTTTATATAACAGATTTTATACAACAGAGTTTAAATTGTAGTTTCTGTAACATTTAATAAATACATTAAACATTTATTATCTAATGCAGTATACTCTCAATATAACCTGAAAATTTTCCATCAACTGTTCCATGGTTGGTACATAAGCTGATTAATGCAAACGGCAGTATGCACTTAACAATACCTCAGTTGGAGTTGAAGCCGGCAGTGTACACATGTGATTTTTGTTTGAAGCAATTAAACAGTACTAATTAGTTCTTGTGGTGTATGTGTAAAGTACAGGTGCTGGTAATTTTACTCCCAGTGTAAATTTCCTACCCATAGCATGAAATGCTTCCAGGCGTAATGCAACCCAGCATAAAATACTTCACAGCAAAATATGCTTCCTGGCATAAAATCCGTCCCAGCGTAAAATGCTTGCCAGCGTAAAATGCTTCCCGGCGTAAAATACTTCCCGGCCTTATGCAACCCAGCGTAAAATGCTTCCAGGCGTAAAATGCTTCCCAGCGTAAAATGCTTCCTGGCGTAAAATGCTTCCCGGTGTAAAATGCTTCCCGGCGTAAAATGCTTCCTGGCGTAAAATGCTTCCCGGCATAAAATGCTTCCCGGCGTAAAATGCTTCCCAGCATGAAATGCTTCCCGGTGTAATGCAACCCCAGTGTAAAATACTTCACAGCATAATATGCTTCCTGGCGTAAAATCAGTCCCAGCGTAAAATGCTTCCCGGCGTAAAATGCTTTTCGGTGTAAAATGCTTCCCGGCGTAAAATGCTTCCCAGCATGAAATGCTTCCTGGCGTAATGCAACCCAGTGTAAAATACTTCACAGCATAATATGCTTCCTGGCGTAAAATCCGTCCCAGCGTAAAATGCTTCCCAGCGTAAAATGCTTCCCAGTGTAAAATGCTTCCTGGCGTAAAATGCTTCCCGGCGTAAAATGCTTCCAGGCGTAAAATGCTTCCCAGCATGAAATGCTTCCCAGCGTAAAATGCTTCCCGGCGTAAAATGCTTCCCGGCATAAAATGCTTCCCGGCGTAAAATGCTTCCCGGCATAAAATGCTTCCCAGCATGAAATGCTTCCCGGCGTAATGCAACCCAGCGTAAAATACTTCACAGCATAATATGCTTCCTGGTGTAAAATCCATCCCAGCGTAAAATGCTTCCCAGCGTAAAATGCTTCCCGGCGTAAAATGCTTCCCGGCGTAAAATGCTTCCCGGCATAAAATGCTTCCCAGCATGAAATGCTTCCCGGCGTAAAATGCTTCCCGGCATAAAATGCTTCCCAGCATGAAATGCTTCCCGGCGTAAAATGCTTCCCGGCGTAAAATGCGTCCCAGCGTAAAATGCTTCCCAGCGTAAAATGCTTCCCGGCGTAAAATGCTTCCCTGCATAAAATGCTTCCCGGCGTAAAATGCTTCCCGGCATAAAATGCTTCCCAGCATGAAATGCTTCCCGGCGTAATGCAACCCAGCGTAAAATACTTCACAGCATAATATGCTTCCTGGTGTAAAATCCATCCCAGCGTAAAATGCTTCCCAGCGTAAAATGCTTCCCGGCGTAAAATGCTTCCTGGCGTGAAATGCTTACCGGCGTAAAATGCTTCCCAGCGTAAAATGCTTCCCGGAGTAAAATGCTTCCCGGCGTAAAATGCTTCCCAGCGTAAAATACTTCACGGCATAATATGCTTCCTGGCGTAAAATCCGTCCTGGCGTAAAATGCTTCCCGGCGTAAAATGCTTCCCGGTGTAATGCAACCCAGCGTAAAATACTTCCCGGTGTAAAATACTTCCCGGAGTAATGCAACCCAGCGTAAAATGCTTCCCGGCGTAAAATGTAACCCAGCATAAAATGCTACCCAGCTTAAAATGCAACCCCGCGTAAATTTTTCAATATGCTATTTGATAATCACCTATTAAAAACCAAGTTGTATTTTTCCTCATGTGTAAATCTATTTTATGATTATGCAGGCATTTATGATTACATGTGAAAAAATTTTTGTGACGATTACTTTGTCTATATTCATTCTATTTTTAACGTGTTTTGCTGTTAAAAATACACTTACACTTAAACAAGTTAAAAAAACTTATTTTGACATTTAATCACAACATTTTGTGATTGCATGCAATCACCTTGACATAAAATTGTAGCGTGAAATTCCATTTTACGCTGCGTAAATTAGACTATTTTATGTTCACATTTTATGCCGGAAGCTGGGGCCAGACAATTTGCTAGCATAAAATGCGAGCGTAAAATGATAGCATAAAATTAGATTTTTTAATAAATAATAAGTATATAATTATGATTTTAATCATAATTTTTATATATTGTAGGGCTCAAATGGCGGAAAAGCTTGTTTTTCAATTTTTCAATTTTCAATTGATCAAAATTGCATTTTAAAGTTTGGATATGGCCCGACGGCGCTATGTTTGGGCGACAAAGCTTGCCTTGCACTTTTCAGATAGATCCGACATTTCTCTACAATTTTTCTATCTTCAAATTTTGTTGGCCGGGAAATATTTAGGGAGTTATGTGAGATTTTGTAAATCACCCAAAATTGGGAACAAATCTGAACATTTGAAGTTGAATGTTAAATAACTTCTTAATGGTGCATCGTAGGCTAAAATGAATTACACGACTGCAAAGCCCATGTGTAAAAGTACCTCTACCTAGATTTTCAGACAATATATGCACACATATTTGATTGATAGTGCAAAATAGATTTGGAACTTCTTCTGGAAATGAAACTTTATTTTGGTATGGGAATTCCGGCCATCTCTTTGTGACCGCTCCGAAGCACGTGTGCATTTTTATTAGATATGTGCATTTTCGATATGAAACTGCAGCAGTCTGAGATGGATTTATGCATTTTCGATGTGAAAGTCCTGTTTTTCATAGGGGACTGGTCATGGATATGTGAACTTTCAATGTGAATATTGCGATTTTATTGAAAATCGGTACCACTGTATCTCTGGTACGAAATGGACTATAATGCTGATTTTTGTTTAAAATTTTTATATACTATACGTGGAGGTCAAATCCATGCTTAACTGGATTTTTCTGAATTTGGCGCTTGTGAAATTTTGGAATGGAACTCCCCAACTTAAGTAAAGTACCCATGATTTGATATTTTCTTTACATTTTACATGGCATAAATTGCAGTAACAGTATCGAATCGATTTTTTATAATGATCACTATTGTTTAATTGACATATGTGAAAACCGTTTCCTGGTCACATTTGCGCCACTTCGATCCATTCTAATAAATATATAGAGTGTTCATTGATATAACTGTGTTTAATTAATAAAAAAGTAATTTTATAAACGATCACATGTTCCACTCAGTATTTATAATGCATCATATATGTTCTTACATCAATTGAAACAAACACATCACAAGGAATTCTCTGTAAAACAACATTCTTTAAAAACACATGCATTTTTCTATAGTAAAACAACAACACGTTTCTGTAAATTGAATGAATATATTTTATTAAATATACTTATTCAATGTAAATTGGTAAAAAGCAACAAACAGTATGTCTCTCAGTGAAAAAGAAACAAACAGCACATATCCGTTTGTTTCATTCATATAATAAGCATGTGCGCCCTGTCTGCCATTCTGCTTGCTTGATAACACCATTTTACATCGGTCAAAACGTGGCCCCAGCACGGGCGTAAAACTCGGTCAGCGTAAAACTCCTTCCATATACAGTATTTTACGCCAGCGCCAGACTGAAATACAAATTTCACCGATGTAAAATACACACCAGCGTAAAATTCGAGCGCAAAATTCATAACTCCCAGTACGATTCAAATAAACTGATGAGCTTTGGGCACAAGAAACGTCTGCATCTAACCTATCTTTGACTGAAATTACAACGTCGTATCTTTATCCATTCATCTGTAAATCAATTTTACACCCAAAAATCAATTTTACGCCTGGTCTATTTTACGCCCAAGCTGTAATCGCCACATAAAAGCGACTCCCAAATTATCGACGCGCAGGCGCGCGCTAAAGTGTTTGCACTCTGGAAGCCCTCTGTTAAAGAGTTTCCATGAGTGCAAGCGCTTTAAGAAAATATAAACGTGCTGGGAAGCGCGTTGTGTGAATTGGAGTGTCCCGTTCGTTCATTTTGTGATGGCAGAAATATGCTGATACCTGCAATTCTATTGTAAGATGTCATAGTAATGAAAAGCATGCGGTTCAGCATGCTAGCAATATAAACTTCAAATAGGAAGCTTGCTGGCTTTGTGTATTTGTAATTTATGCTGTATCTGATCACTACTAAAGTACCTGAAACAACCTTGAAACCCCTTCTTTCAACACGCAACAACGTAATAAATAAATTCGGCTGTCGGCAAGTGGACATTTTGGCTACAACGGAAAATTCAACCACGGCAGAGACTGTCGCTCAATACGGTCTTGGAGTTGCCAGAATCGGTGGCAGAGGTCGCTAACTTTGGTGGCTTCATCACATGTGCCAAACTTCACTTGGAAGTCACGAACATTCCACTATAAGGTGATATACAAACCTGTCAATAAAAATGGATATTTTTGACACAAATCACTACTTATAATGCTATCTGATAAAGAATTGCTAAAGCCAACAAAAAGTGTATGCTGCACCTAAACATGTGTAAGCTTTTGAATGCACAAAAGTAATATATCATATACCATGCCATTTTCAAATTGATCTATCAAAACATGTATATCAAGGGAAATGTATACAAATGCTAGTAATATATGCTATCAACACAGCATACTGCATCACAAGAAACTTCACCAAACTTTTGCATGGCAGTGTGAGCTGTGTCAAAGTGCTGCAAACATTAAAGATACAAAAAGCTCATGATGCCATGCAAAAGTTAGGTGAAATTGTTTCTTGTGATGCAGTTTGCTGTGTTGATAGCATATATTATTAGCATTTGTATACATTTCCCTTGATATACATCTTTTGATAGCTCAATCAGAAAATGGCATGGTATATTATATATTACTTCTGTGCATTCAAAAGCATACACATGTTTAGGTGCAGCCAGGGACGTATCCAGGATTTTTGAGCGGGGGGGGGGGGGCTGCTTGTTTACAGGGGCTAGCAAACGGGTGGGGGGCTCAGCCCCCCCCCCCCTAAATTTTATCCCTATATAGGGCGGTAAGGCGTGGCGCTATTGGCATTGGCGCCAGGAGCTGCTTTATATGTATGTAAAAATGCATACATATGCAGCGAAATTCGCAAAAATGTGTTTATTTCCGAGGATATTGGTTCGCAGGGGCCGATCTGTTGAAAATACAATGCATGGGGAAGAAATTGCGCGCTTGCGCCAAAATTTTTAAGAAACATCTGAAAATATATAGGAAAATATGCATAATAAATGACCTGAACATTATCACTTGACATTTATCATTTGACAAAAACCACATGACATTTATCACCAGGACATTATCACGTGACATATATGACCTGACATAAACCACATTACAATTATCTCCTGATAGTTGTAAATTGACATTTATGATCTGACATAAACCACATGACATTTATCACCTGAACATTATCACTTGAAATGAACTAAACTGCGTTCGGATCAAGTCCGGCAGTCACTTTTTGAACGAACTTCTGATGCTATAACTCACGCTATGGGGGGAGTTAAGAGCTGAAATTTGGGGGGAATATAGCCGACATTGCCCCCCCCCCTACTACACCAACGCCGATGCGACGGCGACCCGTTTTAGTGTGGGTCGCCGTATATGCAAAAACATTGTGCGGTTTTCGCTGTCCGGATCAAGTCCGGCACCCAGTGGTTCTTCACCAGTTTGGGTGCCGTAACTCCAGATACATGAACAGCATGAATCTGAAACTAGGGGGGGGGTTACAGACGACATCCACCGCTTACTGTACATGGGATGGCGAGTGCCACTAACGCACAATAAGTGCCGCTCACCGCGTATCAAGCATGTGAAGGATTTTCATTGAAGAAACATGGTTAGTTTACACTATATTTACAGTAAACAGTATGTTTTTGAAATTTTTACAATCCTACAGTACCATACCATACTGTACAATGTGGCAAAATTTCCTGTCCAGTGTGAACTTCTGACCTCAATTGAGTTGCATACTAAAAATACACTTAAAATTGATTTTTTGTTAGACATTTTAAAAGTTGGTTTAGGACGCCCTCTTGAGTATAGTTTAAGGTATAAAGTTGCGTAAAAAACCTTACCCCAAAAATGCTCTGCTAAAGAATTTTAATGGGGTCAATGTGATAACATCTCCTATGACATCATTGCAGTAAAGATTTGTACCACAATGATGTCATAGGTGACATCATCAAATTGACCCCCATCAAAATTCTTTAGCAGTGCATTTTTGGGGTAAGGTCTTTTATGCAACTTTATACCTTAACCTACCCCCAAGAGGGCATCCTAAACCAACTTTTTAAGTGTCTAACAAAAAATCGATTTTAAGTGTATTTTTAGTATGCAACTCAAGGGATATCATAAGTTCACACTAGACACAAAATTTTGCCACATTGTACAGTATGGTATGGTACTGTAGGATTGTAAAACCTACAAAAACGTAGTTTACTGTAAATATTGTGTAAACTCACCATTTTTCTTCCATGAAAATCCAGGGGTGCCAATCAGTCCGGATGCAGACAGTGCGTCTGTAAAAAATGCAAGATATGGAACGAGCGGCACTTATTGTGTGTCAGTGGCGCTTGCCATCCTGTGTACAGTAAGCGGTGGATGTCGCAGTTAATCCCCCCAAGTTTCAGACTCATCCTGTTCGTTTATCTGGAGTTACGGCACCCAAACTGGTGAAGAACCACTGTGTGCCGGACTTGATCCGGACAGCGAAAACCGCACAAGTTTTTTTTTGCATATACGGCGACCCACACTAAAACGGGTCGCCGTCGCATCTGCGTTGGTGTATAGTAGGGGGGGGGGGAATGTCGGCTAGGTATATTCCCCCCAAATTTCCGCTCTTAACTCCCCCCATAGCGTGAGTTACAGCGTCAGAAGTCCGTTCAAAAAGTGACTGCCGGACTTGATCCGAACGCAGTTTACTTCACATTTATCATGGAGCGATTACAGATCGGGCGTAAAATTCCAGCGTAAAATTCCATTGCAAAATTGATTACATGAAAGTGGATGATGATACAGGTCTGCAATTTTTCATGGAAAATATGTTTATCAATACCATCATTGTGACCAAGGGTCATCGTCCACGGTCACTTCTATTTGATTCTGAAAATTCAAAAATTTCTATTTAACGCTGCAATTTTACGCCAGCTGAAGAAAAGTCAATTCTACGCCAGGTGATTGCATGCAATGGCATAGCGTAGAATTGACTATTCTTCAGCTGGCGTAAAATTGCAGCGTAAAAAGGAAATTTTTGAATTTCCACAATCAAATGGCAGTGACTGTGGATGATGACTCTCGGACACAATGAAGGTATAGATAAACGTATTCTCCATGAAAAATTGCAGACCTGTATCATCATCCACTTTCATGTAATCAATTTTGCAATGGAATTTTACGCTGTAAATTTACGCCCGAGCTGTAATCGTAGCATTACCATTAACCACTTGACACTGATGATTTGGTATTAACTAGGGTGTCAACTGTTTTCCGTTTTCTGAGGGCAATTTTTTTTTCATTTTTCGTTCCATTTACCCGCCGCTGAAATTTTTTCCACATTTTCTGGCCACAATTTTTTTTGCCATTTCCATTTTTCCAGCTCATTTTCCGTTTTCCAGCTAAATTTTCAGTTTTTCCAGCTTTTTCCATTTTCCAGTTCAATTTTTTGTTTTTTTCACCCTTGTTGCCATTTTCTGGCTAAATTTTCTGTTTTTCCACCTCATATTCCCTTTTTCTGGCTCAACTGTCCATTTTCTGTTTCAGCCAAACTGGTAAACATGTATGCAGGTTTGCAATTATGCTAATTCTTTCCATTTTCAATTAAAATTTTTACAATTTTTACAATCTTTGCAATTTTTACCATTTCCAGAAAATTTCAGCAATTTTTTCCATTTGCCACCAATTTTTTCTGTTTCCATGCAAATTTCATTTTTCAGTTTCTGGTTTTCTGGCCTTGTTTTCTGTTTTCCGCCTACTGAAATTTTTTTACATTTCTGTTTCCGTCTTCTGGCAAACGCAAATTTTTTCCCCATTTTCCGTTCCAATTTCTGGCCGCTGAATTTTTGTTCAGTTTCCAGTTCCGTTTTCTGTGAAATTTTTTTTTGACACCTTTTGATTCACTACTTGACAATTATCACATGAACATCATCACTTGACATACAACTTGACATTTGACTTGATATTTCACTTGACATTTAACTTGACATTAACCACAAAAGCCTTATGACCTGAAAGTAATCGCTGACTCCAAGGTCACATGCTCAGTATCACATCAAGCAGTACTTTAGGCATGTGTGCGCATTTTACACAAAACAAGCAATCTTGAATAACTTTTGTAAATCTCAACCAAAATTGCCAAAAATTGGCTCATTTGAAAGTTCTAGTCATGGCGCACATCAACAAATATTTTTATTGCCGCATTTGTATTCAAATTTTAAATGTATTGAGGTTTGAAAATTTCAAACAGCTACCGTCCCAAAGTGGGCATAGCCTGTGAAAAAAATTTCCAAAAATAAGAAATGGCATCATATGTAGGGTTCAAATGGGACCGCGGTCCTGGTTTCCAGTTCGGCAAAAAGTTGGGACTGGGGTGGTCCCGGTCCCGGTCCCGGTCCCGACACCCCAGTCCCAGTCCCGGTCCCGGTCCCAGTCCCGACATTCAAAAAATCCTGGTCCCTGTGATGAAGCCACCGAAGTTCCACTGAAGTGCCACCGATCTGCCACCGATTCTGGCAACTTCAAGACCGTATTCAGCGACGGTCTTTAGAGTGGTCGGATTTTCCTTGTAGCCAAACGTTCAGTTGCCGGCAGCCAATTGCATTTATTTCGTTGTTGTGTGTTGGAAAGGGGTTTCAAGATTGTTTTAGGTACTTTATTGTCGATCAGATGCAGCAGGAAATACAAAAACGCAAAGTTAGCAAGCTTCCTAGTCGAAGTTTCTATTGCTAACTTATTTTTTTTGTGGGGTCAATTCCAGACTGAAGAAAAACTCCTAAAGTTGCAGAAACACAGAATTTGTATAGAAAACCTGGCTACAATAATTTCCTAAATACAATGCACAAATAAGACACATTTAGCCTAAACAGTTGGCTTACGCAGCGCGTGTACACATTCAAACAAGTATGGTAAAGAAATACAGAGTACAAATTGGGCAAGAAAGAAACAATTAATCTTGCGGGGCGCTAAGTCGGCAAACTTGGGCGAGTTACTAATCTCTTCCAGTTTGTCAGAAAACATTGACACAGTTTGGAAACAAATTGGATAGAGTTGGAAACTGTAAATAGTGTTGCAAACTGTTCCTCAATATAAGCAGAGCAGGGTATAATAGGAGTCTAATAATAATCACTTCCTGGAAATGTACATTTGATAGTTGAGCAAATTGGGGTTTTAATTGAGGTAAATAGAAGTCATAATCAAATGAGGTTTGAAATTCTGTATATAAATGTGTTAAATATATATGTGAGTAGGGTTCTAATATAAGGTATTTACTTGACCTAAATAGTAAAGCATTGTGAAATTGAATAATATGCCTATGCAAAGAGCTTCGTAAATACATGCTCAATAGTTAAGCATTAGTTGACATAAGTTATTAACATATTACAGGATTTGAGTTTCCCAAATTTCAAGTGAACCATGTAAATATATGTATTAAAATAATCAGAATATTACAGCGAATCAAATGAGCCTAATTTTGCATTCATAAACCTAAATACAACCTAACTGACATTTTAACTTGAATATTCCACATAAACTTACAAATAAATTATAAGACACTTTTTTAATCAAATATTTCCCATGGATAAGTAATATAGCACCTGAAAACTGAACATTAGTTGTGGTACAATAATATAGTGCATGAATAGAAATAGTTTGTGCGGATAAATTACATAGTGCATGAAATAAGTAAAGCGGGCAAATGAATAAATGGACAAAATGGGCCTAATTATCAAATCTCTGTGTTCTCTTATCCATCCATTCTGCCATGGTCAACACAGTCCTGGTCCCGGTCCCAGTCCCGACCACCCAGTCCCGGTCCCGGTCCCAGTGCCGGAATTTTTCAGTGGTCCCAACTTCAATGATAAGTGAATTCCCTTCTAAATACAAAATTTTTTCCAACACTCCTAAATATAGTTGCGAGTCAACAAATATAGGTATAGCAGACACGCGGTAGTAGTTTGTGATGTTATGTATAGCATTATAAGAGGTGATTTCTGCCAAAAAATACATTTCTAAAGTTTGGAGGGACTTAGGAGGGGGTCCCTCAACCCCGGGTCTGAGTTTGTATACTGGGACTTTATTCAACTGAACTGATCTGACAACACAACCAAAGTGAGCCCTAGTCAACAATCATAAGTGTCGCGGGTTTG
Source organism: Sphaerolaimus hirsutus (assembly GCA_964036195.1). Classification (NCBI taxonomy): domain Eukaryota; kingdom Metazoa; phylum Nematoda; class Chromadorea; order Monhysterida; family Sphaerolaimidae; genus Sphaerolaimus; species Sphaerolaimus hirsutus. The sequence continues at coordinate 20,548,026 of OZ038454.1, read as the reverse complement.
CACAATCTACCCAAATACACCTACTCAACTCCTCGGGGGCAAACAAAGATTATACGAGCATGGATAATCAGAAAAGATATGAGAGAGAGTAATATGAAACACATCACACAAGATCACATGAATTGGTTTCACGCAAGCACGCTTATCACAAACACACATTTGGATTTTTGTTACAAAGGGCGAGAGATATGATTTGGAAAAAGAACACAATCACAAAATATTCAAATATCAAAATCAACTCTTTATGAATCTGGGTTGCAGCATGTTGATCGGCACAGTGTGATGCTTGCCATTGGTGAACTTGATCACTGCAGCCTTTGGTGATGGAAACGATTCTATTTCTCCTTTGTGGGAATTCGGCAAGTCAAGTTTCGCTTTGCGGCTTCCCATGGCCAGTGCGGCTCAAACAAAAACAGCATCACCAATTCTGAAGCGAGTGTTCGGATTGGTAGAGAAAGCAGTGTTGGCAGCTTTCTGTTGCGCAGCCTCCACTTGTTTGTTGATGCACTTCCAGAAGTCAATCATCAGAGGCTCATGTTCCGTTGTTGCACGTTTTGAGCCATAGTGGACTTCAAAAGGTGTAGCACCAGTAGCGGAGTACTCAGTTGCATTGTAGGCAGCCACAGCATTGGGCAGTATCAGATTCCAGGCTCGACCATCGTCAGCTTGTTTCTTCGCAAGAATATCCTGTAGGGTGCAGATGGCACATTCTCAGATGCTGTTGCTGGTCTTTGAGCCTGGTGTAGTTGAGTGCAGCTTGGTTTGATGCTTCTGCAGCATTGCCTGGAACTCATGGCAGTTGAAGTGTGTTCCACTGTCAGTAACCACTTCTTCAGGAACTCCATGTTTTGTCACAATCTCATTAAACATCTTGACAGCATTTTTTGCATCAGTCGCATTGCACGATTTTGCCTCAATGAAGCGCAACATTGCATCGATGGCGACAAGACAGTAGCATGGACCTTTGTATGTGTTCAGCATTAATGTGGAATAGTCCATGTGCCATCGGCAGCATGGTTGATCTGGAGGCAGCTGTGGCAGCAGCGGCAGCACCTCATATCGAGTTGATCGCTGTTTGCAGACATTGCACTGCTTGCAGAATGCTTGTACATCAGCAGCAAGAGTCGGCCAAGTTGCATGCAAATAGAATGGGCATAGACGCTGATACATCTTCTGTGCACTTGCATGTGCAGCCCATCATCCTTCATGATGCCATCGCAGCACCTCTTCTCTTTCCTTCTTCTCAGCCAAAACAATGTTGTTCACAGCAAAAGGCTTTGTTGTCACCAGTTTTGCCAACATGTGTGACACTCGAATGTTGCACACCGTGTCAAGTGTCACTTCAGGTTCAGGGATTTAGGAGGGGGTCCCTCAACCCAGGGTCCGAGGTTGTATATTCCGGGACTTTATTAGACTGAACTGATCTGACAACACAACCAAAGTGAGCCCTAGTCAACAATCATTGAAACATAAGTGTCACGGGTTTGCACAATCTACCCAAATACACCTACACAACTCTAACGACCCAGTCCCAGTCCCGGTCCCGACAATCCCAGTCCCGGTCCCGACACCCCAGTCCTGGTCCCGGTCCCGGTCCCGACATTCAAAAATTCCTGGTCCCGGTCCCGACCACCCAGTCCCGGTCCCGACATTGGAAAATTTCTGGTCCCGGTCCCGGTCCCAGTTAGTGATGGAATGGCGCCATGGCGCTGCGCCATTTGAGAGCACCAAAGGGCGCCGCGCCATGGCGCCATTGGCGCTTGGCGCCCTTTTCCTGTGGCGCCCTTGGCGCCTGGCGCCCACATTCTGAAAGGCGCCATGGCGCCCTTGGCGCTTGGCGCCCTTTTTCCGTGGCGCCCTTGGCGCCTGGCGCCCTGCTTTTAAAGGGCGCCAAAAAAGCGCCAGCAGGGTTTCAACGTGAGTGCTGTATAAATGGAAAAAAAGATGAAAAACGCATTCATGGATGATCTGAATTCGCCAGAAAAATGGACGAAGTGGTGTGAGTGGGTCGAAATATTTTGTGCAACGGTTCATCAGATGTGTCTGACAAATCAGAAGACGAGAATGATGGGACGTTGAACTTGCAATCATAAATCAACAGATTCTAATCGTTGCAATTCCGTTTTTTTTTGTCCACTTTGAGGAAACATTGATTGGAAAAGTCAATTCGAAGTGAATGGATTAGTGATGGAAAAAGCGCCAGACTTTTAGCGCCAAGCGCCAAAAGCGCCATGGCGCTTTTCTGACCGCCAGCGTCAAGCGCCAATGGCGCCAGAGCAAAATAGCGCCAAGCGCCAAAAGCGCCATGGCGCTTTTCTGAACCCCAGCGCCAAGCGCCAATGGCGCCAGAGGGTAATGGCGCCAAGCGCCAATAGCGCCAGCGCCAAAAATTTTTCCTGCATTTCATTTGTACAATAATGAATTCATAACTGTGACGTGCCGCGTACGTTGTAGAAGTCGATTTCACCTTTGCTATAAAAGTTCAATCAACCAACTACCGTATTTCCTCGAAATACCCCCCCCCCCCTCGAAATACCCCCCACAAAATGGGCACTATGAAATTGTGGTCCAGGAAATGCATAACAGACGTTCAAAACACTTACTGTGTTACGTTAGAACATCATATATACCATCTACATCCTTATATAAGGCTGTAAAAACTTATAAATGGTGGTTATTGTTCCATTTTTCACGTTTTTCTCTCAAAATTTTCACTCTGAAAAAATAAACCCCCCGGGGGGTAATTCGGGGAAATACGGTATAATACAATGTTTCATACATTGTTAAAATCACCAGGGATATATGTTTAAGCCAAAAATTGTGACTGGGAAGCTTTCAATGGGGGAGTTCTTTGTCCCTCACACAGCTGTAAGGTGCAGTTATTTAAGGGACTTTTTTTTCTCATTTGACTAACAGTTGGTGGTGTTCTACGGAGAGGACTCATTTGAGAATTCATGGTGTTTTTCCTTTGCTACAAGGACTACATTTACATGCACTCGAAAAATACATATACATATAAAAGTCAATGTTGCATTTGCTAATTGCCCTGTGGGCAGTTCCAAGCCCTGTAAAGTGTAAAGTAAAGTGTCAAATGTAGAGTCAAATGCAAAGTCAAGTATCAATCAAAACAAAAAAGAAAAAATTTTATTACTGAATGTTGCAGTTTGACAATGACAATTGACAGTTTACTTTGCATTTGACTTTACATTTGACACTTTACTTTACACTTTACAGGGCTTGGGATTGGCACCTGGTTGCCCAAGTTTGTATTACCGTATTTCCTCGAAATACCCCCCCCCCCTTGAAATACCCCCCCCCCCTCGTTTGACCCCCCCCCTCTCGAGACCACTATGAAACAATCACCCCCCCCCTCGAAATACCCCCCCCCCCCAAATTGAGTGTAAAGGGAACGTACATGACAATAACTGTAGTTTGTGTTCAGTGTACTGCAGAACACACGTTAAAACAATGTCGGTGTCACGTTAGAACAGTGTACATACCATCTACATACTAATATTAGTCTACAGAACCTTATAAATGGCGGTTTTTGTTGCATTTTTCGACGTCCGCGTACGTTTCAGACGACAATTTCGTACTTGGTTTTCAAAAATTTTCTTGTGAAATAATAACCCCCCCCCTCGAAATACCCCCCCCCTCGTTTGACCCCCCCCCTCTCGAGACCACTATGAAACAATCACCCCCCGGGGGGTATTTTCATTTTTCATTTTCTTGAAATGGATAATGGGCCATACCTCGAAGAGGTTCCGCCCATCCAGCTTTCATTTATCCTAACTTTACAGACTAAAATTTATCTTCATACACATTTTGACCAAATTCCTCTCCCATAGTAAAAGTTCATGCCCCATTGACTCGATTTATACCCATGTTGGTGTTAGTGATGAATTGTTAAATTTTATGAGTTTTTCTTTTTACATGGGCATTCCTCATATCATGGCTGTTTTCCATGATCGTTGTGGACTACACTTTTGAGTGACAGCCTACGGTCTTGCCAAAATACAACATAATTTTTATCGGAAAAAATTTCGGAAAAAATTCGTGGACTGCATCATGTCGCAGCTCAAAATTGATCTTTTTGTTGCAAAAAAGTATTCAGAGATCGTGGAATGTACGGTAGACATACCTCGAAAAAGTGTTTATTGTGCGATCAGAGAAAAGTACCCAGTAGATTTCGTTTCCCGTGCCATCGCAGAAGTAAATTGTCAAAGGTATATTGATGTTACAAGCAAATAATTTCGATAACCCCACTGTGTGGGCACGTAGGCTAAACTACTTTCTGTTATGTAGATATCGGTCAAACATAATTTATCTTCCATATTTCACACCTATGTATTTAATGCTACCTATACTAATTTTTCAGCGGCGCCATCTTATCGACATTAGGTGGAGATGTGTTTATGAAATACACGACAGCTGTGTCATTCAGTTCTGTAAGAACTGGCATCTCAGTTGAGGAGTTATGTATACCCTTGCAGGTGGGTATTCTATTTTTCAAATCCAAGGCCGTATCAGATGAATATTTTGGGAGCTTTTTTTTTTTTGTCAAGTAATTTTGTCTTTTAGAGTTCTAGTCTAAATTATGCAAAGATATATCATGCCCATTGTCTGGACATACCTCAAGTTTTCACAGTAATAGTAATGCCGAAATGAAAGCAGAAAATTAGTTCAGAATTAATCAGAAAGAAATTTTTCCTTCCTTTCTTTTTCCCAGCAATTGACACTTTCCGACAACAATGAGATGGAAATCGACCCTGGCCAATATGTACCAAAAGCAGTGTCTATGATGTATCTGATCGAAAGGGAAACTGCTGTGTGCACTTGTACCACTAGACAACTTTCTCACAACAAGATAGTGTTGGAATTTGATTGGTAGTTCCTACTTACAAGAAAATATTTTGTTTTTATTATTAATGCTTCTAATTTGTGTCTTTGACCACATTCAAAAGTGTCTTCCAATAATAGCATATTTGTTAAATAAATTGCATTTTCTACTAGTCCTTAGCGTCTATCTACTGTTTTATTTCATTTTCGTAGTAAAATGTGTGTTTACATAACAAGTGATTATCTAATGAGACCAGTAATTTGTATTCAAGTACTTACTATATTTAACGCCAGTACAAGTGATGCAATAATGTCAAAGAACACAGTGACAATGAGAGAATAAAATCGAGGTTGTAAAAGGAACTAAATTTGGAATTACTTTAAGATGGTACAGCTATATTAACACATCATTTAACATCAACATTTTTAGACGATTGCACAGTTTGAACATTTTAAAATTTTAAAATTTTAAAATTTTAAAACTAATACTTGTTGTATACGGCCAGATTTTAGATTTCAGTAACGTTATGATTATTTCCACTAGATATTGTTAATAATTAAGTTGATAAAGAATAAAGAAAAACGAGGCATTCGGCTGCTTATTTGTATATCGGGTACCCGTTGCGATAATCAGATAAGTGCAATATGGTTGGGCGAATCAACATGGTTGACACGGAAGCCATCATTGTTGCCCTAATGATACTTCGTGTGGAAAACTTGAGATTGAAATACTCTGATGGGTGCATCGAGTTTTAATTTTCGGTTTACATTGCTAAGAACAGCTTTTAGGTCATATGTTGACTTCCGGACAGTGATCGAAGTCAAATAATCAATTTACTTCAGGATACAAAATTCAAAATTCAAAATTCAAAATTCAGAACTCAGAACTCAAAACCGTACAGGTTTTTTTTACAGGTTTTTTTTACAGATTTCGCGGATTTCTAGAATTTTAACGGCAATTAAACGATAATGTATCAAAAAATAAACCGCAATTAAAGACAGAACTCAGTTAACATGCGCGGTGACCATTTCATCTTCCATATTCGGGCACAGGTGGCCATAACGCTCCCTGAATTGGTGGCAGTTGATAGTAAGTTCCAGGCTCACCATGCCCATCGTGCTCGGCCGAAGCATCCAGACAATTTGCACCGGGTGCTCGGAGTAGTTGACCAATTTCATCTTGACCATGTTTCCCTGCTGGGCGTTTCCCGTTGTCAGTAACAGCAGGTGGATATCTTCGCCGTTGGCAATCCAGCGGTTTCCTGCAAACAATGTAGATCATGCGTTGTTTGATGGCATTTTAGGTGTGTTTAAGTATGCTCGCTATTCTTAAGTATAATATAGTATCCGTTTAAAGCTTTATGTTTTTTCAAACAATTTCGATTGTTCATAAAGTAATTTTGTTTTGTTTTGGAATTTTCTGGGCACTTTTTTATTATTTTAAACTATATTTTATTTTTGCACGTCTTTTTATTTTGCGCGTTAAACTGTTTGTTTGCGCGTTAATTTTGCGCGTTAATTTTTGTATCATTTTAGGTATAGTTCATGATGATTATCAGTAACTGGTTTACACAATCAGGGGCGTCCAAGCAAGTCAAATTTCAAATTTCAAGTTAGAGTTAAAATTAAAATTAAAATTAAAATTAAAATTAAAATTAAAATTAAAATTAAAATTAAAGTTCAAGTCCAGTCAAGTCAAGTCAAAATTCAGTGTGTCAAAACTCACCGTTTCGACCAATCTCGGGGATGCCGAGTCCATCTCCGAAACCTCCAATCTTGAACACGACCTCTTTGGCCATGTTCAGGTGTTTTTCGTAAAACTCAATCGTTTCGCCCATATGATGGCCACAATTTGTGCAGCTTGCAAATGGATACATCTCGCTGACATAGTTCGTGTCCACGAAGCACTGGATGGACGGTGCGAGAATCGTTTTTTGGTACATTGGGTACCAGCGCATGTTAGCCTGCGGCTGCCAGATAGGTAGCTCATAGCGACCTTCGGTGTCTGAGCGAAGAAGATGACATAAGTGGAAAAAGTGGTAAAACTGGCAAGAAATCTGCAAACATTGGCAAAAGTGATACGAATGGCAGAAATGATAAGAATGACAACTATCAAATGTAATGTATTGATTTTCAGTTGATTCGTTGTACCCTTCCCTCCCGTCTTTCAATTTGTGTCTAGTTTTTACTGGGATGTGAAATAGTTGTGTATATTTAAATAGACAACCTTTTTCCAATCCGCGTTAAGTGGGTAGGAATATGACGTGGGAAGGGGTTTCCTGACGTTAGAAATATTGGAATTAAGCCATAGGTTTCGTGTAAAGTTGCAAAGGTGCTTAGTTGCAGATATGCTTATCTCTCAGGTTATAGCTGAATTCGCTGAATTTGCCGAATTCGCTGTATTAGCTGTAGTCGTTACAGAATTTTGTATATCCATTAATTGTCTTGTTCCTAGCAAGCGAATTCCACGATTCACACCTCTCATTCCCCCTGTATTCACTGTTTTTGAATGGTTTTTCATGTTTTCATTTTTTGACGAGTTTTCATTTTTGTTCACTTTTGGTGAAAACTCAGTTATTGTTTTCGAGGTCGTGTTGGTTGTTAAACACTCTCTTGCACAATCCTCCTGATAAATGCTTTTAGTGGTTTTTAAGTTTCTCTCTGTCAACTGCGATGTACATTTGTATATCATTTTGTCAATTGCTTTACGATGCGTTCGACAGGTATTTTTCCCGAGCAAATTTAGGTGCCAGTCACAGGGTACAGAGCACGTTGCACTGTACATTTCCTTCCGCTCAATCTCATTGTGGTGGCAATGATATAGAATATGATCTAGAGTTGCTACAATTTTGACTGGGTAATAAATTGAAGAGCAATGTTTGCATAGGTGTTTTCCCCCTTTACCAATATTGCGGCATGCATTCATCCTAGCTGCTAGCCAGTTCGTTTCATTGTAGTATGTGTTTCTTATTTCAAGTTGGTCGTATATATTTTTTCTATATGTCATTGCCGTTTCAGACGCCATCTTTATTTTTAGTTTTTTGGTTCTTTGCGTATGTACAAACAATTTAATGCTTTCCTTTGTCACCAGTTTAGTATCATACTTGAGTCCTGTTATCTGTTTGGCATTTTGTAGTAGCGTGTCATGCGTGTTGTCTATGGCAAGTTTTCCATTTTTCGCCAATTTCCAATCTTCCGTGTAGGCTCTGTAAAGCCATCGTGTCTTATCAATGTGCTGCATATATTTGTCTGTAGTCAGTAGTAATTGATAGTATTTGTCTGACGGAAGAATACCCCCAAGATCGTTCAGCAATGCTGCAGAGCTACAGTTGTTTGGCAGTCTGCCAATTTTTTTCATGGTTTGCATGTAAATCATATCCATGCGTTTCAGGTGAGATGTGTCCAATCCTGTTATCTCAACACCAAACATGCTTGCAGGTTCTATGTATGCTTTCCATGTTGTCTTACCTGTGTAGAGTGGCGATATAGTATTTCTTGCTGCGCTAACAGCTAATGAGCTTAACTGTCTCATTTTGCGCACTCTACTATCTTTATGAGTCTTAAATGGATCTTTTCCATTACATATCTGTATGCCAAGGTATCTAACTTCGTTTGTTTCATGTATTTGTTCTTTTTTGCATTCTGGCGAGTTTCCCACATTTATGAACCACTTGTGAAAACTAGTTTTCTTGTTTGTTTGAGTTTCGCCCCATCTTAGTATCATGCTCTTACTTGGATTTATACTCATGCTCCATTGCCAAGCCCATTTGCTGAATATGTCTAGTAGGATATCCATTTCAGTTTCAGTTCCAGCCATGAGGACTATGTCATCAGCAAAGAGAAGCGCAGGGATTTTGGGTTGATTGAATCCACATTTCGCGCCGCAGCCACCATCTAAAAGTTTTTTTGCTAGGTCATGTATGTAGATGGCATAAAGTGTTGGGCTTAGTGCACACCCTTGTGCAACTCCTATTGAATATTCTAGTGGGCCTGTTTCATGGCTACCATATGTCATGTTTGTACTTGTCTTGTTGTATACAGCTGATATAGCAGATATTAGTCTTTGTGGGATTCCCATTTGATTCATCTTGAACCATAGTTTGTTTCGGTCTACTCTATCAAAAGCTTTTACCCCATCCAAAAAACAGGTGATATATTTGTTGTTATTTGCCTGTGCATAGTTATAGCAAGTTTTCAGAATTTGTACGTTGTCACCTGTACGCCGGTTTGGCCTGAAGCCGCCTTGCATTTCAGTTAACGCGTTAGTTGATTCAAGCCATTTAATTAGTCTCTTATTAATAACTGACATATATACCTTTTTTATGTTACAGGACAGACCTAACGTTCTGTAGTTTCTAAGATTGCATTTGTCTCCCTTTTTATGTAGTAGCACCATTTTGCATAATGCTGCTTCATTGGGAATTTCCTCCCCTCGAAACCAATTATTGTAAATTGATGTAAGATCTTGCAACAGATCGGTACTGAACAGCTTCAAGTGCTCGTGATATATATCAGTTGTTCCGCTTGATTTGTTATTTTTAAGATCTGTTATTGCTTCTGAGACCTCTACCAGATGGATGGTCGTATCTAATCTTATTTTTTCGCGATCTGAGCATATGATTCTTGGAACATTGTCTAATTCAGCATAGTTTTCACAGCCTGGATTTGGTTCTGTGACTATCTGCCACACCTTTTCTAATTCGTTTTGGATGTCCTTTTTTTTGGATAGTATATTGCTGTCCTTATCATGAATTGTGTGTATGATGTCTCTGCCAGTATCCCTGAGCATGTTGACCTTTTTATATATGAGGTTTGTCTGCATGCATTTATTTGCCTTTGCAAGACATATTATTTCTTTTTCTTTATTTGTTTTGTCCAGTTCCTTTTTCATTATATTAAGTTTTTTTCTTTCTTTATGTAGTTTGCAGTATAAATGTATGTGATCATCTTCATTTGAGGCTCTCTTTATCTGCCGTCTTATTTTAGCTATTATTTTTCCTTGTTTTTTTATATGAGTAGGAATTCTTTGCACAGCTTCTGCTTTTTTATCTTGTGTGGCAGCAGTGTGTACAGCTGTTAATATTTCCTCATATGTTATAAAAGGTTTACTTCTAAGCGCTTCTAGCCGCGTTGCAAATTCTATTTGTTCTTGTTCAGTTTTTGGGCGTCCTATTTTTGTTAGCAGATTCTTTTCTACTATTGGTTTGCTGCCCAGTTTCAGTATACACGCGTTGTGATCTGACTGAATGCTACTATACGTATTTGTGTCGTCGATTTTGCCCCAGAGGAACCCTGTTTCGCCATCTAGGAAACAATAATCTATGATAGATTCGGCATTACGCCTCTGGTATGTCCATTTTCCTTTCATATGATTATTCAAAAGTTCAATATTGCATTCGCTGATAAAGTCCCTGACAAGTTTGCCATTTTCATTGATTAGCGTTTTGTTTCCGGAGATTCCTAACTCGTCATCACCTATGTGACCATTGAAATCACCTACTATTAGCGTATCTTCACCCAGTTTTCTATTTATATTGACATTTTGTGTCAACTGGGACAATATGTTACTGTTTAGTTCTAATACTCGTTTAGATTTTTTGCATTTGCTGTTGTTTTCTAGGTATACTGTTATTACATTTAGCTTCCGATATCTTTCCGTTTTCACTGTATCGACTACGTCTGAAGCAATACACACTTTGATACTTAAAATATTTTTTGTAAATTCGGGAGGGATATGATTCAATGTAAACTGAACCCCTTTTCTAATATAGATTGATAACCCACCAGTGCTGTTGTCCATTTTGTAGGTGTGCAGCCCTTTGTATCCACCGATAGATACTGCTTCCGCAAGATTTTTAAACTGGGTTTCTGCAAAGCAAAGGATATCTGCACCAGCACGTGTAACTGTTTCAACGGTTGCTAAACATTGGTTCGTTAGACATCTAACATTTTGGTATAGCACTGTTAGTGCTAGACAGGTATTCAAGTCATATAAGTCATAAGAGGTATTTTTGTCTACAGCAACATCAAATTCATTTGCGGCACAGTTTTTAATCAGAGCAAATAGAAATATAATAAGTGTCGATATCGTTGGCATTCGATATATTAATGAAATAAACAAGCGTAAGAGTGCATAAAGTGGTTTACGATCGAATAATAAGTATGTCATCAGTAATAATGAGGTACGTATAGTTGTACTCAATCCGTAACTTGTTTGTACGGATATATTACCAGGTTTTTTTGTGGTATGTATCTCATTATTCCGATGTGGTTCTACACTACCTTTCCATTTTTGAAAGACGTAGGTTGTTTTTTTAAAAACGTAGATTCTTTTTTTTAAAACGTAATCTGTTTTTTTAAAAACATTTGTCAGTGGATAAAACAATATGGTTCTGTTGTTCATGTAGAGAGTGCAGTCTATTTTATTGCAGTTTTCAAAATTTCTCAACAATTTCTTTTTTTTCAACAATTTCTTTTGGCTTTGTGCCAAGACAGTATTAAGTGAAAAATCTTCTACAATTTTGAGCGACGATTCATCGCTGACACTAAATCTCTCAGCGATCAACAGTACCATTGTATCAGGTAAACGCAAAGGTCGATATGATAAATATGATAAAATATTCACTAGTTCAACGGTAATCAATTTCGCCCATCCAGATGAATGTTGGGGGAGCGTAGAGTCCAAAACGTTCTCACACACGTTCCACGATTCGACCTGTAGGTAGTTTTTGAATTTGGAGATATGTAGATCGTTGCAAGTGATTGTTCTACAATGCGTTTTAAACTCATAATTTTGTATTAACTTTGGGCGCTTTTGATGTTCAAAAAAGGCGTTCTTTAAGAAAATTTTTATTTGTGTCATGCTAATTCGTATCAGATGTGTAGAGAATAATTTAGAGTAGTTTGGTATGTAGAGATTTGTATTTCGGACAGTGATCGTTAAAATACTTATATGTTTTTGCACGAAACCAATTTTAATGGTGCTTTGACTAACATATATATGCGACGTAGTAGATGGTGCCCGAAGTCGACCAACAGAAATGTTCACTCCTTGTTTCCTGCGTAAATGAGTAATTTTGGAGTATGTGTATGTGTAGTAGGCCTTTATTTCCTTGAGTCTCAGAGTTTTAGTATCATAGAAAGAATAGTATTGTGCTATGCACAGGTTTTTAGTGATCTTCAACTTTTTGTCATTTTCGTGATTCTCTATACGTATTTCTAGGGGAAGAAAAGCCGGGGGGTGGACAGGTTTGTGGGGAATGGGGGATGAAGTTACGAAGCTCTCGCCCGTTCTAATATAAATCTCCCATTTACCTGCATTTTTCTTTTTTAAGAATTTCAGGATCGATGGTTTGTATCCAATTTCGGTTGGGTGAGCGCCGGCGGTTTTTGGCTTTTTGCCAGTCGTTCCACGAGTCGTCGTTGATCGCGTCTGTGCGGTAGGGGGGATATTAAATAAGCCAGTGTATATAATTTTTAAATACTGAACACACAGGTTGCGTATGGCATTTGCCAGAAGGTGTCCTAAAACCTTGCGCCCTGTGGTTGATAAGTGTAGACCATCTCTGGTCAGCATGTAGAGCATGGCTTGGGTGGGTCTGTCTGCACCCATTTTTGCATATTCGCTGATGCAAAAGCTCATGACAGGCAGTACTGTCGTGTTAGCATGGCGGACTTTGATAAAATCGGTCAGATCGTGTTCCAAGTCAAGATAAAAGTAGAAAATTTCCATGAGCATCTCGTCTGACCATACAGAGAATTTTTTATCCGGTATTGTGGGCCCTATCAGACTTAGGATGAATCCGCCATGTGGTTGCAGTGTGAAAGCCTTTTCAATTTGGGTTAGCATTTCACTTATTGGGGCCAAGAAATGCTCTCTGATTGATACTCCCTTGAAATTAACAGCAGTGGCTAATTCTAGATCTGAACTGTCCAGAATAGCCCGAATTACAATGGCATCAAAGGCAGTGCTGATACTATTTGCGCGTAGTCCTGCCCCGATGCAATCTAGCCTTTGACCAGTGAAAATTTTTTCGGTGCAGATGAGTTGAGTGGGCATGCCCTCTGCAGCACAGTTTTGTTCCAGTTCGTTTCGAATTTGTGCGCAGGTGCTATCCCCAGTAAGCAGAACATTGTAGAAATATTCTATTTCTGCTTTTCCAATGCGTATGGGCGTTATTTGACAACTGTTTTGTGTCATGTCCCGAATGTCAGATCTGCGGTGACCCATCCTAGCGCCATGGAACAGTCCCAGGCGCAGATTGCGCCATATGCTAATTGGTGCCATCAGTTTGCTTCCTAGATTTTTGTCCCTTAACAGCTTTTGGCTTGGGTCGCACTGTTTCTTCATAACAACCGATTTGAAAAATTTTTGACATTTCTTTTGGGTTTTTGGTTCAAGATCTTCGAGAAGCAGTTTTTCATTTTTGATGAGCACAGGACATTCCCGTCCGGCTTTTCTCGAAGTAGCAAGTGCCGCACGAACCTGTGTGTGAAGGAACGCGACTTCTTCAGACGTTGGCATTTTGCCAATTTTAGAACCATTTATCCCGATACTTGCCTGTGGCGGGGCAGCTGTCGTTGTCATGCGTCCCGTTTGATCTTGAATCGGTGCTGTAAAGCAGAAAAGTGGGTATATCTGGGATAATATACTAATGTTAGTGATTTTCAAAGCTATTTGGTGTTTTTTAAAAATCTTTTTCGATGTGTGTGTATATTTTTTTAGAAAAGTTGCTTTTTTCAACAGATCTTCGAAGTCATTTTTAGTAGCTGCATTAAAGCGTCTAATTTCCATTCTTTTTTGACTTATTCTACAAGATCGTACTTGTATTCTTTTAAGCAGTGTACTGATCAAGCCAAATATGCCATTAAATCGGAGGGATCTTATGAACTTACTCAGAAGTGTTCCATCGTCAATTTCTCCTTCTTCCACGTATTCACAGTTGTCATCACTGTCCTCTAGGTCAGCATTGGCATGTTCGGCATTTGTGATTGCATCTTTTGCACTTTTTCCAATGGCATCATTTTGTGACTGTAACTGCACTTGCGGATTTGCATTTGAGCTGCTTGCCGCCATTGAGCCCATCGCCATGGGCTGACCGTGATTCACATATCGCATGAGTTCCATGATCCGCGTTGTCATTGCGTTAAAGTCCGTGCCGTCTGGAAACATTGCATCTGTGATGTAATAGGAGCATGTCAGTATTGTTGTATTGAGTGCATTATTTTCCTTTACCGACATATTCAAAAGTGTTAAATGTTTTTGAGATTGTTTTGTTACGCCAAAAATATTATATTCTCGTATATTCATTTGCATGTACCCCGCGAGAGTGTATATTCTTTCTATACTTATGAGTGAGAGAAATTGTCTCTTACTGACCAATCCCAACTTACTTAATTCACGATGTTCGAAGTTTGTCGTCTGAGCAATTTGTGGCTGTTTATTTGGCTCGCCGCCAAATGTTTCTTCTATGCCGGTTTCAACAACAGCTTCATCTGTTGTGTCGAATTTGGTGCTTTGAAAGGCCGACGGTGTCGTTGGCATGAAGAAGTTGCCGCGATTGCGTCCCCGAAAGCCGCGGTTGTAGCCACCACCTTGATACTGATTGCCAAATTGGTAGTTGTTTCTGCCACGATTAAACTGGCCCCTGCCAAAGTTGCCATTTGAGTTTTGGTTTGAACCATTGTTCGAGTTGTTGTTGTTGTAGCCCCTGAAGTTGCCACGGTTACCGCGGTAGTTGTAGTTGCCCCTTTGGGTGAATCGCCCACCACCCCTGCCGCGATATGGCTGCAATTGGACACCAGAGAGGTGGTATTTAATTATATAGGAAACACGATATGACTGTAGTAATGTGAATATAAATATTTCTACTTTAGCATTTTGAAAAATATTGGTTGTAGGGGTGTATGTATGTGGTTTTGATTTTTGTAAAATATTATCAATTTTATTTATATACATATTTTTACATATATTTTTATTTTTATTTTTATTTTCATTATTTGTGGGTTTACTATTAGAGGTCAGTCGAATGTTTAACCTCACCATATTTGGGTCGCGCAGCATTTCCTCGACTTGGGTGTGGTACGCCCAATTTGTAACACCCCAGTGACCTTCTTTGTCGAATTTGTCAAATAGTCCCATTTCTTCTGCGGCCACCAGCTGGCCATTGGCATTTTTCTTGCGGTAGGCCATCGACATTGAAATTTTCTCCCTTACTTCCATCCATGCTTGTCCCCACAGGTTCATAAAAGGCGCGCGAAAGTTCATCCCAATTTCCACATTTAGAGCACTCTGCGTGAGGAAGAAATGAACTTTATTATTTGTATTATTTGCCATCACGGATTGTAGGGATTCCCCCAATGTATTATTCAGGGAAACTCTCACTTTGTATTTTGATGACAGATTAATCATTTCTTGTAGTATATGTGAGAAGTAACCGTCTGGTTTATCACAAGCGGTTAGATGATATTCAAGCACGATATGCACTTTGAAAAGGTTGGCGGTATGTGGTAGCACGGAACGTACCTCAGGTGTGCCCTTATTTGATCCGCATAAAAGAGCACCGCGCCATCCACTTGTTGGAAATGTGCCCGCACATCGAATATAGCGCTTTTCTTCGATCCACGTCCCGTCGTCTTGTTTTGATTGACCGCTTTGCCATAGAAGCTGCCTGCAGTTAACAAGAACACAGTTAAACATGTTATTGTAGGTGAAGACATACCTTATTTTGTTACCGGGCGATTTCAAAGCTTTGGCACTTATCCCCCCTACATTGTCATGCATAGGTGTATAGTAAGATAAACAGGCATACGTATTTTGCAGAGAATTTTGATATTGATGGTATTCGTCGAAATAGCCCATGACTAGCCTGATTTTAATGTTGTTCGTGACTGCATTTGACATAATCTTGACAAGTTCTTTATACGCCGGAGTATTCTTTGCATCCAGGGTGCTTGGGTAAAGCGTGTCAAAGCTCCCCCCCCCTGGATTAAACCATTTTGAGGCGGTCGTTTGTGCTGAGTTTTGCTCGAATTGCCACAATCTGCTCCAGGCCCCACTCATGCTATTTTGGAAATTTGTGTATTCTGGGTCAAAACCTCCACCCTTGTGCTTTTTGAAGAAGGGTGCACATGCAATAACAGAGTTTTCGTGCTCAATCGTCCCAGCCGCCTTAGCTTCAGCCTGAGAATATGATAGTGTTGGTGTATAGATATCTATATTATGTATATTCGCATTTACTTTTAAGAAATTTTTAAAAAAAAAATCGTTTTTCCCAAAAAATTTTTTCAAAATTTTTTTCAAAGTTTTTTTCAAAGTTTTGGGAGAGCTCCATTTGGCCCTCGATATTATCGCATCAATATCAAGTAAGTAAATCTGTCTAATTTTGATATTTTTAATACGTATCAGTATATGTTTGTTTTTTAGTGCAAAAAATGCAAAAAATGATACTTTATTCCGGGTTCCCATCTTGATTTCGAGCTCAAGATTGTTATTCCGACTAACCATTAGAAGGGCTAATCCGATACATTTGTACATCTGCCCCTTGTATTGAACTTTCAGCGGGTAGGTGGCACTCAGCGGGTCTGTTGGATCGAAGAGGCTTGTTAGTATGTCATCGCCCGCCATGCGAGTCCGCGCCGCAAGGTCGATTTGCGTGCCAGACAGTGTGGTTGGTATGCCCTCCTGAGTATGTCGTAATAATGTGTAATATTTATTCACATTTTTAATGTGGCTGTACATATACCCGACATGTTTGCACGCCAAGTTATCATTGTAGAGATCCAAAAATTGAATAAAAATAAGCATAGTTTGATTTTGAGCTTTGCACTCACATTTACTGTAATTCAAAATTTTCCAAGGTACCAAATTTACCTCGATGCGTGCCTTTTTTGCCGCCCCCTGTTGCACTACTTCTGCCGTGTTTAGCGGTCTTTTGCTTGTCGGCGCCGATTGTAGGGGCGGATATCCAGCCTCTAACGATTTGTACTGTCCTTCTAGCAATTTCACCCTGTCTTCCAAGTTAATGTTGGTTGCTAGGAGTTTGTCATTTGTCTGGCGGGTCTGAAATTTATTGCATTTTTGTATCAACAGACAATGTTTGTTGTATATCAAACGTGCCGCTATATTTATCATAAACATGTACGTATACCTATTATCTCTGTCATATCTATTTTCAAATTTACATTCAATCATTTTTACCAAATACACATACAATGGATATTTTGAATCGCCGAGTGTCAAATGTATGTCCCAACTTACTTCTGTGAGAAGCGTTTCCAGTTGCTGCAATTTCTCATCTGTTTTGGCAGTAGCTAGTTTGCCGAGCGAAACATCACCTGCATTTTTGCGTATGCACGCAGCCATTGTTTCGTCTTCTGTCGCCAATGCATTGGTGATCTCTCCGACCATTACTTCGAACTGAAAAATGTTATAATTATTTTGCTGAGTTGCAACAGCTGGTGTTAGATATATTTTACGAAAAGGCCACATTTCCGAGTTGTGCATTAATAATAACTTCATTTTTTGTCCCACTGTGTACAAAAGTGTGCATATATCCTTCATAATTTTTGGTAGGCAATTTATATTCATTCGCGCCTGCATCTTAAAAATCAAAGGTAAACTAACGTTCTGACAAAATTCGGCTGTCAGTTTGTATTCGTTCAACAGGTAATGACACATTTGACCAATCATCATGATAACTCTGGCGCCGGAATTGCTCTGCTCAAATTCAGCACATGTCTTTTTTATCTCCGAAATCAACTCATCTGGATCAAACTCAACCCCTGCAATTGAGTATTGGCGGCGTATATTCGTGCTCAGTAGTTCCCAATTCAGTTTCACCTCTGGTTGACCGTCTTCGGATCGTATCGTATCTGAGTATTTGCAAATTTTCATTGAGTAAACATTTTGTCGAATGTAAGGCTTTTTTAATTTTTCGAATTTTCCTTTTCTCAAATAATCTAAGTTTTTTCTAAGATAAACATTTTGGTATGTGCATATGTAGACGTCTTTTGTCGAAAATCCTTGTGTGTGTAAGACGCATTGAAGCCATGCTACCAATTGCATGTGTTTAAACATCTTTAATGATTTAACTATAGCTAGTGACGTACCATCTTTTTCCATGTAGTCTGCTAGCCAGCCTTCTTCTCGTTCGCCCATTGTCATCGAACCACACAAGTTGTTAAAAATTGTGGAGATTTTCTTTTCGATCATGTTCATGTTTCTGTTTTCATCCATCTGGGAAGTAGTTGACGCTGTCGCCACTCGTTTCGGTGCCAACGCGAGTCGCTCTGAAATGCAGTGTATATATGTTGTAGGTACATTGCCTAGTTTATAATTATAGCATTTTATAGCAATATGGGTTTGCTTAATCACATAGCATTTATCAAGTTCCATATATATACATGCTTTTCGTGTAATTATGGACCATTTAGGCATGATTCTAGTCACATCGTTTTTTCGTTCCAGCATACAAATTAACGATCCTATGCCGAAACACCAATCACACCAACCTTTGTCAAAAGTCGAGACGGTACTGAGCAGATTCTGATCATTGACGCGATCAATGAAAACCTCATTTTCGGGTTCTGCTTCATGCGGTAACCCCAGTTCAGGTGACGCATCATCCTGTGTTTGTGTCTGGCTGAATAGTCGACTTTCGGATGGTTTTGGTGTACCAGGGCGAGGATTTTGACGACTGCTCTGTTTCTGCCCCTTTTTCTTAGCTGTATCTGACTGTTTTAGATCAGGCTTCTTGTTCGCTTTGCTGGCCATCTTGTGTCGTTTGGCCCAAACTATTTGTAACGCCATTCGCTCGGCTTTCGGCTTACCCGAGATGGCTGCCTGCGAGTACGTATTTATTGCCAATTTATCAGTGTTACTCAATGTTGTTGTAATATTTTGTATTTTCAGCGGTTTCAGCGTTTTCACAGTTCTCAAAAGGTTCATAAGTTTCGGAGGTTTAGAGTAATACCGTTTCAAATAACCAATCACGTATCTAATCATTTTTTTCTGCCTTTTGATGGCATAATCACCCCCCATAGGTTTCCAAGTTTTACCAACCTCAAATTCATCAGCATTTTCTATCGCTATCAACTTTCGATCTTCCACTTCGCGTTCTTCCAGGTCGATCGGTTCGTCCATCACAGTCGTATTAGTGTAATTTGTTAAATTTGTTAGAAATATGCCGATAGTTAGTGTCTTTTCACATTTTCTGGCATCATGCGAGCCTGCGTGACGGATCGATTTGTAGATACATCCTATATTGCAGCATTTCAAAGTGTTTTGGCAGTGTGCCAAAAATTTTTTTTGTTTTTCAGCATCCGTGTTAGATGTGGTAAATTTTGAGCATTGAGCATGAAATGTAAGCTTTAACAGCGTTTTATACTCGCCATTTATGGCAACAGGAGTTTTTCCTGGGTGACATTGCACCTTTGTCCCTAATCGGGCTGTATATGAGTCTTTGCTCAGTGTTTCAAAAGTTTGGCATTGTGCCAGCGCATCTACGGAGACATTTGCACCGCTGCCGTAGGCAACGGTGACCGTCTCAGTCACCCTAGGAGCGACTATTTGCGCATAACTGATAAAAGCAAGTAGAAAAAGTAGGTGTAGGGTACTGTTGCACCCCACAAACACGTTAAACCTTCCTTTTGTGTCCGTTTTTCTTTCGGACAGGAAAATTTTTTTTTTTTTTTCGAGGAAATACGGTAATCGTGCCAGGGAATAATGACTTCGTTTGCCTTTTTGAGGGGGGGGACTATTCAAGAAGGGACATTATTTGAGGCCATTAGAAAATATAAAATGCCCTTGTTTTAAAATAAACTTTTAGTTATCAACGTTGATCAGTTGAGGCTTTAATTGAATTAAGGTGGGTATAATGCTAGCACATTTTTTGGCGCAAACAAGAAAATATTTGCCCCACGCTCAAATATGAGGACCTCTTGAGTAAAAAGTAAACATATTTCAACATGTCTACTATTATTCTATGTCCCTATATCCGTTTGTCCCCCAAATATTGCGTCATCAATATTTAAAAAATATAAATGGCCCCAAAGTCCTTATTGATTGATCAATATTTATACAGTTGTTTTCAAAATTGGTCAACTGGACTGTCGATTTTCACGGTATTATAACAATTTTTATAGTCACGGTTGGCGCTTTTTTGGCGCCATTTAAAATGCCGGCGCCAAGCGCCAATAGCTGCCCCAGGAAATGGCGCCAAGCGCCAAAGTGCGCCATGGCGCTTTCTCAGATCCCGGCGCCAAGCGCCAATGGCGCCAGAGCGTTATAGCGCCAAGCGCCAAAAGCGCCATGGCGCTTTTTGCTTTGGCGCTAGCGCCAGGCGCCAGCGCCATGGCGCTTTTCCATCACTAGAATGGATTGTTGTCAAATGACAATATCCATTGTGTTTGAATTGTCATGTGAATTTTATTCGAATTTTTTTGTTGCTAGTGTTGTCTTTGTTCATTACACCCTGGAGAACGCAAATTAAGTAGTGAATGCATGTACTAGGGTGCTGTAGAAACACTTTTAGCACACGCAGGGTGTTGTATGCACTTATTTATCCTGGCGCCCTTGGCGCTTGGCGCCCTCTTTCCGTGGCGCCCTTGGCGCCTGGCGCCCGCTTTCCGAATGGCGCCATGGCGCCCTTGGCGCCTGGCGCCGTTTTTCTGTGGCGCCCTTGGCGCTTGGCGCCCACTTTCTGAATGGCGCCATGGCGCCATTGGCGCCTGGCGCCCTTTTTCTGGCGCTTTTCCATCACTAGTCCCAGTCCTGAAAACTAGTCCCGTTTAAACCCTAATCATATGCTCTTTCATATGAGCCATTACATGTCAAGATTGGTTGTGTTGGAGAGAAGTTATTGCAGTTTGAAGATTGTCGGGAGAACAAGAAGAACAACAACAACGACAACAACAACAACAACAATACTACTTGAAAAAGAAAATCCTTAATAACTTCCTCCTAACTCAACCGTTAGATCTGAAAATTTGCATGGTGAAATTCTGGTGGAGCCACCTTCGATTTATGCTATGGCCGCAGCGCTGAAATGCTGGCACTAGCAAGCACAGCACTGTTGGAACTGCAGAAATTCTGTACGTTTTTGTCAGTAACGTAAAATTAGCAATGTACCGTATTTGCTTGAATAATCCCCCTGGGGGATTATTATTTCGTCGAAATTTTTTGAGGGGGGAACTGTTCGAGGGGGGGGGGGGAGATTATTCGAGGGGGGGGGGGGGAATTATTTTTTCGTCAAAATTTTCAACCATGATTCTATCAACTCATTCGATGAAATATGCTGTATTAACACTATAATGTGCCATTTTTGTTAAAATTGGGCACAACAAATTGGGGGGGGGGAATTATTCAAGGGGGGAATTATTATTTTCCCACTCGTTTTACAGGGGGGGAAATTTCGAGGAGGGGAATTAGTCAAGGGGGAACTATTCAAGCAAATACGGTAAATATGGAAAGTATGCCGTTGTGATTTCGTCTAAATTTGAGTTTATTCGTTCGATCATTCTGTTGATGAAAACATGAAATGTAACGATTTACCTTGGATTTATGCAATCATTGGGAATGAAAATCATTGAACTTGAATCAAGCGTTGTATTCTAATTTAATATCGACAGGAAATGTATACCGTATTACCTCGAAATACCCCCAGGGGGTTTATTATTTCGCCAGCAAAATTTGAGTGGGGGTATTTCGAGGGGGGGGGGGGTTAATTCAAGGGGGGGGGGTTTATTCGAGGTAATACGGTAGGTCAAGTTTGCTTAATTTTGTATTTTGTTAAAGTTTGAATCTACAATATTATTTACCATGAATATATAAATATATCCAAGAATTCCATCAATCTTATTTATCAGATATTGATACCTCAATTCACAGTGCAGCTCCACGCATTCAGTCGTAGCGATGATAGCCGTAATCCGCGCAGTAACTTTTGTACCTGCAAATACTCAGAGTTGTTAAAATGCCGGTATTTTCGGAAAGTGTAAACATAAGCGTAAATACACGTTCCAAATTTTGAGTACGGGTACTTAAGCATAAGTTATTTTTAAAATACCTAGGAAAGCGCAAAAATTTGCAATTGAATGTTGTCGACGGCGAAAACATCGTTGTCGGAATCCGTTATCGCCCCCAAAATTTTTAATCTGAAGCCAAGCTAGCTATTGCTAGGTGACACAATATTCACTAGATATTCATACTTCGCCACAATTTGTACATGTGATGTGCCACTATTTTCTGTAGTTACTGCACACACAAAGTCATTTTTTGGTATGCGTTCTCGTCTATTTTCGTTTTTTTGCTGTTTTACACTTTTTCAAAAGCTTAAAACAGGACCATGTGATAACGTTTTTACGCTTTTAGTATTCAGGTAATTTGGCCGGGAATGTGTAATAAAATGTACGGGTATTTGAAGAAAGCATAAGCGTAACTATAAATACCCATTTACCCAGGTATTTCGGGTAAGCGTAAATATGCTTTCAAAACTTTGCAAATACACTACCATGCAGAATAGTTGAGACTTTTTCGCTGCATCACTAACATTGCCAAAATTTCAAAATGATGAACATGCAAAACATTTGGACATCATAAGTGGGTACCCTGGGGGGTTGGCTACATGTGCCCGGGATGACTGCCACTTAAGTTGTTATGCACATATATTCTTAGTGTATGGCGTAATTCACTCAGTTTGTTTGTGTTTTGTAGTTGAGACTTTTCTTGTTTTGGGCAGTAGCCACCCAGTATCTTACTGTCAAGTCTGTATCCAATTCCTATGTTCATCTTTTACAAATATTTTACAATGGAAACTACTTGCCTGCATCACTGAGCTCTGGGTGCAGCATGGAACATTCTGAGCATGAACAGCATATGGCAATGCATTTATGTAACTGTGGCATTTATATTTTGCTGCAGTTTTGTATTCATTGCCAGGAACTCAGAAATGGGTGTAGGCATACTACTGAGTGGGGCTATTTGGTGTGTAAATTTGAGGTTTTGGCTTTGCTCTGATAGGGAGGAAAGTTGGCCCAACTGTGAATGAGTAATGTGCAATTATTTTGTATGGAATGAAGATGGAAGTTTGTAAGTGCTATAACTTTTGATCTCTTTATATCAAACTTTTGATTGAACTTTTGATCTAAAGAGATATTGAAAAAAATTTTTTACTTTTTTATAGACCCTGCTTCTCTTGGGTCTGGGGGATTATTTGAGCAAACAAAATTTTTTCATAGTAGCCCCAGCATCAAACCCCAACATACTCAAATGGCATCGAAATAAGGCAAGGGACAAGGAACTGGGAAGGAAAAAAATTTCGGTGGACGCCCAGCCTACTGTTTCTCTATGTGTGAAAAGTCTCAACTATTCTGCACGGTAGTGTACTACAGTTTTCCATGGACTCGAATGATGTCCGTCGAATGTACACTTTGCACTGAAAGATACCATGTCCCATCTGAATTGTGGATTAAAAACCAAATATTTTTCACACTGAGGCATCTGTTCCACTGTATGCCATTACTTTATGCATTAAGTGATTATATCGTTCTGTGCAAAGCATGCGATTCGGTCTGGATATTACAACATAGAATTCTTGGACGAACATCTGCTGCTCTTCGCTTAACATGTCGTCTTGTATATAAACCAGAAGTTGGCAGCCGTCTCCCAGCATATAAAGATAGAACGTCTCGCCTGTGCCTTTGGTCTCGCAATTCTCTTGCAGTCTGCATTTGGAAGGTGTACTTCAAAAAGTCCCAATCTTAAAAAAATCTGAGTAAAACACGTCATATTGCAATATCGGCGATGTCGAGGCAAACTTTTATGTAAATATTTCACAAACTGCCTTGCTCTCAGTGCGTGTGCGCCTACTAACGATGGCAAACCCTCTGAAAAAAAGTATTTAAATTTTTAAGTGTTTTTTCTAAAATGAATTTTCGAATTTTCGAATTTTCCTGCAATTTAATTTTCGAATTTCGAATTTAATTTTCGAATTTTCGAATTTTCGAATCTTTTTGGGCAATTTTCGAATTTTTTTGGGTAGTTTTCGAATTTTTTAAAATAATTTTCGAATTTTTTCAGAGAAATGTTGAATTTGAAGATTTGAATGCCATATTGATATAGTTTTAATGGTTGGATCACTTTTTAAAATTACCATATTTCTCCAAAATATCCCCCACACTCCTTGAATTAGCCCCTTCCCCACAAAACACCGCCAGGTCAGGCACCCACTCTGAAAAAATTAACCCTCTGAGTGGGTATTTTGAGGAAATACCATATTTTCACTGTGATTTGGTATACCATATTTGCTAGAATAATCCCCCTGGGGGATTATTTCATCATACTTTTTTGAGGGGGGTTTTTTGAGGGGGGGGATTATTATTTTGTCAAAGGTTTCGAGCATTTTTCTGTCAATTCATTTTACAAAATATGCTTTAGTAGCAAGATAACATTCTATTTTTGTATAAAGTGCACCCAACAAATTGATCAAATGCCTAATCAAATGTATACAATGTATACATACAAGCAGACACATGTATGATATTTATGTTCCTTCTCTGATGGTAGCACATTCCATTGCGTTGCTGCAAACTGAATGTATTGCTTTCCATTTGATGAATCAAACAGGGGGGGATTATTCAAGGGGGGAATAATTTTTGCCTCACGCATCTAACAGGGGGGATCATTCGGGGGGGGGGGAGGGATTATTCAAGGGGGAACTATTCAAGCAAATACGGTAGTTTGGTAAATTTTGCAAATAAGTTTGCCATTTTCCAGAGCATTTTCCATGACTTTGACACTTTGCATGACATTTGACACTATAGGACATTTTACAGGGTCTGGAACTGGAAGTGGAATTGATGGACTTGTTGGACAGTGCTCTGTTCAACAACTTGCAACAACAACACAAGATCGCTTTTTTGACGTTTTTCTTCATTACATTACTGTTTTTCAGACACACGTCAGATTGAACTGCTCACAATTACCGTAAGAATGCGTTTTGTTACCTGAAATTCCTGAAAAATTCGAAAATTATTTTCGAATTTTCGAATTTATGAATTTTCGAATTTTTTCAAAAAAAAATCGATTTTTAAGTGTTTTTTTCAGGGGTGGAATAAAAATTCGAAAATTCCAAAAAAATTCGAAAATTCGAAAATGTTTTCGAATTTTCGAATCTTTTTTTGCCATCGTTAGCGCCTACCTGGCGGAACGTTGAAAATTTATCGGTGCACGCCATACCCAACAAATTCTGTAGGGAGAATTAAATCTGATCCCAGGGGTATTTCAAACTGAATTTAGGCTTATCTTATCACTCTAACTGGTTAATATGCTTAGTCGCTTATTATTCCTACTTGCTGTGCCTATAAATTAAATAAACGGTAATTAAATTTGTCAAAGTGGTTTTTACACTTAACCCATAAAAAGTAATAAAGAACAAGAGACACTTTAAAACACTGTCAATGTATCAGCCTTCTATTAAAACTTTATTTAAGCACTATTCCATTCCCAACTTCACTTGAGTCACAAACATTCAACAAAAGGTGGTAGGTATACAAGTTGACATAAATATTTTTGACAGAGATTACCATTTATAATGCTATCCCATGGCTCCACAGCTATTCTATATATAACATCACAAAGTACAGTCACCGGTCTGACTGTCACTTGTCTGACATACCTGTATATGTTGACTCATAACCTAATGTGGGAGCTTTTGAAAAAACACACATTCTTTTTATTAAAAAAACACTTTTTTGAAGAAAAAACAGGTCGTTGGTCAAAAACGTTTATTCTCTATCCCTAGATACTTCACACAAACTTTTGCTTGATACGGTTCATCGTTTGTTCATTGCAGTAAGAAGTCGTATCGCATGCACGTTGTGCTTCACCGCTATCCACAAACTGTGTGAGGCCATCACAAATCGTGTCCATGTGCTCGAAGGTCCAGATTAGCCTTTCGTCCCATCCCATATCTTTCAGACTTGGGGTGCCGAGGCTGGACGCGGCCAGCATGCACAGGATCGCCAGCGATTTCATTGTTTGCGCTTGTTTGAGTTTCTCTGCTGCTGATTGGTCCGCTCGTTTGCTCTTTCGCTTGCTAGTGGATGCTGGTTGCGCTCGTTCGCCGCCATTTTATAGCAGCCCTGCCAGACCGCTTTTTGCCATTCGTCGGCGCCGCACAAAGGAACTTTTTAGTTCAGTGTCTGAACGCAGATTACAGCCGCGCCTGGTGATCGAATTGCGCCGCGGCTCGTGCACACTCCGACCACGCCAAAGGGCACCGCGCCATGGCGACCTTTTGCTAGCACTTTCTAACACAAGCAACGTATTTACGTTTACCCGGAGCGCCCGGGTATTTGGGGTATTCACCTATACCCGGTGTACGTCTTCAAAACGCACGGTTACGTTTTCGCGGGAAAAATACTTGGGTACAGGGGAAAACTTAAAATTCTCAATGTAAAATTCTCAATTCTTAAAATGTAAAGTGAGAATTTTTACTTTCTCTTTTCACTTCACACTTAGGAGATAAAAACCATATCTCATCGGAATAATCAGGATAATTTTTTAATTCATTAGTATAGTTGAGTGACTGATTTTGCAGGTTTGATCCACCTAGGTACGATTACTTAGGTATGTCTTAAATTTGAATCAGAGTTGTTAAAAGTACCGAACCTTTTTTCAAAGTATACGTAAACGTAAAGGATTTATTTTTTACTCACCCCCTGAGTACAGAAAACGTAAAGTAAATTTTTTTCTTTTACTCATCATTAAACGTGAGTAAAATACTTTTCTCTCCAGAAAACGTATTTTTGGAAAATTTTGACCCAATTTTCACTCAAAATCACTCATTTTCGCACCTTCTTGACCATTTGGACCTTCAAATTCACAAGTACATGTTTCATGTGCCTATTTTTAGAATTTTTTCCTACTTTTTGCGTTTTCTCCCCCTTTTTCTATCTATGCCATGCCTTGAAAAAGCCTATAAAAAGCCTATCTAAAATACGTATTCTGTACTCGAGTACTTTCAAAAAGTATATGTAAAATCGAGTACAGCTACTTTTTTCAAAGTATGCATAAACGTATTTACTCAGTACTCGAGTATACGCACTTTTTGAGTAAACCTTAATACGTTTTAAGAATCCCATTTGATTCATGGTTGATTTTATTAGCTAACTCCAGTGACTTGACACTTTGCACCTGCAGTTATTTGTGTCTGACGTTGGAAGGGTGCCAACTGATGATGTTAAGGCACCGAAGGGCACTGGTGCTAGTGCTTGCATTTGCAGTTTTCAAGGGTGCCACTAAGGTAGGGAATTACAAAATGTTCATTTGCGGTTCCTGGTTCCAAAAAATTTGGTTCAGTTCCTGGTTTCAGGTTTTGTTCATTTGGTTCAAAAGTTATTCCAATTTTGGGGGTGGTTGTTTACTCAAAATTATCTGGTATCAGGTAGTGGTGAAGAAGTGCCAGAAAAAAGTTACCATTTCGCCATTCAGAAACGCAGTCCGGTGTCAGGCGCACGACAGAGAAAAGGTCCAATGAAATAATGTACCAGAACTGGGCACCAAATGTGCCATCCGTGGCTGCCATAGGTGCCACTGAAAAGATGTGGAATTATTTTCATCCAAGTTTTGATGTGAACCACAGCAGGGTAGGGTTACCCCCCCCCCCCCCAAACCGCCCAGCTATCTACCTATCTTTTAAGTTTAGTTTAGTTTTTTGGTTTGATCTTGCAGCGACTGCACATAGGTACATGTCCCAACGTGTAAATGAGACACCAGACACCGCACCAATTCCATGTACAAAATTACATTGGTTGAGTTATAAGTCAGAGTGTTATCGGAGTTAGAGTGTAGATAGAGTTATATCTGTCCCGGAGGCCGCTCAGCTATCTAGGTATCTATCCCGGAATCAAAATTTTGGGCTACTATCCCCTAAACCCCCCCCCCCGCCCCAAATCGGCCAGCTATCTATCTATCTAGAGCGATTTTTGAGCAACTATACCCCAATTTTCACTCAAAATCGCTATTTTTCATAACTTTTTATAGATTTTTACCTCCAAAATCACTAGTTCATTCGTCTGACTGCCTATTTTTACTACTATATGTGCTTGTATACCCGTTTTTAGTTATTTTTCACCTACTTTTAGCGATTTTTCTCCCTTTTCTCTCCTTTTACACCTTAAAAAGCCTTGATATCGAACCCCTGCAACCTCCCCCCCCCCACCCCCCCAAATTTTTTCCAGCTATCTATCTAACTTGGAGGCCGCTTTGCTATATATCCAACCCTCGGAGGGTCAAAATCTAGAATACCCCAGAACCGCAGTGAACATACTCCACTGTTCTCTCCCCCTTCTTCCTTAACATTCATAATGTATTCAACGATAAGAAGACGAGCAGAAAAAATCCTGGTTTGGTTTGGTTTTGGTATTTACAATCTTCTAAATATTTAGTTCTCAGACAACCTCAGCAGACGATTAAAATTCCTATAATTATTTATCCATAAAATAAATCTTACAACAAAAATTTATCCATTGATTGATTTTTCATGAAATATCCTTTAAATTTTATTATTTCTTTAAAACTCACCCAGAAACCGTGTCAGGGCTAGGCACCAACAGTGTCATTTTAAAAGGGTGCTGGGTACCAAACCAATGGCTCCACAGAAAAAGTGCGTCAAGTGCCAATGGTGCAGTGCAGCGGTCTCAAATAGTCCCAGTGCCATGGCGCCATTCGTCACTAGTATAGGGTCAAAAAAGCAGGACCACGCGCGCTGTAATGCCAGACCGTTTTTTGTACTGTTCTTTCATCTTGTTCGAGTAGTGTATGTACGTTTGTGAAAGAGACGTGACCAAACACAAATGAAGGGTGTGCTTCTAAAAGTACCGATCTACAAATTTTTCAAATTTGAGTTAGGACCATTTTTGGGGTCCCCATAAAAATGCGCTTCAAAAATATATATAATATGTGGGGGGTGCGAAATTCAATTTTGAGATATGGGGGGTCGAAAAAAGCAAAAAGAATCGCAAAATACAGTTTTTGAAATTTTAAAAGTACCGATCTACAAGCTTTTTCAGCTTTTGTGTCTTTAAAAGTACCGATATACACACTTTTTTCAAAATTGTTCTTTTAAATGTACCGATCTGCACATTATTTTTTGTGCTTCTAAAAGTACCGATGTCAGATCGGTGTCCGGTTGCGCAAAAACTCATTTTGTGCTTTTTTATTATGGGTAAAAGTACCGATCTACTGCTGTCTGATTTTGTGCTTTAAAAAATACCGATCTACACGCTATAACCAATTTGTTCCTTTAAAATGTACTGTACTACAAAAATACAATTCCCTAAATTTTATATAGCTAGTGTTATGTGTATAATCAATGATTATACCCATGTGTAAGAGCGTTTTTACGATGGGAAAGACACCACCCCACAAAATTTTAGACAACCAAATGCAATAATGATTCACGGAACGTAAACTGCTACGTATTTTGTAAATTAAATTTGAGTAAACTCTTTCAGACATTTCAACGGCTTTTCGACGCCTACGGGGCCTGTGCGGCATGCACAGCCACGCAGTGGGCTGCGCAGTACCCCGTCAGAGCACTGCATCGCAAGATCGACACTGCTACACTGGCCGACCGAGTTCGCCATGTTTTTTAGTGGTTGTAGTGCTCTGCACAATTTTGTTCCCTTAACCCCCCAATTTTAATTACTATTTTTGTGCGCTAAATCTATTTAAGTCAAGTTAGCTAAGTTATGTCTAGCTTAAGTGCAACTACATTCCACGTGGCATAAGGTGAGAGGGGAATTTTCACCTTGAAATGCCGCGGTGCGGAGTGTGGCCGCCTTTGAGCTCGCCGGCACACTGTTGTGACTTTCTGGGCGGTCTAAAGCAGAGGCGGAGACTGACGACTGATAGGTAGGTGGCGAACGGAAGCCAGGAACAATGAATTTCACTCAAAAAATCTCTCCATGTTGACTAGATTGTCGTGCGTCATCTAGTATCGGTGGGTGGTAGGAACAGCTTCTGATAACGCCCCAAGTGACAAGTCGCAGTCCAAAAAATACTTTTCCGCCGCCCCAGCATAAATATCTCCTCGTGCTCGGAAGGGTGTGGCCATCGGGCTGAAACCTTTCTCACGGGCGCTAGCTGAACGGATAGTCACAATAGTGGGTTGCGGGGTTGGAGGTGATAAGCATTCCGCGCCCGCAAGCATTTTGCTAGCTACCGTAACTTATGAATACAAGACACCCACACAGAGTTTCCATGTGACATGTAGAAATTATTGTACATATCGTTTTCACGCCAATGCCTTTCATTTCCACGAGCTTAATTAATCGCCTTGTATTTTAATTAATTAACTTTAGTTGTAAGCTTGTATTAATTGTTTAATTACTTGTTAGCTTAATTTGCGGTATTAGGTTATGACGCCGTAATTGCCTTGTCCATACTTTGCTCATTCCATTCTTTGTAAATATGCATTGCACTGCGTTGCTACCTGTTTTAAATTGTATTAGATTAAGTAGGGATTTGTAGGTAATTATGGAAGTGAGTAATTGTTGTACCAAGTGAGCTTGTAAATTGTACATTAAAGTCCCATGTCGCATGAAGCTTTTGTTAATTACCGTTGTTAGCTGATATTAATTAGTACTCTTTTCGTAGGCAGCTATGTGTTAAGATTTTATAAAGTATTTACATCAGAGCTTATGTGATTTGAACGTGATCTTGTACCTTCATAATTTTATGTTTTTTCTAGCTTTTTATTCATGTCGATTATGGTAATTTCAATTGCCTTAAAAGTAGCTGAAATTGTTGTTTTCCCCCCAATTCTTCGATTCAACGAAAATTGATTTTGCTTCTACTCTGCTGCTACTGTTCTTCCATTGCCCTAAAAATAAACTCTCTTCTCAACCCAACTTGGACCCCCTTTTGTATTAGCACTAAGTACTAACTGTTTTCCCTAAGTTAGCTAATTAACAACTGCTCTAATTGCCGCGCTGCTTGTGCTAAGTGTAAGTGCTGTGCGTGCTGCGGGAAACGGAACAGCGTGAGCCACCGAGTGGTTCATCGCACGTTCTGAAAAACCTACCGTCTTCGGACACGTTTCCTTAAAATTTACAACACGCATTTATAACCTGGACCTCCGGGCCCAGTGCAGTGCACTGCAGCGGCAAGCGGCCGGTGAAGTGGGAATAGAGGGAAAAGTGCGGTAAAAAACACTCGTGAATCGTGTAGACAAAAAACAGCTGAATACACGGATTCATGACAACTTGGTAGCAGACGCGAGTGGTTTGTTTAATTCACTTCAGTGAACGGTGCGGCGCCTGATCAATGCCAAGCCGTTAAGTGATAAACAACAAACAATCTGTCGTGCCGGGTGGAAACGCTGCAATTAGGAGGGCCAGCGTCGATCCCAGGGTCAGTTGAGGAAGTGTGGAGAGCTGCAGAACAGCTACAGAAGCGCACGCGCCGAGAGGCGGCTTTGCGCAGGGCACAGCAGACTGCGGACGCGCAGGACGCTGAGGTTGAACAGGTAAGAGTTGAAGCAGGTGTGCAGGAAGCGGAAGCGGAAGCCGAGCGCGCACAGGAAGCAGCGACTTGGACCAGACACACAGAGGATAGCACTCCCGTTGTCCGGCCAGTGCTGCAATTTGGAATTGCACGTGCAGGAACAGGCGGCAGCCGTTGGGATACGCCGGCTTGCGCGCCAGGTGCGCTACCGACTGGGGCGGCTCGACGAGCGTCCAGTGGAGGCACAGAAACAGAACGCCCACCAGACTGTCCGCTCCTGCGACCCGACAGGCCAGTAAGTGCTGAGCCCGGGCGAGAGTAGCGGAAATCAAGTAAGTGGGGTTTATTTCGACGACTGTGGGGAAAAAGCGGCCGTAGCTCCCCGGTGTCGACAGGGTCTGGATCACAGGCTGATTCAGCAGGGTACGCTGGTGAAGACGAGCCCGTGTGTTCGTCTGCATACCAGCGTAGAAGTGGTGAGACTTCCGTAAATCTAATTGACACCCCAGTAGCGATCCCAGATATAAATATTGAATTTCCCTCGTTAGCCGAAGAGCTTGAAGAGGTGGAAAATTCATTGGGGGAGCTTCAATTAAGTGCCCCGCAAAGTTCATCTACACCACGTGAGCTTGCGTCCGCGCAAGGCTCGATTGAAAGCTGTGTCTCTTCGAATAGAGCACGGCGCAGAATTGTAGGACCGTCTCCCATAAATCAAAGTAGAATGACTAGCACCCCGCCCCCAGGTTCGAGTGTGACAACCGCGCTGGGCACGCTCACCATGATAACGACCACCCCGGCGGCGGCGGCCAACCAAGTGACACCGGGCCAGATCTTGACGGCGGCGGCCGTGGCGGACCCGGGCAGGGAAACCACTGGGTACACTAGAGAAGGTTGGACCTTTCCGGGCATGATACAATTATTGCACCAATGGTCTGGGGAACTTACTTGCGCGGGACCCGTGGCGATTTCAATTAATGCTTCCACAGCAGATAAAAATAAGCTACAGGCCATTAGGCTAGGCATGAGTATGTATACCAGCGTAGGCAATCCTAGCGCGCTGGAGCAGGCTACCACTCAATTTTTGGCATTTTGTTCTAATAGGGGATTAATTCCACCCATTGCATCTGCAGCTAATGCTACCTTAGGCGCGGGAACGTCCCCTGGGAACACAACCGCGCAGACTGTGCCCCCGCCAGCGAGTGTAAGCGGATCAGCGGGCGGCAGTGGAACAATGCCTGTGCCTGCAAATGCTACGGCCCAACCAGCTACTAGTGTAATTAATTTGGCAGGACAGCCGGGCCCCTCTTCCCCAGGATCATCAGGATCGATATCACCTGCACCTAATCCTACGGATCCAGACTATTTGGCGCAGCACCAGGTGCCGCACGGCACGGCCGCTACGCTGACTGCCCTGGCTACGCAGTGCGATGCATTCACGGGAAGGGCTGACAAAAGTTTCAAGGACTGGAGACGTAAGTGGGATATTTTGTGTGATGCGCTAGGTGTTTCAATGCGCTCTAGGCAAAAGTTGCTGCCTATCTTTTTGCAAAAGAATGCAAATTCTATTTTTGTAGCTAGAAGGCGGGAACTGCGTGCGCTCGATTACAAAGCCATGATGGACCGTTTGGAAGAACTTTTCGCAAATCCGAACGCTCAGCATCATGCGCAGCGTGAATTTATTGAATCAACTCAAAGTCCCACTGAATCTGTGTTAGATTGGGCAACCAGATTGGAACGTGCAGTAAAGCGCGCGTATCCAATGCTGCATTCCGCCCAAAGGGAAGGCATGTGCATCACTAAGTTTCACCAGGGGTTGGACAAAGACATTAGGCGTAATTTGGCGGTGCATGCCAATATAAGTTGGAAGGAATTAGTGGATAACGCGCGCATGCAAGAAAGTTATAAAAACCTTGAAACCGTTCAGAAGGAACATGCGAAGTCGGCCAGCGAGATCGTCGCCGAGACGTCGAACCAGGTCATGGAGCGCATCATGGCCATGAACCTGCACCCCTCGGTCGATGGAGGCCAAGAGTGCAGAGAATGCGAAGCTCAAGGCCAAGGAATGGGCACTCGACGAGCGACAGAAAAAGCTCGACGCCCAGGAAGCTAAGATGATGGGCGCGCCGCGCCCGAGGCGTGAGTTACCGCCCAAGAGGTTTGGAAATGGGTGTTGGGAATGTGGATCTCCTGATCACTTTCACTATCAGTGTCCAAATAAGCCCCCTCCCGAGCCATCAACTGGTAACGATAGTAATCAGCGCGGCCGCGGAGGTGACTTTCGTGCGCGCGGTAGAGGTGGCGGCCGAAGGCAAGGCCGTGGACAGGGAGGACAATATCCACAAAATTTTGGGTATCCAGGTGGATGGGTACCGATGCAATTAAATCAACCTATGACCGTGCCTTCTTCGCAGATGATGCAGCCTGTGTACGTCCAGAGCCAGCAGCCCGCGGCCATCGGATGGCACCCGCAACCACAGCCGGCACAATGACCGTTGGAATCACAGCAAGGCCAGAGTAGCAGTGTGCCGTTGCTGAACCCGGCAACGGTGACCCAGGTGGGTGAATGCACTTATAAGGCCGTGACCGAGTCATCGCCGTCTTACGCTATAATTCTCTTCCATCATGATCAACTATTGACATTACAAGGGCTGGAACCGGAAGCCCCTGAAGAAGAGGAGGAGGAAATGGAGGAGCAACCTGCCGCTAGCCTTCATTATAAAATGCATGCGCTTATGGTAGATCGGGAACAGTGGATTAGCCACTGGGCATATCAACGCGAAGCCACGTCAATCCTATTCCGTACAAGTTGGTTGGATTACCTGCGGCGCACTGCAATGCATGATCTGAAGGATGAAGATTGTGTAGTGCTCCCAGATTGTCGCCCGCATGACAACCACAATGACACGCTCACTAGGATCGAGTGGAGGGTTTTGCGCGACGCCCCATTAGACCCATTCCTAAATGAGCCACCTGTGATTTTGTCCCCGCGTATGTTTTCAAGCACATGCATTGATAAAATGGCCGAATTCAGAGACAAAACGTGCCGCGTCAGCGAGCTTATTCTGAACCACCATACAATAATCAAATTTTTGGCGCCCTGTTTACAGTGTTCACTATCGCCGCGGTGATGGCGTGCCTGAGCTTGATGCCCATGGCGGCGGCCTTGACGATGCCAGACACGCCATTGCTGTGCAGCAACCTGACCGACCACTACGACCTGTATACCTACCCCGACTTGCCTAACTGCACAGCGTTAGTCGATTCTGCGGTGTCTCTAACTAAACCAGTTCCCCTGAAACTCACAATTTACAAATGCAATATGGTAGAGTATCGTGCCACTGCGTACTGATGTGTAGCGGCCACACAATCTGCCCATACATATCAGAACTTCTGGGGTGACGTCACTTTGGAACATTTTGACTCGCAGCCGCGGGCAGTAGATCCTTCGGAGTGCGAGAGCATGATGAAGTACCATAAGTGCAACGACGGCGCGCTCCAGCCGGTGGACGAGCTGAGCAACGCTTGGGACACTCAATATCCGACGAACGTAAGTTATTCGGGGCATGGGCTGTATTGTTGCAGTTGGCTAATTACCAAAACCCCGCAGTGTGGGTTGTTCAAGGGAGATGTACGCATGCGCTACGGCGCCAAGGTCATGCAAAGTACGCTAGGGGAAGTGTCAAAGTGTAATTACGAGGAGGGCACATGCACTCTGCCAGACGGCAGCCAATTAGTCTGGAAACCAAACCCAAAGGCGGAATGCCCCTATGAAAAATGGCAAGAAATAGCCGGGCTAATTAGACAAGATATTTGGCTCGCGCGTGATCACACTTTGGCATTGTCGTTTCGATCAAAAGAAGAAGTCATTTCGTGTGGTAAAAAATTATAGAAATCAGACCAGGATATTGTTGTGGCACCATTCGAAATCCCCCCAATTAGGTATGTGCGTGAGAAGCGTCGTGCAGCGCGCCCCGGGTTTGGCGTAGTGGACACCGGTCACTTGGCTGCAGCGATGCAAGCAGTGTACGAGACTTCTGAGCAAACCATGCGCGCGCAGGCTGTGTCTACTTGTAGGCATGTACAACATTTCCAGGAACTTCTCCGTCTAGCCATGACCGAACATCCAACGACTACGGCGCGTTGGTACATGCGCGACAATGAAATTCTGGCCAAGGCGGCGCCAGACGGATTTCTAGTGCATAAGTGCTTTGCGGTAAAGACTTATCAGTTGGGCACTGAAACAGGTTAAGGCGCGTGCCATGCTACAGTTCCGATTTAAATGAAACTACATGGACAGAACGTGACTTTACATTTGAACACAATTACAAATGCCCTTCTGTTCCAGCCGGTTATGGGAACATGCACAAATCGCCACAACTGTGTGTTGAAATTGCATGGACAGTGGTATAAGTATTTACCTGAGAAAGGCGCCCTGGAACATATCCCAGTTTACAACACCCACAGTTTCCCACACAGATGGCAGCTCGAGCGACCGACCGATTTGCACCATCAGATTTTTGTTGCAACTACAATGTACAATTTGTCTGAGTTGCTGCCGACCACCACACTGAACGACGTGTGGCACTCATACGCAATTGTGCAGCGCGTCCATGGAATGCCGGTGCATGCAGTTGATGGCAGTTTACAATCGCATCGGTCAATGGCAAGGTCAATGGTGAGCGTGGGATTTTGGGATTTTGACGCCTTGAGATCATGGCTGCAGATATGGATTTACCTGGTGTGTGCCGTAGTAACTTGCCAGTATTTATTAGCAGCTTTGTTAGCCGCCGCGCCCCCGGCAGCTATGACGCTAATTGAACGGGCGCGCCGACGGCTGCGAAGGGAGTCCAGGCCACTGATTACCAGACACAGAGACGCCGGTAAGCGCAGCTTTATGAAAAGCTATGACGGTCGACTGAATGTGTTAAATCCGACAACAGGTGCGTCCGAGTGCGCACCAGATGACACGGTAACGGTACAGATGTTTCCATCAATTGAATATAATCACCAACTCAAAATGGCTGAAATTTCCATGAGCCCACCGGTAGAGAGAATTAGAATGATTACGTTATCAAAAGATGAACAGGAAAATATAAAATCTGTCGTCGCGAGGCGGAATGGGCCCGTGCATGTCTATTACAGTCCTGCAGTGCCCGTATGCATGGACGGCATCATGTATCACAGATGTTTGCTGGACACCGGCGCCATGCGTTCGTTATGCAGCAGAGATGTGTTTCAAGAGCATCGTCACGGACATGATGCAGTTGAAGAAACTTCTCCCATTTCCCACATGCGATGTGCTGCGGATTCCAAGCTTATGATAATTGGTCAGTTGGAAATGCCCATTGAAATTGGGGGACACACCTTTCGCGTTGTTTTCCAAGCCATTGACGGCCTGGTTGACAATTTAATTTTGGGCGCGGATGTGCTGAGACACATGATAATTGATATGCCCGCGCGCCTATTAAAAATCCCATCAGTAGGTGTCAGCATTCCATTCGATAATCACAAGCCGGACGTACAGATTCGTGCAGTGTTTGCATTAGTCTCAGCGGCTACCGAAATCAAGGCGAGGCATGAAGCAATGGTGCCGGTGCGCCTGTCAGCCCCAGTTAGCTACTGTACGTTTACTGTCACTGGGTTGGAATCCGTAAATTTGAAAGATGGAATAGTTGCCACATCCGCAGCGTATGAAACAAGCAATGATGTGTTCCTAATTAGGGTCGCAAATGTTCGTGATCAACCAGTTACCTTGCAGGCTGAACAAAAAATCGGTTTGGTCGAGCCTGTCGATTGTGTCCTGAAAGTCAAGGCCGGCGACCCCCCTGAGGAATGGATACGACAGTGCCGCGCCAATGAACAAGTACAAGCCCATATTGCGCTCCCACATTAGTCGTTTCTAAACCTGATGGTTCTAAACGCATGGTCATTGATTACAGGCGATTAAATTTGGTTTTGCATGCGCCGCAATTTCCATTGCCGAGACTGGACGACACCGTGGATGCACTCAGCAACTGCAAGTTTTTTTAGCAGCGCCGATATTAATCAGGCCTTCTATAACATTGCACTGCATCCTGACGACAGACACATTACCTCATTCCGTAACATTTTTGGCCAATTTCAATTAAAGAGATTACCTATGGGATTAAAATGTTCACCGAGTTTGGTGCAAAGGTGTTTTGAGCTTGCAATGGCGGGATTGATTCATCGCAATGTGCTATTGTACATTGACGACTTGTTAATTTACAGTCAGGACTGGAAAACTCATTTAAGTGACATTGGCCAAATTTTGGATCGACTGATCAAAAACAACTTCAAAATTAGTCCCCATAAGTGTTTTTTCGCACGCATCACTGCGGTAAAATTTCTGGGCTTCATGATCGGCCGCGAGGGCATTTGCATTCCTATGGACAAACATAATATTATTTCAGAATGGCCCCTCCCGAAAACTGTCAAGGAAGTCAAAGGGTTTTTGGGAGCAGTGGGATTCTTCAAACGCATGATCCATAAGTGCGCCGGAATAGCAGTGCCGCTATCGAATTTGACACGCACCGGCCCGCGTGAGAATTACGATGGAAATGTGCCGGTAGATCTCAATGATAACCCTGAGGCCCTGAGAGCCTTCTTCCAATTAAAAGAAATTTTATTGCACAGTCCCTGTTTGCAATACCCGAACCCAAATAAAACATTCAACGTAATTACAGACGCATCACAAATTGCGGTCATTGGAGTGCTGGTGCAGCGCGCCGACGAAAAGTCTGGACTGCATGCATGCGCTTTCTACAGCCGGAAGTTGACCGAGGTTCAGAGCAGATGGCCCGCCATCACTCTAGAGGCTTATGCAATTTTTGAGAGCATTCGAAACTGGCATTGTTATTTAGCGGGACGCCCCTTTGAAGTGTGGACCAATGCAAAAAGTATTCCTTGGGTAAAGAACCCCAATTTGGAAGCCACACCGCACGCCACATTGCACAAGTTTGCGCTGGCCATTGCCCCGTATCAAATTACATTTAAGCACCTGAAAGGGAAGTGCAATGAGCTCACAGACGCTCTATCCCAAAGGCGCGACGCGCCGATAGCGTTCGATGAGAAATTAGAGCTTGACGAAGCCTTCAAGCAATTTGCACTAATTAAAATGTCACACAACAAAAATGTCGCGACACAGACCGCAATCGCTGTTGCCAGACGCGCGCCTACCAAGGAGTCAATGAGGACGCGCGCGCGGGCGAGGGCGGAGTCTGCAGCACGTGACCGCAACCCCGGGACAATGGACACGCGACAGCCGGCGAACAATGGGGTGGAGCCAATTACCGGACTCACTACCGTAGGTCCACAAACAATGGCTGGTGGCCCCGTGGCTACCGAAGTGCGCGTTAATGGGTTTCACACTGATCACGTTTTGCCCCCGTTTGTTCCCATAATTGAATTAAAGCACTTGCAAATGCAAGAAGCGTATATAGTGAATTTGATGGAAGTTTGTAAAGATGCGCCTGGGCAATGCGTGCCGCCGTTTTTTATTGATCAGTATGGAATCATTTGAAAAAGGGCTGAGGCTTCAATAGTACTGGGGATCAAGTTGTATGATCCTGTGTGTATTCCAGCCTCTTTGTGCCCGCTAGTATTCGAACTAGCGCACAATCACCCCACAGCTGGACATTTGGGCATAATGAAAACTTTTGAAAGATTACAGGAATTCGCGTGGTTCCCAAATATGCGCCCGGAAAGCGCGCATTGGGTCGCCACGTGCCCTTTGTGTTGCGCGCGAAAAGGGCTTAGGCAGTCAATGCAAACTTTGATGGCGTGCCGGAAAATCGCGCGATCGCCCGGCAATGTCATCGCCGTCAACGCCGTTGGCCCATTGCCACGCACGTGGCGCGGGCATAAACACGTGTTAGTTTTTGTTGACCAGTGCACGCGATTCGGTATCGCCGTGCCGGTACCCGATATCCGGCAGGATACTGTAGCGTTTGCATTCTTGCTACACATTCTTCCCATATTTAGCATGCCCGGCGCCATTTTGAGCGATAACGCGCCAAGCTTTGTCGAAGGGGCATTCAAAAGATTGTTATTGTATTTCAATACCCTTCAGCATCGCTCATTCGCGTATATGCCAAAAGGCAACGGAATGGTGGAGCGCCGAAACGGTGTTCTGATGGTAATTGTGTCCCATTACGTGAACCAGACCCATTCCGATTGGGATTACCATTTAGGCGCCGCGGTGCACGCATACAATACGTCAAAACACCCAGCAATGGGCACCATGCCATACGTACTTTTGTTTGGGCGCCCAGCCGCGTCGCTATGGGAAAGAATGTTGACGCCCCCCGCGCCGTGCGCAATGCTACCCGAGTCAACAGATAAGCACGGCGAACCCACCAAGCTCGCGCAGCATCTCTCGGCGGCGCGCAATGCGGCGCATACCGCGCTTAGGAATGCTCAATTGAAAGAGCAATACTACGCCAATCGCCGCGCCCACCATTTGAATTTGAAGCTGGGCCAAGCGGTCCGTATTTTCACTCCGCGTTTGACAGAGCAGACCGGCCCTTGTAAGAAATTCGCTACTTTCTTTTTAGGCCCCTATGAATGCATTTGCTACGCTCATCCGCTTGTAACTATTTATAATGACACTAATGATAAGATTTATGTAGTGCATGCGGATCGCTGTAAACCAACGCTTGAAAACATTATCCCCACATGTACGCAGAATCTCGGCCCTACTTAGAATCTCATCGCAGTAAAGCCCTTAAGTAGCTATCGACGTAGCCACTGATTAAATTAATTAATTGTGTTCCCGTATTTCATTCAAACACCCCATCACGTAAGTTTGACAAACTTGTGATATAAATTGCGTGTGACTGTGTGTTCGTGCGTGTGTGTGAGTGCGGTTGTAAATTCGCTGGTACACTAGTGGGCTCCGAGAGTCCGCTGCAGTGCCGGTGATTGATTGTGATTAATTGCACTCTTCCTTAAAACTTCAAAAACGTGAAATGGCAGGAAGGAGCATGGGCGCCAAACAGCAGCACAACGGCCGGCGGGCCAGTGCCACAGGGTCGGGCTTCATGAAAGCCACCACCCAGCGCGGCGAGCCGGGCGCTACTATACCGCCCCCCAAGGTAGAACACCAGTGGGCCAAGAACCAGCGACCCCCACCGCC
This sequence comes from Sphaerolaimus hirsutus, assembly GCA_964036195.1. Classification (NCBI taxonomy): domain Eukaryota; kingdom Metazoa; phylum Nematoda; class Chromadorea; order Monhysterida; family Sphaerolaimidae; genus Sphaerolaimus; species Sphaerolaimus hirsutus. The sequence goes on along the minus strand of OZ038454.1, from coordinate 20,507,524 downwards.
CGTTTACGCGAAGCGGATGTTCGCCGGCTGGGTGGACCGTGTCTACTGGAGACACGACACTGCAGACCGGGAACATTACCAAGCCCACGTGCGACTTCACGACGACACGCTGGCCGAGTTGGCCGAGAACGACAAGTGGAACGGCACCGACAATGTGTACCCGTTCTTCATCTTCTCGACCAACATCGCGCGTAGCTCCCGCGACCGCCGCACGTCGGTCGTGGTGGCGCAGTACGCCAACATCAACGAGAAGTACGGCCCGGAGCTGCACTTGCCGCTCGTCAGACACGGTATGAAATTTACCGCAAGGTATGTGCAGCGTTGCACTGCTAAACCCGACTACTGGGAGCTCTTTGACATTAAATTGGACATGAACAAAAGCGCTAGCCCCCTATTGGTGGCAGTGCCCGTAGTCGTAACCGTTCAGGGGCGCGCCCCAGCCGACCATGAGTATGACGCGCAGCGCGACAAGGTCGGCTACCAGCGCTACTCAACAAACTGGTGCTCGCTGCGGCTGCGAGTCACATTCACGCCCCGCCGCTACAAGGAGCTGCCGGAGTTGGGCGCGGGCGAGTGCAACGACTGCGGCCCAGAGCGCCTGGCGTTCGCGCACTGCGAATACACCATGCCCGGCAACCCGATCCCGAGTGCAGGTATGTTGGGGATCGCCCACGTTGAGTTTCACGACCTGAACAACGACGTGTTTGATAACGTCTATTACATGCACGCGTATGGCGTTTTCTTGCTCGAAAAATCGGCGCTGGAAGATTTCTACTTCCACGACCCCCACAAGGTGTCATTGAATCGGGTGCACCCGCCGCACCTGCGCACCAAGTACGTGTTGTTGGCTGCGGCATACATGTACCACGAGTCGTTGTTGCGTTTTCAGGCGGCACACGCTACGGAGGTGTGCGCGCTAATTGAGTGGGAAGTGACCGACGCAGGCACCAAGGTGCGCATCACGATCAACAGGCCGGATCTGGCTGATGCCGTCAATGACAAACAAGAGCAGATGGACAAACAACAGAGACACGCGAATGCGCAAATCAACGCGCTGCCCCAACTGCTGGTCGGCGCCGGGCCGATGTCGGTGCTGACGCTGTCCAAGGCGATGCCCGACGACGACAGGCCTGACCCGACGCAGCCAAAATTGCAACTGCGAGTGGCCACTTTAGAGGTTAGTCCGGAGCGGGCTGTAAGTGTAGGCAATTTGGACTTGAAGTTGAGCCAGGCGGCGCTCCCGGCCGAGCTCAAGAACGGTGACTACATGGTGCGCAGCACCAACGAGTCGCCTAATTATGTGCGAACCATGCGTTCCATGCAAGGCGCTATTGAGCGCCTGAACGAAGGTTGGAAGCCGTCCAACATACGCTCGGGCAATGTCCTGAAACTGGGCGACCAGATCGCCATTGCCATTGTGTATGATGACCGGTTGTCCGACACGTTCACTCAGTGGTCGCACATCCGCGCCACGGCCGCGCCCTTAGAAGACGAAATCCGTCAGGGCACGTCCGAAGCGCTGCTGGTGAGCAAGCCCGGCAAGTTCAAGCCGCTGGGCGGCCAGGTAAAAACTTTGGCGGCCGTTTACGCCGCTTTGAAGTTGGCGTGGCCGCTGTTGCTCATGTGCGACTCCCCGTTTGGCACTGGTAAGACCACTGTGCAGAACCAGGTGGCGTACATGTGCTCGTTGTACTTCAACCAGTTTAACGGTCGCCCATTCCCAGACAGTAACTCTACCCTTTCTTCCGACATCACTTCCAACGCCAAATACCACTCCACCATCGTCACGTGCACCGTCAACTTGGCGACGGACGAGAGCGCCAGGAGCGCTGTGCAGAACATGCAGCGCACTGGCTGCAAAGGCGTGCACGAGGCTGTGCGCCGCCTGTTGCTGGGCCGCAAGCAGTGGGCTGAACTGCCCGCAGCGCAAGTCAAAGACATGCTGCAAGTGCCAGGTACGTTGAATATTTGAAATTGAGGGCGGCGTTTGCCGTAAGGGTGCTGAGCCCCCTGTTGGAGACCCAGGAGGTGTACAGCGACCTCGCTGTGGACGATCTGCCCGCGTTGCACAAAATCGCGCAAGACACCCCGTTTTCGGTCGCGCGCGCCGACGCCCAGTGGATAGAATTATCGGATCTGTACTGGGCGGCAAAAACTGAGTACGAGACTGTGCACTCCATTGTCGCAGGTCCCAACCAAACCCCCCAGCAGGTGATGAAGGCGCTAATGGAGCAGGTGCCGCACCTGGTCATCACAGGCGAAGACGATGATGAAGAATGGGACGACGATGACAACGAGGTCGTTGTAGGCTGCACGGGCGTCGACGTGGACGACCCGGACCTCGAGGACAAGGACTGGGGCCGCGTGCTGCGCCGGGCCGCCCGGAGGTACGCCAAGGGCACTGTCAAACTGCACAAGTATGTTCTGGATTTGTTGCAGCCGGGTCAGATCCACGTGACAGTTGACTCGACGCACGATGTGCGAATTAAGCACATCAAGTACTGTGCCATGATAGTGGACAAGGCGTCGCTCGCCACGAACGGCTCGCCTCGCCACGCGTTGAACCCCGTGTCGCTCCCCCACAACGGCCTAGTCTTGCTGTTCCGCGACAGCAAGCAACTCACGCGAAAAGTTCAGACCCAGCGATGGGTTGAACCCTTCCTTAACTCCTCCCCATCTCTGATCGATGGACTCACAGCGTCCAAAATGTGCCCCCTGCTGCGGCTGGAAACGGTGTTTCGCGGGCACCCCCAGCGATCAATGCCAATTCGTACGCGGCATACGAAGGTCGGCTCCGCCCCTACCACCAGAAGTCGCCGTGCAGGGATGACAACCTGCCGCACATGCCGGGCGACCACGTCCCGATCCTGTTGTCCACGGTGATCAACCACACCGGACTGGAAACCAAAGAGGGCATGTCGACCGTCAATGTGCCCAAGCAGCTCATTGTAGTGCAGTTGGTTAAACATTTTGTGGAATTGGCAGCCCAGGGTGGTGTGCCCTGGAGTGACTTGAGTCGGCCGGATGCCATTTTGGTGGTCACTTTCTACGCGGCGCAGCAGCGCGCGCTGATCGACAAATTGGCAACCGACCGGTCGCTCAAGCACTACGGGCGAGAGTTCTGGGCGACTCGAGTGCTCACCGCCGACAAGACGCAAGCGAGAGAAGCTGAGGTGACCATTGTGTTGTGCGTGCGCAGCAGCGAGCCGCCCTCGCGCGACAGGTTGACCACCCAGTACTCTCAACAGACCACTCGAGTCGGCTTTGTGGCCCAGCTGGAGCGTGGAAACGTGGCCACCTCCCGCTCGCGTTGTGCCAGGGTTGTAGTGGCCAACGTGGAGACCTTGTTGTGGTCTGACTTCTTCCACATTTTTTTTCGTACGAATTCGCTTCAGCTGGTCTTTACCAGTATCACGCAGAAAAAATCTGGGGATCCAGGATGTGGATCTGGTCGCCTGACTGGCGGCCACAGGCCCACTGCCGCGAGCGCCAGCCCGAGGATGACGAAGTCGTCCAGACTGAGCTAGCTCAGCCGGACGTCAACATGGACGAACCGGTGGATGTGCAAGAAACGCCCCAGCCGGCGGACAAACCTCTGCCGTACAACCCCGCGGACGAGGTCGAGGACCTCGCCAGCACGTCCGACGACGAAGGGGACGGCGCCACGTTCCCGGCGGCGGACGAGGAGGCGCTGCTAGCCCCCGGCGGCGACATTGAGCCCGACGAACCCGTGGCGGTCGCCGCGCCAACGGCACAGCCGGTAAACGAGGACGACATGCAGCCCGAGGCCGCCGCAGAGGCAGATGTGCCAATGGAGGGCACAAACGAGGGAGTTTGAGTAAAACTCAGGACATTTTGTTTTGAAAGTTTCTTTTGAAAACTGATAACGTAATGGAAACTATAAACAACAGTGAAACAAACAAAACAATTAACTAAGTATCTTGAAATCACACACCAAATAGTTTCCAAGATGTTCGCTGCGGCACCGAATGGCCAAGTTTCGTCCCCCCGAGTTGATAAACGTGACTGCCGCCCCCAGTTGACCGTCCAAAATTGGCACTTTTCTGAACAAAAATAAGTTTTTGTAAATTTGAAAAGAGTAAAATAATTTTGAAATCAGAAATACCTCAAAAACCCAATCGGCAACTCCATGATAAAATTTCGACTGCAAAAGGCAGGGCAGTTGACTAACTCCCATACCGTTCTCAATTTGTTATTGCATTTTTGTAATTGCCAGCCACGCTCGGGGATTTGATTTTTGACTGTAAAATGCACACAAGCCATTTTTGCATGTAAACAGACACCTTTGAAAATTTCGAAAAGATGAACAACTTTTATATTTAACGAAAAATTTTGTGCATGCAATCGTAAAAATAATCACCGGTCACACCTCAGTAGTTGAGCCAGGAGGTAAACTGCAATGGCTGGTGGGTTGTAAGAGCGTTTTTACGATGGGAAAGACACCACCCCACAAAATTTTAGACAACCAAATGCAATAATGATTCACGGAACGTAAACTGCTACGTATTTTGTAAATTAAATTTGAGTAAACTCTTTCAGACATTTCAACGGCTTTTCGACGCCTACGGGGCCTGTGCGGCATGCACAGCCACGCAGTGGGCTGCGCAGTACCCCGTCAGAGCACTGCATCGCAAGATCGACGCCGCTACACTGGCCGACCGAGTTCGCCATGTTTTTTAGTGGTTGTAGTGCTCTGCACAATTTCGTTCCCTTAACCCCCCAATTTTAATTACTATTTTTGTGCGCTAAATCTATTTAAGTCAAGTTAGCTAAGTTATGTCTAGCTTAAGTGCAACTACATTCCACGTGGCATAAGGTGAGCGGGGAATTTACATTTTTCACCTTGAAATGCCGTGGCGCGGAGTGTGGCCGCCTTTGAGCTCGCCGGCACACTGTTGTGACTTTCTGGGCGGTCTAAAGCACATTCCACCCTTTACTTATCTTTGGGCAGAGGCGGAGACTGACGACTGATAGGTAGGTGGCGACCAGAAGCCAGGAACAATGAATTTCACTCAAAAAAATACCAAAGCACTGTTCCGTGTTCCTCCCCATGTTGACTAGATTGTCGTGCGTCATCTAGTATCGGTGGGTGGTAGGAACAGCTTCTGATAATGCCCCAAGTGACAAGTCGCAGTCCAAAAAATACTTTTCCGCCGCCCCAGCATAAATATCTCCTCGTGCTCGGAAGGGTGTGGCCATCGGGCTGAAACCTTTCTCACGGGCGCTAGCTGACCGGATAGTCACAATAGTGGGTCGCGGGGTTGGAGGTGATAAGCATTCCTTGCCCACGAGCATTTTGCTAGCTACCGTAACTTATGAATACAAAACCCCCACACAGAGTTTCCATGTGACATGTAGAAATTATTGTACATATCGTTTTCATGCCAATGCCTTTCATTTCCACGAGCTTAATTAATTGCCTTGTATTTTAATTAATTAACTTTAGTTGTAAGCTTGTATTAATTGTTTAATTACTTGTTAGCTTAATTTGCGGTATTAGGTTATGACGCCGTAATTGCCTTGTCCATACTTTGCTCGTTCCATTCTTTGTAAATATGCATTGCACTGCGTTGCTATCTGTTTTAAATTGTATTAGATTAAGTAGGGATTTGTAGGTAATTATGGAAGTGAGTAATTGTTGTACCAAGTGAGCTTGTAAATTGTACATTAAAGTCCCATGTTGCATGAAGCTTTTGTTAATTACCGTTGTTAGCTGATATTAATTAGTACTCTTTTCGTAGGCAGCTATGTGTTCAGATTTTACTAAGTATTTACATCAGAGCTTATGTGATTTGAACGTGATCTTGTACCTTCATAATTTTATGTTTTTTCTAGCTTTTTATTCATGTCGATTATGGTAATTTCAATTGCCTTATAAGTAGCTGAAATTGTTGTTTTCCCCCCAATTCTTCGATTCGACGAAAATTGATTTTGCTTCTACTCTGCCGCTACTGTTCTTCCATCGCCCTAAAAATAAACTCTCTTCTCAACCCAACTTGGACCCCCTTTTGTATTAGCACTAAGTACTAACTGTTTTCCCTAAGTTAGCTAATTAACAACTGCTCTAATTGCCGTGCTGCTTGTGCTAAGTTAAGTGCTGTGCGTGCTGCGGGAAACGGAACAGCGTGAGCCACCGAGTGGTTCATCGCACGTTCTGAAAAACCTACCGTCTTCGGACACGTTTCCTTAAAATTTACAACACGCATTTATAATCTGGACCTCCGGGCCCAGTGCAGTGCACTGCAGCGGCAAGCGGCCGGTGAAGTGGGAATAGAGGGAAAAGTGCGGTAAAAAACACTCGTGAATCGTGTAGACAAACAACAGCTGAATACACGGATTCATGACACATGCATGTGGATACCCAGCAATATGGCCGAAATACCCTTACCCAAAATTCGCATACCCAATACCCATGTATGGGTATTGCATGCTCCAAACTTTCAATCGCGATTATCTCAAAATCGATTTTTTGTAGATCGGTACTTTTAGAAGCACACCCTTCAAATGCATAACCACTGTGTTAGAGTATCATGGATCATTTTTTCGTGTAAATATTAATTTTTGTTCCAGGCATAAAGCTATTTTTAATAGCAGTTGTTGACTGACTGTAGCCAGCTGTGCATGAAATTGGTGCAACGTGTGTAATTGACATGCTACTGTATTACCTCCATTGGAAGGTATACCTTATTTTAATTTCGTCAGCTTTTTACCGACAATCCTCGAACCTCAGATTTAGAGGGTATGAACCTTCAATTTTTTTGAACTTCTATCTATGAATTCCTTCTATGAACAGCGGAATTCATTTTATCAAACTGGATTGTAACAAAACGTTGAACCAGGCCTAATACAAGTTGACGCAAAGTTGTCGAGTGCCCATCGGCACCATTTTCATCGTTGTCCGCCATTTTTGGTACTGTGTTTATAATTTTACATAATTATAATTAAGCATCAGGGCTCTCCAATGCGGGTGGAACCCTCGAATTTCCCAGCTACCGTATTTCCTCAAAATACCCCCCCCCCCGATTTACTGTATAGAGAACGTAATGGGGTTTGTGATCCGGGAAACGCAGAACACATTAAAAACAATGACTGTGTTAATGAGAGCAGGGTTAATAGCGTCTACGTAAATACATATATAAGTCTTATAAATGACAGTTTTGTTGCATTCTTTGACGTCTGTATACATTACAAGCGACAATTTCGTACTGGGATTTTGAAAAATTTCTGGCGAAATAACTAACCCCCCTCAAAATACCCCCCTCTCATTTAACCCCCCTCAAAATTTCTACTCTGAGAAAATAAATCCCCCGGCATGAAGTCATCACTAGGGATGGCACGTGTTTTTTTAACCATCTTTTTTTATAAAAAAATGTTTGTTTGTTTTTAAACAGAGGCGTTGAAACCTTTTTTTAAAACAACAGCATAAAATTTTTGTACTTATGCACTAGGTATTTTGCATTTTTAGCGCGCAGTTTCACATGTACATTACCATTGGTGGTTGTTTTCATTGGTTTTGAGGCAATTTTAGTGCAATTTTAGGCAATCTGCTCTATCCCTTATTAAATTAAATTAAATTAGTGTGAAAGCTTCCATTTCTTCATGCTATTGTGTAATAATAAGCCATGATATGTGAGTTTAGTATTTAAATATCCAGCCAATGTGCTCCCACTTACTCCTAGAGTGTGAAAAATCACTGTCAATGTACTAGCCTTTTCTTTTAACCTTATTCAAGCACTATTCCATGCAAAACTTGACTCGAAGTTGATGTAAGTGACAAAAGGTGATATACGTAACAAGTTGACAAAAATGGGTATTTTTGACAGAAATTACCACTTATAATTCTATAAGTGCATAAATTTGAAAATTCTCATTTTAATTTTCCAAGAAAAAAATAAGAAAAAACATGTATCAATTTGTAGTGAATGGAAGGGGTGTCAGGGGTCAGTAGGGTGTCAAATTTCCATTTTCCGTTTTCCGCAGGCAAATTTTTTCCATTTTCCGTTCTGTTTTCCAGCTGCTGATATTTTTTTCTGTTTTCCATTCCGTTTTCCGGCACCATTTTTTTCCGTTTCCGTTTTTCCGGCTTATTTTCCGTTCTCCAGCTAAATTTTCAGTTTTTCCACCTTTTTTCCGTTTTCCACCTCAATTTCCAGTTTTTCTGCTTTTTTTCCATTTTCCGCCTCATTTTACCTTTTTCTGGCTCAACTTTCTGTTTTCTGATCAGCCAAACTGGTAAAAATTCATGCAGATTGTCAATGATGTAGAAAAAATTCTGTTTCCAGCAAAATTACTGCAAATTTTTTCCACTTCCAGCAAAATTTCAGCCAATTTTATCCGTTTTCCGGCAAAATTTCAGCAAGTTTTTCCATTTCCGTGCAAATTTGATTTTTCCGTTTCTGTTTTTCCGGCCTCTTGTTCCGTTTTCCAGCCGCTGAAATTTTATTTTCTGTTACCGTTTCCGTTTTCCGCCAAGTGCAAATTTTTTTTCCGTTTTCCGTTCCGTTTTCTGGCCGCTAAAATTTTTTTTTTGTCTCTGTTTCTGTTTTCCGTAAAAAAAAATGTTTGACACCCTAGGGGTCAGGGGTTTAACCATCATTCAATACCTTTGCCAAGCCAATGGATGATACAAGCCAATAAATGATATATCATGCTTGTGGTGTGAAAATGCGCACTTGCATGCAAAAATTAAAAAAAAAATATGTTAAAAAATTCGTATGAAAATTGATATTTTTGGACATTTCTCCCTGACTGGATTTTTGCCACAATTTCGAGTCGAGTGGGGCAAAAACCTTGAGTCTCGAGTCGGGGCCAAATTTTTCCAGTCGAGTCAGTACCCAATTTTACCCTTGAGTCACGAGTCAAAGATATAAGTGGGAGATGGGAGATTTATATTTGAATAAAGATCGGGTGGGCGCGCCAGCGCCATCCCTCGCTGCCGAGGGAGGGCGCAAGCGTCCCACCCATAATATGGTCAGACACACCTAAATGCGGAAATTCGATAATTGAAATTAGAATAACGGCAGAATGCCAGGAGCTATAATAAAACCGTTTATACCGTTGGAAAGCCCGTGTCGAGAAGTACCATGTCTCCAATTTTAAGACCAATTGGTTGAGTTTCAAAAAAGTTATTCAACATTTTCGTTCTGAGAGGCTGTTCTTGTTGTTGTTGTTGTTGTTGTTGTTGTTGTTGTTGGGATGAAAAACTTCAAAGTGTAATAACTTCTCTAAAACACAACCAATCTTCATGGGTGATGGCTCATATGAAAGAGCATTTGATGCAATTTATTATTTTATATAAAAAATTTACAGGCTCCGCCCACTTTAGGACTGTATTTGTTTGAAGTTTTCAAACATGAATAAAAAAAAAAATTTAATACAAACAAGGGAATAAAAAAAATATGTTGAGGTGCGCAGGGACAAGGCTTTCAAATGAGCCCAATTTCACCAATTTTGGTTAAGATTTAGAAAAGTTATTCAACTTTGTGTGTTTTGTGTAAAATGCGCATGAGTGATGAATGTGCTGCTTAATACTTCATAATTGCTTGATACTCTCACCATGTGGTTTTTCAGGGTTATGATACCAAAGTGTGCCATTATGGAGTGGCACCATTTATTTTTTAATTTTAAAATTTAATTTTAAATTAATAAATTTCAAATCATTTAAAAGTACATCCTTTTATCATTGTACTTAATTTGGGATAATCTGTCACAGCTCAGACGTTGCGCTCATTTCGCTGCTGTGCATGCTAAGTATAGTGCGGCGTACTGAAAGCAAGACGTATCAAACGGCGACAGAAAAGCCGGAAGTCATACTGGCGCTGCGACCAAAGGACATGCGGTGGATTGGCCCGCGTCATACTACCCGGCGGCAGGTCACGACCACACCGGGGCGGCAGGGGCGGCAGGCGACGTGATGATGGGGATGTGTGATTGGTGTGATCGCGCTGCACGCACTACCTGGTTTACTGCCGGAAAATTAACAATTTAGTAAACTCAGTTATCAGTATGAGTTTACCGGAATGGGCTGTTCGTCAACTACAGTTGACGGAGATTACAAAAACACATTCCGGTAAACTCAGATGAGCTTATAAGCCAGAGTTGGAAAAACGTATTTACGTTTACCCGAAATACCTGGTTATTCGGGTATTTATACTTACGTTTACGTTTACGTTTTCCAAAAATACCAGTATTTGCGCAACTCTGTTAGAAGCTGATGTGTGAGTTGAGTATATATTTAGCGTGCCGGTAATAAATAAGGTAGTGTGTGCCGTCTGAATGAGTTAAATTAACTGGCTATCGGCATAAATAAATTGCTATCGGGTGAGGGTAACTACCTAATTACCCAAAATGGGTACACCTAAATGAAATAGCGGTCCTCGACTGAAACCAAGCCGTGGGATAAGCCGGATTTACAGCATGATGATCAATAATGAGGTGATGCAACAAATTCAACGTCACCGAAAAATTAGTTATTTTCATTTTTTCAAGTTTTTAATTAAAAATTCATGTTTGACAATCAATATTTTGCAAAAATTTATTATGTGCGTGATGTGAAACCATGGCGTCTGTTTCCGAGGCGATGGCGTCTGTTTCCAGCACTGCACGGCCATCGTGTCCGCGGCAACAATGGGCTTGCGGCCATCGTGTCCACGGACTTCGTGTCCCGCGGCCAAAACGGCGCGGCCACAACGTCCGCGGCCATAACATCCCGGCCAACATGGGTGTCAACCCTCGAAATACCCCCGTCTGGAATTATGTACATGATGTATGCAGTGTACATTATGTATATATTGGTCGCAGTTTGGATCACAGCTACACATGTACTAGTTTGCGTAGCGATAGACGTTGATATGTCCAAATATACCCTACTTGGACACGTTGATTACCTGTTTTGTGTATATAAAAGCGTACTCTTTACTATGAATTTCCTGAAATTTTCTCACGAAATAATACCCCCCCCTCTCGGAATACCCCCCCCTCAAAATTTCCACTCTGAAAAAATAAACCCCATGGGGGTATTTCGAGGAAATACAGTAGATAGATGTTCGAAAACTATTAGTGAAACGGGAACTTAATATTGATATTTTGCAAAAGTGTTTTCTCATCGACACCGTCTATTTAATTCACCTGCTGAGCTGGGGCAGCTAGCGTACAATTTTGAGTCCTTCAACCGTGACCAGGGGCCAGATTTAATACTCCCTACAGATTTGTAGGGTAGGGCGTACGCCCGACAGATTTTTTAAAGTTTAGCCGCATCCACGCACATGCACCGAGAGCAAAGCGGTTCGTAAAATATACGAAACCATCCCTTAAGGTTGCCGATATTGCAATATTACGTATATCACTTCGATTTTGGCCCGGAAATCACGATTTCGTCATTTCTTGGCCGTCTGCCAATTCGTTTTTTATTTTATTTTGTCGGGCGGGTTACTCGCATAAGTCGCGCTTTTGTACGCTCGTGCATGCATTTCTTTCTTGTCGCTGCCCTCATGGTTCCGGTTGTAGGCAGTGAACACTAAAAAAGTGACCACCTGACTATACAAAAGCGCGACTTATGCGAGTAACCCGCCCGACAAAATAAAATAAAAAACGAATCGGCAGACGGCCAAGAAATGACGAAATCGTGATTTCCGGGCCAAAATCGAAGCGATATACGTCATATTGCAATATCGGCGACCTTAAGGGATAGTTTCGTGTATTTTTCAAACCGCATTGCTCTCGGTGCATGTGCGTCGATGCGGCTGAACTTTAAAAAATCTATCGGGCGTACGCCCTACCCTACAAATCTGTAGGGAGTATTAAATCTGGCCCCAGAAGGCTTTGTACCATAGCTCAGTAGAAGATAATTTGATATTTTGTTTAGATAACAAGGTGATTTTCAGTGCAGACAGAATTACGAGACACATAAACCATTGGAATATTTTTTTATCATGAACAGCGTTAATTGTTGTTCGGCAGCGTTTTTGTGAAAAACACAAATCCCTAGACGATTGCAATTACGATGCGAAGTTGCATGAAATTAATGACTCCGATCACACTTTATAAGTTGCGTATGTACATACAAACAACAATCACTCGGTCTGAAAGACTGACAAACCTTGAGAGTTTAGACTATAGCTTAGAGGAAACAGAACTTAGTTTCGGTGCAGTGAAACACAATGGCTTACAACTCTATATTCAACGGATGCCTTTCCAAGCAAAACGTATGGTCATTCGGATTTCTATTGGCAATTATCTGCATTGAATTGTCTTCCAGTCAGGTAATTTTTAAATCATTTCACCGTTGTAGATTTCACAACTCACAAACACGCTGGTCAACTCTCATTTGAATATCGCAACAATTTTCAGTTCGTAGACAGATCGAAGCCAGAATATGAAGACTTTTTGCGAGCTGAGGATTTCGAGAATGCGAGAAACCCGCCAGATGAATTCAAGCGGGTGCCGAACATCGTCGACTTTGATTTGATGTATTCAGCGGACAAATTCCAAGGGGACATTTCGAATCCGGGTCTCACGGTGAAGACTATGCCGATGTTCATGAGGGGTGGCGGCCATATGAATGCTGATACGGGCGGCAGCATGTACAGGTCCGCAGTCCTTGATGGGCAGCTGTGGCCGAATAACAGAGTGCCCTACGCCATTTCAAGCGTATACGAACCCTACAGGTTGGAAGTAGTGATGGAGAAAGCGCCAGGACTTTGGCACCAAGCGCCAAAAGCGCCATGGCGCTTTTCAGAACTTCAGCGCCAATGGCGCCAAGTGCCAGAAGCGCAATTGAGCTTCTTGCTATGGCGCTAGCGCTAAGTGCCAGCGCCGTGGCGCTTTTCCATCACTAGTTAGGAGTGTAGGTGAAACAGAATGATCCATTTAAAACGCCGTCGTAAAGCCGGAGTGACAAATAGGAGACAAATAGGAGCTTAAGTGACAAAGTCAGTGTCAACATATTACAAATACTCATGAACGCTTAAGGATATCCATCACTAAATTGACATGTTGTAAGCACTAACCCATATCTACATCGTGTTCAAAAATTATCTAAATAGCTCCAGAAATTTTCGAAATATAAAGTTAAAATAAAAATTCCACTATTTGTCGGCGATTCCAATGAGAAATGTTTGGAAAACTCTCCAAATAACTTTCGATGCCCCGTGACAGCGTACCCATGCTTCCGATGTCGGGACAAAAATTATAAAAAGCTTGTGCCCATCGAATGTGGGCACAATTTATCTCTTAAAAACTTATGGGGGGCCAATGGGCAATGGGTCATGTAGCTTATGTAAATGGGCCAGACAAATGATAATTTTACAACGTGATCATCAAGCCTCCAAAAATTACTCATGTATATGTTACGCAAACAAAACCACTGCGCAGTCGGGCCCAAATCGCAAAAGTGATGAAAGAATACGAGCAGAGAACTTGCCTAAAGTTCGTGCCCAAGTCAAGTTCGGACACGGATTACATTTACATCAAGCCGGTTGCAAACTGCACTTCGCATGTCGGAAGAAAGGGCGGCAGGCAGATCGTGTCGCTTGTACGTGAATGCATCCAGAAGGGCGTCATCATACACGAGCTCATGCACGCGATTGGCTTTTGGCACGAACAGTCCAGGACGGACAGGGACCAGTATGTCACAATACTATGGGACAATATCCAGCCGGATATGAAATGTGAGAAGTGCAGTAGTTAAAATACCGTGTATCCTCGAATAAGATCCCCCTTGAATAACTTCCCCCTCATAAACTGACGAAAAGTAGTTTCCCCCCTTGAATAACTCCCACCCTTGAATAATTCTCAGAATAACTCTGAATAACACTCCCCTCTGTGATTAGCAGAGTTGGTCAAATACTGGTATTTTTGGAAAACATAAACGTAAACGTAAATACCTTTTCTAAAACAAAAGTATAAATACTAAAACGTAAGGTATTTTTAAAATACCTGGGAAAACGTAAAATAAAACGTAAATGTTAAAAATTATTACCATACCGTATTTCCTCGAAATACCCCCCCCCCTCGAAATACCCCCTTCAAAATGGACACTATGAACTTATAACCCCCCCCCCCCTCGAAATACCCCCCCAAATTTAGTGTATAGAAAACGTAAATGACACAGGCTGCCGTTTTTTATCATCCCGGCAATGCAGAACACACGTTAAAAACGATGACTCTGTTATGTGAGAACAGTGTTTGTACGTCTACACACTTACAAATGTCTTTAGAGTCTTATAAATGTCGATTTTTGTTGCATTTTTCGACGTCTGCGTACGGTTCAGACGACATTTTAGTACTGGGATTTCAAAAAATTTCTGGCGAAATAATAAACCCCCCCTCGAAATACCCTCCCCTCGTTTAACCCCCCCCCCTCAAAATTCTCACTCTGAAAAAATACACCCCCCCGGGGGTATTTCGAGGAAATACGGTATTTCATCTAATAGAAGGACGCCCTACTATTTTTCACCAACTTTCTATTGTGGAGACGCCGTCTGTTGGAAGCTGCCCTTCTATTTTTTCACCAGCTTTCAGTCCATTTTTCACGTTCTGTCAACATTTTCCCAAGTGTTATTTATGTCACAAAAAATTGATATTATGACGATTCTTAGAGTTACCGTATTTCCTCGAAATAACCCCGGGGGGTTTATTGTTTCAGAGTGAGAATTTTGAGGGGGGGTTAAACGAGGGGGGGGGGTTTATTATTTCGCCAGAAATTTTTTGAAATCCCTGTACTAAAATGTCGTCTGAAACGTACGCAGACGTCGAAAAATGCAACAAAAATCGCCATTTATAAGACTCTAAAGACATGTATAAGTGTGTAGACGTACAAACACTGTTCTCACATAACAGAGTCATCGTTTTTAACGTGTGTTCTGCATTGTCGGGATGACAAACCGCAGCCTTTGTCATTTACGTTCTCTATACACTAAATTTGGGGGGGGGTATTTCGAGGGGGGGGGGTTATAAGTTCATAGTGTCCATTTTGAGGGGGGGTATTTCGAGGGGGGGGGGTATTTCGAGGGGGGGGGGGTATTTCGAGGAAATACGGTATTTCAACATTTGATCTTCAAATAGCACAAAATCAATCGACGAAAGCCACTAAATAACAGCGTCCGCTGATTTCTTTATAAGCATTTGGCTCTGCACTGAGGTGGGGTCGAACTATAGAATAATTTGAAAATTGAATACACCTAATTTGAAAATATGGCTTCTGTGGAGGAAAAGTGCGCGCTTGCGCTCAAAATTTTTTCAAGTTGTCGGAAATTTATGGCGGAAGTTGCATTTTGCTTAAAATTTTTTGGTCTCACAACGTTTTTTACGTTTTCTCTGGTACCCGGGTATTTCGGTCAGGAAAACGTAACAAAACGTAATGGTATTTTATGAAAAAGTAAACGTAAACGTAAGTATAAATACCCGAATAACCGGGTATTTCGGGTAAACGTAAATACGTTTTTGCAACTCTGGTGATTGGTGAAGAAGTGAGTGCGGTTTGTTATCCTGCGGTTTGTTATCCAGGCAATGCAGAACACACATTAAAACAATGACTGTGTTACTTTAAAACAGGATTAATACCATCTACATCTAAACCATAGGTAGCCAGTGTCTGGAAACTGCCAATGCATATAAGAAGATAGAAAATCATGAGCGCGAAATCTGCGTATAATACGGTAATGGTTTAGATCCCTGTGTTGGATAAGTATGTCTTTAAAACGTTGTAAAACAAAAAGTGATGAAGTTTAATCAATGGCAACAATTTTGAGAGTTTCCAAGTTCGCAGTGAATAGTGATGTACAGAGAATGGGGTCGTGCAGACATTATCTTTTTTGGTTCTGTTTGACACGACACATACTTATTTTCTGGAGGAAATTTCAGCACTTTCAAAGTAAAACATCGTAATTTCTTGAACTTACTACAAAAGTATTTTGTAAATTTCACGGCATACAATTTTATTTAAATTTCATGTCAATTTCGCATACACCTCACAGACAATTTTGAGCGCTATACAACGAAAACAATCCAGAACCTCGGAAAATATGACTACGGTCGGTTTTTCGCTCATTTTTCCCTTCGTAAAACGAAGAAAACAGTGTCGAGATCGTGCAACCCACTCAGGCTCCATCATGCACTACGTTTCGCGAGCATTCGGCATCGGCAACAGGCAGACCATAGTGCCTAAGGAAAGGGGCGTGGCCTTAGGGCAGCGCAAAGGATTCAGCGAAGGCGATTTAATCAAAATCAACACGCTTTACAATTGCTACGGCAAAGGTACGTCGATACAGCGACTGGAAATGAGTAGGGCTACAACGAAACAGCGGGTAAAAGCAATAGTTATAACTAAACACCTGCCTGACCAAGTCCGGCTCCCTATTTTTGTTTTCACTTCGCACGCCCTATCTCCAGTTTTGGGAGGGGTGGAAAGCTAATACTTTTTTTGTGATATATATAGTGATGGAAAAAGCGCCAGACTTTTGGCGCCAAGCGCCAAAAGCGCCATGGCGCTTTTCTGAACCTCAGCGTCAAGCGCCAATGGCGCCAGAGGGTCATAGCGCCAAGCGCCAATAGCGCCAGCGCCAAAATTTTTTTTAGGCTATTCATTTGTAGAATAATGAATTCGTGAATTTGACGTACCGCTAATGTTGTAGTAGTCGATTTAACTTTTGCCCTTAAAGCTCAATCAACCACTACAATGTTTCATACATTGGTAAAATACCAGGGATATATTTTCCAGTCAAACATATTGACTGGGGAGATTTCAATGGGAAGTACTTTGCCCCTCACATCTAATAGGCACAGTTATTTAAGTGACATTTATTTTATTCTCATTTAGCTAACAGTTGGGTTTATTCTAGGGAGAGGACTAATTTGAGAATTTATGATATTTTTCCTTTGCTATATAGAGAATTTTTTTGTTAAAATGTATTAACATGTACTAGAAAAATACATGTACCCAGAGTAAATATTTCATTTGCCATGTCTGCAGGAATATTATTTGGACGATTAGAAGACAAAAAATCTTTAATTTTCTTAAAAATCTAAAAAATTAAAAATATTTTTCTTAAAATCTTCTTTTAGTTATCAATGTTCAACAGTTGAGGCTTAAAATGAAAGGTGGGTATAATACCTGTACATTTTTTGAGCAAACAAGAAAATATTTGCTCCACATCCAAATATAACAATCTCTTAAGTAAAAAGTAAACACATTTTAACACCTCTGCTTTTGTCGTATGTATAACACATTTGTCCCCAAATATTTCCTAATCAATATTTTATTAATAGTAATGTCCTCTAACACCTAACATATTTATTTATCAATATTTATTAAGTTGTTCTCAAAATTGGTCAACTGGGTTGTATTATAACAATTTTTTTAATCATGGTTGGCGCTTTTTTGGCGCCATTTAAAATGCCAGCGCCAGGCGCCAATAGCGCCACCAGAAGATGGCGTCAAGCGCCAAAAGCGCCATGGCGCTTTCTCAGACCCCGGCGCCAAGCGCCAATGGCGCCACAGCGTTTTATCGCCAAGCGCCAAAAGCGCCATGGCGCTTTTTGCTTTGGCGCTAGCGCCAGGCGCCAGCGCCATGGCGCTTTTCCATCACTAGATATATAGCAGAGTTGTACAAATACTGGTATTTTTGGAAAATGTAAACATAAACGTAAATACCTTTTCGATAAAGGTATAAATACCAAAACGTAAGGTATTTTGAAAATACCAAGGAATACGTAAAAAAAACGTAAACGTAAAAATTTTATACATGTAGTACTTGTCATTTTGCTTTGGAAAATACCATTATTTTCAGCTTTATATGGGTCAATTGCTGATTTCCATACAATATTTTTATGTTTTTAGCACTACATGTTCACTATAATGAACTACATCGAGTCAGACAACCATAACAAATCATGTTCTAACACTAACTATTGATATAAACATCAAAAATGAGCAAAAGTTACACCTTTTTATCATTCAATCTGATAAATAACTCGCTCAAATGTTTCCATATCCCAAATGGATCATTTTACCTAATTTCAAAAGCCCATCATGGCTAAATGGACGCTCTACAGCACCGTTTCAGTGCATTGCAACTTTTAAAACTGTTTGTTAAGCCTATTTTGGAAAAATGTCCCATAAAATATAAATACTATTACATCTGCCATACCTATATGAAGACGGAACCTAAAATTGTGTTAAATTTTTCATCATAAATAATACATTACTTTCACTGTTTTGTTCATAATTTGTTGTCAGTTATGACAAAATACAGTTACATTTTTATGTGTGACATTGACTCCAGTCAGTAAACGATAGTGGCTATGTATTGGACTGTATTAAATATTTGAGGTATTGTTTGTAATGATTCTAATCAATGCACTAAAGCGATCGCCACATCATTCTGATCATTTTAAGTGCTCAAGCATGCAGTTCCGTCCGAGGGCACGGCCACTAAGAAACTACTTAATATCGGAATTTTTACGTTTTCCCAAGTACCCGGGTATTTTGGTCAGGAAAACGTAACAAAACGTAATGGTATTTTTGGAAAACGTAAATGTAAACGTAAATATAAATACCGAATAACCAGGTATTTCGGGTAGACATAAATACGTTTTTCCAACTCTGATATATAGGCATAACCCCCCTCTACTGCTCATGAATCGAAGGGGCCGCGGCCACCCACTGCAGTGTGGATCACCGTATACTCGGCAGACACGATACTCTACAAACAGATAGGAGTTATGTCTTCAGCTGGCAGACGGCCAGCCGAGAACTTATGGAAGACGTGATGAAGACGACGTGATGGCGAGAGATGACGTCATGATGGAGTGTTTCCTCCGGAAAATTGTACGGCGTCATGTCATCCGAGTATACATGTATATTTTTTTGCGTTTTTGCTGTCCCACACAGATCCGGCCCCCACTACGATCCGTTTCTTACGCTGAGGTTTGAAAAACGGGCGCCAATCATCGATGGCGCGACAGGAAGAGGGCGCCATGGCGCGGCTCCTTTTTGCTATCAAATGGAGTCAGCGCCATTGCCATACCATCTCCAATCCCAACCCCCCCACCTAAACAGCAGAAAAAAGATAACATTTTGCAAAATGCACTTTTTTCTCTACATCTTTTACACACTTGACACTGTGGTTTCGGATGTTTTATAGAGGAGGGTTTAAAGTTTAAAGTTGCGTGAAAAAATTTACCTCAAAAATGACACCATTAGAAAATTTACTGGGGTGAACTATCAATTGTAAATTTTGACTGTTTGTAAATTGTAAATTTTTGTTCCTGTGATGATGTCATTATGGCATCATAAAGTTCAACCCTGGCTTCAAGTTCAAGTAAATTTTCTAATGGAGGCATTTTTGAGGTAAAGATTTTTATGCAACTTTAATCTTTAAACCCTCCTCTTTAAAAACCCTAAACCAGCATAGCAAGTGTGTATAAAAGCAATAAGTGCATTAAAAATGTGGAAAAAGTTATCTTTCTGTCTGTCCATTAGGGTGGCGGCTCGGGATTAGAGATGGAATGGGATTTGAGAGTGCCAAAAGGCCCTTTTCCTGTGGCACCATCGATGCCTGAAACCTTTTTTTCAAACCTAAGTGTAAGAAATCAAGTGGGGGCTGGACCTGTGTGGGACAGCAAAAGCATCAAAAAATTTGTTCACATATACGGCGACCCACTCTTTAGTGAGTTGCAACTCACGATGGCAAAAAAAGATTAGAAAATTCGAAAACGTTTTCGAATTTTTGAATTTTTTTGGACTTTTCAGATTTTTGAGCACGCGGTGAAAAAAATACATAAAAATCGATTTTTTTAGAAGATTTTTTTAGGTAATTCGAGGCATTGATATGTATTCTTATGTTCAACGTTCTAAATCAATTGACAATTGACTTGCAGTGTGTCTAAGCCAACGATGGGTAAGTTCTCCAGAAAAAAACACTTTCTGTGTTTTGAGGTTTTCAAAAATGAATACCTGTGTTTTGAGTTTTTTTGCAATAAAAAACTTGAGTAACTCTGTTTTTATTTCTGTGTTTTTGGTAAAAACTTGAGTTTTTTCATAAAATGCACGTTTTTACCCAAATGCAGCATTTTAATGCAAAAACAGTGGTTTTCTAATTTAAAATTACTTTGTCCATGTTCAGGGGGCACCAGAAGACCCTGAAAGATGCACTGAAAAATGTTAAGTCATGTAAAATGTCAAATTGAATTTTGTAACTGGGTGTTTGGGATTTTTAATGACATTTTACTTTAGTGTTTCCACTTCACGTGAAATTTTACAGGGACTGTGATCAATACCATATATACATCACTGTACCAACCCGCCTAGGTATCATTCAAACTTGGGAAAAAGCAACACAAACATCAACAACATGGTCAACAAAATTGAATGCAGGGGTCTTCAATGGGGGGGGGGGGTGTAGCCCCCAAATTGGCCAGCAATCTATTGATCTATCACTGTTTATAAATATTCTATTCTATCGAGACCAAATTACTAAAGACCCCTAATCAAATGCACATTCCTTATTTGTTCAGTTGATTACAGCAGTATTCCTCAAATCCAAGGAAAAAAACTCAAAAAACTTTTCTGTGTTTCCGTGTTTCTGTGTTTCCGTGTTCTCCAATAAAAAAACTCATTTGAGTTTTGAGTTTTTTGAAATTATTGAGTTTCCGTGTTTCTGTGTGAAACAAAAACACAGAAACTCAATGAGTTTCTGTGTTCAATTTCTGTGTTTTTTCCATCGTTGGTCTAAGCTGCAACAAAGACGTAAAACGTTGAGTTCCGAGTTCAATTAAGTTTTGAATAAAATTGTTTTCAAAAAATTCAAAAACTATTTTGAAAAATTCGAAAACAACCCAAAAAAATTTAAAAACTACCAAAAAATTCGAAAACTACCCAAAAAATTCGAACTAAATTCGAACCCAAAACTAAATTCAAAAATTCAAAAACTGTTTTGGGGAAAAATTCGAAAATCAGAAAAGTCATTTCAGAAAAAATACTTGAAAATTTAAATACTTTTTTTCTGGAGGGTTTGCCATCGTTAGTTGCCACAGCCCCTTCCACTCATGAGTAGGGTGGCACCTACCTATATACCCCTCGCATGTCGACTGCGGCTGATCTGGGGCAGGGGGGAGGGCTGGATTTTGGATTTACGGAAAACCGAAGCGGAAATAAAAAAATTTCTCAGTTACCGGAAAACGGAAATGGAAACAGAAATGGAAAATGGAAATTTTTTGCACTTGAAAAACGGAAAAAATCAAATGCCGGAAAACATTAAAAAATAATAGAACATTTTCACGGAAACAGAAAAAAAGTGCAAAATATGCCAGAAATGGATGAATTGCAGCGATTTGGCCAGAAATAGACAAATTTTGCAGAAATGTGGCTACAAACCGAATTTTTGCATAATTGACAAATCTGCATGCATTTTTACCAGTTTGGCTGAAACAGAAAACAGAAAGTTGATCCAGAAAATGGAAAAAAGGATCGGATCCATGCTCAACTAAATTTTATCCGATTGGTATTCATCGATTGACGGAACCAGTAACCAATTGGTTACCAGACCCTCAATTATAATCTGCCAGAGTTGTTAAAAGTACCAAACTTTTGCTAAAGTATGCATATGCATAAAGTATTTTGTTTTTACTCACCCCCGCCCCGACCCGAGTACAGAAAGCATAAAGTAACATTTTTAAATTTGTTCGCGAGTAAATGAGAGTAAAATACTTTTTTTTTACCAGAAAGTGTAAATGCGAAAAATGTTTTCTCAGGATAGCATCAAATGTAACTCTTTCTGGAAAATGTAGAAGGGAGAATTATGAATGTTTACCATGGACAACAAAATGTTGTTTTCTTTCTATTAATAAGTGTTCTTTATGACAAGCAGGGGTTTCGAATGGCAACTGTACTCTCAAAAGCCTAAAGGCGAGTACAGATACTTTTTTCAAAGTATGCATATGAGTATTTTCTCGGTACTCGAGTATGAGTACTTTTTGAGTAAAAGTAAATACTCATTCACAACTGCGCTATCTTGACGCAGCCACAACAACTCGGCCTATACCGGAGTGTCGCGACGAGTTCGATCGGTGCTTCAAGATGTGGGAATTAGACGGATGGTCCTGCTCGGAGCCTTCACGCGGCGGCTACATGCAGAAATACTGCAAAAAGACGTGTAGCTTATGCGATTCCAGCCCTGGCGAGTACCAAATACTTTTAAAATTTTACAAATTATTGCAAAAAATATATAAAAAACATAAGATTGAGTTCCGACTCTAGCTAACGATGGCAAACCCTCTCGAAAAAAGTATTTAAGTTTTTAAGTGTTTTTCGAAGACTTTTTCGATTTCTTTCCCGAAAATTGTTTTTGAATTCAGTTATCGAATTTTTGATACTTCTTGATTACTTTTCAAATTTTAGCCACTAAATAATTGCATTTTCAATTTTTTCTTCTGAATGTTTAAGACATATTTATGTTTTAAGGCTTTACGAACTGTTGCCACAGCAAAATCTGCAAATTTTTGTTGCAGCTGCAAATACACACATGTGAAATTGTGAAAATTGGAAATTTTTCTGCATTTTGCGTGCATTCTGAACCAATAATACCCATAAAAATTCAAAAATTCGGAAACGTTTTTGAATTATCGAATTTTCCTAGAAAAAAATCTAGGGGTGTTTTTCTAGGGGTTAAATAAAATAGGAAAAGTCCAAAAAATTCGAACATTCGTAAACATTTTCGAACTTTCGAATTTCTGTTTGCCATTGTTAACTCTAGCATAACGATGGCAAAAAAAGATTCGAAAATTCGAAAATATTTTCGAATTTTCGAATTTTTTCGGAATTTTCGAATTTTTATTCCACCACTGGAAAAAAACACTTAAAAATCGATTTATTTTTGAAAAAATTCGAAAATTCGAAAATTCAAAAATTCGAAAATAGTTTTCGAATTTTTCAGGGAATTCAAGGAGATAAAACACATTCTTAGGTTCTATGTGCTGAATTAATCGATAATTGATACACAGTGCGTGTGAAAAAGTTTATCGAAATGAAAAAAACGTCAATGACTTTTGTGTCACACCATTCTGTTGCACGTCATCAGAATTGTTTTGTTTCTTTGAATCGCCCCCAGTCTCAAGATAAGGGGGGTCTATAAAAAGGTGTTGATTGTACATGGCCGATCTGGCTAATAACTTTGAAGCTTGATAACATGACCATTTCTTGGCCGATTTGGACCGTTAGTTACTTAAAATGATCTGCACAACCTGTAGATTCTATTTTTGAGGTTGGATTAGTGATGTATAAATTTATTATGCCAATTTGACCGAGTATTTCAACATTTAAAATAAATTTTTCTGAACATGCCATCATATACTTAATATAAATAGTGTATATCCTCGAATAAGTCCTCCATGGGGGGTTGTATTTTTTGTCAGTGATATTTGAGGGGCCTTATTCGAGGGGGACTTATTCAAGAATTTATGGTAAATGTATATATAAAAACCACATAAATACAGGGTCAAATTGACATAAAATTTTTGTAATTACATAATCAGCAAATGTACAACAGAATGGAATGACACAAAAGTCTGGTGTTTTTCCTCCCCCGTAACAGCCACACCCAATTCCAGCTATGGGCAGACCCGGTCACATTGAGGAATGTGCAGGAATGCACCGAGCACCGATAACTATTTCAACATTCAGCTCTTAATTCCATATTTTTCCAAAAAATTTGAAAAGTATATAAAAAAATTTGATAATTACCCCAAAAAATTCGAAAATTACCCGAAAAGATTCGAAAATTCGAAAATTACCCCAAAAAATTCGAAAAGTACCCAAAAAGATTCGAAAATTCGAAAATTAAATTCGAAATTCGAAAATTAATGTGAGGAAAAATTCGAAAATTCGAAAATTCATTTTGGAAAAAACACTTAAAAATTTAAATACTTTTTTTCAGAGTGTTTGCCATCGTTACTCTAGCAACGGCCGTTAACAACCGAGTGGTGGGAAAGCGTCAGTAAAAATGGCGCCATGGCGCCATTCAATATAATGGCGCCGGGCGCCAAAGTGCCCCAGAGAAAATGACGCCACAGCGCCATCTGAAAAATGGTGCCAGGCGCCAAAGGGCGCCAGAAACAATTGCGCCGGGCGCCAAGATAACGCCAAGGATAAAAGTAATTTTTCTGCGTGTATAAATATAGAACAGCACACAGTGTTGTTACATTCTCCTACTCACCAAAATTCATTGAAACTAACAAAGTTGCTTGACCTGCCTCTTAAATAGTTTGTGAGATGAACTTTTCATGCAAAAATAAGAATCTTTGAAGACCCATCTTCCGTCTTTGAAGATACATCTTCCCCCATATCGCCCAGCTACCTATCTATCTATCCCGGAGGCCGCTCAGCTATTTACCGTATTTCTTCTAATAGTAAGGCATACCTCCAATAGAATGGTAGGTTTTGGCACTTTTAAACAGGTGAAAAATTAGTGGTGAGAGCATCCAGGATGTACAGATAAATCAGTCAGGGGTTGTTTTCACATTTAGTTTGGTTTAAATTGATGTTCTGGTGCCGGTTCCGCAAGTGGACAAGTTAAGAGTTAAAAGTTAAGAGTTGAGTAAAAAGACAAATGGCGAGTTAAGAGTAAAGTAAAAGTTTAAGAGAAAAGTTAAAGTTTAAGAGAAAAGTTAAAATTTAAGAGAAAAGTTAAAAGTTGAGTTAAAGGTTAAGAGTTGAGTTAAAGGTTAAAAGTTGAGTCAAAAGTTGAGTTAAATGTTAAGAGTTGAGTTAAAGGTTAAAAGATGAGTTAAAAGTTGATTTAAAAGACAAATGGGTCATTCGTTGCAGAAGCGCGATACGCTGATCTTCAATCATATTTTGTCCCCGCACAGCCATTTCGAAACAACGTTCGGCGATTTTTTTTCTTTTTTTAGCGATAATTTTTTTGGATACGTTATTTTCAAATGACGTGCATACAACATTGGCACCATGCCAGCGAACAGCCGTATCGATACCAATTTCATATTTTTATTTTTTTATATTTTTTTACCTTCATTTTCCACTTGTCTCTTAACTCTTAACTCAACTCTTAACTCAACTTTTAACTCTTAACTCAACTTTTAACCTTTAACTCAACTCTTAACCTTTCACTCAACTTTTAACTTTTCTCTTAAATTTTAACTTTTCTCTTAAACTTTAACTTTTCTCTTAAACTTTAACTTTACTCTTAACTCGCCATTTGTCTTTTTACTCAACTCTTAACTTTTAACTCTTAACTTGTCCACTTGCGGAACCGGCACCAGGTTACCATTTCCAACTCAACCCAATTTTAGAAAATTTGGAGATTTTTTTCATCAACTTTTTACCTGCCTTTCTATTAAAGTTGCCGTTCTATTGGAGGCTGCCATTCTATTTTTTCATCGATGATCGTTTTCGTTTCGTTTTCATCGATGATTTGATCATTTTCGCACGAATTTCGTTTGAACATAGTATTTTTAGTGAGACATCAGCGACATTTTAATATCTGAACTGGTTCAGCACACTATTCACTCTTTTTAATTTTTCCAACAACATTCGCCCCTTTTCGACAGTGTCGCATAATGTCAAGTTTGGGACAAAAAGGAACAATATTTTGAAAATCCCCAGAAAGAAGTTGCGATAACTCCAAGCAGTATCCAGCAAAAAGTCAATTAGGCCACTCTTTTTGAAAATATTTTTGCAACATAAAGAAAACAAACTATATTTGGTAAATACTTTACCGTATTACCTCGAATACCCCCTTGAAATACCCGCCTCGAATTATCCCCCCTCGAATTATCCCCCCTCGAATATCCCCCCTCGAATTAACCCACCTCAAAATGGGCTGGGGAAATAATAAACACCTCCTCGAAATACCCCTCTCCGGAATGATGTACATCATGTATGCAATGGACATGATGTATTTATTACTGCTAATTTGCATTGCAGCTACACTTAGAGTAGTTTGTGTAGCTAAATATCTACTGTCTACGTTTTTATGTCGAAAATATGCTCTGTTTGGACACATTTATTACCTGTTTCGGGTACGCAAATCCCCACTAATTACTACAATCCTTACGCAAATTTCTGACGAAATAATACCCCCCCTCGAATTAACCCCCCCTCAAATTTTGCTGGCGAAAAAATAAACCCCCATGGGGATATTTCGAGGTAATACGGTATATTGAAATAGGTAACATTCTGCAGTTTGGACATGGCAAATCTGCCACGTTTACCACATCTTGGCGCCTTTTCTGGCGCTATTCAAAACAATGGCGCCAAGCGCCAAGGGCGCCATGGCGCCGTTTGAAATAAGGACGCAAGGCGCCAGATGGCGCTAGAGAAAAGGGAGCCAAGCGCCAATGGCGCCATTGCGCTGGCGCCTTTTGGCGCCATTCCATCACTACAACCTTGCAAAAAACTGACGCAGCCACTACCCGGCGTCCAATACGGCCGGAGCCGCCGACCACCGCCAGGTGCCACTCCCAGACCCTGCAAAATGCCCTGTAAAATGTCAAATGTTTTGCTAGGTGTCAAAAGTCATGTAAAATGCCCGGTAAAGTGGCAAACGTATGTTTGCCACATTTTACATGACTTTTGGCAGTATGCATGACATTTGATATTCTACAGGACATTTTACATGGTTCGGGACTAACCCCAGGCCTACGACACCCACGCATCGACCGACACCAACTCCGTGCGAAGACCGCGACAGAGAATACAGGTGCAAAGTGTTCAAGCAGATAGACCGGTGCCATCGGTGGCACCCACGCAAAAATTGCCGCAAAACGTGTGGCCACTGCTGAATTGGGAAGCTTCACGCCGCCGTGGTCTAGAACTGAGATCGGCGGAAAATTGTTTAGATTGATTTTGAGTGATTTTGAATTTCTGCACGACGAGGTAAATATTTAGCAGATTGCACATAGATATTTAGCAGTGCCGAATTATATTGTTTTTTTTTTGTGAGGATCGCTGTGAATAATGGCCCTACACACACTAGTTTTCACCGCGACTTCTGTGTGAAAATTTAATTTGGTTTTCACACTCTGGCATCGACCAGATCAAAGAGTGATTTTTGTAGTTTTCTTTTGTGTATGACATTAATGAAAACTATAAAAAAATGTGCAAACATAAATGAGTTTTCACTGTAAAAACATGACATTGATAGCAGTCACTGTTTGTTACATGTGATAGAGCCAACGATGGAAAAAACACAGAAATTGAACACAGAAACTCATTGAGTTTCTGTGTTTTTGTTTTACACAGAAACACGGAAACTCACAAATTTTGAAAAACTCAAAACTCAAATGAGTTTTTTTTTGGAGAACACAGAAACACAGAAACACAGAAAAGTGTTTTGAGTTTTTGAGTTTTTTCAGCAAAGTGGTTGAACACATTTTCAAAATGCACATGAATTCAGTTAAACTAAACAAGATAAGATATGCATGTACATAATGTATTCATATTTTACGATGGAACAAAAAATAAATTAAAGATGGCATGCACATCTCCTGGTGGACATGTTTAAATATAGTTGTAGTTCAAATCAATTCTGTAGTCTTCCATACAGTGCACATCCATTGAAGAATTTTGGAGTACCGTAAATTGTCATTTGTGAGCATTTTGTTGATGCTGGTGTTGTGATGTGGGTGGATGTCCTCATTGAGGACATTTTTATCGACTTTTCCGACACTTGAATGAATACACATGTTATGTGGGGTTAAAACATGTGCAAAACCAATATTTTATAAGAAAACCGCTGTTTCTACATCAAAATGCTGTAAATCAGAATTTAGTGGAGGAAAACTTGAGTTTTTTGGACAAAAACTCGAGTTTTTTAGAACAAAACTAAAAAAACTCGAGTTTTAACAACAAACACAGAAATAAAAACAGAGTTACTCAAGTTTTTTTCGATAAAAAAACTCAAAACACAGGTATTCATTTTTGAAAAACTCAAAACACAGAAAGTGTTTTTTTTGGAGAACTTACCCATCGTTGGATAGAGCAAGTGTAATAGTATATTTTTGCACATTTTGGTATTGGCTAGTATGATGGTTCCATTTTTATACATTTTTTATTAATACATGAAATAACTTTCTGAAATTGAGTGTTTTGTTTTTGTGATATTTCCAGTGTCATACATGTGTTATCTTTTATTCTCTTTCATTTGGTTGTTGTGAAAGTTAGCAATGAAGAAGCAAAAAATAATTAACAAATAAAATGTATTTCACATGAAATAATTTTCAAAATGAGATTTACTCAACATGTATACTCGGCGGACATGATGCTCTGCCCTCGTACTCATTTATGTCTCACGTTGGAAGCGTGCCAATGATGATAAACCATGCGATGTCTGTATAAACGATGAAAAAAGATCTTTGTAAATAAGTTAACGTATAGCGTTATAACAGCGATGACTTTTTAAACTTTTTATGAAAGTCGCATGCGTAAAGAAATCGTTGGCACGCTTCCAACGGGAACCACGCGTGCAGGGTGTAAAGTAACTGGGGTATAGCTGTAATTTTTGCACACATTACAGCAGATATTTTTTCGAGTGCAACTCAAAAATTTGGTAATAATTAACATATGCAGGAATGAATAACTAATTTTTATATGAATAAAAATCCAGCCTTAGCATGCATACAGCCACATCTGGGTTCAATTGAAAAGCAAAATTTCCTATATCAACATGAAATTAACTGTTCATGGTCTCAATTGTTGTAAACACCTTCCCGATCAAGTCCGGCCCCCCATTTTTTATTTTACTTCTGACGTCCTATCTCCAGTTCTAGGACGCACCAGAAGCTGAAACTTGGGGTATATATTGGCGCAACCCCCCTCTACTTCGCTTGAATTGGAGGGGTCGCGGCAACCCCCTACAGGGTGGGTCACCCTAAGTGCAAAAAATTTTCGTGGCTTTTTTAGTGTCCCACACAGGTCCGGCCCCCACTGATTTCTGGCACTGCGGGTGCCGTACCTTCAGCTGTGGGAGTGATATAAATCTAAAATTTTGGGGATGTGTCGCCAACACCCCTCCCCAACTTTACACTGGCCAGGCGGTTTTTGGCAACTCACCACAGTGCGGGGTGCAGCATTCAAATCATTACTGTCCCACACAGGTCCAGCACCCAATTGAATTTTAAAAAATAAGCACTTTTGTGTTGTTTCAACACTAAAGTGATTGTTAATGTCAAATAAGCATTAAATATCCTCTATAAATATCGTATCCCACCAAAAACCGCCTACCACATGAACCCATCCCTCCAGTGGCTGACAAAAAATCACTTTTAACAACTTTCTTATTAGACACTTGAACTGCTGGTTTACAATAATTTTTAGGGGAGAGTTCAAGGTTTCAAGTTGTGTAAAAAACCTTACCTCCAAAATGCCTTCATAAGAAAATTTGCTTGGGGTGAATTTTGAATTGAAAAAATGAAATCATTGCAGGAACAAAAATAAGTAATATTTACAATTTTAAATTTATCCCAAGCAAATTTTCTTATGAAGGCTTTTTGGAGCTAAGGTTTTTTACACTTCTTAAAACCCTTAACCCTCCTCTATAAAATATTGTAAACCAACAGTTCAAGTGTCTAATAAAAAAGTTGTAAAAAGTGATTTTTTGTCAGCCACTCTAGGGGATTGGTTCATGTGGTGGGCAGTTTTCGGTGGGATAAGATATTTATAGAGGATATTTAATGCTTATTTGACATTATCAATCACTTTAGTGTCAAAACAACACAAGTAGTGTATGTAACCAACAAGGAACCTCTTTTTTTACCATTTTTATACAATAAAAGCACCCTTTTACCACATTTTTTCACTGTATAATGCATTTTTTCATTTATTAAATGTATCCAGTTGAACCGAATCCACCATCATCACGATTGTGTTTGCAACACATTATATCAATGTTATGAATGTCTGGGTTTTTGAAGCGTTCACAAATGAGCTGTGCAATTCTGTCACCAACACAAATATGATACCATTCATTTGAATGGTTATATAATATCACTTTTATTTCACCCCTGTAATCTGGATCAATCACACCACCTCCAACTTCTATTCCGTGAAACATTGACAACCCACTGCGTGAAGCTAGACGACCGTAACATCCAAATGGGAGTTGTATTTTCAAGTGTGTGTTTACTATTGCCCTCTCCTTTGGAGGAATAGAATGTTTTTCTGCGCTTGATATATCAAATCCAGCCGAGTTGCTTGTGCCTTTTATTGGAATTTTTGCAAAATCACTCAACAATTCAAATTTGAGTAGTTCATTAGCCATCTGTAATGTGTAAACAAAAATCACAAAACCATCTCATGATGGAATAAAAAAAATTATGTTTGCGGGATATTCATATGTTTTATAGTAAACTTATTTGCATCCTTTGAGTTTGTACAAAAGTGTGTAATGTTTATGCCATTTAACCATATAGTATAAAATTTAGATATTTTTGAATTTGATTCATCACCATCAACTGCCTCAATAAGAGGCAATTGGCATTGTCTATGTATAATAAAATGAAAATCACTATCAACCGCAAGCGGTTGAATGAAATTTCTCAATGTCACGGTAATACTCAATTTTTTAACCAAATATGAAAATATATTCAATGGGATTATTCTCAATGTAGTCATTTCACCTAATAATTTCAATACGGGTGTGTAAGGGGCAACTTTTTTATCAAAGTGTATTTTTACTTTATTTTCTGCAGGAAATGTACTAATGTTATATAAAAAGTTTTCATTTTTCACAGGATTACGATTAAAACATGTACTGTATTTGGTAACACTCCAATTTTGCCTCAACCTCACACTTTTTTTTTGGATTATTGTCCCAATTCTCATGGATTGCGTGTCAGAAGGCATCCTGTACAAATGAAATAAATTATAACGTATCTTCTAACATATTATTGTATTCTTCACACTCATTCAACTGTATCACGTTTAATGATTTACGAACATATCTAGTTAATATTAAAAATGTTTCAATTTTCCCAACGTTATCAATGTTTTCAGCGCTTTCAGTTTTATCTGCCAATCTTCTACACATAAAATTTATTGCACTTGATTTTGTGTCAAATTTTAATTTTTTTGTATTTTTTAAATATTCTTGGAAAACTTTGACACGTTCAATTTCAGTTTTATTAATTACATCATCCCATTTTATTTCAATTAAAAATCCTTCATATATATCATCGATCCCGTGGTTTGAAGTAATAAATCGTTTCAACTCTCGCATCACTTTTCCCTTTTTATTCGCGGTCATACCTATAAAGTTATTAATTAACGTAATCAATTGAAACATCTTTAAATTGGAACTTGTAAATACAATGAAATCTGTGTAATGAGTCACATAAATCTAGTGGTTTATTTTTCATATGGTCAGATGCAGCTTCGTATGAATCAAAAATTTCCATACTAGAAGCCCACTTTGGTGGGCTGTTATTTATTAAATGATCCAACTCCCTATCATAAAATTTTTGTGCATTTTTTGTGTCATTTCTAGAAGTAGCATGTACTCCTGGAACAAACATGACGGACACAACGTAAAAGCATTTATCTTGATGTTTTGCGAGTATTCTTTTTGATATTTCAGCCTGTAGTTTTTCACGGCTATTCAAGTTACCTTGTGATTGCCCCATATCTGTGTTTTCAAAATGAAGCTATACTGTCACTAGAGATACATGAATCATCATTGTCAGATATTTCTTCGCTGAACCATGTAAACACGAATAATGGGTTTCTTAGGTTTAGGTAGAAGTTTAAATCTCTAACTAAAAATGATAAAAATGCTAATCTTGAATTGCGATTTTCATGTCTTTTTTCAATATATAAAAATACTCTAATTTTCAACGATTTATTTTTATGTCTACAAATATTGAGTATTTTTGACATTTTTTCCTTTCTAACATGAGTTCTCAATAATACATCTAATTTTAATGAATTGGGTAATATTTTGCATTCATCTCTTATTTTAGCAACTAAATGGCTAATTGATAGTTTCATGGGAATACGCTTTAAAGTAAAATTATCAGTTTTCACGAGAGATGGGTTACTGTAGAAAAGTTGAGTGTAATCTCTACTGCTTATGTGACTGTGTACAAACATGTTTTCGTCTAATGTCAGCATCTCAATTTCAACATCTTTCACTGGCACAGGCATCTGGAAATATACTTCATCTTAAAAATATTTTTGCACATTTTTCCAAAAAATTACTAACCTTATCTTTCAGATGTTTTGTTGTAGCAAATGGTGACCAAAATGTGACAATGCTTTATTGTTCTCAAGTTGATTTTGGAGGAGTGTGAATTGAATTTTGCACTACCAAAACTTTCTTTTATACTGGATTTTCTATAGGATATTGTACATTGTGCCAGTGACCCAGTGACCTAGTGACCCAATTAACTTGTGACCCAGTGACCCGGTGACCCAGTGACCCACTTTAATTGTGTATGACCCGGTGACCTAGTGACCCGATTAACTTGTGTATGACCCAGTGACCTAGTGACCCAATTAACTTGTGTATGACCTGGTGACCCAGTGACCCAGTGACCCGGTGACCCACTTTAATTGTGTATGACCCAGTGACCCAGTGACCCAGTGACCCAATTAACTTGTGTATGACCCGGTGACCTAGTGACCCAATTCACTTGTGTATGACCTAGTGACCCAATTCACTTGTCTATGACCTACTTTTCATGTTTCTCACTATTTTCAACTGATATAAAACCACCCATGGTGGGCAGTAATAGTCAATTGAAAACATTTTCATACAAACATGACTGAACAATACAGCGAATATAAATTGGTGGACAGCCCACCACAACCCTCACAAGATCAACAGTCGGTCGACTTTTCATCAGACGAGCTGAATGAGGACGAATTAGTACAGCGCGAAAAACACGACGAAGTCACATTGAATACCCATTACGAGTACCTGAAAGAGAGTATAAATGAAATTGAAAATTCCGAACCAGAGTGGAAAAGTTTATTCAAAATTGAAGAACCGTGGCTAGAAAGAAATGGAAAATTTTATACAAATTATTACGTTTATAATGTCAAGTTTGTCAACGCGCTTGAAGACAAAATAACTGATCCCATTACTTTTTTGGAATATGTTTTAGCTAAATGCCTAGAGAAAGTGTATATAGATTTTTTCTCTGATAAAGGGGAAGAAGAAAATAAAAAGTTATACATTGGTATAAAGGTTATGTCTAAAAGTTTTGATCGTGGATATATACTATCTAAAATAACTCATATACAACACGTCTCAATAGAGTCAATATTAAATCGAGTAGAAATGATTTTTCAATCAGCTGGTATAGAAGAGGACAATTTACTTAATGGGTTTTCAGTAAATATCACAACTGTGGAGAACAAAAGCATGATTGCAAAAGGTTTCAACTCGATTACCAAACTTTTACCTGATGTACAGAGTAAGATAGACTATCATAAACGAGCGCTTTATAACCCACCTGATATACCTTCTTTGAATAATCAATGTTTAGCAATATGTGTTTTTATGGGACGACAAAATTTAATTGCATCGATATACAAAAAAAATAATTTATTCAAAAGATTCAAAAGACGGACTAAAAGTGGAAGATTCAACATGTTAGAAAGATATGTCAAATTTTTTATTGACTTTGCCTCTATAAATCACCAATATGACAAAAATAAAAATGATCTGATTACAAATGTCAAAATACTGACAAAAGCTATCAATACTTTTCCTCCAGTGTTAAAACATATGAGATATGGGTGTAGGGTGTGGTCTATACAAAATGGCGGTCTAGAACTCGTCACTGAGGAATCATCAAATGAAAAAGTTTCTTGGATTGATTTACTGCATGATAAGGATCATGTAATTTTGATTAAATCAATAAGCACACTCGCTAATTGTTATCGCGTAACAGATTGTTGCAACAAAATTATGTTCAAAAAAGATGCCCTTTGTAGATGTACCAAATCTGTGTGCCCCATGTGTTACGCACCAAAAATATGTCCAATTGAAAAGGGTAAAAAAACTTTAATTTGTAGTTTATGTAAAAGAAATTTTTATAACAAAACATGTTATGAAAATCACCTTCAAAATATTTTTCCAGATAAATCTAATGTTCCCATTACAAAAGTTTATGACCCGGATACATCGGACGATGATAACGATGTTAACGAAACAGATATTCAAAATGATGCAGATTCATCATGCAAACCTCTCACAGTTTGCCAATGTGTGCAGTTTTGTCTAGATTGTAATAAAAAAATTATCATGTCTCAAGATCACGAAAATTGCGGCTACACAAAATGTTCTTATTGTAAGCAGTATATTTCCAGGGAAAAAAAATTCAGAGATCATCAATTTGAATGCTATTTTCAGACACCTATACCCTTTGAGCATAAAAACCCAGGCAAACCATTTCAGTTAATTTTTTATGACACGGAAACATTACAAAAGCCTGTAAATATAAACCAAGAGGGTAAAATTTTTCTCACAGATTCAAAAAACGAAGTCAGGATGGTTCATTCAACTTATGCAATTTATTGTGTAAAAAGATGTAACTTTTGTTTATTTAGCAAAAATGCATGTGAATCATGTACAAGTTGCACAAACTTTTTTTATGGTTTATACGCTATACAAGAATTTTACTATTTTTTGATGGATCACAAAAAACACAACAATTTAACAGTTATTGCTCATAATTTAAGTTTTGATCTTTGTGAAATTTTATCCATATTTTTGAAAAATGGTCATATTCCAAGCATTTTGTTGTCAAATGCACGTAGAATTTTTTATATGAAAATGAATGTTAAAATAAGCTTTTTGTGTTCCCTCAAGTATTTTCCCATGAGTTTGGCCCAGGTTGGTGAGGCATTCAAATGCAAAGTTAGAAAAGGTAATTTTCCACATGGTATTGTAACTATACACAATTTGAATGGCGTTTATGAAAACTTTCCATCACTAGAGTATTATGATTATGAAAATATGAAAATTGATGAACAAAAACTATTTTTGGAATGGTATGACAAAAATAAAATGAATGAGTTTGACATAAAAAAGGAATGCTTTGAGTATATCAAGTCAGATGTTTTGGTATTAGAAGAAGCATTTTGTAAGTTTTCCAAGGAAATTTATCAAACTTTTAATATAATACCACATCTAAATTCCAAAAGTCTAAGTTCATTAGCAAATTTTATATGGAAATATCAGCATTTGGACGAGTACACCATTGTGCACACACCCCCGCACAATAGTTTCAGTACGGTTGATAATCAGTCAGTGTGGGCATTGAGAAGCATATTAGCTTTGTCAAAGTATTACAATCACCCATATATTCAATATTCTAGGTCTCAGGGAGGAGAAAAAGTCGTAACATGTTACGACCATCAATTTAAAGTTCACAGAAATTTTAAAGTGGATTGTGTGGTTTATAAAGATGCTGAAAAAAAGGAAATAGACTTTTTTATAGAGATGCTAGGTTGTCCGTTCCACGGGTGTAAAGTTTGTTTTAAATCTAGATATTCAAAATTTAGACAGTCACATTTATCACACAAGGAAAATTATGATTTCACAATGCGACGCATTGCTATGATCGAAAAAGAGACAGGTAAACGTGTTGAAAAATGGTGGTCTTGCGATATAGACCGATTGAGAAAAGATAGTTTAGAATTTACAAAAATTTTTAATGCCGTAAAAATTAGACCACCCCTTAATATGCGCGATGCATATTTTGGAGGGAGAACCGAGCTTTTCTCTTGTTTTGCATCCACAAACCCATCTGGCAATTTATTTAGCGACAATCTACCCTTAGATTTCAACTTGAGTAACACAATAAATGCTATAGATGTGGTATCAATGTACCCTACAGCTATGAAGAAATTTCCAATGCCCATAAAAGCACCTAGGGTGTTAACGCAAGAAGAGTTGAAATTTCTCAAAGGGTACAAAAATAAAAGGTTACCATTTACAGCTGGTGTTTTACAAGTTGATATTTTACCACCCAATGACTTATTATTACCATGTTTGCCAATAAAAATTGATGAATTTTCCGTTTATACATTGTGTTATACATGCGCACAAAAGTATGTGAAAAGTAAAGCTGTGTTACCAGCACCTGATGGTTCATATATATGTCAATGCTCTAAAAAGCAGAAAAAATTGTTTGGAACGTGGTCTGTAAATTGTATAAATATGGCGTTAGAAAGAAATTATGAAATTGTAAATGTATATGAAGCGCTCATTTATGATAATGTAGCCCAATGGACACCAGATTCACCGTCTGATGGTATTTTTAGTTCATTTATAGATAAAATTTTTTCACTAAAAGTTTTGTCGTCTAAACACAACTTCAAAAATTATCAGGAAAAGGTCGACTTTTGTAACAAGTTTTACGAAATTGAAAAATGCTATTTAGATCCTGATAAATTTGAAGAAAATCCTGCCAAAACTAGGGTATGCAAGTTGCTTTTAAATAGTTCTTATGGACAGTTGGGATTGAACTCTCAAAAGTCCAAATACGTTTTTATTAAGGATCCAATCAAGTTTATGAATACAGTGTTTTCACCAGCAAATGAAATTGATGAAATTTTCATAATGAATAAAGATGTAGCTAGAATCAAGTTAAAATCAGCTAATGATTATATTCAGAATTCTACAAATTCTTGCCTCATTTTAGCATTATATATCACTAGTTATTCTAGAGCAATTTTACAACGTTTGTTAGAAAGTTTTTCATACAATCAATTGTTGTATTCAGACACCGATAGTTGTTATTATGTAGCTAATGATCAGAGTGGTCATTTTCATCCACAAACTAATCCCGGTTTTCTTGGTGAATTGAGCTCTGAAGTTCCAGAGCAACAATTCGTAAGTGAATTTGTAGGTATCGCTAATAAATTTTATTCAATGACTTATAGGTCAAAGTCTGACCCAAAAAAAGCATATACGGTATTAAAGGCAAAGGGTGTAAGATTGACAGCTAGAAATAAATGTTTATTACAAAGTAACCAACTTAAAAAGCAGTTAATATCGTATTTTTCACCAGAACAATGTTCTACGCATTATTTATATACGAAAAATCTTCAATTCAGGAATAACCCCAGTCTCACTTCAATTACCACGAGCACGGTAGATAAAAAGGTACATTTTCAGTTGAAAAAAAGATATCATTACTGGTTTAACAATAGACCGTATTCAGTTCCCTGGGGCTATTCCGGAATATTACCTCACAATGTCTGATAGATATTTTGATGAAAGTGAAGTTAATTTTGCCAATTATGGACAGTCTTATTTAATCATCGGCCCGAGCAAATCTGGTAAAAGTAATTTTTGTCTAAAGTTTTTGGAATCTGCATTGAGTGGCTCATTAAGTTTACCCCAACTACCCGATAGAGTATTGATATGTTCTGGCAGCAATCAACACAACCACCCTGTTTATCAACAACTACAACACAAGTTTCCAGGCAAAGTAGAAATTTTGGAGAGAAACAAAGTTCCATCATTGACATCACTAGAGGACACAAATTTAGCGCAAATAGTTGTATTTGATGACATGCAATTGGTGCTTCCAAGATGGTATACAAACAGGCTTATTACTAATACGGTTAGTCACAGTCAAAAATTGATTGTTTTGCTACAATCACACGACCCTTTTCTAGATCACGGTTTGAAAATTGTCAGAAGAAATTGTACTTTTTTAGTATTGTTCAGATACCCAACTGAACATGTAGTTCAAAATCTTGGTTCTAGTTGGTTTGGTGGAAAATCTGAACAGAAAAGGAGATTTATTCAGGCTTACATGGATGTAATAAAACAACCATATGGGTATTTAATGGTGTCGTTTCAAAATGTAAACCCCATTTTTCAGGCAAGGTCAAACATATTTAAAGAACGTGGACCTGATCAATTGGTATATGATATTGCCGCCAACAATTTGGGTGATAACTCTGAAAACTACTTTACAGTTTCAAAGTAAAAATGAATAGTGAGAGAACAAAGAGAAATGTTCCAAGAATAAAAAAATGTAGAAAAAAACTGGAGAAAATGATAATGAAAAAAAGTGATTCCAAATTAAAACGTTTTTTTAAATCAACAAGTAATAATGTGATTTGCGCTATATTGGATATATCATATAATGTTGTTAATAATGGTGAGCTTAATAAGCTACTCATCAAATCAGTCAAGAATTCATTAGATTATTTTTTACCACTTTTGAAGTTGTTGTCAACCTGTCATTCTGTAAAAACGGCTAGAAAGCTACTTATAAAGCACGCGTCATTACATTTAATGAGATTACTTATTAAAGGAGTTGTTTCAAAGTTTATGTGACGAGATGGAACAAAAATCAAATTTGAGTGTGAATGATTTCAAGTACGTGTTAAAAAAGTTTGTAGATCAACAAACTGGCAAGGAGCAGTTTCAAAATTTGATTAATGATATTATGAAAAGTAAACAATTGTCAGAACGACAGAAACTACATTTATTAATTGCAGCTAGAAATAAAATTTCCAACATTTTGAATACAAAAGGGGTAAATACAGATCAATCATTTCCACAAAATGTAGCTATATCTCCAAGTTCGCCACAACCTGGCAGTCAACAACAATCACCACCACCATCCCCACAACCATCTCCACAACAGGGTCCTGAAGAAACACCAGCTTTTTTCACACCCCCTACACAAGGACCTCGTACCGGTACACGAAAAAATGTAGGCATTAGAAAAAGAACATTATATCAATCCTTGTTCAAAAGTCGCCCAAGAAAATTGGCTAAATTTGTCAAATCAAAAAGTCCTA
Organism: Sphaerolaimus hirsutus; assembly: GCA_964036195.1. Taxonomy (NCBI): domain Eukaryota; kingdom Metazoa; phylum Nematoda; class Chromadorea; order Monhysterida; family Sphaerolaimidae; genus Sphaerolaimus; species Sphaerolaimus hirsutus. The sequence goes on along the minus strand of OZ038454.1, from coordinate 20,468,718 downwards.
CTCCAAATGTTTCAAAAATTACACCGCAACAACAAGTGGGGGTACCGGCGAGTAGTTCAGTCAAGCGTGAATTAAATTTCGATGATGCAGAATCTGATGATGAACCAAAAATTTTGACACCACCTCTTAGTAGAGTTGAACCTCACCTGCAATTTAATACTGACGATTCACCAAAAGTTTTACAAAACATGAAAATACTACACGGCAAGTTTAAAAATAAAATACCGGTCAATATTCAAAATCAAATTGTAAGTCCAAAAAATAAAAAACCATTGGTCAACACAAATTATTCCGAAATTTTACGATATTTGGCAAAAAAATATACTGGCCACAAGCCAAAGCTTCCAAAAGCACTCGCACCACCTCCAACGGGTTTTGATGAATTTTCAGATTATATATACAAGGTTGAAAGACATACAAGGGCAACTCATGAACAAAAATTGAAAAATTTGCTAGCTCTAGCAACCAAATCAAAAAATCCACTTGGTAAAGGAAAATTAGCCAGGCGTCGTACAAAGAAACCCCCAATTGGATGGTTTCAGGTGAAATGTCGAATTTGACTAATAAACAAAAATCACTATTGAAATATATATGGTATGGGAGGTATAAAAAAGGTAGGATAAATGCCAATAAAATAACTCAGGGATTATTATCACGTGGACAAGTTTTGTATAATGAGGTAAAAAAATATGATAAAAAAATAAAACGGGATCAAGTGAATGAGTGGTTAAAGAAACAACAAGGCTATATTTTTGCCAAACAAGCAAAACGTTCAAGATTCACACGCCCAGTTATTAGCACGGGCTTGTATGATTGTATAAGTATTGATTTGGCCTTTTTAGGCCCACCTAAGACTAACTATGGAAACACAGCCGTTTTGTTGGCAGTATGCACTTTTTCTGACATGATTCATTTTAGGATGTGTAAAAATAAAACAGCTAATCATATTACGCAAAAGTTTGAGGAAATTTTGCGGGAAATTGAAGCTAGAGGGGGTTCAGTTGAAACAGTGTTTTGTGATTTTGCTGCAGAGTTTCTAAGTAAACAGTTTACAGAATTACTTAAAAATGAGAGAATTACTCTGACACCATTGGCGTCATACCAAAAAAATTCACCCGTAGAAAAGGTAATTTCAACAATACGAATGAAATTGGCCAGGTTTTACGCCATTACCAAAAACCGAAGATATTACTTTGCATTATCAAAAATAGTAGATTCCATAAATAGAACACCGCGAAAGTATTTAAATAACAAGGCACCGATTCAGTTGACCATTTTAGATGATCGAGAAGTATTCAAAACTCGCTTCAGACCAAAACTTGAACGTGGGTCTGTTAAAAATATTCCAAAAAGCAAAAGACCAAAAGTCAAATTCGCCTTAAATGACCCGGTGAGGGTTAGAATACACAAAACTTTTGAAAAATCCACAGACCAAAAATTTTCCTCAAATATTTACTATATTGCAAAAATTAAAGATACTTTCATTCCATATACGTATTACGTATCCAAAACAAAGGACGCTACACAATCGGAAATTTTACCAAAAGTTTATTATTCTGGTGATTTGATACACGCCACCAAGTGACATCATGTCAACAAACGATAACCCATATAAAGAGACCACCAATGTTGAGCCATTGATTTTACATTCCAACAAAAGTTCATGCAACATAAATAAAAAACTAGTTGTACAAGTGGGTATCACTTTTTTACAGTGTGTTACGATTTTAATAGTGTTGATATATTTAACATCACACGCACCTGATAAAACCACCATTTATGAAAAATCTCCAGAGATTTTACGAGCCTTTTTGAGAATTTTTGATAGAAAAGCTGATAGAAAAACGAAGATTCGTTAGCCCAAAACATGGTATATGATTTTCCAACAAATAATATTCGTTTCAATTTGGCTCAAAATTGGGAAATTTCATTATCACACCTAGCGTTTTCTCAGCTCGACAGAACTGAATGTTTACTGGAAAAAGAATTAAAAAGTTATTACATTGTTTTTGATTACAATGGAAAATTCCACGTCGGTAAAGTAGATTTTTCGCAACTAATGGTTAATTCCAAATTTCTCAAAATTCCAAGTAATACGCAAGTAATGAAATGCATCAAGGACGCATTCAATAAGGCCGTAGAATGCGAAGATTTGGATGATTTGAATAAAAAAGTGGGAGCGTTGTATACCCCATACTTGTTTGATGTCATAAATGAGTATCAAAAATCACCTTCAACAAAAACAAAAATTGTTAGAAAACGTAGACACGTACCTTTTGAACCAGAAATAGAAGATCACGATTGGGCGATTAAACAAGTAGGCAAGGCTGTTTATTTGTACAGGACAAATTCAATAAAACCTCTCACATTAAAAAGTGATGAGAAACAGACACCTGAATTAGATTTTGTTCAGTGCTATAAAGATGACTGTTTTTTGGTAAAAACAAACATTCCAATGATATTTGTTTCTGAATCACTTGGGAATTTTCTTTCACTCGAAGGTAATTTGTTGAAAAATAACACTTTTATATACCCACATTTGGGTCATTTTCGCGGTTCACAACAGCTATATATAGCTGAAACTTCGTCACTTCAGAAAACATTATTTGGATGCAATAAAGTGTCATTAGGAAATTGTTTTTTAGACAATTCAAAAGTTATTCAGAGTGTTGAGGTTAGGCCTTTGATTCAAAAATTCTTTCCATTCGATTCCGCATACACCAATAGATTAAGTTTCACCTTCTTTCATGAAAGTGGAAAAGTTGTAAAATTAGCCCAAAATACGCAAATTTTTATGTCATTAACGTTGAGAAGGAGGCCACTGTTGCAATAAAATGGATAATCCGACGGATCGACAAGAATGCGCCAAAATTCACAAGTTCAACTATGGTGTTTTTAAGATGCCAGAAGCCTCTTTTTACAAAAATAATATTGAAAAACAGTCAGATTTCATGGGTATGGTGGGGTTGGGGCCAAACGACATTCACATCACTAGACCGCTATCGGAACCAATAATTACAAGTGAAAATCAGACACCCATCAAAAGTGATAACAGCGTAAAAAAGAAAAAGTATAGAAAAAAGAAAGGTCAAGCAGTTGGAAAAGGAGTTAAAGGTAGGGGTAGGCGTCGTGGCAAAAAGTTTAATTTTTTCAAGAAATCTAAAGGTATGGGTCGCCGCAGATCATCAAAAAAGATGGGTAAAGGTCGTAGAAAGAAAAATAAAAAGTTTCCTGTAACTATTCCAGTTTTCCCCAGATAATTATTATTTAAGTGGTGATAGTTTGTTCATTTTTAATCAGTTGAATGTTTCTTCAAAATGGCGTCATCTACTTCAAATATCGATGGATCTACGGTTTTCCAACCCCAGACAATATTGAAACAGAAGGTCGATCCAACATCATCTTTTATAACTTCAAACGAAGTATCATATTTTAGCGCCCCTCAAATTGATTCGACTTTTGTCCAATCTCAACTGTTAGAGATCCCTTTAGCTATTCAACATAATGATTATAACACGTCATGGACCTTTACGTTAGATTCCAGCCAATATTACATTGATTTGTCAAATGTTTTTGTTCGCATGAAATTTCAAGTAGTCAATCACGATGGAACTGATATTCCCACTCTCGCTGGAGATCCACCAGTAACTATAGCAGAAAGCGTGGCATTAATACCAGGTTTTGGTGCGACTTGTTGGCGTACAGTAAAACTTTTTAGTAAGGATGCTTTACTAGTCGATGTGACGGATAATTACTCTTATTTAACCCATTTAAAGCATAAATTATTATCCAATCAGGACAAACACTACAAGGAACTAGAAACTGAAGGATTTTTTAATGATGATTATACCAATATTAGACGACATCAAGGTGAAGGTTACAGGAAAAGAGCAGCACAAATTACAGGTAGTCGCACTTGCATCACTCACTCTAAATTAGCATTGGATTTATTTTCAAGCCGTCGTTATTGGCCCGCTGGTTATAGTTTAACCTTTGAACTAGTAAGACACTCTGACCAATTTTGTATTGAATGTCTAGATCAGACTGTTCAAGATATCGCAGCAAGGTACAAGATAAGGATTAGTAGAATCCAGTTATTTGCATTGCATTTGCAACCGAGCGCAGAATGCGCTGTGGCGGTTGAACAAGCCGCTATATCCCGCCCGTTGAAATTACACTTTTTAAACACTCGTGTGATCAGAGTTCATGTACCAGGTGGTTTGAGGCAAACTTCGCAGCAAGCAATCTATGTGGGAAAATTACCGAGTTTTTGTATTGTCCAAATGTTGGAGGGCGACAGTTATTTGGCTAACGATGTAACAAAAGCAAAGTTCAGTTTTCCACCACAAAAAATTGAGAGAGCGACAATGTTATTTGGAGCAGCCCGTCACCCACTGATGCCATATTTTTTCGATTATGACGCCGACACACCTTCTGATATGGGGTACGCTTTGGCGTATAGGGAATTATGTCGCACTTTGAAGAAAAATTTTGATGTTGAAAATTCAATTACTTTTTCCGAGTATAAAGGTAGCATGTTTGCACTTAGTTTTGATCCAGTCGTTTGCAAAGTCGATAATACTATGAGTGATTTATTTTCTGTTGGTTCACTAGGTCTCGATTTTGCATTTCAAAACCCCACACCACCTAACGGATTAGTTATTTTAGTTTACTGTTTTTCAATTGCGTCACTCCATTTACACGCTGACCGCACTATTTTATCAAACGCAAACTACTAGGTGGAAAATTGGTAGTGTGGAAAGTTATGGTAGTGTGTTAAAGGGGCGTGTGTGCGTGTGTGTGTGTGTGTGATAGGAGGTAGATGGAAGTGTTAGATATCAATATTATAATTCAGCAAGACTCGGTGTTGAAAAATAGTGCCAAATGCGTAAATTTGGATGACAGCGAAATTGCTAATATTTCTGTAGGTAAAGGAGCTGTTTGTTTCCTCAATTATCCACAGGTGACGTGGGGGCACTTTATTTCATTATATAGAATTTCTCATGATCACATATTCATTTTCGATTCACTTGGAAGAAAAAATTTGACACAGCGTGTTATAAATGATATCAAAATACAGTTTACAAATGATTGTATTTTTTCAATAAATGAAAATATTTTACAGAAAAAAACTGCAGACACTTGCGGTTTATACGCATTGACATTTCTCAAACTAATGTTATTGAGCAAAACAATAAAATCTAAAAATGTTGTTTTGCAAGTGATTTCTCTTATAAGTAGGCATAATATTAAACAATTATTCATATCACTTTTCAAGACAATTCCAATCGGGAAATTGTCAACTGGTGCACAAAATGTAATAAACGATCACAAATATCACAACCATTCTGAATCAACATCCTCCTCCTCCTCGTGCCTCTCATCCTCGATCGGCTTATCCCACGGTAAATACATGTCCAACGTTGATTGCAACAATTTTCTGTTGACGGCCGGCGCAGTCTCGCAGTTTTCAGCAATTGGTTCCAATTTTGGGCAAAATGCCTTGTAGGCTGTCCATTTTTTCAATGGTGGGCAAATGGATAGTTGAGTTGGTTTGTACCAAAAACTTCCCCACCCTGTCTGTGAAGCTGAGTCCACACCTGCGTGCGAGCGTGCGTGCATGCATATGTGTAAGGGCATCAATAATGTAAGGCTCAATAATGGAGACTAACTGTAAGGTATGGGGTTCTTTCCTCCCGCAAAATCCGTTCGAGTTAAAAACTCGTGAAATTCCGCTTGCTTATTCATGCAAAATTTACCTTGTATTGGCGCATTTGGGTTCATTTCAGTTAATTCTGGAACCATGTATTTTTCTAGCACCAAATTTGCAACATGCATACCTCTAGTTACAAAAAATGGTGTCATAGAGAGGTTGAATAAAAGTATACCAGTGTTTCCACTATAGTCGATCAAATCTGCAGAGTGTGAGTGTGTGTGCATGCGTATATGCGTGTGTGCGTGTGTGACTCACCATTTATAGATACAACCCCATAACACAGCGCCAAACAAAACTGATTGGAAACCCGCATGTATACACCAGTTGGGACCATAAATTTCACATCAAGCATCACATAACACCGCCCTCCAGGTGGAATGTAATATTCGTAAGCCGAGTACACTCTAAAACCCACTTCATCATGGTTCCGAATTGGTGCAAATGAATTGCTAGTAATCCTTTGAAAAGCAATTTGCTTAGGTCTTTCATTACAAAAATAATATGGTGAGGTGTACTCATCTTGCGCCATGTTGTCCAGTGTTGAAAAATGGTGAATGAATGACAGTGAAGAAATGGTGCTGCCTTTTAAACCAGTGATTTTGGAATTGACCCCGTGCAACTAGGTCACGACCTAGATTAAATCTAGGTCATGACACCCTTGCAACTAGATTATCAACTTGAAATTAGGTCATGACCTAGATTAAATCTAGGTCGTGACCTAGTTGCACGGGGTCAATTCCAAAATGCCTGGTTTAAAAGGCAGCACCATTTCTTCACTGTCATTCATTCACCATTTTCAACACTCGACACACACACACACACACACGCACGCACACACACACACACACACACACACACACACACGACATGATGGCAGCAGCACATACAACTGCAAAAGTGGCTTCAACTGCACACGGTGCAGAGATTGATGACCACCAAGATGATGACGTTAGTAACGGAGAAGATGATAAACCCCTGGTTATCGACAACAATGGAGGTGGTAAAAGAGGAGGTGGAGGTGGTTCGTTTGGAGGTGTTTATGGGAGGAGTAATAAAGAAATTGTGTACAAAAAGAAAAAAATGAACTATCCACTCTGTACAATGTATGCTTACCGCTGGCTCTGTTTTGCGCTATGTAAGACGTGTGAAACACGTACCAAATTTTTAACATCAAAACTGTACAGTGACGACAGCGTAGAAGTGCAAATAAAGTTGTGCACGCAGTGCCGTATTCGCCATGAAAGAATGATTGAAGCTATAAGACATAGACCAATTGACGGCAACCTCATTTCTAACGCAACCTCAACCCCAACACCCAGTGCACCCCCCAACCAGTTTGAAAATCCCAACAACAAATACAAAAGAAGCTACTTCTAATGCCACGCGTACTGAAAAGGTCAAAAAAATGGAAAAGGTTGATATCAATGGGGACATAAAGAACGAGGAGGAAATGGACACAGAAAATAACAGTGATACAACATCAAATGCTGAAATAAAATATATAAAAAGTAAGGTGATACCCTTTGGGGTTATTTATAAAACTGTTTCACCGATAACGGAAATAAAAAATGCTATGGCGGATCTTTCGCCTCATTTTCTCGTACGCACTGGTGATGGCACTCCTACTGGGGGGTTTGATAGTAATATTGTGATAAATATTAATAATAACAAGTGATTCCCCCTCTGCAGGAATATTCCCAAAATTCTGGTTTAATAGAAAAGGTTCAATTTTCCTTTTAACAAATCCAAAGGATTTGTATCTTCGAGCCGACACCACACCCAGTCAATTAGACTGCCTACGGATTGTTATATATACAGTTATCAATGAAATTATCGATATACGAAATCTGAGTCTCAAATCACTTATGGATCTAAATATTGCAACACACATTGAGTGTTTCCAAGCACTACGCCACAAACGTTGTCCGTATGCCGGCCGAGCCGGCTTTCTATTAGCTCAAAGGTTCCTGCACCTACAATACGCTCTAAAACCATTCCAAAATTCATTCCTCATGGGTGCCACATCGCCCGAAAATTTGCAATCTATCATAAACAAGTGGCCAAAATCAGAAATAAACTTACACATTTCTAGAAATTACGTGGCAGATAAGTTTGCAGCTTTGGGAGCGAATGATATGAAAAATGGTATATATCACGAATGGACCCAGGGGGAAATAGATGAAAATGATGGCAGAAAAGCCATCGTAAGAGCGTGGTTGCTGGCAGGATATGCCTGCCACCCCCTATTCGATACAACACTACAGCATTGCTACGCCAGGGATGATGAAGAAAAAGAAACAATACATTGCAATGGAACATGCGCATGGCACCGAGCTGGTACCTTTTACCTTTTTTACCTTTTTTACCTTTTTTACCTTTCTTACCTTTTTTACCTTTTTTTACCTTTTTTACCTTTTTTACCTTTTTTACCTTTTTTTACTTTTTTTTACCTTTTTTTTACCTTTTTTAGGTTTTTTTGGTATTTTTTTTTGTAAAAAAGGGGCCCGCCTCCCTATTTTTTACCTTTTTTACCTTTTTTACCCCTAACCTACAAAAAACCTACAAAAACCCTATAAAAAACCTACAAAAAACCTACAAAAAACCTACAAAAAAACCCCCCAAAAACTCCCCCCAAAACGAGCCCACCCCCAAAACAAGCCCGCCCCCCCAAACAAAAACCCAAAAAAAAACCCAAAACGCCCCAAAACCACCCCCAAAGCCTACACCCCCCCAAAACGCCCCAAAACCCCCCCAAAAAAACCCCCCAAAAACCCCCCAAAACCTGCAGAGTATCGCCACTACAAATCGACCGCGAGTAATACCAGGACGTCAACAGGGCAGGATTATACAGGGTGATTGTGATTTTTTGCAGGTGATGGTATGTTCCATGCAAGCTTCAGGTGTTGGTTAGGTTTTTTGCCACAATTGCATGCATATTGCCAAGTGATTGAAATTATTCCACCAAGATTGCTGTTTTGAAAGCATCACACTTTTCAATCACTTGGTGATGTTCATGCAACTGCGGCCCAAAAAGTGTCAATTTTGATACGCCATCACGTTTATTTACACCGCCATGTTTTACCACTACAATAAATGCAAAAAAATCCTGAATCGAATCAACATGAAATCAAAAAAATGTGCGCACATGCATGGATCATTATTCAATTCACTCTATCCATTATTGATGCTTGCATGTGCGCATTAAAACTGGAATGCCAAACGCTTAGGAATGCCAAACACTTAAAGCTAAACTCACAATACTAGAGATTGCATAAAATGAATGTAAAGCTGTGGCAATTAGGGGTTTCAAGTGGGGGGTTCAAATGGGGGGTGCAGTTTCACTTTTCAAATGGAGGTGCTGTTTCGCTTTTCACATTTTTTCCAAAAGTCACCCATCTGAACCCAAAATGATTATGCATATGGAATGAATGCTACACAAGTGAAAAATTGTGCACCGAATGGGGGAGAAAATAAATGCACCGAATGTGTAGGGATTTAAGTGAGAAATGATTGAATCAAATATGTAGGGGTTCTAAGGCGGCCCACACACTAGTTGACACACGCGTGTCAATTGGTCTGTGTCAACTCAGATTTCGACTTCACTGGTTGCAGATCGATCTCAAAATGTACATGCAGCATGACTAGTGCATTTTGAGATCGCTCTGCAACACGTGAAGCCGAAATCTGAGTTGACACAGATCAATTGACACGCGTGTGTCAACTAGTGTGTGAGCCGCCTGGATAAAACACGAACAGGCGGCACAAAAATGAAAACTCTGCAGACCGCACGCTCTGCATTTTTTCTCAAGTAATTTTTGGATGCATACTTTGCGGTCAGCCGAGTATAGAAAAACGAGTGGCAAGAGGGAGTGGGTAACTAAAAAACGGGGGGCACGCACACACAAAAACAACCTACTTTGCAACGCATTGGGTTTACACACGCTAATTGACATTGCAAATTTGTGTTTTTAGTTGACATGAGATCAGTTGACATTCAGTGTGTGTGTGTGCGGCTCCAATACGTAGCAGCACAAAAAATCTACTGCGGCACAAATGGTCGCACAGGCAAGTAACCGCACGACTGCGGTACATGTGCACACAAAAAAAATGGTCACGCAACTGCGCACAAAATGATGCATATCTAAAAAAAAAACACAACTGCAAAAAGTGCACAAAAAATACCGGGTGCACAAAAACTTGCCATATTGGGTCTACACACGATAGTTGACATCGACACCGAATGTCAACTAGTACCGATCCCGATTCAAAGCTTGCTGACGAACCAACGAATTACGTTCAAACACAAACTTTGAATCGGGATTGGTACTAGTTGACATTCGGTGTCGATGTCAACTAGCGTGTGTGGTTCTATTGTCGCACAAAAAATCCACGCAAATTTGCAATGCAAGATAACAGCCGCGCATGTTTGCGGCTAAAAAAACGAACAGCACAAATCTGCGACGCAAAAATCAGTCAAATCAGCATCGCAAAAAACAGTTGAATAAATCTGCGGCCGAAAAAAACAGACGCACCAATCTGCGGTACAAAAAACAACTGCACATATCGACTGTGCAAGAGCACAAAGGCAACCTTCATATGAATGGAAAGCAACAATTATCAAATGTATCCCATTTTTTTCATTTTTGTACATCAACTTGGAAAAATTAATTCCTATGAAAATTGCCAACACAAAACTGTCACAGAACATCACTGTCAGAACCCACACACGCTAATTGACAGGAACACCAAATGTCAACTGGTGCCAACGCTGATTTGAAGCTTCTTGACAAATTAACAGATTTTTAATTGGCGTTGGAACCAGTTGACAAGAATACCAAATGTCAACTGGTTCCAACCCCTATTCGAAGTTTGCTGACAAATGAGATTCTGTCGATATTTAATTGGTTGACATTTGGTGTTCTTGTCAACTAGCGTGTGTAGGACCATAACCACTCTACTCCGCCACCGCTGCCGCACCAAAACACGCGCCATCTGCTGCCGTCACGCCACCCTCAGACTGTAATTAAAGAGTTGAAATTTAAAAGTGAAAAACTTTTTCAAAAAAAACACTGATTCCTATAAAATTCACCTGCATCTCGCCTGTTGTTGCTGTACACCCTGCGAGCCATGGAAGGTTGTGGCGCGTTGAAGCTGGCAGCGCGCTGCACGCTGCTGCGACCCAGGGATCGGTTCCCGGCGCCCACGGGAAAGTTGCCAGGCGCAACTTGCTGGACACTGGACACATACTGGCCATTCCCGTCGATGAAGGGGTTGTTGGGGCCATACGCAATTTGCTGGATGCCGTGAACCTGGTCTGAGAAAAAATGTGTATTTTTTTGATATCAAAGTTTACCAGACGCTATGCATGACATTTTACATGACATAGTATTTTATCAGACATTTTTACAAAGACCTTGACACTTTGCTTGTTATTTTTCATGAGTTGCCATTTTGCATGGCATTTTCCATGACTTTTGACACTGCATGATATTTGACACGACCCCCGTTTTTACCAGATATTTTGCATGACATTTTTTACAGAAATATCGACACTTTGCATGACATTTTACAGAAATATCGACACTTTGCATGACATTTTACAGAAATATCGACACTTTGCATGACATTTTACCAGACATTTTTTGCAGACATTCTTACATAGATGTTGAGACTCAAAACTTTGCCAGACAACCCGAAAAATTTACCAGACACTTTGCATACCTCGGAGCGAATACACTTCTTGCATGATGTTGTTCTGCTGCTGCGTGTTTTCGCGCATCATGTTTTCCTGCTGGCTGGCCATCTGGTGTACCATGTTGAACTGTAGCGTTAGAAATATTCAATTATCGAGTATTTAACATTTACTAATATTTGATGTAAAAATGTGAAATATCAAGTATTGATTTTTGAAAATGAAATATCTAGTATTGATTTCTGAGAAATTGATGTAAACTATAAAATGTCAAGTAAAATATTGATAAGCAAATTTCATGATGTTCTAACGCTACTTACCAGATCGCGTAGATTGATGTCTTGGCGGCCATTTGTGTCCAGGTAGTTGAACTCGCGCAGTTGTATCATGTCCTCAGTTGCCGCTGCATCTTTTTCATTCGGTTGGAATTTGCCACGCCATTCGGCGCCCTTTTTGTAGACCCACTGCGTATGGGGTTGCAATTTTTTAAAAATTGAAATACCAGTGAAGAATTTCATTGAGATACCTTAAAAACCTCTTTTATGAGGCCAAGAATCAGCGCAGTTGTGTTGGTGCTGAGTCCCTGCAACAAAAATCCCAGTAGGCTGAACCACGTGAAGAATTGACTGTATTCTTCATGATGCTCGTCGAAGTGATTGGTCTGAAATTATTTTTGATATTGATATAATTGTATAAAATTAAAAAATACAGATTTTGAACATTTCTATATTAATAGTTAGTAAGCTAAGACACAGGAATGGTGGACAGTCTATGCTAATATACCTTGTATTTTTCCTGTACAGCGTCACCAAGAGACTTTCCAGTGTGCACCACAACAGGTTCAGATTTTACCGTGGTTGTCGAATCGGTAACAACCAAAGTAGTTGGCGTAGTCGATTGAATTCTGTTAGAAACACATCTATTTAGTGGGTTTCTAAATTTTGGACAAAAAATCAATCTTCACAATCGACTCACACTGTACGCCAACCAACAGCATACCGATTACACAAATCGGTAAAATATTGCCTATCACCCAAAATCATATTTGCAGCCTCATGAAAACCACATTTGGGGGGGTTTGGGGAAGTCTGGGTGGGGGTAGGTAACTAAACTAGGGTTTCCAATTTTTGATTCAAATTTTTTCAATTTTACAAACCAAAATTAACGGGTAGAACGGGTTCGGTGAAGAGTGCAGTTCCGGAGTGGGACACGGTTCCGGTGTGGGGCACGTTTCCAGCGTGGGGCACATTTCTGGGGTGGGGCACGGCTCCAGGGTAGGGCACGGTTCCAGGGTGGGGTATGGTTCCGGGGTGGGGCACGTTTCCGGGGTGGGGTACGTTTCCGGTGTGGGGCACGGTTCCGGGATGGGGCACGGTTCCGGAGTGGAGCACGGTTCCAAGGTAGGGCACGGTTCTGGGGTCAGGTACGGCTCCGGTGTGGGACACGGTTCCGGTGTGGGACACGGTTCCGGTGTGGGGCATGGTTCCGGGTCCAGGCACGGTTCCAAAGTGGGGCATGGTGGGATGGGTGTAGTGGGTCGTGGGGGAATCTAAAAACGAAATCAGACTTGAAATGTGCAGGCATTTCAACAAAAAATTACATAAGACACACCCAAATAATCTGGGGGGTTACCCTTGCGCAAGGTTCAGCCGTTTCACATGGGCATCTCGCTGCACATGCATCACAATTGCATGTGACAGAATATACTTCACACCGCTTTAGTTTTCCGTCTTTGTCTTTATATGTGGCATATCTCTTTGGCGGGGTAGTTGGTGGGTCGATTGGTGAAGACTCAGTGGTCATAGTAACCAACATTGTAGTGTCATCACCTTCACCATCATCGACAAGAGTGCCACCAGTGGTGTGATCAAAAGTCAGAGTGGATGCGGTAGTTTGCTGCATACAATTTTTTCTAATAAATGTCCAACATTTATACCCGAATTTATAATCCCATTTTATCTAGGGTTCAAACAGGATTGACTTTTCAGGATCGGAATCGGAATCTGGAATCACTTTTTGAGATTTTGGGATAAGAATAGGAATCGGGTTTTTCAGGATCGGAATACACTTTTTGTAGATTTTGGGATCGGGATTGGGTTTTTCAGGATCGGAATACACTTTTTTGAGATTTTGGGATCGGGATAGGGATTGTTTTTTGAGATTTTAGGATCGGAATCGAAATCGGGATCGGGATTGTTTTTTTGACATTTTAGGATCGGGATCAAAATCGGGATTGGTCGGGAATGGGGTTACGGGATCAGGATCGGGGTGGTACACCCTGGAATTTCACGGGATCCGGGTCGGGATCGGGAACCCGTTTGAACCCTATTCCCACACTAAGAAAAACATAATAAACTAACAATTTTGGTCATCAACTTCTTCATCATGGTTTCAGCCGCTTTTTTGATTGTTTGGCCGTCGGATGCAAATTTCGGATTTGTTTCGACCAATTTGGCGGGTACGGCGGGTGCGGCGGGTATGGCGGGTACGGCGGGTGTAGCGGGCGCTTGGGGGTTGTTCGCGATCACAGCTCTGCTGTAATCGACCTGCAATATTTTCATGCATTTCAAATATATGAAAAAATGACCCTTTTCACACAGACTACACCCGATTACTAATTGGGGGCAATCCCAAACTCCGTAAAATGTCAAACATCATGCAATGTGCAAAATCTTTTATTTCCTGTTTAGAATGACATTTTACACTTTGCATGACATTTGACATTTTACATGGTTGAAAAACTGGTATACAAGTTATACGCTACCCCTCGTATTGAAAGTGCCAGCCACCACAGTAAAAAAGCGCTCTCAAGTTACCAGTACAGAATCAATAAACTCACTGTGCAATCAAACTTTGAAGCACCGGAAAAAATCGTCCGCATTTTCTCGCATAGTTCTTTGTAGGGCACGGTGACGTCAACGTGGTCAATTGAGGTGTCAGTCAAGTATCTGAAAAAAATAGATTCAATTATCTGGAAAAAACATCAATTATCTGGAAAAATACAATCGCTATTTTCATTTTTATTCGACCAACATTTTCTCTGGAAAAATACAATCGCCATTTTCATTTTTATTCAACCAACATTTTCAATTTTATTTAAAATAAAAAATCTAAAAACAAACCCAGTTAGGTCGTATTTCGCTTTGACTTTACAGGTGGCCTTGTTGTTGAAGCAGCGGCATAACATTCCATCACACGGTCCGTCAACCTTAAGTCAATACTAGAATCTGTAAAAAACTGTAAAATGTTGAATGTCATGCAAAGTGTCCTAATTTTTTCTTGTCAGCTGCATCATGTAAAATATCCAGGAAAATGACATGACATGTAAAAAAACATTTTATGACAAATATTTACATGACATGTCATTTTCCTGGATATTTTACATGATGCAGCTGACAAGAAAAAATTAGGACACTTTGCATGACATTCAACATTTTACAGGTTGTTTACAGACAATAGAATTGAAACCTGGCCGCCACAAATCCAAACCAAGCTAAGAAGCAGAAGCAACCGCATCATGGTGATTTTGGTGCTCTTCTGGTAGCGTCGGATCTCCCAATTTGTATCCGTAGTACGAACCGCAGTTGAGTGCCGATAAAAATCTGAGATGATTATAATAATTTAATATTGAAAGCATCGATGTAATACATTTGATATCGACACGAGTCGACGTAGGTTGATACAAAACAACGAATATTTGGTATTTAGCTGCATTTTGTGTCAACCTACGTCGACTCGTGTCGATATCGAATGCGTCGATTCGTTGTGTAGACAATTTATTTTAGAATGCCGCCAGATTTGCGACCAAATTGAATCGATGCACTCGATATCGACACATTCGATATCGACACGAGTCGACGTAGGTTGATACAAAACAACGAATATTTGGTATTTAGCTGCACTTTGTGTCAACCTACGTCGACTCGTGTCGATATCGAATTACAAACCACATATTTGATTTTGATACCATATAAATCAACCCCCATGTGACATCATTTTTATGTCCTGTCTAAATCTGTCTAAAAAATCACGCTAGTGATCACGTCTAGTGATCTTCCAATTCCACCCCTAGATATCAAAGTCATGTCAAAATTAACCTGTATCAGCGGAAAGTCGGAAAATCAACAGCACGCGTGCGTTTCTCGTCTTTCGGCACTTGTCAAATTAAATTTGCAGGTAATAAATCCGGAAGAAATTTTTTCTGCGTACGGAATTTTGAGACATTATAAACTGTTAATGATCAACTATAAAGCGTGATTAACTACTTACACTACGAAATATGACAAGTAAAATTGTTTTTAAAACTGAAAAATAATGCAAAATGAACAATTTGAGATTTTGATTTGACTACAAAAATTTGATGTAAAAAAGATGGCTAGCTGTGTCTTTCTGAATAAATGTGTGGTTAAAATCTCAAAAAAACACATATTCACTAACGTTTGAGTATTTACGGCCGCCTCATGCCAAATGTCGTGTGATAAGATATTTAGTTGATTTAAAAATTATTTCGAAATGTGATGAAACACTTGTACCAAAATAATAAAAAATGGACGCAAGTTTGATAAAAGCGTGAATATAAGGACAATGTCATGCAAAACGTGTTTAAAATGAATAATATATTGATAACTTTACATAACAAATAAATTTTTTCCAAAAAAGCTTTACATAAAAAATCATTTTACCTATATAAATGTCAAAAAAAATCGCATTTTTTTTTGGAAAAAATTTATTTGTTATGTAAAGTTATCAATGTATTATCCATTTTATACACGTTTTGCATGACATTGTCCTTATATTCACGCTTTTATCAAACTTGCGTTCATTTTTTATTATTTTGGTACAAGTGTGACTACAACTTTCAGACTCGATAAATACATATGTATTTATGTTTCAGGTGTACAGCACACTTCCATTTTGATATTACATGTGTAAAAACACATGAATATGTGTCTTGTGTTTGTTTTCATCAGTTTTTGTCTGTTTTTTTCGTAAAAATAAATATCTAACAACCTCATTTTACTTTTGTGTATGTAAACTGATTGCGTCACATGCTAAATGCATGATGTGTGTTCCATGCGTTGTAACCTTGAAATTTTTTGATAATACTGTAATTTAAATATGGAACAATTCATTTCACTTCAATTTTCACATGACATCGACAAAATTAGCCATATGGTTCATCCATATAGCTAATATATATAACAGTAACAAATTCTCACCCGAACTCAAATCAAACATTGCTATGTGAAAAATACTCCTCAATCTATTTAAGCCATATTGATTATTGGACCTAAGAAAATTGGAGAGTAAATATTGATGGATAAGTGGAGAATGTGGTCGCACAAAAAAATCTGCCAATCTCCGTATCATTGTCACTGTTTCAGAGCCTGGAGACCAAAAGCTATTAAAGATCCATTCTCTGACAGCCCTATTCCCCCGAAATATTTCCAGTGCCTGTTGTATTCTTATCATCATATTCTGTTGACCACACTGATTATTTGATAACACAAACATCAATGTAAACTGTGCAACATGCCTACCATATAATGCCTGAATATTTTGAAGCAAATTTAATTTTTGGGTAAAATTTTCATACACCACACATAACTAACAAAAACCGAAATAATCAGTGTGTCGTCAATGGTGAACTCATGTGCATCATCCCTGGTCCACATTTCAAATCTTGGAATAATGTCATAAGTAAGCAAAAATTTTCACTTAAAATCATGATAAACATGATGGCTATTTGTAGCAAAATTATCAATTTCTAGCAATAATTTATCTAGCTATCATGGGTAGAGAATTTTTAAACAAAAATTATTGCTTACTAGTGACTTGAGCGCAATAATTGTCCCAAATTTCTGAATTAAATTAATTAATTATTTGTATTTAAAATTGAATTATAAAATTAGAACTAACCCAAATCGATTAAAACATGTCAATGGGCGCAAATCCATTGTTCTTAGATATGGGTGTGCATTTACATTTATTGCAAAATTTGGCAGTAAAAGTGGGGTAAATTGATTATACACATTAGTAAATATACCAATAGCCCCAATTCTAGTATTTGGGTTATTTACGGTATTATTTTGTTGTGTATTTCCTCTATTGATGCCATTTATTTGCCTGAATGAAAAAATTTTAAATACATCACATGACAAAAAATTCATGTTGAACCAACGTTTGACCGAAAAACTGTCCAGGTCTATATATATTCTGTGATACATCATGAGTACCCTGAGCCATTGCAAAATTCTCTTGACACGTCTGTGCTTGAGATATTGCAGAAGCAGCATTTACATTTACATGTCTATACGGCGTTGTGACACAAGTTCGATTTTGAGGTGTATTTCTCTGGAAAAATATATACAATAACAAACCATTTCAAACTTTTATTCATAAAATTTTCATACTTACATGATTAGGTGATACAGCTAATATTTCACGCCTCAACTCATTTATCCTATCCAATTGAAATGTCCTTCTATCTCTCAAATCAGATAAATTACATTGCTCAGGGGGCAGTCCCAAGCCCTGTAAAGTGTAAAGTAAAGTGTCAAATGTAAAGTCAAATGTAAAATAAAGTGTCAATTGTCATGCAAAGTTCCGTAATAAAATCTTTTCTTTTTTGCATGACATTGACACTTTACTTTGCATTTGACTTTACATTTGACACTTTACTTTACACTTTACAGGGCTTGGGATTGGCACCAGATTGAGATTGTCTAGAAGTAGAGGCTCCCTCATTCACTTTATATACAAGCTTACAAGCTGATGCACTTTCAATTGGTCTGTGAGTATCGTGCTGCACAGAATTTGAGGGCCCGGCATGCGCTCTCTGGACATCATTTTGCCCAGGTGTGGATGTGTCTTCCATAATCCCGTCAGTTTGGGTTGGTGTATGTTCAAGAGTGTTTGACAAGTTTGGAATTTCATTATTGATGCGGGGTGTTGCAGATATTGAGGAAACAGACTCATTATTCACATGGGGGTTTGCAGGGGGGTTTGCGAGATTATTTGTAGGTTGATTTGTGGATGAATTTGTAGAAACTAGCTGATCATTCTCAGGGGGGTTTACAGATGTAGACAGGTTTGCAGACTCAAATTGATTGTTTGCAGTAGGGTTTGTAGGTTCAGTTGCAGAAACTGATTCATCAGGGGTGTTTGGCGGGTTTGGTTGATCTTGTCCATTTGGTTCTGTATCTGTTAAAGATACACATATAAAAAATGCATGAAAAATTAAAGAATAAACATAAGACCTGGATGGCTTATAAAAAAGAACTGGTCCAATTGGTTCAAATCATCTTCATGTGGGTTTGGCCCAGGTCTGCAATAATTACAAAGTAAAAAATGAAGCTTAACAGTATTTTTTTCTTTCAAAATACCTTACCCTGGATTTAGCAATAATGCATTTGTAATCAGACATAGAGCCACGGTAAATTCTAGAAAAAAATTCATCTTGACCAAATGTGAAGTGAATTGATATAATTTTCAGCCGATCAAAAAGTTGAAAATTACAACACTCCAAGGTTAACCTTGATGTCATAATCTGCACCACTTAACATCAACATATTACGGTACCCCTACAAATGTTCACTTGGTAAGCAGTTTTGATTGTATGCTGAACTTTTTACACTAATTCATTCAAAACTAGGTCAATTGAAAATAGGTAATTTCAGACAAAAATAGGTCACTAGGTTGAAAAAATCGATTAAATGGGTACATAGGTTATTTTTTAAATAAAACTAGGTTAGTAGGTTATTCTAAAAATTATTTGAATAATCCCCCTGATAAAATATTGATTTTTTGAAAAAATAGGTTAGTATGTCAAATCTTAAAATAGCCTTTATCAACTGAGTATAAAAGCTGGTGACTTATTTATTTTTTACATTGTGCTCAGTTCTGAAACATAAATTCCACCCACAGCGCGAAAACAAAGAAAAATAAACACAACTCCATCATGGCTTCTTCCCCCAACACGTCGGATGTGCCTGAAACCGCTGGACCAAAATCACCGCATTCAACCAAATTGACTACGCCAGATAATGGTGGCAAATTTACGTTAGTTTTCTATATTTTTGATTATATTTAACTTGAGATCAAAGAATTTTACATTTTAAAAATTCACCCTACTTGGTTTGATGTTTTATTTAAAGAAATATTTGCAGCCGTGAAGTGCAGTGAATTAGCCTCACACATTATCACAAAACTTCTCAATAGATGCTTTTTTTCCCGCACTGCAGAGTGGACCCAGATTCAGCCATACAGGATGAACCGGAATACTCACCAGCCAGCCCAATTTGTCCAATCTGCCCAGACGATACGGCTACCGATACCATCTGCCCGGCGTACCAAGACTATCCCCTAGCAAGCCCTCTAGAGGACTACAGCACCGACGGCGAAACATGTGAGAGTGAAACAACACAAAAAACTGAGGGGACAGACTCCGACCCGGATTACATTGATGTGGACGAAATCAGTCAGGCTAGCGAAACTGATGAAGATATTGATGTGGATGAAAACATGGAGCATTTGAAAAAGTCCATGGACAAAAACTTCAAAAAGCTGAAAAACTCTTGGCACAATTTTGAAATGCTACACAAAACCTTGAATGAAAACAAAAAGGTTTTACATTTTACATTTGCACCCATTTTGAAGCAATTAACTTTTCATTGTTTATTAAGAACATGACATCGGCGCAAATGGCCATGGGTCACTATTTACCAATGGACTTGAAAATTCAAATGGTAGAAAAGAGTATGATTAAAATGGCTGACTGCATCAGCCAGACTAAAGACATAGCTATGGATGACGTCATGTCCATTGTAATGACTGGTGAGGGTCTGAATGACATGAAAAAAGTTAGAGAATACTTAGAAACAGAAGTTTGTTTTTAATTGTTGACATCCATGTAATGTAAAAGATGACCATTTCATATATTTCACACCATATCACAGTACGATACGCTCGAAAAATGGGCAATGGATAGGTTGCATGATTTAGAAGAGCGCATCAAGTATTTCAACCGAAACATTGCAAAAATTGTGAAATCAGAGGTTTTTGAAAGAAGGGATGATAAGTTGCAAGAGCTGAGAGCTAGATACCCCATATTTGAGCTAGCTAGATGTGGAAGCGATGATACGCTGTGTTCAGAGGGGCATACAGGAGAGTGCTTGCCCATAAAATACAGTATGTAACCACTTGTCATTTTGTAGTGGACATTGGTCACTCTTTTGGTTGACCATGGTTTAGTTTGAAAAAACCTCTCATTACTCTCAGTTCTGGCAAAATACAAAAAGCTAAGAATGGATCACAAGCGGGCTGTAGCTGCGGGGCGCATCAAGTGTAATCAGTGCATAGACAGCGTTCGCGGTCATCCAGGCAGACTGTGCAAAATTTTACTTGACTGTATGTTACCAAAACTTGTATTTTTTTAGTGCACTTGTAATAATAACATAAATTTCAGTGGAAAGAAAAAGAATTGACGAGGTCGATGAGCACAAACTGCTTTCGGTAACTGGGCACTTTGATTGCACGCAATGCGCTTTGGCAGAAATTGATGATGACATGGATGCGAATGATTCCACAGGTGTGCCAACCGATGGCCACACCAATCCAATGTTAACTGATAGTGACACCGGTGCGGCTACCGATGGCCACACTTGTGTGGCTACGGATGGTCATGTTTGTGCAGTTAGCGCTGACCAGATCGATGGCTACACTAGTGCGGCGACCGATGGCTACGCTGGTGTGGCGACCGATGGCTATGCTGGTGCGGCGACCGATGGCGAGTCTGAAATGACTTCTGATGACGAGACCAATGAGTGTGATGACGCTGAAATGGAGGAATAACTTTGTGTGAAATTCTTGTAAAATTTATGAGCTAAATTTATTGTGAACAATTTGCATTATTGAGCTGAATAAAATTTGTGGAGTATAATTGAGAAAAATGCATTATACAATGAAAAATGTGGTAAAAGGGTGCTTTTATTGTATAAAAATGGTAAAAAAAGAGGTTCCTTGTTGGTTACATACACTACTAACACAAAAGTGTTTTTTTTAAATTCAATTGACTGCTGGAGTGCTGGACCTGTGTGGGACAGTAATGTTTCGATAAATTTTGAATGCTGCACCCCACACTGTGGTGAGTTGCCAAAAACTGCCTGGCCAGTGTATAGTAGGAGATGGGTGTTGGCGACCCATCCCCAAAATTGTAGATTTTTACCCCTCCCACAGCTGGAGGTACGGCACCCTCAGTGCAAGAAATCAGTGGGGGCCGGACCTGTGTGGGACACTAAAAAGCCACAAAAAATTTTGCACTTAGGGTGACCCACCCTGTAGGGGGTCGCCGCGACCCCTCCAATTCATGCGAAGTAGAGGGGGGTTGAGCCAATATATACCCCAAGTTTCAGCTTCTGGCGCGTCCTAGAACTGGAGAGAGGACGTCAGAAGTAAAATAAAAAATGGGGGGCCGGACTTGATCGGGAAGGTGTTAAAAAATATGAAAAGATAGTTGCATTGTTAACAATTCATGCAATCAAAACATGAAAACAAGGCATTCAATATATTTTTTAGTCAGTGAAAAGGATATTTGACATAATTCCATAGTTCCACAATTTGTGTTTTGATGAATTTGTAATTGTTCGGTAGTGCATCAGTGCGTCTGTCAATTAATAAAATCAATAAGTCAGTCAAAAAAGTCGGAACAGCAAATGTTTCAAATTATTTCAGTGCATCTCAGTGTTCGTATCTGATGGTTAAACAAATTTGAATAAATATAAGTTTTGGCAAATTAATTAACAAAAGTAGATCTAATTTTTCCACAATAGGCTGTTCAATGACATTGAGGAATAAATATTATTATCTGCCTGCCAGACATTTGTGTGGAAATAAATCAGACTGGCACAACGAATTGTTTTACACACTGTGGCAATTGCATTGTAGGTACATTCTGTTAATGTCGCTTATTAATCATGCACAAGTGATACAATCCAATACACTCATATAAATACACACGGAAAGTTTTGTGTACACACGTACTTAATTCATCAAGGAACATTGCCGCCACTAATCTCCCCGACTAATACGGCCAGAAATACCCTTCATGTGTACACGTCACGTTGACGCAACACACAGGAAAATGCATTGCGCAAAACATGTTTCTTTACATTATTTAAAGTGCAATAAAATATGAAATTGTTGTGAAATGTGAACTGGAGTTATGATTACGATTTCCTCTGATGTGTGATAAATAGTTATAATTCAGCCAAATGGCAGCTTTCAGGACTCCCGAAATAAAGTGCATAAAAATAACATAGTCTCATATCACTTGGTGGACGAGCTATACTTCTCTTTATTGCATTTGGGTGGAGTGGGACTCTCTGAAAAAGCTACATGATTAGGCTGTGGCCTACATGTTGGAGTCTGCTTAGCTTGAGTTTAGCTGGTCTAATCTCACAAGAGCGAACGCACACGTCCACTGTTTCTTTTTGTGCCAAAATGGCAAACACTCCACCTCAACGGATGAACACACGTTCAACCGACCCAAATTTGGGTCAAAATCAACTCACTCGAGAGTTTTTCTCTACTGCGAATAGGCAGAGAGAATGCGCTGAGAGACAAATGCACCAAACTGCTCAGGCAGATAGGTATATGTTGAATTCTATTTCAACGGCTATGTCAGCGCCCATTTTGCGATCAAGCACGTTGATGCAACAGGCTGAAACTCCTCTATTGGAAAATCAGTCCCCGGTTTTAAATGATTCATTGGCCCTTTTGTCCAATGTGCCAGAAGTGGGCACGCCGGTCATGGAACCAGTGGTTCAGGGGCAGGTACCCTTTTCAGGGGGTACGGCAGTCATGGGACCAAGGGATGGCACGCAAAGATCCACTAGGGATGTGCACATCGCTGAAAATTTTTTGGACGAACAAGTACCCTTTTTCGGGGGTACGGCGGTCATGGGACCAAATGCACATGTACAAAACGAGTACAGGGCTGCGCAGGGGTCTGCGCATTCAAATAGGGTTGAAAGTCTGATCGATTTCGAAAATTACGAAAATTTTAGTAATCCTGAAGTAAACAATACAAACAAAAAATTCAATGAATTGGTGAATTTGGTACAGGACATGCAATTAACCCTAGTGCAATCGATTCAGTTATCAACTGTCACATTGAATAATGAAATTGCAGTGTTGAAGGATCGAATCGATGTGGTCGAAAAGGAAAAATCGAAGACAACCTTGGCGCCGGAATCCCAATTGGCACATGAATCGATGCTACATGAGTCGGCACCCAGCCCAATTGTCAATGTTGAAAAGGAATCACTAGTGGTGAGTAACGCAAGTGTTTCTAGCGTGGGAGCAATGCCATTGCAAGTTCTAGTTACATCGATTCCGACTTTTTCTGGAGAACCAACCGAAAATTTTAAAGATTGGAAAGACACAGTCGAACAGCACCTATTTATGGTCCCTGACAATCTATTGGGACGATTTTGGTTCATGATATTCACAGCGAAATTCATGCTGTCTGCAAAAAATCTGTTCAAATCATTCACTATGGCACAAAAACAAAATTATGAATTTGTTTTGACCGAATTCAGTAAATCATTTCGCTCTCACACCAGTCGCTTTACAGTGTCGCAGTGGGAAAGGCAAACACAAAATGAAGACGAAACATGCATGACCTTTTGCATGAGACTGTTTGGAAAACTTCCAGTTGAATATAAAAAACGGGACCGTAAAGAACAAAATTACTTGGTGTTAATCCGTTTTGTTTTGGGCGTCAAAAAAGAACATTTTGAACAGAACGTATTACTTGACTTACAAAGAGATATCGAAAGTGGAAAAATTTTGGAGCCACGTGAAGCGGCTCAAAGGCTCGATAATTATCTATTTGAACTTAGCCGTTTGGGCATACGCCCAAAAACAGTACAAAAACCAAAAATTCTGTTCGACAAAAATCGACCAAACACAAAACCATCCTTCAACAAAAACCTTCCACAATGTACTTATTGCAAAAAATATGGGCATAAAATTGACAATTGTTATTCTCGCCCAAATCGCAACTCGGGACCCCAAAACGATTTGAAATCTGCCCCCCCCCGAACGCAGGTTATGCTGGAGTACGGTCATTCGGTCCCTCAGCAACACACAATACCAATCTAAACTGGCAAAACAATTCGTCCAAAATGAAAGGACCACTGGCAAATAAAGTACAAGTAAATTTGGCCTTGTTAATGGAAAATGTACAAAATTTGGCTAACGCTTTTGCCACTGAATCAGACGAAAATGAAAATTTGCATGAGAATACAACAACTGAAACAACAACTCCTGTTCAACAGTTCCTGCACTCTAACCCAGAGGAAAAAAGTGAAGGTAAATTGCATTTGAACATTGAAACTCCGTCTACTGTTAAAAATGACCAAATTTTCTTGCAGGCAGTGACCAGAATGGCGACAGTGTGGAGCAAGCTGATGAATCTGATTTTGCAAACTGCATGGATGTCATTCCAGGGTTTATGGATGATAATGATGCTAATCCTTGAATTTTTCACAGTGCCTATTCTCAATCCCTTTTGGAAAAATACTGGTTACGGAAATAAAATTTCACATGTGCTATATGGAACACATTTTCATCCAACTAAATTGATAACAACTCCAATGAAACTTTTTGGACAAATTTGCAATGTAATTTTAGACACTGGAGCCACCAGATCAGTTATCAGTAAATTACATTTAGAAAAAATTCTACTTGACGCTAACATAAAAACACCCATCCAAGAAATATTAAAACCAGCTAATGTAATTGTGCATCATGCTGGTGGAACACTGGCATCTTCTGATATCAAACAAGCAGAAATACCACTAAGTTATATAGACATTCATGGAAATCATTATAACAAAATAGTTACTTTTTTGGTAAATGTTTCCAAATCAACTACTGATAAAATACTTCTTGGTTTGGATGTTCTACCATTTTTCAATCTACTCCCTATTATTGCGAATTTTTTTAAATCGATAAAAAATAAAACTAAGATTGAAAATAAAAAAGTTTCTACAAACAGTTCCAAATATAAAAAGAAAAATCGAAAAACTAAAAAATTATCTATTCTTGTAGCTGAAAATCAAGTCTTGCCAGCACACTCTCTAACAAAAGTAAAACTGTTAATACCAGACATCTCTAACAAATCTGAAATGGGTTTATGTAATTTTACACTTTTGGAACAAAATAACCCATGGCTCAATGCTTTCGATATCTCATTCAACAATCATACAGAATTACAACATATTTCTGCTCTTATTCTGAATACAACAGACACAGCAATGAATTTAAAAATAAATTCAAAAATTGGACATTTACATTTTCAAAATGAAATTTTAAGGTCAAAACAGCATCAATTAAATGTGGCAGTAACAGAACAATACCCACCAGGTATGAAACCACCAGCTCCAGATTTTCCACTGACACAAAAAGATAGATACAAACACATTCAACAATTTTTACCATCTTCAAACATGGTAAATTTGAATAAATCTCAACAACAAAAATTTCAAAATTTAATTTATAATTATCATGATATTTTTTCATGCGGGGAATTTGATGTGGGGTGCACTAATTTGGTGGCACATTATATACGGATTGACCCATCACAAAAGCCTATCAAACAGGCAGTAAGGTATGAGGCACCACAAAAACGCCCATACATCCAAGAAACCATTGAACAAATGCTTGCACGAAAAATCATAGAGCCATGTGACTCGCCCTGGGCAAGTCCAATCAACGTGGTAAAAAAGGGAGAATCAGACTGGCGATTGACAGTGGATTATCGTTTGGTTAATTTAATCACTCAAGTCCAATCCTATCCTCTTCCACAAATTGGACATATTCTCACTGAATTAGCGGGAAGAAAAATATTCAGTTCCCTTGACTTGAAACACGGGTTTTACAATTTACCCCTGGGTGACAAAAGCACAAAAGACATAACTGCATTTGTCTGCAGTCTAGGACAATTTCGATTCTTAAGATGCCCAATGGGTGCATCAGGAAGCCCGGCTTCCTTTCAAAGGTTAATGAGAGTAATGTTGAGAGGACTTGTCTTGAATCATGAAGCCTCTAGGCCATGGGTAAGGAGTTACCTAGATGACCTTTTAATAACTACAGACACCATAGATGATCATTTGAATTGTATTGAACAAGTTTTCAATCGTTTGAGGTGGGCAGGACTCAAATTAGGACCCAAAAAATGTCTCCTTTTGGTTTCTAAACTACGATATCTGGGGCATGACATCAGCTCAGAAGGCATAAAGCCAGCATTTGACAGAATAAAAGCAGTTTTGGATCAACCAAAACCAGAAACCATGCAAGATTTGCGACGCTTTTTAGGAAAAACGACATATTTTAGTCATTTCATAAGTTGTTATGCTGACATATCCGCACCCTTATACAATGCAATTTCAGGGAAATTTCCTAAAAAAGGGTCTACACCTTTACTTTGGAATGAACAAATGAATTCATCATGGAATACACTAAAAATGTCATTAACACACCCACCATGTCTAGCCCATCCAAAATATGATGGGAGGGAATTTTATATTCAAACGGACGCATGCAAATATGGTCTAGCTGCTGTTTTATTACAAAAAGACGACCATGACAAATTTCACCCACTGGCATTTATAAGCAAAAGAGTACATGCGGAATACAAAAATTGGAGTGCCGCCATGTTAGAAGCACTCGCTGTTGCATACGCATGTAGGCGGTTTTCGCCCATCATTGACGGACAAAGAATTGTCATTCAAACTGACAACTCGGGAATAGTACAAGCCTACAAATCTCCAAATGTCTCCATTTTGGAGCGTTGGTCAATGTACCTACAAAGTACAATAACCAGAATTGAACACAGACCAGCTAATATGAACAAAATAGCTGATCAATTGAGCAGAAATCCACTTGATTTAGTTGACCCAGAAGATGACAAAATGTTATCTGAAATGGCTGATTTGATCGATACTATCCCAGGATTGTCATTTGATGAAGTAAATTTTGTTGACTTACAAAATGTTGAAAATTTTTCATGGGAAATTGAGCAATCAAAAGATACAACAATTTTAGAATATAGAAATTTGATGGAAAATGGCAAAGTCTTCCAAAATGCCTGTTTAATAAATAAAATAGTGCACATTTTATCACCGTTCTTTAAAAATCAATTTGTTATTTGGATCCCTACACATTTACAACAAGCATTCATCCATCAGGCTCATGCTGGGTTATATGGGTCCCATGGAGGAGTAGAGAAAACACTTGCCCTACTAGCTCAATACGGTGCATGGCCTTCAATGCGGTCTGACATTTTAAAGTTTTGCAAAAAATGTTCAACCTGTCATCAGTTTAAAACACATAAACATGGAAAAGCACCATTACTAATTACACCAACACCTACTGAACCGTTTCACACAATCCATATGGATTTCACTGAATTGCCCAAAGTAGCAAAATTTAAATATTTGCTAGTAATTGTTTGTGGCCTAACCCGTTTTGCAATCACAATCCCAACCGCAAATAAAAAATCGGATTTAGTGATAAAATTATTTGAAAAACATTTTCTTCATGTTTATGGGGCACCTGTAAAAATAATCACTGACAATGGTCCCGAATTCATGTCTAAAAAATTTGCTTCCTTCTGCAACGAATTTAAAATACAACATGTCTCAGGTCAGACATACCACCCACAAACAAATGGTTTAGCTGAAAGAACCATACAATCAATTTGTAATGTTTTACGCAGTTTCCCTCAAAAGCTGTGGCTGGATAATATAACATGGGCTACTTTGAAATATAACATGGCAATCAACACTTTCACAAAAATGCCACCTTTCTTATTAGTATTTCATAGAATGCCAAGGTTAAATCATCTAACAACAGCCATTCTAAGCTCAGAAAATCCTCAGAAACTATGGAGATCTGCCTTCATTTCAACCGAAATTGCGAAGCAAAAATATGTTGATTGGTTCAATAAAACCAGAAAAGTCAAATTACTTGATAAATTACAAGTAAATGACACAGTAATGACAAAAACAATAACTGAAAATAAATTATCGGATAGATATTCCGGCCCTTATGTCATAAATTCAATAATAAATAATATGGCCCAAATTCAATTAAAATACCCAGAAAACAAAACAGAAAATCCAGTCATATCAACTAGAATCGAAAATCTGTTTAAAATTCCCGAAAATTGAAAATCATTCGATATATAACATAGTGTTGAAAATCTATTTTACATTTTCAAAATCCATATTTTCAAATACCTATCCGAATTTATTTTCACAAATTTATCCTAAACACAAAAAATCCGGCCAAAAAACTAGCAAAAATAATGCGGCCTTTCAAACCAATCTTGTTTCGGCGGTTTGGAAATGTCACCATAGACAGGTTCCACATAAACATCACTTTCTTTTTTCCCAGCCAAATGGTTGCCAACTGAATTCATTTCGTGTTTCGCATGGGAACGGTATTTTTTGACCACAGCTTCATGAAAAATACCACAATCATTTTGACCAAAATAACAAAATTGATCAGTAAGCATCAACCGGTCCCCTTTCGCCAAAAATGAAAACAGAGTCCGGTGCCAGGATTTCTACGTTGGGAATTAATTTTTAAACATATATACTTAAATAAACGTTTACTAGCAAACGCTCAGACTAAACCTTCGCACGGCTCAGATGTGGCTCAAACTAAAAACACTGAAATACAACGAAAATGAGCCTTTCAGTCAGTTGGCTGAAGTGAAAGCGAAAGTAAAAGCACTCAAAAGGGGCCATAGGGACTAAAAATGCGCCATTTTTCCATTTGCATTTATAAAAACCCCATGAAATAAATATTCAAATAATTACCATTTTCGACATCAGTGCCTCTAAATCTCCAAACCCGCACATCTCTAAACACGATAATTTTCGAGCCTCGAGTTTGCAAAATTCCAACAAATTCTCCATGCATTTGACCGGATATGCATCAATATTCGATTGAATGATTGAAATCTAAAATGAATAAATTTGGTACATAAATACATCGTTTAAATTAAATATTTTTATCAGATACCTTTATTCCTTTTACATTGTTGGGGTATAACCTCAACATGTCCAAATCGTGCAAATCACCCGATTGCCATTGATCACAACCAGAATGATTGCAACATTCAATCCACAGAATTCGCGCTGGGATTTTTTCACCTTTGATCAAACTCTGCGGCTCACATGCATCATCCAGGCGAAAATAAGTCTGAAAAAGACATCTGAATTTATCATTTTATCAATCAATGATAGTGAAAAGAAGTAATTATTGAAATTCATCTCACCTGCGCGCGACACATTTCCGTACTTTTACCCATCCGATTTTCATACAAAAATTTGTCATCTTCCAAATGAATTTTGTGTTCAAACTCGGTGAAATCGCTGAAACGCACGATTATTTCATCAATTTTGCCAATGATTCGAGCGCCGACAACCTGTAACGGTACCATTTCAAGTTGTAAAAAATAAAAATAATACAAAATTTTACTTTTCCAATATAAATCTTTATCAAACACAACAACATGTCCGAAATGTAAGTAAGACAAATGTTCAACAAAATAACAAAAACAACCATTTACCTGAGTGACTTCATAATTGCCACGAAGCAAAATCCTTGACACATCACAGATTCTCATTTTGTCGACATTTTTTCCATCGGACAACCACTCTGCAGGAGTAGTACGCATCTGCCCATCATTCCAAAAATCTTCAAAATCTGGATGAGGCACACGGTTTTCGACAACGTCTCTAGACATGTCCTTTAACGATTTCACGTGAATATCGGACATTTTGCCAATTTGATACGGACGTACGTATACTTGGCTCGCATCCAACTTTTGAAACATTCAAAATTTTCCTTTTCACGGAAACATATTATTTGGATACGAACATCCAAAATTTGGACTTTAAGCACACAGTGACAAGTGATCCGCAAACATCGTAATAAAACTAATAATCTAACTGAAACAGAATGGGAAACGAAAATTTTCCAACAAAATGGCTCAACAGAACCCTCAAACAGATAAGTTAAGCCAACAAATATTTGAAGGGTTTTGTTTCACGGTAAAACAACACGTAAATACTTGCCGACGTTGCGGTCCCTTTCTGAAAGAAATTTGCACAGAAGTAGTGAAGCGGGAAGATCAAAATAAAGTTTTGGCATCTAAGCTTCTAAATTCCAAAGATCAGTTGACAAAATTGGCAATCACTCATGGCGCTTGTGAAGCGACAAAACAAGAACTGTTTATTTTGAAGGAAAAAGAAGAAAAAGTAATTGACATTTCTTTTCTTGGCAAATTAAAAGTATAAAATTAAAATTTAAATGAATAAATACTGACTTTCAGCGGGAAGCTGACAATTTTTGGCCTGTGCACGCGGCACAAGGTCGCCTTGGTAGGCGACTCAATGTCAACACGCAAAATGTGCAAATTGATCATTGGTGTTGCACAGAGTGTGAAAATGTGGGGGAAAACCAATGTTGCAATGCCGCGAAAATGTTGGGAAAAGTAAATTTCACATTTTAAATTTTCCATTATTTTTAAATAAAAAAAATACATAAATTTTAAATAAATTTCCCCAAACATTTAAGACGTCAAATGCCGATTTAGTGGGAATCGCTCAGCGCATGAACTCCTTGGAAATGACTGGCATGGAACCAGGTTTAAAAGCCCAAATGACAATTACCAACCAATTTTTCAGCCGCTTCAAAATTCCAAAAAAACCGCAAAATACATTGAAATCAAATTTCATGGTGAAATCAGAACCACGCGGCTTGGCAAATTTGCTCGAACAGCACCAAGAAGAACACCCGGTACAATTATTGCACCAGGTTAAATATATTTCTTTTGACGGCTCAAACACAAATTATACATCTAGTTTTAATGTGTCAAATTGGCAAACATAAAACAGGTGCAAAATGCAAATTTTCGCGGCAATTTCCGAGGCCAAAGTCACGGCCAATTCAATTTGAGACGCCCGCGCGGAAATCGCGGTTTCAATCGCGGACGTTCCAATAGAGGCGGATATAAACAAAAAGGAAAGTTCCATCCTTATCAAAGGGACAATTCTAAACCGCCATTTGGGAATCTGACAGATTATGAAATTGGGTCTGATGAAGTTAGAACTTTATCTGTTTGCAAATAAAATGCTTTTCAAATAAAATGCATCTATACAAATTAAATTATTAAATTTAAATTTTTAAGATAATACACTTTTAAAATACATTTAAAACTAAAATTTAAATTAAAATTTAAATAAAAATAAAATAATTTAATAAAATAATTTAAATTAAATTACATAAAACCACTTTTCAGTGGGAAGAAGCATTCGAAGCGTCCAAAATGAACCCCGACTTTGGATGTTTTGAGGTCAAACCAACACTGGCAAATTCCGCAAGAACAGCCGTTCCATTTGTCCCATTGACAAATACCAAAAAGTTAGATTTGCTTTGTTACCAAACTTTCACTCTGCACACATCATTTTCACTTCAATCCATAAAAAAGAATGAGAACAATTATCATTCTAATATAACATTTAAATGAAAATTATTTTTTGTCAAATATCCAAATATATTTTAAATATCTTCCAGAATAGCATTGAACCAGAGCGAAATCAACCCGACAAATGAAAATTTGTCGATTTTGGTGCAAAATTTGGTTGAAAAAGAATTGGCAGCGAAATTAATCGGGCAAACGGCAGTGGCTCAAATGAGCGGTGTGTCAAATACAAGCGAAACTTCATTCACGGCACAGCAATTGCAACAAATGGGGATAAGGGAAAAATTGATGCAATACCAAATCACTGAGCAAGGTGCAATGAACGAATCCGAAAGCTCTCAAGGTTCACAAGTGGTAACCAATGTTGTGGTTGGCAGTAAGTACACGGGTTTTTGGTTTCATTTAAGTCTTAAAATTTTAAAATGTAAGTCTAATCTTGTTTGTTTTCACCACTAGGCGTTCAAAATGAACAATTTGATGGATTACCTGCTTCTGAAGTAAATCCAGTGGTTCAAAAAGTTCCGAAAACAAAAATAATCGAACCGTGGACAAAACTGTCAAAATCCGAAGTACAGTTAATCAAAGGGGGTAGGTATTATTCTTTATTGCGTATTTCAATTGTTTCTTTTATCCTATAAATGTTTAATTCTTACTAATTTCAGATGAGCCCGAAAATAACAACCAGGACGACACAGACTTTTTTGAATCTGCACCGAAATCGGCATACTGCGTGACGCCCCCTCATGAGTGAAATGATTTTTTTTGACTTTCATGGAAAATTGGTTTGTTAGGGGGAAGGTGTTGTGAAATGTGAACTGGAGTTATGATTACGATTTCCTCTGATGTGTGATAAATAGTTATAATTCAGCCAAATGGCAGCTTTCAGGACTCCCGAAATAAAGTGCATAAAAAGAACATAGTCTCATATCAGAAATGATGACAAAATTACTTTTAACAGAAAAAAACGATGCAGGATAAATGAAGTGCACGATGTGCTGTGTGACAAGTTGGTCGTGACAAAATTATGCCTGGTTCAAAATGGACATGTGTCAAATTGGGCTTGTGTCAAAGAGGGTCATGTGACGTTTCATCTGCGGCAACATGTGCTGTGCCAAAAGAACCTGTGTCAAAATGTCCTTATGCCAGTTGACAGACATTTCATTTTGGTAAACTCACATGCATTCAAAGCCGAATGTACGTATGAATGCAGGCATAGATCGTCACTTTTTTGCTTTTTGACGCTTCAATTGAAGTTTCTGAAATACTCAGAAGTAGTCAGTACTCGTGAACAAATACGCGTACAGATGGGTACTAGTACAGTTAAAGTATTATACCCATGGGTATTTTCTCTGTACGCAGTTTTACGCATATTTCAGAGTAAACGTAAATACACAATATCAACTCTGCTGGGGGCAACGATGGGTAAATAAGTTCTCAAATAAAAAACACTTTCTGTGTTTTGAGTTTTTCAAAAATGAATACCTGTGTTTTGAGTTTTTTTCATGAAATTTTTTTTGAGTTTCAGTGTATTATTTCTGGGTTTTTTTGTTGTAAAAACTCGAGTTTTCTTGTAAAAACACAATTTTTTTGGTAACAACTCAAGTTTTTTTGTGAAAACTTAAGTAGTCTTACAAAAAGTTGCTTTTTACAGCATTTGGTGTGGAAACAGTGGATTTCTTATCATATATAGGTTTTGCACATGTTGATGTTCCACATATTGGGCATGTGCATATAAGTTCATGTGTCAAAAAATCCACAAAAATGTCCACAACAGTCCACAAAATCAAAAACTTAAGCATGTCCACTCCGCAGAATAAGCATCAACAAAATGTCAAAAAGCGAGAATTTGCACTGTACGATAAAATACTTCAATGGATGTGCATTGTATGTTAGGCTGTGGAATTGATTTAAACTGCAACTATACTCGAACATGCACATCCGTTGAAGCCTTCAAGGTATCTGAACTAATACTCCCATCCCAAAACACCTCATATTTAATTTCAACAAAAAATCACGTTCAATAGAAAATTGGTTCATATTGGTCTAGCTCTGGGCACTGGCTTGAGGGACCCTCCACACCACCAGTGGATTCTGGCATGCTAAGTACACCGCCTTGTCACCAAATCCACACCAAAACTTGACAGCAGCAAAATCTTTTTTCTTCATCAAATCATTACATTCTTTTTGCAAAAACCATGTCAGCTAATCAGAAAGTTGTTTATCGAGAGCCTGATTAACTGACTCGTGTAGATACATATTAAAATACTATACATACATACATTATGTATGCACTAGGGATGGCCAAGGTTTTTTCAAAGGTTTTTTTTAAATAAAAAAAGTTTTATTCAAAAAACCCAACCATCGTAACCGTTTTTTTTTAAAAACCTTGACCAAATTTTTTAGTACTAAGCACTAGGTATTTTGCATTCTTTGCGCACATGCGCGCAATTTCACATGCACATTACTATTTGTGGTTGTTTTCATTGGTTTTGCGGCATTTTTAGTTTAAAAGCTTCCATTTGTTTGTGCTATTGTGTCATAATAAGCCATGATATGCTAGTGTAGTATATAATATACACCCAATGTGCCCCAACATAAACACCTTCCCGGTCAAGTAAGCCACCCATTTTTTTCTTTCACTTCGGAAGCTATATCTCGGGCTATGGTGGGGTTATAGAGCTGAAACTTTGTGAATATATACTTGTAACATCCCTCTACTCTGCATCAACGGGGGGAGGCATGGCGACTAATTACAGGGTGGGTCGCCCTATATGCAACAATTTTTTGCCAGGTTTTCAGTGTCCCAAACAAGTACACCACCCACTTGATTAGCTACACTAAAGGGGTTGTATCTCCAGTTGTGGGGGTGGTAGAAAGCTAAAATTTTAGGGGTATCTTGGCAACACCCACCCCTACTATACACCAGTGGGGCAGCTCCCGACGGCCCACTACAGTTTGTGCCGCACTGTATACTCCGGTTACTTTACACCCTGCACGCGTGGTTCCCGCTGGAAGTGTGCCAACGATGGTTAACGCGTCCGAGTTTCATAAAAAGAAGACAAAATTGATTGTTGTTATAATGTTATTAATTAACATATTCACATCGATGAATTTGTTTCATATTTTTACGGAAATCGCATGATTTGATCATCATTGGCACGCTTCCAACACGAGACATAAATCAGTGCGAGGGCAGAGTATCACGTACGCCGAGTATATAAAGTTGTTGTTTTTTTAAAAAGCGACCCAAGTGTCCCAAGTAAGTTCACCACCTAAAGGTATAATTTTTTTTTCTGGGAACATTCCTTATATAAAAACTGAATCAGGTTTTCACCCTAGTTTTGCTAATAAAATTTTTTTCCTCTGTTTAGCCACCCCCATCATAAATGGCAGACCAAAAATTTCACTTTAAACCAATTTTTTGTTCCACACTTTAAAAGTTGGTTTACAAAGTTCAGTAGAGGAGGGTCTAAGGTTCGAAGTTACGTAAACAACATGACCTCCAAAATGGCAACATAAGGAAATTTATTTGGGGTGAATTCTATGATGTCATAATGATGTCATTGCAGGAACAAAATTTTACAGAATTTTCACTTTTTCATTCCACCCAAATAAATTTACCTATGTCGCCATTTTGGAGGTCATGTTGTTTACGTAACTTTGAACCTTAGACCCTCCTCTACTGAGCTTTGTAAACCAACTTTTTAAGTGTGGAACAAAAAATTGGTTTAAAGTGAAATTTTTGGTCTGCCATTTATGATGGGGGTGACTTAACAAAGGAAAAAATTTTAATAAGCAGGACTAGGGTGAAAACCTGATTCAGTTTTTATATAAGGTATGTTCTCAAAAAATTTTTTTTAATTCCTTTAGGTGGTGAACTTACTTGGGACACTTGGATCGTTTTTTAAAAAACGACAACTTTATACAGTGCGGCACAAACTGTAGTGGGTCGTCGGGAGCTGCCCCACTGGCGTATAGTAGGTGTGGGTTTTGCCAAGATACCCCTAAAATTTTAGCTTTCTACCACCATCACAACTGGAGATACAGCCCCTTTAGTGTAGCTAATCAAGGGGGTGGTGTACTTGTTTGGGACACT
Organism: Sphaerolaimus hirsutus; assembly: GCA_964036195.1. NCBI lineage: Eukaryota > Metazoa > Nematoda > Chromadorea > Monhysterida > Sphaerolaimidae > Sphaerolaimus > Sphaerolaimus hirsutus. The sequence goes on along the minus strand of OZ038454.1, from coordinate 20,432,651 downwards.
GAAAACCTGGCAAAAAATTGTGGCATATAGGGCGACCCACCCTGTAGTTGGTCGCCATGCCTCCCCCCATTGATGCAGAGTAGAGGGATGTTACAAGTATATATTCACAAAGTTTCAGCTCTATAACCCCACCATAGCCCGAGATATAGCTATATTTTATGTGTTTCCGTGTTTCTGTGTATACCAAAAAAACCCATTTGAGTTTCCGCGTTTTTCAAAATTGTTGAGTTTCCGTGTTTCCGTGTGAAACAAAAACACAGAAACTCAATGAGCTTTTGTATTCAATGCGCGTGTTTTGCCATCGTTGGCTGGGGGTACTCAACATAGTGAATTCGAGGGGGTAATTCGAGGAAATAAGCAGAGATTTTGCTTGAAGGATACGTTTCATAGTCCCACACCAGTGTCTAATTCACCTCGGGAGCTTGTGTAGTTACAGTGTACAATTCTAATATTACTGTTTTACCTCCAATATAAGGTATACCTCTAATATAAGGTACCCTCTAATATAAGGAATACCTTTTGGCCTTTCTGAACGTGACAAAATCAATATAAGGCATACCTCTAATATAAGGTATACCTCTAATATAAGGTATACCTCTAATGTAAGACACAGCTGGCTGCATGCCAAAACGCATAAAATCGTAAAAACCGTTGCAAAACATGGCGTAAAACGACGAAAGTTGTGCTGAAGGGCACTCAGACAACTCTGTGCAACTTGTATTAGGCCTGGTTCACCAATTTCGTTACATTCCAGTTTGATAAAATGAATTGTGTTGTTGTTCACTGTTGGTAATATGTTTGAAAAATCTGACGAAAACAATATAAGGTATACCTCTATCTAATATAAGGTACCCTCTAATAAAAGGTATACCAAAACGCCGAAAAAAAACTGACGAAATTAATAAAAGGTATACCTTATATTAGAGGTAATACGGTAATAGAATCCCTGTATATTTCCCTCTACTTAACATTGATCAGATACCTAAAGTCTTGTTTTTTACCATAACTCAGTGAAAATGTGATGTTTTGTTTGATAAGAAGGTGATTTTCAGTCAAGACAGAATTACGAGACACATAAACCATTGGAATATTTTTTGTCAAGAACAACGTTGATTGTTGTTCGGCAATGTTTTTGTGAAAAACATCTTTCTCCAGACGATTGCAATTACACGGCGGAGTTGCATGAAATTAATGACTTCGATCACACTTTATAAGTTGCGGATTTACATACAAGCAGACAATCACTCGGTCTGAAAGACTGACAAACCTTGAGAGTTTAGACTATAGCTTAGAGGAAACAGAACTTAGTTTCGGTGCAGTGAAAAACAATGGCTTACAACTCAATTTTCCGAGGCATTTCCAAGCAAAACGTATTATCATTTGGCTTGCTATTGGCAATTATCTGCCTTGAATTGACATCCAGTCAGGTATTTTTGAACTCAACTCAGCGTTTAAAATTTCACAATTCACAAACACGCCGGTCAACTCAAATTTAAAAATCAGAGTTGATAAAGCTACTGAACTTTTTTCAAATGTAAACGTAAACGTAAAGTATTTTTGTTTTACTCACACATGCGTACAGAAAACGTAAAGTATTTTATTTTCAATTTTACACTGTGTAAAAGGTGAGTAAAATAGTTTTTGATAGACCAAACGTAAAAAATGAGTATTTTTTCAAGGAAAACGTAAAAATGGGTATTTTTCTCACAGAAAATGTAAAAGTGAGTATTTTTCTCACAAAAACAATGTAAAAATTGGTGTGTTTTCAATTTTTACTCTGCCTGCAATACATCAAAGATGTGTGTTTTTCTCTCCTGATAAGTATGAGGGGGGTATTTCGAGGGGGGGGGGTATTTCAAGGAAATACGGTAAATACGTTTTAACAACTATGTTAAAAATCGCGACAATTTCCTCCAGTTCATAGACAAATCGAAGCCAGAATATGAAGACTATCTGAGAGCTGAGGATTTCGAGAATGCGAGAAACCCGCCGGATGAATTCAAGCGGGTGCCGATCATCGTCGACTTCGATTTGATGTATTCAGCGGACAAATTCCAAGGGGACATTACGAATCCGGGCCTGACGGCGGAAACTATGCCGATGTTCATGAGGGGTGGCGGCCATATGCATGCTGATCCGGGCGGCAGCATGTACAGGAGCGCACTCCGAGATAGGTACAAGCTGTGGCCGAACAACAGAGTGCCCTATGCCATTTCAAGCTACTACGATGCCAAACGGTTAGGAGTTATGTGGTACAAAATGAACCACTTTAGGTAAATAATATGTTTTACATGCCACCGTCATAGCAACTATCATAGTAAACTGGTGTCAAATATAAATGGGAATTTCAAAAAACTATATTTTAAAAATACCACAGGCAAGCTGTCAGGCTGTCATTTTGTGTGAGGGTGCCCCCAAGTATTTACTTTTTATATATACCCACTGCAGGATTCTCTCCGACCTTTGGTCAGGTTTTGCGGTTCTCTACAATTAATACCACAAGGATTTACAAACACAAAATGAACAGCAAAACATAAACATAACCAATTAAGATTACAAAAGGTTTGACACCTTGCATAAACCACACTATCATATCACAAAACCTATACCACACAGAATGCACACTGCACAGTGCACACCATCATACCAAATTGCAAACTGTCCACACTATTTTTATGCTCTACCAGTAAACTTAACTTTCTGTTAGAAATTGCTTTGTGAATGAAAGGGCTATATGAACGGCGTGGCGCTCACAAGGAAAAGTTCAAAATTTATCACCTTTTCTCCCCACCACAAATGCACCAAAATTTGGATTCAAATTTATATGGTAGATTCTGCAAGCGGGGGTGGGTGAGGTGTGTCCGTATGCTTTACCACTCTTCAAATGACATTTTACAAAGGTAATTTGACTAACGCGCTGAGATTTCAGTTCGCGAAAACGTTTCGACGTGGAGCTTCTGAGAAGTGATTTGTTACCCCGGCATCTACAGTTTACGGTTTTTTCTTTCAACTTGGTGATTTTGGTAAATGCGATTGATGTCTTTTAATTTACCATCGAGTTAGTTTCATGCCCAACCATTTTGAGGAACTATACAAAAATCTATTCCAAAAGATTGCATCTTTGGTATTGGTCTTGTTATTGTTGGTACATTACATACCACATTTCAAAATACATGGCTAGCATGTGGGCAAACTTAATTCGAGTGGTGTATTTCCTCCAATATGGCTTAAAGTCTAGACTGGTGTCTTCAATGAAAAGGTGGGTAAAGAGGTGGTGAAAAAAATATATGGGTCCTCTGTCATTGGAGGAAATATGATAATTTAGTTGAGTTTGCTAGGCATGTGTTTTGAAATGCAGTATGTAATGTAGCAACAATGACAAGACCAATACCAAAGATGCAATGTTTGGAATGGATTTTTGTAAACTTCTGTAAAATGGTTGGGCATGAAACTCAGTAGTAAAATGTGGACAGTTTGCGATTTGGTATGATGGTGTGCAGTGTGCATTCTGTGTGGTATAGGTTTTGTGATATGATAGTGTGGTTTATGCAAGGTGTTAAACTTTGTTGTAATCCTCAATTGGTTACATTTGTGCTATGCTGTTCTTTTTGTGTTTGTAAATCCTTGTGGTATTAATAGTAGAGAACCACAAAACCCAACCGAAGGTCGGAGAGAATCCTGCTATAGGTACCCACAACTCAGAGGCTTGCAAAAAATGACACCCCGTGGGAACCCCCAAAAATGGCACCCCCTAGGGACCCCGCAAAAATGGCACCCCCTGAGGACCACCAAAAAATGGCACCCCCTAGGGACCCCCCAAAAATGGCACCCACTGGGGACCCTCCCCAAAATGGCACCCCCTAGGGACCCCCAAAAAATAGCACCCCCCTGAGGACCACCAAAAAATGGCACCACTGGGGACCACCCAAAAAATGGCATCCCATGTGGAACCCTGTAAACTCAGCCCCTAATTTGGAAACTCCCTTAAACTCAGCCCCTAATTAGTAAACTCCCATAAACTCAGCCTCTAATTTGTAAACTCCCATAAACTCAGCCTCTAATTTGAAAACTCCCATAAACTCAGCCCATAATTTGGAAACTCCCATAAACTCAGCCCCTAATTTGTAAACTCCCATAAACTCAGCCCCTAATTTGGAAACTCCCATAAACTCAGTCCCTAATTTGGAAACTCCTTTAAACTCATTTTCAGGTTTACAGGAACTTTTTTTGGAGGAAACGTAAATGTATTTACTCTGTACTCGAGTATACATATTTATCGAGTAAAAGTAAATACGTATTAACAACTATGGAGTGCACATCTCAAATCACTGCAATAAAAAACCCACAAATGCATCATTTCACAAATTGAAAGTTTTTGGGCCCAGGGGTTCATTATCAGGGTTTTGGTAATGTGGTGTCAAAATGGAGTGCATATTTCAAATGAGTGCAATCAGAAACCCAAAAATGCATCATTTCTCAAATTGAAAGTATTTGGCTCCATGGGTTCATTTGTAGGGTTATGGTAATGTAGTGTCAAAATGGAGTGCATATATCAAATCAGTGCAATCAGAAACCCAAATTTGAAATCTGTGCAATCAGAAACCCAAAAATGCATCATTTCACAAATTGAAAGTTTTTGGCCCCAGTGGTTCATTTTCAGGGTTATGGTAATGTATTGTCAAAATGGAGTGCATTATATATCAAATCAGTGCAATTAGAAACCCACAATGCATCATTTCACAATTTGAAAGTTTTGGCTCCAGGGGTTCAATTTCAGGGTTATGTTAATGTAGTGTCAAAATGAAGTGCATATTTCAAATGAGTGCAATTAGAAACCCACAATGCATCATTTCACAATTTGAAAGTTTTGGCCCCGGACGTTCAATTTCAGGGTTATGGGTATGTACTGTCAGAATGGAGTGCATATTTCAAATCATTGTAATCAGTAACCCACAAATGCATCATATCACAAATTATATTTTTTAGCCCCAGGGGCCTCACTTAAGGGTTATGGTAATGTTATTGTCAACTCCCATAAACTCAACCCTAATTGATAAACACCCATCAACTCAACCCTGAATTATAAACTCACCCCCTTAAAACTCAAGTCAACCCCCTATACATGTGCAATTGCATTCTTGGGAAGCTACTTTGCCATCTACTAACCCTGTTTGTCAAGATTGTAAGGGATCGTGTGTGTAAATGGCATTTTGTGCTAATAAATAGTGACTACATTCTGTGTAAAAACACACATGAATCGGGTAGAGTCAGTGACGTCCCATCATTTACGTTGGAGCATACTTTCCACACGAAAAAATAGTGGATTTATAATTGGTTAGATGGGGTCACCTTCTTTTGTGCCGAAAATAATTTTTTTCTCTTTTTTCTGGAAAATATAAATGGGAAATTCATACAAATTATTGTTCCTGATGAAATTTTAAATTTTTAATACATTTTTTTCAGGACATTTGTGACCAAAAAGTTCTTTTGACATTGGTAGATTGTAAGTATGTGCAACTTTTCTACCCCCTCAGCCCTGGCAGAAGCCTCACACAATGATGGCATTGTTGACCAAACACTTTTTGATCAAAACAATAGGTTAGAAGAACTTTTTCATCCATTGTCCCAGCCCATGGTGGATAGAATTGCCTTCCTTAGTGCTATGCGCAACAAATGGCTGGTTTTGGGCCACGTTTTTGCTCTACCGTATTTTCTCGAAATACCCCCCCCCCCCCTCGTTCTAACCCCCCCCCCCCCCTCGGGACCACTATGAAACAATCACCCCCCTCGAAATCCCCCCCCCCAAAATTGAGTGTAAAGGGAACGTACATGACAATAACTGTAGTTTGTGTTCTGTGTAATGCAGAACACACGTTAAAACAATGTTGGTGTCACGTTAGAACAGTGTTTATACCATCTACATACTAATATTAGTCTACAGTTAGTTACATTAGTTTTTTTAAATGATTAGAAAATTAGAAAAGACTTTTCGGATTTTTGAATTTTTTTGAACATTTTTGGTTGAAAATGGGTAAAAAATGACAAGTTTATCTCAAAACATCAGTTTTGAATGCATTTTTTTACTGGCAACAATGGCCCCCAGTGAAAATGCCATTGTGAGAATCCAAATATTGTGTTAACATTTGGATACAACAAACATAGGGTCTTGATATTAAACATAATACAAATGCTTTGGATACAAAAAGATAAGATTTGGATACACAATGTACACTGTGAAAAGTGTAAATGAAGTGGAAATAATACACTGAAAATGAAAACCCTTGTTATCAATAATTGTAAGTTAACAATTGCAGCTAGCTAAGAATACCTACTGCATGAAACTTTTGTAAAGTAATGGAAAAATTTGTCACAGGTTTCAGTAACAGGTAACATTTTTCTGGTTTTGCATGCATGATTCTGATTTTTTTTGAAATATTTTTGTACAATTTTTTGTAAAATGGTGTCATTTCATTTTATTAACAACTTTTGGGAATAAAATAAATGAAACAAGAACAAAATAAAAATAAAATACACTTTTATACAATTTGTATACAAATCATTTTAAAAAATCAACCCTGCACTTAACACAACAAATGGAATACATTTGTAA
>OZ038454.1:19930314-20425841 GCA_964036195.1 Sphaerolaimus hirsutus | reverse complement strand
CAGGGAATTTCGAATGGCAAATGTACTCTCAAAAGCCTAAAGGCGAGTACAGATACTTTTTTCAAAGTATGCATATGCGTAATTTCTCGGTACTCGAGTATGAGTACTTTTGAGTAAAAGTAAATACTCATTCACAACTGCGCTATCTTGACGCAGCCACAACAACTCGGCCTATACCGGAGTGTCGCGACGAGTTCGATCGGTGCTTCAAGATGTGGGAATTAGACGGATGGTCCTGCTCGGAGCCTTCACGCGGCGGCTACATGCAGAAATACTGCAAAAAGACGTGTAGCTTATGCGATTCCAGCCCTGGCGAGTACCAATTACTTTTAAAATTTTACAAATTATTGCAAAAAATATATAAAAAACATCATAGGTAACTAAGATTGAGTTCCGACTCTAGCTAACCTTGGCAAACCTCTCGAAAAAAGTATTTAAGTTTTTAAGTGTTTTTCGAAGACTTTTTCGATTTTTTCCGAAAATTGTTTTTGAATTCAGTTATTGAATTTTTGATACTTCTTGATTACTTTTCAAATTTTTTCCACTAAATTATTGCATTTTCAATTTTTTCTTCTGAATGTTAAGACATATTTATGTTTTAAGGCTTTCTGAACTGTTGCCACAGCAACATCTGCAAATTTTTTTGCAGCTGCAAATACACACATGTGAAATTGTGAAAATTGAAAATTTTTCTGCATTTTGCGTGCATTCTGAACCATAAAAATTCAAAAATTCGGAAACGTTTTTGAATTATCGAATTTTTCTAGAAAAAAATCTAGGGGTGTTTTTTCTAGGGGTTAAAAAAAATAGGAAAAGTCCAAAAAATTCGAACATTCGTAAACATTTTCGAACTTTCGAATTTCTGTTTGCCATTGTTAGCTCTAGCAACGGCCGTTAACAACCGAGTGATGGGAAAGCGTCAGGAAAAATGGCGCCATGGCGCCATTCAATATAATGGCGCCGGGCGCCAAAGTGCTCCAGCGAAAATGACGCCACAGCGCCATCTGAAAAATGGTGCCAGGCGCCAAAGGGCGCCAGAAACAATTGCGCCGGGCGCCAAAACAACGCCAAGGATAAAAGTCATTTTCTGCGTGTATAAATATAGAACAGCACAGTGTTGTTACATTTTCCTACTCACCAAAATTCATTGAAACTAACAAAGTTGCTTGACCTGCCTCTTAAATAGTTTGTGAGATGAAAATTTTCATGCAAAAATAAGAATCTTTGAAGACCCATCTTCCGTCTTTGAAGATACATCTTCCCCCATATCGCCCAGCTACCTATCTATCTATCCCGGAGGCCGCTCAGCTATTTATCGTATTTCTTCTAATAGTACGGCATACCTCCAATAGAATGGTAGGTTTTGGCACTTTTAAACAGGTGAAAAATTAGTGGTGAGAGCATCCAGGATGTTCAGATAAATCAGTCAGGGGTTGTTTTCACATTTAGTTTGGTTTAAATGATGTTCTGATATTAAAATGTCGCTGATGTCTCACTAAAAATACTATGTTCAAAAGAAATTCGTGCGAAAATGATCAAATCATCGATGAAAACGAAACGAAAACGATCATCGATGAAAAAATAGAATGGCAGCCTCCAATAGAACGGCAACTCTAATAGAAGGGCAGGTAAAAAGTTGATGAAAAAAATCTCCAAAATTTCAAAAATTGGGTTGAGTTGGAAATGGTAACCAGAACTGGTTCAGCACACTATTCACCCTTTTTAATGTTTCCAACAACATTCGCCCCTTTTCGACAGTGTCGCATAATGACAAGTTTGGGACAAAAAGGAACAATATTTTGAAAATCCCCAGAAAGAAGTTGCGATAACTCCAAGCAGTATCCAGCAAAAAGTCAATTAGGCCACTCTTTTTGAAAATATTTTTGCAACATAAAGTAAACAAACTATATTTGGTAAGTACTTTACCGTATTACCTCGAATACCCCCTTGAAATACCCCCCTCGAATTATCCCCCCTCGAATTATCCCCCCTCGAATTACCCCCCTCGAATTAACCCACCTCAAAATGGGCTGGGGAAATAATAAACACCTCCTCGAAATACCCCTCTCCGGAATGATGTACATACATCATGTATGCAATGGACATGATGTATTTATTACTGCTAATTTGCATTGCAGCTACACTTAGAGTAGTTTGTGTAGCTAAATATCTACTGTCTACGTTTTTATGTCGAAAATATGCTCTGTTTGGACACATTTATTACCTGTTTCGGGTACGCAAATCCCCACTAATTACTACAATCCTTACGCAAATTTCTGACGAAATAATACCCCCCCTCGAATTAACCCCCCCTCAAATTTTGCTGGCGAAAAAATAAACCCCCATGGGGATATTTCGAGGTAATACGGTATATTGAAATAGGTAACATTCTGCAGTTTGGACATGGCAAATCTGCCACGTTTACCACATCTTGGCGCCTTTTCTGGCGCTATTCAAAACAATGGCGCCAAGCGCCAAGGGCGCCATGGCGCCGTTTGAAATAAGGACGCAAGGCGCCAGATGGCGCCAGAGAAAAGGGAGCCAAGCGCCAATGGCGCCATTGCGCTGGCGCCTTTTGGCGCCATTCCATCACTACAACCTTGCAAAAAACTGACGCAGCCACTACCCGGCGTCCAATACAGCCGGAGCCGCCGACCACCGCCAGGTGCCACTCCCAGACCCTGCAAAATGCCCTGTAAAATGTCAAATGTTTTGCTAGGTGTCAAAAGTCATGTAAAATGCCCGGTAAAGTGGCAAACGTATGTTTGCCACATTTTACATGACTTTTGGCAGTATGCATGACATTTGATATTCTACAGGACATTTTACATGGTTCGGGACTAACCCCAGGCCTACGACACCCACGCATCGACCGACACCAACTCCGTGCGAAGACCGCGACAGAGAATACAGGTGCAAAGTGTTCAAGCAGATAGACCGGTGCCATCGGTGGCACCCACGCAAAAATTGCCGCAAAACGTGTGGCCACTGCTGAATTGGGAAGCTTCACGCCGCCGTGGTCTAGAACTGAGATCGGCAGAAAATTGTGTAGATTGATTTTGAGTGATTTTGAATTTCTGCACGACGAGGTAAATATTTAGCAGATAGCACATAGATATTTAGCAGTGCCGAATTATATTGTTTTTTTTGTGAGGATCGCTGTGAATAATGGCCCTACACACACTAGTTTTCACCGCGACTTCTGTGTGAAAACTTAATTTGGTTTTCACACTCTGGCATCGACCAGATCAAAGAGTGATTTTTGTAGTTTTCTTTTGTGTATGACATAAATGAAAACTATGAAAAAATGTGCAAACATAAATGAGTTTTCACTGACATGACATGGATTCAAAACATGACATTGATAGCAGTCACTGTTTGTTACATGTGATAGAGCAAGTGTAATAGTATATTTTTGTACATTTTGGTATTGGCTAGTATGATCGTTCCATTTTTATACATTTTTTATTTATACATGAAATAACTTTCTGAAATTCAGTGTTTTGTTTTTGTGATATTTCCAGTGTCATACATGTGTTATCTTTTATTCTCTTTCATTTGGTTGTTGTGAAAGTTAGCAATGAAGAAGCAAAAAATAATTAACAAATAAAATGTATTTCACATGAAATTATTTTCAAAATGAGATTTACTCAACATGTAGCTGTAATTTTTGCACACATTACAGCAGATATTTTTTTCGAGTGCAACTCAAAAATTTGGTAATAATTAACATAAGCAGGAATGAATAACTAATTTTTATATGAATAAAAATCCAGCCTTAGCATGCATACAGCCACATCTGGGTTCAATTGAAAGGCAAAAATTCCTATATTAACATGAAATTAACCGTATTAAGTTCATGGTCTCAATTGTTGTAAAAATATGAAATGGTAGTTGCATTGTTAACAATTCATGCAATCAAAACATGAAAACAAGGCATTCAATATATTTTTTAGTCAGTGCAAAGGATATTTGACATATTTCCATAGTTCCATATTTTGTGTTTTGATGAATTTGTAATTGTTCGGTAGTGCATTAGTGCGTCTGTCATTAAATAAAATCAATAAGTCAGTCAAAAAAGTCGGAACAGCAAATGTTTCAAATTATTTCAGTGCATCTAAGTGTTCGTATCTGATGGTTAAACAAATTTGAATATAAGTTTTGACAAATTAATTAACAAAAGTATATCTAATTTTGCCACAATAGGCTGTCCAATGACATTGAGGAATAAATATTATTACCCCCCTCAAAATGGACACTATGAACTTATAAACCCCCCCCCCCCCCCCTCGAAATACCCCCCCCCAAATTTAGTGTATAGAGAACGTAAATGACAAAGGCTTGACAAATTTGTCATCTGGGTAATGCAAAACACACGTTAAAAACGATGACTCTGTTGTGTGAGAACGGTGATTATACGTCTACACACTTATAAATGTCTTTAGAGTCTTATAAATGGCGATTTTTGTCGCATTTTTCGACGTCTGCGTACGTTTCAGACGACAATTTTGTACTTGGTTTTCAAAAAATTTCTGGCGAAATAATAACCCCCCCCCCTCGAAATACCCCCCCCCCCCCTCGTTTAACCCCCCCTCAAAATTCTCACTCTGAAACAATAAACCCCCCGGGGGTATTTCGAGGAAATACGGTAGGCTGGCACAACGAATTTTTTTACACACTGTGGCAATTGCATTGTAGGTATATTCTGTTAATGTCCCTTTTTAATCATGCACAAGTGCTACAATCCAATACACTCATATAAATACACACGGAAAGTTTTGTGTACACACGTACATAATTCATCAAGGAACATTCATAGCCAGAAATACCCTTCATGTGTACACGTCACGTTGACGCAACACACAGGAAAATGCATTGCGCAAAACATGTTTCTTTACATTATTTAAAGTGCAATAAAATATGAAATGATGACAAAATTACTTTTAACAGAAAAAAACGATGCAGGATAAATGAAGTGCACGATGTGCTGTGTGACAAGTTGGTCGTGACAAAATTATGCCTGGTTCAAAATGGACATGTGTCAAATTGGGCTTGTGTCAAAGAGGGTCATGTGACAATTCATCTGTGGCAACATGTGCTGTGCCAAAAGAACCTGTGTCAAAATGTCCTGATGCCAGTTGACAGACATTTCATTTTGGTAAACTCACATGCATTCAAAGCCGAATGTACGTATGAATGCAGGCGTAGATCGTCACTTTTTTTGCTTTTTGACGCTTCAATTGAAGTTTCTGAAATACTCAGAAGTAGTCAGTACTCGTGAACAAATACGCGTACAGATGGGTACTAGTACAGTTAAAGTATTATACCCATGGGTATTTTTTCTTTACGCAGTTTTACGCATATTTCAGAGTAAACGTAAATACACAATATCAACTCTGCTGGGGGCAACGATGGGTAAATAAGTTCTCAAATAAAAAAACACTTTCTGTGTTTTGAGTTTTTCAAAAATGAATACCTGTGTTTTGAGTTTTTTTCATGAAATTTTTTTTGGGTTTCAGTGTATTATTTCTGGTTTTTTTTGTTGTAAAAACTCGAGTTTTCTTGTAAAAACACAATTTTTTTGGTAACAACTCAAGTTTTTTTGTGAAAACTTAAGTAGTCTTACAAAAAGTTGCTTTTTACAGCATTTTGATGTGGAAACAGTGGATTTCTTATCATATATAGGTTTTGCACATGTTGATGTTCCACATATTGGGCATGTGCATATAAGTTCATGTGTCAAAAAATCCACAAAAATGTCCACAACAGTCCACAAAATCAAAAACTTAAGCATGTCCACTCCGCAGAATAAGCATCAACAAAATGTCTAAAAGCGAGAATTTGCACTGTACGATAAAATACTTCAATGGATGTGCATTGTATGTTAGGCTGTGGACAGGGTTGGTTTTATAAAAATTCATTTTAGTAAAATTGTATAAAAATTGTATAAAATTTTTATTTTATTTCAATTTTATTCTTGTTTCATTTTATTTTATTTTATTTTATTCCCAAAAGTAATTAATAAAATAAAATGACACATTTTACAAAATTTTTACAAAAATTTTACAAAAATTTTACAAAAAATCAGAAACATGCATGCAAGGCCAGAAAAATGTTATAATTAGACCTATACATGAAAAACCTGTGACAAGTTTTTCCCTTACTTTTCAAAAGTTGCTTGCAGTATGTATTGTTAGCTAGCTGCAAGTGTAAAGTTACAAGTATGGATAAGAATGGTTTGCATTTTCAGTAGAAGGACTACTGGAGTGTGCTGGGCACATTTGTAAAATGTCATGCAAAGTGTCAATTGTCATGACAAATGTAAAGTAAAGTATCAATTGTCATGCAAAATGTCAAGTGCCATGTAAAATTTCAAGCAGAGTGGCAATTGTCATGACAAATGTCATGCAAAGTGTAAATTGTGTATCCAAATCTTTGTTTTTGTATCCAAATGTTCACATAAGATTTGGAGTGAACAACAACACAATTTGGATACAAAACATAAGATTTCGAAATAAAACATGAGATTTGAACACAATTTGCTTGACAATTGATTCTTTAATTTTTACATGTCATGACAATTTACACTTTACTTTACATTTGTCATGACATTGACACTTTGTAAAGTATCAAATGTCATGTAAAATGTCATGCAATGCTTGGGACTGCCCCCAGATCCATGGATAAACAGGTAGAGACTCAAGCAATGAGACAAAATTTTACAAAAAACTGAATTTTTATACAATTTTACAAAAAATACGAATTTTTATACAATTTTACAAAATTTTTACAAAAATTCGAATTTTTATACAATTTTTATTTTTATTCTTAAATTTTCCATTTTATTTTATTCTTGAATATTTCATTTTATTTTTATTTTATTTTTATTTTTTTCTGAGATTCTGCCAACCCTGGCTGTGGAATTGATTTAAACTGCAACTATACTCGAACATGCACATCCGTTGAAGCCTTCAAGGTATCTGAACTAATACTCCCATCCCAAAACACCTCATATTTAATTTCAACAAAAAATCACGTTCAATAGAAAATTGGTTCATATTGGCCTAGCTCTGGGCACTGGCTTGAGGGACCCTCCACACCACCAGTGGATTCTGGCATGCTAAGTACACCGCCTTGTCACCAAATCCACACCAAAACTTGACAGCAGCAAAATCTTTTTTCTTCATCAAATCATTACATTCTTTTTGCAAAAACCATGTCAGCTAATCAGAAAGTTGTTTATCGAGAGCCTGATTAACTGACTCGTGTAGATACATATTAAAATACTATACATACATACATTATGTATGCACTAGGGATGGCCAAGGTTTTTTCAAAGGTTTTTTTAAATAAAAAAAGTTTTATTCAAAAACCCAACCATCGAAACCGTTTTTTTTTAAAAAACCTTGACCAAATTTTTTAGTACTAAGCACTAGGTATTTTGCATTCTTTGCGCACATGCGCGCAATTTCACATGCACATTACTATTTGTGGTTGTTTTCATTGGTTTTGCGGCATTTTTAGTTTAAAAGCTTCCATTTGTTTGTGCTATTGTGTCATAATAAGCCATGATATGCTAGTGTAGTATATAATATACACCCAATGTGCCCCGACATAAACACCTTCCCGGTCAAGTAAGCCACCCATTTTTTTCTTTCAGTTCGGAAGCTATATCTCGGGCTATGGTGGGGTTATAGAGCTGAAACTTTGTGAATATATACTTGTAACATCCCTCTACTCTGCATCAACGGGGGGAGGCATGGCGACTAATTACAGGGTGGGTCGCCATGCCTCCCCCCATTGATGCAGAGTAGAGGGATGTTACAAGTATATATTCACAAAGTTTCAGCTCTATAACCCCACCATAGCCCGAGATATAGCTATATTTTATGTGTTTCCGTGTTTCTGTGTATACCAAAAAAAAAAACCATTTGAGTTTCCGCGTTTTTCAAAATTGTTGAGTTTCCGTGTTTCCGTGTGAAACAAAAACACAGAAACTCAATGAGCTTTTGTATTCAATGCGCGTGTTTTGCCATCGTTGGCTGGGGGTACTCAACATAGTGAATTCGAGGGGGTAATTCGAGGAAATAAGCAGAGATTTTGCTTGAAGGATACGTTTCATAGTCCCACACCAGTGTCTAATTCACCTCGGGAGCTTGTGTAGTTACAGTGTACAATTCTAATATTACTGTTTTACCTCCAATATAAGGTATACCTCTAATATAAGGTACCCTCTAATATAAGGAATACCTTTTGGCCTTTCTGAACGTGACAAAATCAATATAAGGCATACCTCTAATATAAGGTATACCTCTAATATAAGGTATACCTCTAATGTAAGACACAGCTGGCTGCATGCCAAAACGCATAAAATCGTAAAAACCGTCGCAAAACATGGCGTAAAACGACGAAAGTGGTGCTGAAGGGCACTCAGACAACTCTGTGCAACTTGTATTAGGCCTGGTTCACCAATTTCGTTACATTCCAGTTTGATAAAATGAATTGTGTTGTTGTTCACTGTTGGTAATATGTTTGAAAAATCTGACGAAAACAATATAAGGTATACCTCTATCTAATATAAGGTACCCTCTAATAAAAGGTATACCAAAACGCCGAAAAAAAACTGACGAAATTAATAAAAGGTATACCTTATATTAGAGGTAATACGGTAATAGAATCCCTGTATATTTCCCTCTACTTAACATTGATCAGATACCTAAAGTCTTGTTTTTTACCATAACTCAGTGAAAATGTGATGTTTTGTTTGATAAGAAGGTGATTTTCAGTCAAGACAGAATTACGAGACACATAAACCATTGGAATATTTTTTGTCAAGAACAACGTTGATTGTTGTTCGGCAATGTTTTTGTGAAAAACATCTTTCTCCAGACGATTGCAATTACACCGCGGAGTTGCATGAAATTAATGACTTCGATCACACTTTATAAGTTGCGGATTTACATACAAGCAGACAATCACTCGGTCTGAAAGACTGACAAACCTTGAGAGTTTAGACTATATCTTAGAGGAAACAGAACTTAGTTTCGGTGCAGTGAAACACAATGGCTTACAACTCAATTTTCCGAGGCATTTCCAAGCAAAACGTATTATCATTTGGCTTGCTATTGGCAATTATCTGCCTTGAATTGACATCCAGTCAGGTATTTTTGAACTCAACTCAGCGTTTAAAATTTCACAATTCACAAACACGCCGGTCAACTCAAATTTAAAAATCAGTGTTGATAAAGCTACTGAACTTTTTTCAAATGTAAACGTAAACGTAAAGTATTTTTGTTTTACTCACACATGCGTACAGAAAACGTAAAGTATTTTATTTTCAATTTTACACTGTGTAAAAGGTGAGTAAAATACTTTTTGATAGACCAAACGTAAAAAATGAGTATTTTTTCAAGGAAAACGTAAAAATGGGTATTTTTCTCACAGAAAATGTAAAAGTGAGTATTTTTCTCACAAAAACAATGTAAAAATTGGTGTATTTTCAATTTTTACTCTGCCTGCAATACATCAAAGATGTGTTTTTCTCTCCTGATAAGTATGAGGGGGGTATTTCGAGGGGGGGGGGGTATTTCAAGGAAATACGGTAAATACGTTTTAACAACTATGTTAAAAATCGCGACAATTTCCTCCAGTTCATAGACAAATCGAAGCCAGAATATGAAGACTATCTGAGAGCTGAGGATTTCGAGAATGCGAGAAACCCGCCGGATGAATTCAAGCGGGTGCCGATCATCGTCGACTTCGATTTGATGTATTCAGCGGACAAATTCCAAGGGGACATTTCGAATCCGGGCCTGACGGCGGAAACTATGCCGATGTTCATGAGGGGTGGCGGCCATATGCATGCTGATCCTGGCGGCAGCATGTACAGGAACGCACTCCGAGATAGGTACAAGCTGTGGCCGAACAACAGAGTGCCCTATGCCATTTCAAGCTACTACGATGCCAAACGGTTAGGAGTATGTGGTACAAAATGAACCACTTTAGGTAAATAATATGTTTTACATGCCACCGTCACAGCAACTATCATAGTAAACTGGTGTAAAATATAAATGGGAATTTCAAAAAACTATATTTTAAAAATACCACAGGCAAGCTGTCAGGCTGTCATTTTGTGTGAGGGTGCCCCCAAGTAATTACTTTTTATATATACCCACTGCAGGATTCTCTCCGACCTTTGGTCAGGTTTTGCGGTTCTCTACAATTAATACCACAAGGATTTACAAACACAAAATGAACAGCAAAACATAAACATAACCAATTAAGATTACAAAAAGTTTGACACCTTGCATAAACCACACTATCATATCACAAAACCTATACCACACAGAATGCACACTGCACAGTGCACACCATCATACCAAATTGCAAACTGTCCACACTATTTTTATGCTCTACCAGTAAACTTAACTTTCTGTTAAAAATTGCTTTGTGAATGAAAGGGCTATATGAACGGCGTGGCGCTCACAAGTTCAAAATTTATCACCTTTTCTCCCCACCACAAATGCACCAAAATTTGGATTCAAATTTATATGGTAGATTCTGCAAGCGGGGGTGGGTGAGGTGTGTCCGTATGCTTTACCACTCTTCAAATGACATTTTACAAAGGTAATTTGACTAACGCGCTGAGATTTCAGTTCGCGAAAACGTTTCGACGTGGAGCTTCTGAGAAGTGATTTGTTACCCCGGCATCTACAGTTTACGGTTTTTTCTTTCAACTTGGTGATTTTGGTAAATGCGATTGATGTCTTTTAATTTACCATCGAGTTAGTTTCATGCCCAACCATTTTGAGGAACTATACAAAAATCTATTCCAAAAGATTGCATCTTTGGTATTGGTCTTGTTATTGTTGGTACATTACATACCACATTTCAAAATACACGGCTAGCATGTGGGCAAACTTAATTCGAGTGGTGTATTTCCTCCAATATGGCTTAAAGTCTAGACTGGTGTCTTCAATGAAAAGGTGGGTAAAGAGGTGGTGAAAAAAATATATGGGTCCTCTGTCATTGGAGGAAATATGATACTTTAGTTGAGTTTGCAAGGCATGTGTTTTGAAATGCAGTATGTAATGTAGCAACAATGACAAGACCAATACCAAAGATGCAATGTTTGGAATGGATTTTTGTAAACTTCTGTAAAATGGTTGGGCATGAAACTCAGTAGTAAAATGTGGACAGTTTGCGATTTGGTATGATGGTGTGCAGTGTGCATTCTGTGTGGTAATGGGTTTTGTGATATGATAGTGTGGTTTATGCAAGGTGTTAAACTTTGTTGTAATCCTCAATTGGTTACATTTGTGCTATGCTGTTCTTTTTGTGTTTGTAAATCCTTGTGGTATTAATAGTAGAGAACCACAAAACCCAACCGAATATCGGAGAGAATCCTGCTATAGGTACCCACAACTCAGAGGCTTGCAAAAAATGACACCCCGTGGGAACCCCCAAAAATGGCACCCCCTAGGGACCCCGCAAAAATGGCACCCCCTGAGGACCACCAAAAAATGGCACCCCCTAGGGACCCCCCAAAAATGGCACCCACTGGGGACCCTCCCCAAAATGGCACCCCCTAGGGACCCCCAAAAAATAGCACCCCTCTGAGGACCACCAAAAAATGGCACCACTGGGGACCACCCAAAAAATGGCATCCCATGTGGAACCCTGTAAACTCAGCCCCTAATTTGGAAACTCCCTTAAACTCAGCCCCTAATTAGTAAACTCCCATAAACTCAGCCTCTAATTTGTAAACTCCCATAAACTCAGCCTCTAATTTGAAAACTCCCATAAACTCAGCCCATAATTTGGAAACTCCCATAAACTCATCCCCTAATTTGTAAACTCCCATAAACTCAGCCCCTAATTTGGAAACTCCCATAAACTCAGTCCCTAATTTGGAAACTCCTGTAAACTCATTTTCAGGTTTACAGGAACTTTTTTTGGAGGAAACGTAAATGTATTTACTCTGTACTCGAGTATACATATTTATCGAGTAAAAGTAAATACGTATTAACAACTATGGAGTGCACATCTCAAATCACTGCAATAAAAAACCCACAAATGCATCATTTCACAAATTGAAAGTTTTTGGGCCCAGGGGTTCATTATCAAGGTTTTGGTAATGTGGTGTCAAAATGGAGTGCATATTTCAAATGAGTGCAATCAGAAACCCAAAAATGCATCATTTCTCAAATTGAAAGTATTTGGCTCCATGGGTTCATTTGTAGGGTTATGGTAATGTAGTGTCAAAATGGAGTGCATATATCAAATCAGTGCAATCAGAAACCCAAATTTGAAATCAGTGCAATCAGAAACCCAAAAATGCATCATTTCACAAATTGAAAGTTTTTGGCCCCAGTGGTTCATTTTCAGGGTTATGGTAATGTATTGTCAAAATGGAGTGCATTATATATCAAATCAGTGCAATTAGAAACCCACAATGCATCATTTCACAATTTGAAAGTTTTGGCTCCAGGGGTTCAATTTCAGGGTTATGTTAATGTAGTGTCAAAATGAAGTGCATATTTCAAATGAGTGCAATTAGAAACCCACAATGCATCATTTCACAATTTGAAAGTTTTGGCCCCGGACGTTCAATTTCAGGGTTATGGGTATGTACTGTCAGAATGGAGTGCATATTTCAAATCATTGTAATCAGTAACCCACAAATGCATCATATCACAAATTATATTTTTTAGCCCCAGGGGCCTCACTTAAGGGTTATGGTAATGTTATTGTCAACTCCCATAAACTCAACCCTAATTGATAAACACCCATCAACTCAACCCTGAATTGTAAACTCACCCCCTTAAAACTCAAGTCAACCCCCTATACATGTGCAATTGCATTCTTGGGAAGCTACTTTGCCATCTACTAACCCTGTTTGTCAAGATTGTAAGGGATCGTGTGTGTAAATGGCATTTTGTGCTAATAAATAGTGACTACATTCTGTGTAAAAACACACATGAATCGGGTAGAGTCAGTGACGTCCCATCATTTACGTTGGAGCATACTTTCCACACAAAAAAATAGTGGATTTATAATTGGTTAGATGGGGTCACCTTCTTTTGTGCCGAAAATAATTTTTTTCTTTTTTTTCTGGAAAATATAAATGGGAAATTCATACAAATTATTGTTCCTGACGAAATTTAAATTTTTAATACATTTTTTTCGGGACATTTGTGACCAAAAAGTTCTTTTGACATTGGTAGATTGTAAGTATGTGCAACTTTTCTACCCCCTCAGCCCTGCCAGAAGCCTCACACAATGATGGCATTGTTGACCAAACACTTTTTGATCAAAACATAGGTTAGAAGAACTTTTTCATCCATTGTCCCAGCCCATGGTGGATAGAATTGAACAGTGTTTATACCATCTACATACTAATATTAGTCTACAGTTAGTTACATTAGTTTTTTCAAATGATTAGAAAATTAGAAAAGACTTTTCGGATTTTTTAATTTTTTTGAACATTTTTGGTTGAAAATGGGTAAAAAATGACAAGTTTATCTCAAAACATCAGTTTTGAATGCATTTTTTTATTGGCAACAATGGCCCCCAGTGAAAATGCCATTGTGAGAATCCAAATATTGTGTTAACATTTGGATACAACAAACATAGGGTCTTGATATTAAACATAATACAAATGCTTTGGATACAAAAAGATAAGATTTGGATACACAATGTACACTGTGAAAAGTGTAAATGAAGTGGAAATAATACACTGAAAATGAAAACCCTTGTTATCAATAATTGTAAGTTAACAATTGCAGCTAGCTAAGAATACCTACTGCATGAAACTTTTGTAAAGTAATGGAAAAATTTGTCACAGGTTTCAGTAACAGGTAACATTTTTCTGGTTTTGCATGCATGATTCTGATTTTTTTTGAAATATTTTTGTACAATTTTTTGTAAAATGGTGTCATTTCATTTTATTAACAACTTTTGGGAATAAAAAAAATGAAACAAGAACAAAATAAAAATAAAATACACTTTTTATACAATTTGTATACAAATCATTTTAAAAAATCAACCCTGCACTTAACACAACAAATGGAATACATTTGTAAAAATTACAAGTAAATTGTAAAGAATACCTAATATCGTTTACATTTTCTGTGAGAAAAATACTCACTTTTATGCTTTCATTGAAAAGTATTTTACTCATATTTTACACTGTGTAAAAGTAAAAATATATACCGTATTAACTCGAATTAACCCCCCCCCCTTGAATACCCCCCTCGAAATACCCCCCCTAAAATTTGGTTGAGGAATAATAACCCCTCCTCAACTTGAATGAAAAGGGAATGTACATGACAAATACCACAGTTTGTGATCTGTACAATGCAGAACATACCTTAAAACCAATGATTGAGTGACGTTAGGGAAGGGTTCATGTGTATACCGTAAATTCTCTAATAATACGACAGTCGTACTATTTTTTTCAGCACATTTTTAGGTGTCGTACTATTGGAGATGTCGCATTATTAGAGAGTGTCGCATTATTGTTTTTGTCAACTCAACAACTTCTCAACCCGTGAATAGTGGCGGTTGTGAAGCGGCTGGTGCCCTTGCGAACTGTCCGCCGACCCTTGCGAACTGCCGCCAGCAGCCGCTTTGTCCAAAAGCGCCGAATCCGCGACTTCCGCAGATTGCCACATCGTTACGTCGCTTTTGTGTTTTATTTCTCAGGTGTCGCACTATTGAAGAGTGTCGCATTATTGGAGAGTGTCGGATTATTTTCACACAACGTGCCCAAACCTGTTGCACTATTGGAGATGTCGTATAATTGGAGACCTGTCGTATTATTAGAGAATTTACGGTATACAGTCATTTATGATAATAAACACATGTACATCTATGTAATTGTTTGATTTTTATACAAATATAATATTTTTATATGTAATTGTCTGAGTATGGGGAATTTGCAAAAATTTCTGGCGAAATAATAGAAAAAGTTCAGTACTTCAAACCACTTTGAATGGAGACATTGCGCAGTCGGTCCCTAATCGCGGCTGCCATGGAAGAGTTCGAGCAGCGAACTTGTTTAAAGTTCGTGCCCAAGTCAAGTTCGGACACGGATTACATTTACATCAAGCCGGTTGAGGACTGCTCTTCGAATGTTGGAAAAAGGGGCGGCAGGCAGATCGTGTCGCTTGTACCTGGATGCTTCAAGATAGGCATCATCATACACGAGCTCATGCACGCGGTTGGCTTCTTCCATGAACAGGCCAGAACGGACAGGGACCAGTACGTGACAATACTATGGGACAATATCCGGCCTGATAGGAAATGTGAGAAATGCATTAGTTCAAATTCTGGTACTTTTAGGAAACAAAGATGTAAATGTAAACACCATATACACTATTTCCTCGAATTACCCCTCGGGGGGTTAATTCTTTCAGAGTGGGGGGGGGGGATTCGAGGAGGTTTATTAGCCAGAATTATCTTGAACTCTTGAGCTTACAGAACTTGAAGTCTGTAGATTTGTATAAGTGCCCTAAATTCTCGAATAAAACCCCAGGGGAGTTATTTTTTCGTCAGAAGTTTTGGAGGGGGACTTCTTCAAGGGGGGAGTTATTCAACGGGGGCGGGGAGTTATTTTTCCGTCAGAAAACTTGACCGTAATTCATTGTATGGACGCAGTCTGTCAACTCACGCAATTCAGGTATTAACTGTCCAACAACAACATATACACTGCATACACATCATGTATACTCCGATTACTTTACACCCTGCACGCGTGGTTCCCGCTGGAAGTGTGCCAACGATGGTTAGCGCGTCCGAGTTTCATAAAAAGATGACAAAATCGATTGTTGTTATAATGTTATTCATAAACATATTCACATCGATGAATTTTTTCATCTTTTTACGGTAATCGCATGACTTAACGATCATTGGCACGCTTCCAACACGAGACATAAATCAGTGCGAGGGCAGAGTATCATGTATGCCGAGTATATCTGCTGTCGCTGCTGTAGACTAATACCGTATTACCTCTAATATAAGGTATACCTTATATTGTTTTCTTCAAGTTTTTCGAGCCAAAAGTTATGCCTTATATTAGAGGGTACCTTATATTGGAGGGTCCCTTCAATTATTTTCACCAGATTTTAAAGAAATTTTACCAACAGTGAACAACGATACAATTCATTTTTTTCAAATTGGAATGTACGAAATAGGTGGTACAGTATCACTACAAAATGGCAGAAGTCGACGAAGAGTTATCGCAGTGCCCTTCGGCACCATTTTCATCATTTTCCGCCATGTTTGGTGACAGTTTTTATGATTTTGCGCGTTTTGGCACGCAGCCATCTGTGCCTTATATTAGAGGTATGCCTTATATTGGAGGGTACCTTGTATTTATTTTGTCGCATTCAAAATAGCCAAAAGTTATACCTTATATTAGAGGGTACCTTATATTAGAGGGATGCCTTATATTGGAGGTAATACGGTATATTCATGTGTATTTTTGTATTGTATCCTTTTCATAAATAGGCGGAGTTGTCCAAGAGGGGGGGAGTTATTCGAGGGGGAGTTATTTTTTCCTCACCTCGCCAACAGGGGGGAGTTATTTAAGGGGAAGTTATTCGAGGGGGGTTTTATTCGAGTATTTGCGGTATGTAGATGGTAAAAAACCTTTTCTAACGTAACGGTCATTGTTTTTATCGTGTGTTCTGCTTTGCCCGGATAACAAACCGCAAATTGCTCATTTACGTTCTCTTTACACCCAGTTTGGGACGGGATAGTTGGAGTTCATGGGGGTTATTAATTCAGTTACCATTTTGAACGGGGTATTACGAGGGGGAAGGATGTAGCCAGGGGGGGGGGGCGGATTTATTTTTATAATATTAAACAAATACAGGGTGGGCATCTTCAGTTAAATCTGGAAAATCGCAATAGCTTGTTTGAGCTACGGTTGAGCGAGGTATCATAATGAAATTTTACACGATAGAGTAGACTCCATAGGACCAATGATGGGTAAGTTCTCCAAAAAAAAACACTTTCTGTGTTTTGAGTTTTTCAAAAATGAATACCTGTGTTTTGAGTTTTTTCGTCGGAAAAAAACTTGAGTAACTCTGTTTTTATTTCTGTGTTTTTTGTAAAAACTCGAGTTTTTTGAGTTTTTTACTAAAAAACTCGAGTTTTTCCAAAAAATTATGATTTACGGCATTTCGATGTGGAAACAGTGGTTTTCTTATAAAATATTGGTTTTGCACATGTTTTAGCACCACATAACATCTGTGTATTCAATCAAGTGTCGAAAAAGTCCATAAAAATGTCCACAATGAGGACATCCACATCAACAAAATGCCCAGAAATGACAATTTACGCAGTACTCCAAAATTCTTCAATGGATGTGCACTGTATGGAAGGCTACAGAATTGATTTTAGAGGTAATATGGTATACTGAAACATGTTGAAACTAAATTGTCAATTCCACCAGGATATGTGCAATTGTGCATGCCATCTTTTATTTCTTCTTTGTTCTATAATAAAATATGAATACATTTATGTACATATTATTCACATATACTATACATGCATATCTTATCTTGTTGAATTAGTTTAGCTGAATTCATGTGAATTCAACCACTTCGCTGAAAAAACTCAAAAAACTCAAAAAACTTTTCTGTGTTTCCGTGTTTCTGTGTTTCTGTGTTCTCCAAAAAAAAACTCATTTGAGTTTTGAGTTTTTCAAAATTTGTGAGTTTCCGTGTTTCTGTGTAAAACAAAAACACAGAAACTCAATGAGTTTCTGTGTTCAATTTCTGTGTTCTTTCCATCGTTGCATAGGACACCTATTCTGAAGTCTGCAGCCCAAACGGCCACATTTGAGGTCAGTTGTGGAACACACAGTTTTTAGTGTAATTTTGTGACTTGGTGTCACCCATTGCTTGTTGTTCATTGAGTGGAAGTGTTTCAAAAAAGTTGTTTTTTTTAACTTCATATCACTCAACACAATCACTACAACTATAACTTGATATATCCACCATCCTTCTCCAATATCATATTCAAACAGTTCTCAAATGACAGGAGAGCTTTGACCCTGATCTCAGTGCTCAACTCTTCGAATGACTCCTTAATCACCTCAATCAACATGTCAACTGTGTTGAATGTTGTATTCTTGCTGTAGACAAGCTGCTTGACATGTCCCCATAGCCAGTGGTCACAGATGCTCAGATCCGGTGACTGTGCCGGCTATACTGGCCATGTTGCAATAAAAAGTCTGCATGCCATAACCAACGATGGGTAAGTTCTCCAAAACAAAACACTTTCTGTGTTTTGAGTTTTTCAAAATTGAATACCTGTGTTTTGAGTTTTTTTCCGATAAAAAAACTCAAAACACAGGTATTCATTTTTGAAAAACTCAAAACACAGAAAGTGTTTTTTTTTTGGAGAACTTACCCATCGTTGATTATCATCCACTTTTATGTAATCAATTTCGCGGTAAACTTTTATTTTAGAATTTTACGTTGAGCGGTAATTCCACCTTATATACACCGACTCAAAACTCGCAATCCCCGACCATCTAAGGGAAGACGGAACGAACTTTCCCGACAGCCCAATAGGTGTCCTATGGAGTCCACTCTATTCTGTTAAAATTCCATTGTGATAGCTCAACCACAGCTCAAGCTATTGCGATTTTCCATCGTTAACTGAAGGTGCCCACCCCTGTATATAAATCTCCCGTGATTTTTGAATCATTATCTATATACACCCCCACAGACAATTTTGACAGAATTTCAACGAAAACAATCCAAGACTTGGGAAAGTATGACTATGGTCGGTTTTTCGCCCAGTTTTCGCTTTGTAAAACTGAGAAAACACAGAAAGATGTGGCGACCCACTCAGGCTCGCTGATGCACTACGGCCCGTACGCATTCAGCATCAACTTCAGGGCGACCATAGTGCCCAAGAAGTCCGGCGCGTACATTGGGCAGCGCGATGGATTCAGCGAAGGCGATGTGATAAAAATCAACATGCTTTACAATTGCGTCGGTACGTTTCAAACGCGCATAGTCCAGAGTAGTGATGGAAAAGCGCCAGGAAAAATGGCGCCAGGCGCCAAAATGGCGCCAAGAATAAAAGTCACTTTTTCATTGTCTGCATCTTAACAGAAGCATTTTTAGGACAGCACACAGTTTTTGTTACAGTTTCCTAGTTCCAAAATGCCATCGAAACTAACTAACCCGATACTAACGTTTTCGCGTCAAAGTAAATACGTTTTCACGGATACTCGTGGAGGTGAACAGACAGGCAGTCAGGGGTATCCAGGATGTTGACCCTTTCGGGGACTAGATAGATATCAAATCGCTCCTCCGGAGGGATAGATAGCTGATGATTTTTCTGTGGGGGCTTGGGGGGCAGACGGGGGCAAAATATTCAGTCTTTTTGGGGGTATAGAACGCAAATACACAATTTGTGGTTGTGGTTTTATCACACACAACTTTTATCGGACCCGTTCTTCACTCAATTTTTATCACTTCGGCATTCATCGATTTACGGAACCAGACCCCTCAATTATAATCAATATGTAAATTATAATTTATAATATATTTATGATATAGTTTATCTTGACGCAGCCACAACAAATCGACCTGTAGAGGAGTGTCGCGACGAGTCCAAAATATGCTACAGGATGTGGGAATCGGAAGGGTTTACATGCTCGGCGCCCATCCGCCGCGACTACATGAAGAAGTACTGCAGAAAAACGTGCCGCCTCTGCGAATCCAGCCCTGGCACAGGCGAGTATCGTTTTGTTCATCGCGAGCATCTACCGTAAAGTCTCTAATTGGGCGACAGACAGGTCTCCAATTATGCGACCTCTCCAATAGTGCGACACCCTTGCGCACTTTGTGTGAGTATAATGCGACACTCTCCAATAATGCGACCCCCTGAGAAAAAAACCCTTGTAAAAACGACGTAACGATGTCGCAATATGCGGAAGCCGCGGATGTTGCGCTTTCGGACAAGACGGCGGGGAGTTTGCAAGAGCGCCAGCCGCGTCACAAGTGCCACCATTCAATGTTTATTGCTTTACAATGTCATGCTCACGCTTGAGTTGTGTGGTCAGTGGTGTTGTTGATTTGAGGCAAAATATAATGCGACACTCTCCAATAATGCGACATGAAAAATGTGCTGAAAACAATAGTACGCCTGTCGTATTATTAGAAAATTTACGGTCAATATTTTGAAAATTTGACAAATTATCAAAAATTGAGCTATATCCAAAATCATATCATCGCGACTCTCACGCCGCCAGACATACAGCCAGCCATTTCACGCAGCCGCCACTCAGCGGCCCACAACTACGCGCCCACCAGTGCGAACCCGTAGCACCAGGAAGACAACACCCCGGCATACAAGGGGTAATGTAATCTAGAATACCGTATTTCGTCGAAATACGTCCAGGGGGTTTATTTCGCCAGCAAATTTTGAGGAGTGTTAAGTTGAGGGAGTATTCAAGGGGGGTTTATTATTTCGTCAAAAAATTCCGTGAAGTATCGTAGTAAAGAATAGGCCAAAACATCCCCAAAACAGGTAATAAATAAGATTAAACAGGACATATTTGGACATAAAAGGGATACCTATATCTACACAAACTAGTGTATGTGTAGCTGCGATGCAATTTGGAAGCAATAAATGCGTCATGTACATTGCATACATGATGTAAATTTTGCAGGATGAGAGGTATTTCGAGGAGAGGGGTTATTTTTTCCTCAGATCGCTCAGACCTGGGGTTTTCGAGGGGGGGGGGGGGGTTAATTCGATGGGGGCTAATTCAACGAAATACGGTTGTTACGAGGTAATACGGCACGCGCCGCATTCGCATTTTTACACTGCTCGCCTGCATCTAAATACCATATTACCCCCAATATAAAGTACCCTCTAATGTAAGGTATAGCTTTTGGTATACTAAAATACCAGACGCAAACCCACTATGCAAATAACTGGACGCAGCCACTACCCGGCGTCCAATATGGCCCCAGTCGCCGACCACAGACAGGCCTACGGCGCCGACAACAGCGACGAAGAACTGCAAAGACAGCGAGAGCAAATCCTATTGCAGCAAGTGGCTGCACTCTTGCAGCTATCACTATTTAGTGCGCAGAAATTGCCCTAAAACGTGTCTTCTCTGCTGAATTTAGAAGCTTCAAGCCGCCGCGTAGATGCGGAAGCGATATCGGCGGAAAATTGTTTACCTACCTAGGTTGATTTTGAGTGATTTCAAATTTTTTGCACGATGAGGGTAATATTTAGCAGTGTCGAATTATATTGGCTTTTATATGAGGATAGCGGTAGTCAAAATAGGCAAGGCATACTGCTGAGCTGAGGTTGTCGTAAAAACAATGACCGGTTTTTCAAGGGGCGAGTTTTTACCAAAAAAAACACAGAAATAAAAACAGAGTTAGTCAAGTTTTTCTTGCAAAAAACTCAAAACACAGGTATTCGATTTTGAAAAACTCAAAATACAGGAAGTGTTTTTTTTAAAGAAAACTTACCCATCGTTGACTATGCCTCGTAGTGGTAGCAACAATAGACATGTGTATTTATATGTTTTCAATGATTTATTGTTTCTTGGTGAGCATTTGAAATCGATATACAGTAAATACTATATTTTTTATTACGACCCCCTCCAATAAAGCGACCTCCAATAGTGCGACTGCCAAAGAAAAACAAAAAACAACAACAAAAATGATTGCGCAATATTCGGACGCTGCTAATTTGGCGGACAAGGTGGCTAGTTCAATCTAGTATTAAGTAATCAATTTTCTGGCTTTATGGTGTTTTTTGCTATCACAGTTGTAAAAATGTAGGTACATTTACTCGAAAAATACGCGTACGCGAGTACGCGGTAAATACATTTACATATACTTTTTTAAAAAGTAATGTACTCACTTTTACGCGTACATTTTACAAGTACACGTGTACAAAGAAAATGTATTTTTTGTTGCCAAAATCACAGTTTTCTGTTGCTAACAAAAGAAAATTTTGAAGAAATCATATAATTTTTCTAAAAAATACTGAACACGACATCTACTACATCTACTATGTCTTCTGGTGTAAAACACACCTGCACATGTAAAAAAGTTGTAACCCCCCCACCCCCCGGAACCAAGACAAGGCAGCAAAAGGCCAAATACATTTAACAGACCGCGTCCGCAGATGGTGTGGTGGAGTCGCTGCCGGACGTGCCACGCTTCTCGTTGCCGGACATGTTGTCGTGTGTTCTTTTGGCTCGCTGTGGCATACAGAAAAAGGCGAAATTCGGTGGTGAAAAGGCGAAGTGTGAGTGGCATCTGGGAACTCCTCGAAGAAAATTGATCATTTCTTTCAAAATTTTGAATACGCACCTTTTCTGAATGGCAAGGCCAGAAATTTAAAAGGAAATGTTGAATCTTTGGTAGGTAGGAAAATAAGTTTTAAGTATTTATTATATTTCGTATTTCTTGAAGAAATGAAGTATCAAGCTGTAGGTCCCATGTAGCCAGTATATCAGAGTTTTTAGTGCAACATTTTACTGCTGTTGAAAAAAGTTCATTAACTGGGAATTTGTTTTCTCGGAAGCCTGATATAATGGGTTTAATCCCTGCAGTAAATTTCTCCCATGATGAGCTAAGTCGCATGGTGCGAAGCCAATGGCCATAAAAAGTTCCACATTTAACAGTGTAAGCATGCGCTGAATGAAAATTGGTGGCAGTGATGCAATTAAAGCTAAAGTGCCACCTTTTGTCAAATAGTTGCCACTCTTGTGTAACAGTATCAATTGACATGTCCAAGAAGTCAGTTTTACAAAAGTCAATATCTGTTCTGTTTATTGGAAGATCAGATGGGTAAATTTCTTTCACAATACTCAGTGGGTCTATATTTTCATCTGACCTATAGCATAGCAACAGGTCATCAATATATCGAAAGCATTTAAGCATTTTGGATTGCAGATTTCTATTTTTGAGTAGCCATTCAAATTCCATATTCATTAGCGTAGTGCAGGCTAAACTTGGTGCTGATGAGCATCCCATTGGTAACCCCGCAATCTGATTAAAACTTTGTCCACAAAAGCTAACATAAGACTGTGTAAGGATTGTATTTACCAAATCTATAAATTCAAGATGGTCTAAAGTTAAATTACCTTTAGATCACATGTTTGTGTACCAAATTTTATTGTAACCCACAGATATTAAATTCTTTTTTTGCATTTCTAAGGCATCTAGTGGAGAGTTTTTGCATTTCTTGTAATATCACAGAGTGTCGCATGTTAGGCTACAGTGTAGAGAAATCCCCACTGAAGCAACAAATATCAATTTCTTCTCTTTTGACACATTCTAGAAGCTGTTTGACATCTAGAGAAGAGTCACATGGCCAGTAAGGTGTGCATGCATATTCAGAGTTATCGGAGAAACTGTTGCAGTAGTTAAGAATGTGACGTTTGAAGCAGGCTGTCTGTGAAAGTATACCCCGTGGTATACAAGTGGGGTAAAGGAGGCGGGAACATCATTTTGTTTAGCGCGCAGTAATAATTATTTGCGCGGTTTTGTTTACATTGACTTAGACATACGCGACACATTACGACACGTACATTTTAACAACTGTGCACCGGAGACCGCTAGCTCACACGATCCAGCTGAGGGCTCCTCACCTCCCAAGCTGTCAAAGGCATCTCTCGGTCAGCCATTTGGAACTATGTACCACCAGCAGGGTTGGCAAAATCTCAGAAAAAAATAAATAATAAATAAATATAAATGGAAAATTGAAGAATAAAATAAAAATAAAATGGAAAATTGAAGAATAAAATAAAAATAAAATACAATTTTAGTAAAAAGAATTTTACTAAAACCAATCCTGGTCACAAACTAAAATAAATAATAAAAATATAATAAAAGTAGAATCAAAAATTGAATAATAAAATAAAAATAAAATGGAAAATTGACGAGAAAAAAAATACAATTTTAATAAAAATAAAATACAATTTTAGTAAAAAGAATTTTACTAAAACCAACCGACCACCAGCAAACCATGGACATTTTTGTGGACTTTTTTGACACTTGAATGAATATGCAGATGCTATGTTAAGTATAAACATGTGCAAAACTTAAATATCATAAGGAAACCACTGTTTCCACATAAAAATGCTGTAAAATGCAACTTTTTGTAAAATACTCTACTAAAATACTTTACTAAAAAAAACTTGACTTGAGTTTTTACAACAAAAAAAAACATAGAAATAAAACACGGTAACTTTTTCGGTAAAAACGTTTTTTTTTTATGAAAAAGCTCAAAACTCAGACATTCATTTTTGAAAACTCAAAATACGGAAAGTGTTTCCTTTACAGAACTTACCCATCGTTGACCATAACTCAGTAAAAAATGTGATGTTTTGCTTGATAAGAAGGTGATTTTCAGTCAAGACGGAATCACGAGACACATAAACCATTGGAATATTTTTTGTCAAGAACAGCGTTGATTGTTGTTTGGCAATGTTGTTGTAAAAAACATCGATCTCAAGACGATTGCAAATTGCATCGACGTTTTCCATCGACAAACACTGCTGTCTATTTTATTCATCTGCTGAGCCGGGGCAGCAACCATATACAATTTTAATAGAGAATCCTTCAACCGTGATCAAAAAAAAGCTTTGTACTATGTAGGGATGGCCAGGTTTAAAAAATAAAAAACGTTTTATTTAAAAAACCCGACCATCGACACCGTTTTTTAAAACCTTGGCCAAAATTTTTAGTACTCAGCACTAGGTATTTTGCAATTTTTTGCACGAAAGTGCGCAATTTCACATATTTCACCCATAACCATAATAAGCTAAGCTAATAATAGTCATAATAAGCTGTGATATGTTAGTGTAGTGTAAAATACCCAGTCTAGTGATGTGAAAAGCGCCAGAACTTGGCGCCATGGCGCTTTTGCCATGCATAGCGCCAAGCGCCAATGGCGCCACATCAGCTTAGCGCCAAGCGCCAAAAGCGCCATGGCGCTTTTCTAGACCACGGCGACAAGCGCCAATGGCGCCCGGAAGCAATGGCGCCAAGTGCCAATAGCGCCAGCGCCAAAAGGATTTTGCTTGTTATAATACGGCTGCAGTTTTCAGTCCCGTATATTCATTTTTATCTGATTGTGTGAGCTATATGACTAGCTATATTTCTAAAACACACTAGCAGTATCCAGATTATAGCCAAAATCCATTCCTAGTAAACATCTTACAAACATTTGATGTTGAATTCAATCATTGTACAAGCATCCAATGTATCAGCACAGAACCTATCCCTTTTCACACCAGAGTGGTTACAAGTACTGAACTTTTTGCAGTAAAACTAAATGCTTTTGCTTTCTTCTTGAGAAAATTTTTGAGTGAATAAAAATTTGAATATGAATTCGAATTTTTGCATTTTGGATTGCCATTGTAACGATGGCAAAAAAAAGATTCGCAAATTCGAAAATGTTTTCAAATTTTCAAATTTTTGGGAGTTTTCGAATGTTTGAGCACGCGGTGAAAAAATACATAAAAATCGATTTTTTCCAAAAGATTCAAAAAGACTTTTCGAATTTTTTTAAGGTAATTTGAGGCATTGATATGTATTCTTAAGTTCAACGTTCTACATCAATTGACAATGGACTTGCGGTGTGTCTGAGCTGCAATAAAGACGTAAAATGTTGAGTTCCGAGTTCAACCAAGTTTTGAAAAAAAATTTTTTCAAAAACTTTGAAAACTACCTAAAAAAATTCGAAAACTACCCAAAAAAATTTGAAAACTACCAAAAAATTCAAAACTTTTCAAATTCAAAATTCGAAAATTCGAAAACTAAATGAGAAAATTTGAAAACTGTTTTGGGGAAAAATTTGAAAATTTGAAAAGTCATTTCAGAAAAAATAATTAAAAATTTAAATACTTTTTTTCTGGAGGGTTTGCCATCGTTATGCCATTGTTAGTTTGGACAAGTCACCGAGGGCAGTCCTGCATTGCTGTAAAGTCAAAGTGTCAAATGCCATGTAAAATGTGAATCAAAATAAAATATAAAACTTTTTATTATTGAACTTTTAGTAAATTACATGACATTGACAAAGTTACAGGACTTTTTACAGTTACACAAGGACTTTTTGCTTAAAATAACGATTTTATTTCACTCATTGGCGCTTTTTTGGCGCTTTTTAAAACACAGCGCTAAGCGCCAATGGCGCCAGGGCATCATAGCGCCAAGCGCCAAAAGCGCCATGGCGCTTTTCCGAAGCACAGCGCCCCAAGTGCCAATGGCACCACAGCAAAAAGGCGCCAAGCGCCAAAAGCGCCATGATGATATCCCATGGCTCCACAGCCATTCTATGGCTATACATAACATCACAAAGTAATGTCACCTGTCTGATTTGTCTGTATATGTTCACTCATGACCATATCTGGGAGCTTTTAAAAAAACGGTTCTATTTTAAAATAAAACCCTCTTTTTAAAAAACGGGGTTTTTCAAACCCTGCGTTGAAAAAAAACCTTTTTCAGCCATCCCTAGTGCTATGACTCAGTAGAAAATAATTTGATATTTATTTTGTTTGATAACAAGGTGATTTTCAGTGCAGACAGAATTACGAGAAACATTACCATTGGCATATTTTTTACCATGAACACCGTTAATTGTCGTTCGGCAGCGCTTTTGTGAAAAACACGGATCCCCAAACGATTGCTATTACACCGCGAAGTTGCATGAAATTAATGACTTTGATCACACTTTATAAGTTGCGTATGTACATACAAACAACAATCACTCGGTCTGAAAGACTGACAAACCTTGAGAGTTTAGACTATAGCTTAGAGGAAACAGAACTTAGTTTCGGTGCAGTGAAACACAATGGCTTACAACTCAATACTCAACCGAGTCATTTCCAAGCAAAACGAATGGTCATTCAGATTTCTATTGGCAATCATCTGCATAGAATTGTCTTCCAGTCAGGTACTTTTTAAATCATTTCACCGTTATAGATTTCACAACCAGGGTTGGCAAAATCTCAGAAAAAAATAAAAATAAAATAAAAATAAAATGGAAAATTTAAGAATAAAATAAAATAAAATAAAATGGAAAATTTTAGAATAAAAATAAAAATTGTATAAAAATTCGTATTTTTGTAAAATTGTATAAAAATTCATATTTTTTTGTAAAATTTTATATTATTGCTCTACCTGTTTATTCATAAATCTGGGAACAGTCCCAAAGTTTGTAAAAAGTCAAATGTCATGTAATATGTCATGGAAAGTGTCAATTGTCATGACAAATGTAAAGTAAACTGTCAATTGGCATGACAAATATAAACTAAATTGTCAATTGTCAAGCAAATTGTATCCAAATCTTATGGGTTATTTTTAAATCTTATGTTTTGTATCCAAATTATGTTGTTGTTGAATCTAAATCTTATGTGAACATTTGAAAACAAAAACATAAGATTTGGATACAAGAGACACCATGGATACAAAAACACAAGATAAGGATACACAATTTACACTTTGCATGACATTTGTCATAACAATTGCCACTTTGCTTGAAATTTGTCATGACACTTGATATTTTGCATGACAATGGACACTTTGCATGACATTTTACAAATGTGCCCAGCACACTCCAGTAGTCCTACTGACAATAATTGTAACTTTACACTTGCAGCTAGCTAACAATACCTACTGCATGCAACTGTTGAAAGATAATGGAAAAATTTGCCACAGGTTTTTCATGTACAGGTCTAATTATAACATTTGTCTGGCCTTGCATGCATGATTTAGATTTTTTGTAAAATTTTTGTACAATTTTTGTAAAATGGTGTCATTTTATTTTATTAATGACTTTTGGGAATAAATTAAAATAAAATAGAATGAAACAAGAATAAAATTAAAATAAAATAAAATTTTTATACAATTTTTATACAATTTTACTAAAATGAATTTTTATAAAACCAACCCTGTTCACAACTCACAAACACGCTGGTCAACTCTCATTTGTATATCGCAACAATTTTCAGTTCGTAGACAGATCGAAGCCAGAATATGAAGTATTTTTGCGAGCTGAGGATTTCGAGAATGCGAGAAACCCGCCGGAAGAATTCAAGCGGATGCCGAACATCGTCAACTTTGATTTGATGTATTCAGCGGACAAATTCCAAGGGGACATTTCGAATCCTGGCCTGACGGCGGAAACTATGCCGATGTTCATGAGGGGTGGCGGCCATATGCATGCTGATCCTGGCGGCAGCATGTACAGGAACGCACTCCGAGATAGGTACAAGCTGTGGCCGAACAACAGAGTGCCCTACGCCATTTCAAGCTACTACGATGCCAAACAGTGAGGAGTTACGTATTTCTTCTAGTAGATGGGCGGGTCTCCAATAGAAGGGCGTCTCCAATAGAAGGTACACTTTTTCGACCTTTTGTCACCACGAAATAAATGGAAGGGCGATCTGTAATAGAAGGTACACAAAGGACTGGAATTATGCCAAATGCATAAAAAATACAAAATATTAAAGGAGGTTGTGATTTAGTGGCTTTGGCTCATTGATATTGTGCTATTTTAACATCAAATGTTGAATGGATTCTTTGTATCGCCATTCTGTGAACTGTCTGTGACGTAACACTTTGAAAAACCTTGGCAGAACTTGAAAAAGACTGGCTGAAAAGTTGACGAACAAAATAGAAGGGCAGTCTTTAATAGAAGGGCGGGTGAAAAAGTTGATGAAAAAAGATAGAAGGGCACCTTTCTATTAGAAGAAATACGGTATATGAAACAGAATGAACGACTTTAGGTAAAACGCTTTACATGCCATCATAACAGCAACTATCATCTAGTCAAAGGACATTTCATCATACAAAATCGGAGAGTTATAATTCCGTCGTGAATAGAGCTAACACAAAACTTGTGTCCCACCCGGATGCTCAGAATTGAAAAAGAAAACAATATTAAACGAAAAATGGACATTTCTCCGCGTCTGTGCGTGCCACTGTGCAGTTACCTAACACAACAAATGGGGTACCTATATTTACACTACCATGCAGAATATAGTTGGGACTTTATTTTTTGCTGCATCACTAACATTGTCAAATTTCAAAATGATGAATGTGCAAAACATTTGGACATCATAAATATGTGGGTACCCTGGGGGGTTAGCTACATGTGCCCGGGATGACCGTCCCTTGGGATTACCGTATATCCTCGAATAAGACCCCCCCTTGAATAACTCCCCACCCTTGAATAACTCCCCCCTCAAAAACACTGACGAAAAAATAACTCCCTCCCTTGAATAACTCCCCACCCTTGAATAACTCCCCCCTCTGTGATGAGTGGAGAGGATACTGGAACAAGTGAAAAAAACGAAATGCAAATGCAGTGCAGTGTGTGAGACAAAAAATACAAAGGATGATAGCATACGGCAGCGAAAGCAGATGCACAGTGTGTATTACGCAGTGTATACACACCTATCTACCTGCAAGTTTTCCTGGAAGTTATGAGGAAAAAATAATCTCCCTTGAATAACTCCCCACCCTTGATTAACTCCCCCCTCAAAAACTTTGATGAAAAAATAACTCCCCGGGGGACTTATTCGAGGATATACGGTATATGTGCATAATATTCTTAGTGTAGCAGCATAATTCACTCAGTTCGTTTGTGTCTCAGAATATTTGGGACTTTTCTTGTTTTGGACAGTAGCTGCCCAGTATATTATTTTATAGTCCTATGTTCCAATTCCTTCCAATCCAATTCCTATGTTCATTGATAAACAAAGTTTTCAATATGGCAACTGCTTGCCTGCATCACTCAGCTCTGCGTGCAGCAAGGAACATTCTAAGCATGAACAGCAGAAGGTGGGTCAAATCAAGATACAGATCACACATCATTTAGCCAACCTCAAAAATGGAATATTCAGGTTGTCCCGATTATTTTAAGCGTTGAATGAGCCAAATCGGCCCAGAAATGGTCAAGTTATTAAGCTTCAAACTCAATAATCCAGATTGGCCTTTTTTTCAACCACCTTTTTATAGACCCCCTTTAGCATTGAAAAAAAATTGCTGATTTTGAGAAAATATAATTAAATATTATCTCAGAAAATCTCCGAAGAAAAAAATATAATTAAATCTCTTGGGTCATTTTCAAAAATATAATTAAATCTCTGAGGAAATCTCTTGCACTTCAAAAAACTTCATACAATATCTCAACTTGAATTAAAATTTGATCGATAATTCAAGGTGTTTGAACCATTTAGAGTAGATACATACAAAGCATGTTATGTGTTGTGTAAGCTGTTCATTCCCAATTTCAAATGATAACAACATATTGTCTACTACCATCTGAATTCTGAATAATCAACAAAAATATAATTAAGGTACATTTTTCCTCACGATAGAATACTGTATATCCTAAAATAAGATCCTAGGGGAGCTATTTATGTCAGAGATTTGATGGGGAAGTTATTGAAGGGGGATGAGTTATTTGAGGGGGGATCTTATTCGACAATATATGGTACATTACTTTCACGTGTGATGATCCCCACAGAATTTATTGGTTGACTTTTTCCACCAAATTTTAGTAATTATATTTGCAAAGCATGCAGGCAATAGTATAGTTATTAAAACATTTTTATGTTTGCTC
Organism: Sphaerolaimus hirsutus; assembly: GCA_964036195.1. Classification (NCBI taxonomy): domain Eukaryota; kingdom Metazoa; phylum Nematoda; class Chromadorea; order Monhysterida; family Sphaerolaimidae; genus Sphaerolaimus; species Sphaerolaimus hirsutus. The sequence goes on along the minus strand of OZ038454.1, from coordinate 20,395,202 downwards.
AAAATGCATATATTTGAGTACCAAGAATCTGGGAAGCAAAAAAAGTGTGGTGGACCCCTAGCCTACTGCTTCTCTATAGGGAAAAGTCCCAACTATTCTGCATGATAGTGTATTACCGTACCGTATTACTTCGAATTACCGTATTACCTCGAATTAACCCCCCCCCCTTGAATTACCCCCCCCCCTTCGAATAACCCCCCCCCCCCCTCAAACTGGGCTGGGGAAGTAATAACCCCCCCTCGAAATACCCCCCATGGAATGAAGTACCTACATCATGTATGCAATGTAAATACATGATGTATTTTTTGCGACCAAAGTGTATCGCAACTACACATAGAGACTAGTTTGTGTAGCGATGCACATTGATACTTCCTAATATGTCCTGTTTGAACGCACTTATTACCTGTTTTGGGTACGAAAATGCTTACTCCTTAGTACAATACTTACGAAAATTTCTGACGAAATAATAAAACCCCCCTCGAATAAACCCCCCCCCCTCGAATTAACCCCCTCAAATTTTGCTGGCGAAAAAAATAAATCCCCACGGGGGTATTTCGAGGTAATACGGTATAAACACTGTTTAACCTAACAATTTATTGTTTTTAACGTGTGTTTGCATTTCCAGAATCACAAACCGCAGTTTTGTCATCTACGTTCTCTGTACACTCAATTTGGAGGGGGGTATTTCGAGGGGGACTTATAAATTCATAATGGCCATTTTGAGGGGGGGGGGGTTATTTCGAGACGGGGGTATTTCGAGGGAGGGGTATCTCGAGGAAATGCTGTATATACTCTACGTTTTCTGTACTCAGGGCTGAGTAAAAATACTTCATGTTCACATTTACTTTAAAAGTTCAGTACCTACAACAACTCTGAATGGAGCCATTACGCAGGCGGTCCCTAATCGCAGCTGCCATGGAAGAGTACGAGCAGCGAACTTGCTTAAAGTTCGTGCCCAAGTCAAGTTCGGACACAGATTACATTTACATCAAGCCGGTTGAGAACTGCGCTTCGTATGTTGGAAAAAGGGGCGGCAGGCAGATCGTGTCGCTTGTACCTGGATGCTTCAAGATAGGCATCATCATACACGAGCTCATGCACGCCGTTGGCTTCTTCCATGAACAGGCCAGAACGGACAGGGACCAGTACGTGACAATTCTATGGGACAATATCCTGCCGGATGAGAAACGTGAGAAATGCAGTAGTTAAAATACTGGTACTTTTAGAAAACAAAGATGTAAATGTAACACAATATGCCATATTTCCTCGAATTACCCCCCGGAAGGGGGGGGGTTGATTCTTCCAGAGTGGAAATTTTAAGGGGGGTTAAACTAAGGGGGGATTCGAGGGGGTTTATTATTTCACAAGAATTTTATTTAACTTTTGAACTTTAGAACTAGAACTTTTGAACTCCGCTCAGCTTTCTATCTATCCCTCCCAAATCGGCAGCTATCTAATTCGAAGCGATTTTTAAGGTATTTTGTCCCAATTTGAGGATATACGCAGTTTTTTGCACTAATTTTCACGCAGTTTCATTCATCAAGTAGAGGGACAGCTTTGTGTATTGAGCATCCAGTTCGATCCATATACAACGTACCATGTAACTTTAAACGTTGATGTAAATACATGGCTAATTGTAAATCGGACGAGAAATTTTTGGCGCTGACCCTATTGGCGCTTGGCGCCATTGTCCTCTGGCGCCATTGGCGCTTGGCACGGTCTGGTACGGCCTGGAAAAGCGCCATGGCGCTTTTGGCGCTTGGCGCTAAAATCGTTTGGCGCCATTGGCGCCTGTCGCCGCAATGTGAAACTCTGGCGCTTTTCACATCACTAGTTCTGCGTTTCCCGGATCACTAACTGCATTACGTTCTCTATACAGTAAATGGGGGGGGGTATTTCGAGGGGGGTTTATAAGTTCATAGTGCCAATTTTGAGGGGGGTATTTCGTGCGGGGGGGGGGGTATTTCGAGGAAATACGGTAGATGGTAAATTTTTTTAATTGTTTTTATCGTGTGTTCTGCTTTTGCCCGGATAACAAACCGCAAATTGCTCGTTTACGTTCTTTTTTTTACGTAGCCAGGGGGGTTGGGCGGATTTATTTTTATAAAAAAAATAATATATAAATCTCCCGTGATTTTTGAATCGTTATCTATATAGGTACACCCCGCAGACAATTTCCACGGCTTTACAACAGAAACGGTCCAAGACTTGGGAAAGTATGACTATGGTCGGTTTTTCGCCCAGTTTTCGCCTTGTAAAACTGAGAAAACACAGAAAGATGTGGCGACCCACTCAGGCTCGCTGATGCACTACGGCCCGTACGCATTCAGCATCAACTTCAGGCAGACCATAGTGCCCAAGAAGTCCGGCGCGTATATAGGGCAGCGCGATGGATTCAGCGAAGGCGATGTGATGAAAATCAACACGCTTTACAATTGCGAACCCAAAGGTAAGTCTGCGCAGACACAGACAACCGGTACTGCGACGAAACAGCGGGTAAAAGCGATAATAATACTTATTGGGCTGTCGGGAAAGTTTTTATTGAATCCGGCTCGTCTCCCATTGGATCGTCCTGGATTGTGAGGTTTCGGTCAGGGTATATAAGCGGGGTCGGAATAAGTTCCAACGCACAACAAAAATGTGTCGCGCAGTTTTTGCGTGACACAAGTTTGTTGCACAGGTAGTGATGGAATGGCGCCATGGCGCTGGCGCCATTTAAGACGCCAAAGGGTGTTGTGCCATGGCACCACCTGTACACGACACACATTTTTATGCACAACAGAAGTTTGTTGTGCAGGAGATAATGCTGCTGATGGAATGCCGCAATAGCCTAAAATGGTGCTAGCAGAATTGGCCCCATTCCATCACTACCTGCGCAACAAATTTGTGTCGCGCAAAAACTGCACGACACAATTGTGTTGTGCGTTGGAAATTCCTGTGAGCCATATAAGCGGGAATTACAAATCAACATACAATGCAAAAAAAATATTTACCGCAAAATTGATTACATAAAAGTGGATGATAATACAGTTCTTCAACTTGATGTTCCCAACTTATTTTACACCGAAATTTGATTGATAAATCAAAAACTCAGGAAACGGTGGACCGTGCATGCGGAGCTTTTTAACATTATTAATTAGTATTGGATGCACTTTTATGTTATCAATTTCGCTGTAAAATTTCACGCTTGAATCAATTCCAGCTTATATACACCGGTTAAAGCCCACTTATATACACCGGTCCAGAACGATCCAATGCGAGACGACCAGGAAATAGAAAAAACTTTCCGGTCAGCAAAATATTAGGTTGTAAACTAATAAAGTGTCTTTTTTTGCCATCTCATACAAATATACATTTGTGCTTTCCATTCTTTTGTACGTCAGCCGATTTTGATGCCATTCGAGTATGTTTGGGTTTCGGGTCTGGGCTATGAAGAAATGTTTTTGTTTGCTCGAATAATCCCCCAGTCCCGAGATAAGAGGGGTCTATAAAAAGGTGGTCATTTTACATGGCCAATATGCACATTGACTTTGAAGCTTAATAACTCACCCATTTCTGGGCCGATTCGGATCGTTCAAAACTTAAAATAATCAGGACAACCTGCAGATTCAATTTTTGTAGTCAAATTAGTGATGTCTTGATTCCGTATGCCGTTTCGACCCGGTTTTTTGAACATGAAAAATAATCGTATTTGTAATTTTTCAAGACGTGTTTTTTGAAGGTGCTATCATATAACATAGACAAAAAGAATAAATCTGGCCCAAAAATTATTTCAATATCTATCTCCAGTCCAAAGTTATATCACTTTAAACATTCGCCTCCCAACAATAAATAGAAAAATCTGCATGATGAGCAATGCATGTAACTTCAGAAATCCATATCTCGGCCATTTCTCAGCCGATTTCCACCAATAAACACTCAAAATGATCAGAAATACCTGAAAGTTTCATTTTTATGCTCAGGTTATCTGTATTCATCGTTATTGATTAGTTATTTACATGTATGTGAGGCGGAAGTTTAAAGTTCTATTACTTTGGAAAGAGATATTGAAATAATTTTTTTTGGTATATGAATCCCCATTGTCTAAAGTATATGATAGGATGTTCAGAAAAAAATATTTTTGGTGTTTGATAACTGGGTCAAATCGGCATACGGAATGTAGACATCACTAATCCGACCACAAAAATAGAATCTACAGGTTGTGCCGATCATTTTAAGTGTTGAACGATCCAAATTGGCCCAGAAATAGCTGAGTTATTAAGCTTCAAATTCAATGTGCACATTGGCCACGTAAATGACCACCTTTTTATAGACCCGCCTTATCTCGGGACTGGGGAATTATTCGAGCAAACAAAAACATTGCTTCATAGCCCAGACCCCAAACCCGAACATACTCAAATAGCATCAAAATCGGTCGACGTACAACATAATGTGGGATGCACGAATGTATATTTGTGTGAAATCGAAAAAAGACACTTTATCAGTTTACAACCTAATACGTACCTAATTGCTTAGGTATTTTCAATGATATTCAGCGAATACATCCCCAACCCCAGTGAAGCACTGTTGTTAATGCGTCTTTAGTCTTACTCAAAAAGTACGCATACCGAAGTACCGAGTAAATACGCATATGCATACTTTGAAAAAGTATGTAGTCGCCTTTATGTTTACTTTTAGAGAGTACTCGAGTAATACAACATTTTTTCTAGTACAGAAAAAGTATATATTTTACCATTATATTTTACCCATTTTTGGAATGGTAACCATTAATTAACTTCCTTTTCATAAAGAACACTCCTTATAGAAAGAAAAACCATTTTGTTGTTGAAATCTTCATAATGCTCCCTTCTATTTACATATTCCAGCAACAAAGGGTAATTTTACTCATTTTTACACTTACCTGAGAAAAATACTCATATTTATGCTTTTTTGAAAAGAGTGTTTTACTCTCACTTACTCACGAGTAATAATACCGCAGTTCCTCGAATTACCCCCCGGGGGGGGAGGTATTTTTTCAGTGTGGAAATTTTGAGGGGTGTAATAAGTATGATTTGATTTGATTTAGTTTCTGGATTTCCCAGAAACATTCATTTATTGTGCCCTTTTGTATCCTATCGCGACGCAATTTAAATGTGTTATTGCGGTCGGGTGGGACACTCGTCCACTCGACTGCCTCTGCTCAACTTCATAAACTCGCTGCTCGATCAACTCGACCCCCTTAGAACTCTGTCTACACGCTTCTTCGATCCTGTCCCGTGCGACAGGACTTCTTCTATTTCAGCGCGGGCTACGGCGGGGGCCGCAGTGTCGTGGGGGGGGGGGTATTTCGAGGGGGGTTATTATCTCGCCAGAAATTTTTTGAAATCCCAGTACTAAATTGTTGTCTGTAACGTATGCAGACATGGAAAAATGCAACAAAAACCACCAAAACAATGACTCTAAAGACTAATGTAAGCTTGTAGATGGCATAAATAACGATGGCAAACACTCCGGAAAAAAGTATTTAATTTTTTTAGTGTTTTTTCTCAAATGAATTTTCAAATTTTCCCCCACATTAATTTTAGAATTTAGAATTTTTATTTTCTAATCTTTCTGAGCAGTTTTCGAATCTTTTTGGGCAGCATTCGAATTTTTGGTTTAGTTTTTGAATGTATAAGAAAAAAGCATTTAATTTTAAAGCTTTTAACACAGAAATTGTAGAAAAATGGATCATTGAATATACACTTTTATCGGACCCATCCTAAACTAAATTTTAACTAACTTACGGACCATAGTTGTTAAAACATATTTACATTTACTAGATAAATACGGATACTCGAGTACTGCGTAAATATTTACGTCTACGTTTCCTCCCGAAAAAAATACCGGTACTCACTTACTCGCGTACTTTTTGAAAGTACGCGAATACAGAAAACGTATTTTTAACAGGCTTTTTATAGGCTTTTTCAAGGCATATAAAGAATATAAATGCTAAAAATAGGGACAAAATATCCAAAATAGCATAAAAATAGGCCAAAACACATTAAATAGTGTATTTGATGGTAAAAAAGTTTGAAAATTAGTGATTTTGGGTGAAAATTCGGGCAAAATTTCTAAAAATACCCGCTTTTACGTTTTCCTATGGACAAAAGTAATTTACTCACATTTACTCATGAGTAAAAGTAAAAAATAAATACTTTACGTTTTCTGTACTCACCTGTGAGTAAAAAATAAATACTTTACATTTATGTTTACTTTCAAAAAAGTTCAGTACTTTTAACAACTCTGTTACGGACCTCTCAATTGGGTAGGTATATATTTATAAATGTACCTAGGTATCTTCATGCAGCCACAACAACTCGACCCATACCAGAGTGTCGCGACGTGTACGAGGAGTGCTTAGTGAACTGGGTAGTGAGCGGAAATCCATGCACGGATCCCATACCCCGCGACTGGATGAAGAAGAACTGCAGAAAGACGTGTGGCTACTGCGAATCCAGTCCTGGCACACGTGAGTATCGGTATTTTATCGCAAACATCTAAACATTTTGGAAGTTTGACAAATAATCAAAAATTGGGGTACTGTATTTCCTCGAAATACCCCCTGGGGGGTTATTTTTTCATAGTTGAAATTTTGAGGGGGATATTATTTCGCCAGAAATTTCTTGAACTCGCAGTACTTATTTGTTGTGTGTAACATAAATATGCGGATGTAAAAAATGCAACAATAACTGCCATATAAACGAGTCTATTGACTTATAAATAGGTATACCTAAGTATTTGTGTCGATGGAATAAACCCTGTTCTAACGTAACACAGTCATTGTTTTAACGTGTGTTCTGCATTGCCTGGATAACATTTTGTGATTTACGTCTGTTTACACTCAATTGGGGGTGTTTCGAGAGGCAGGGGGGGGGGGGGTCCATTAATTCATAGTGGTCATTTCGAGGGGGTATTTGGAGGGGGTATTTCGAGGGGGTATTTCGAGGGGGGGGGTATTTTTTAAGAATTACTGTAAATTACATTGGGGTACATTGCGAGTCGTAATTTGCGACTCTAGCAGCACCAGACATGAGACCACCTGAAACCAGACTAGTGATGTAAAAGTGCCATGGCACTAGCGCTTGGCGCTAGCGCCAAAGCAAAAAGCGCCATGGCGCTTTTGGCGCTAGTTTGCTGTGGCGCCATTGGCGCTTGGCGCCATGACCATGAAAAGCGCCATGGCGCTTTTGGCGCTTGGCGCTATTTTTGACCGGCGCCAGGAACAAAATGTCTGGTGCTGGCGCTTTTGGCGCTTGGCGCCATTTTGCTCTGGCTCCATTGGCCCTTGGCGTTAGGGGTCAGAAAAGCGCCATGGCGCTTTTGGCGTTTGGCGCGAAAGTTCTGGCGCTTTTCACATCACTAAACCAGACACCAGCATGCTATTTCACGCAGCCACAACTTCCCGGCCCACGACCGCGCGCCCACCAGTACGCACCACGAAGACCACACCCCGGCACACATGGGGTAACCTAGAATAATACCTAGATGCTCGCGACGCATTGTGCCTGCGCACACTAGTTTTCACACGAAATTCCGAAAACTTACAAATCAGCTTAGAACTCATTTGAGTTTTCTACAATGAGGTGGCCGTCAACTACAGTTGACGGATATTGAAAATGACACATTGTGGAAAACTCAAACACGTTCAAAGCTCATTTATGAGTTTTCGAAATTTCGCGTGACAACTAGTGTGGCGCAAGGGCCATTCGCATTTTTACGCTGCTTGTCTGCATGTATATATTTTTGTACCATATTGCGGCCACACACATTAGTACACCATCGAAAGTAGGGAAACTAATAAATCTGTTTCGAACGCGTTTGAGTTTAGCACAATGAACTATTTTTCATCGCCGTCAACAGTAGTTGAGAGATTTCTCATTGTGATAAACTCAAATATGTGCTCAACAGATGTATGTGTTTCCCAAGTTTCGGTATTGTACTATTACCTCTAATGTAAGCTTCCCTCTAATGGGAGGTATAACTTTTGGTATACCACCTGGCGGCAAACCCAAGCCCTGTAAAGTGTAATATAAAGTGCCAAATGTAAAGTCAAATGTCAAATGCTAAGTAGTGTCAAATGTCAAGTCAAATGCAAAATTAAGTGTCGATTGTCATGCAAAGTGTCAAATGTAAAGTAAAGTGTCAATTGTGTATCCAAATCGTTTTTTTGGTATTGAAATCTTATGTCAAACAATAAGACGTGGATACAAAAACACAAGATTTGGATACGAAAAAATATGATTTGGATACACAATTGACACTTTACATTTTACACTTTACTTTACACTTTACAGGGCCTGGGACTGCCCCCCAAACGTAAACACACTATGCAAATAACTGGACGCAGCCACTACCCGGCGTCCAATATGGCCCGAGGGGCCGGCCACCGCCAGGCCTACGGCATCCACGCATCGACCCACAGAAATCAGGATATTCTGGCCCTCGACCACCGCCAGGCCTACGGCATCCACGCATCGACCCACAGAAATCAGGATATTCTGGCCCTCGACCACCCGCAAACTACTCGGCAGGTAAAAACTATGCGGCGATAAATTGTGGACGCGAGCATGTATTATTGCTTGATAAAAGAACTTGAACCTTTAAATGTGATTTGTGCAAAATGAATGTTTTTTTTTGGATTTATCGACTTTTATAAGTCACCCTCAAACATCGACATATGAACAACTGTGGTTGGGTTTCCACAGAAGCGTAGGGACCGACTGAAATTCTGAAGACCGACGGAAATTAGTGGGTTTGTAACAATAGCGACACCGCATCACTCAGTGACACTGCATGCAATAGCGTCAAATGCCCTATATATGACTCTTCATCCCAACAGGAAATCTACCGTATTTCATCGAAATATCCCCTGGAATTCCCCCCCCTCCCTCAACATGACCACTATGAATTACCTCACAAGTACGTTAAGTACGTTACACACAACAAATTAGTACTGCAAGTTCAAGAAATTTCTAGCGAAATAATAAACACCCCTCGAAATACCCCCTCCGTTTAGCCCTCAAAATTTCCACTCTGAAAAATAAACCCACGGGGGTAATTCAAGAAAATACGATAATTGTTTGTGTATTGATGTTATAAGAAAATATAAAAATCACTACACGCAACTTCAACACAAAAGAAGCCCAGCAAGCCTTTCACAATTGAAAATTCATCGGCGCGCAGCAGACCAGAGTTGTTAGAATTACTGAACTTTTTTAAAAGTATATTAAACGTAAAGTATTTTTATTTTACTCACCATAAAGTATAGAAAACGTAAAATACTTTTTTTTACTTGTACTTACGCGTAGATGTGGGTACTTTTCTAGTGAGTGTAGAAATGACTAGTTTTCCTCGTAGAATATGTAAAAATGGCTCTTTTTCATACGTGTACAGCAAAACGTATGTTTTTCTATAAGCAAATTATAGATAAAAAAGTTTTCAAAGTCTCTTTTTTCTAGGAGATAAAAATCGTCGCCCTCCCGACCCGACTCGTTTCCACTCCTATTGTTTCCACAACCCGACTCGATTTGGCAGCGATTTTTTATTTTTTAAAGCACTACCCTCGCGTATCCTAAATATATGAAGGGTGTGCTTCTAAAAGTACTGATCTACAAATTTATCAAATCTGAATTAGGACCATTTTTGGGGTCCCCATAAACATGCGCTTCAAAAAAATATATAATATGTGGGGGGTGCGAAATTCAATTTTGAGATATGGGGGGTCAAAAAAAGCAAAAAAATCGCAAAATACGGTTTTTGAAATTTTAAAAGTACCGATCTACAAGCTTTTTCAGCTTTTGTGTCTTTAAAAGTACCGATCTACACACTTTTTTCAAAATTGTTCTTTTAAATGTACCGATCTGCACATTATTTTTTGTGCTTCTAAAAGTACCGATGTCAGATCGGCGTCCGATTGAGCAAAAACTCATTTTGTGCTTTTTTATTATGGGTAAAAGTACCGATCTACAGCTGTCTGATTTTGTGCTTAAAAAAATACCGATCTACGTGTCTACGTCTAAATGTACTGTACTACAAAAAAAATAATTCACTAAATTTTATATAGCTAGTGTTATGTGTATAATCAATGATTATACCCATGCATGTGGATACCCAACAATATGGCCGAAATACCCATACCCAAAATTCCCATACCCAATACCCATGTATGGGTATTGCATACTCCAAACTTTCTATTGCGATTATCTCAAAATCGATTTTTTGTAGATCGGTACTTTTAGAAGCACACCCTTCATATGCAACAGAACCACTTCTGTAGATACATAGCAGTGTAATCACTTCAGAAAATTCAATCTGGGACATATTTATAAAATACATTTTCCGTACGCGTATGCTTTGAAAATGTACGCGTACAAGTGCGTACAGTATTTTTTTTAAAAGTATACGTAAATGTATTTACCGCGTACGCGTATTTTTCGAGTAAACGTATGTACCTTTTAACAACTTTGCAGCCCACTTCCCGGCCGCCCGACACCAGCTCCGACTTGGTGCACAGACAGCCAGGTGCCAATCCCAGACCCTGTAAAAAGCCGTGTCAAATATCAAATGTCATGCAAAGTGTCAAAAATCATGGAAAATGCTCGTTGCCATTTTGCTGGGCATTTTCCATGACTTTTGACACTTTGCATGACATTTGACATTTTACACGGCTTTTTACAGGGTCAGGGAGTGCCCCCCTGACCAAATCCTACTGCAGCACGTATAGGGACATGAACTGGTGCAAGTCCAGTTTCGTACGCAAAAGATGCCGCAAAACGTGTGATCTATGCGGAATTGAGAAGCTTCACGCTGCCGTGATGCGGAAGTGACGTCGGCGGAAAATTGTGTGGATTGATTTTGAGTGATTTCAAGTTTCTGCGCGATGAGGGTAGATAGATATTTAGCAGTGTCGAATTACATTGGCTTATATATATAAGGATCGCCATGGTCAAAAAAAGCGGATCATATTGCATGCAGACATTGTCGAAAAACATAAATGACCAGTTTTTATCACAGCCATTTCTCAACTGAATTCGTCATTCAGCATAAATTCTCATAAAATATGATGATTAGGTACATCTCTGAGCCATAAAAGTCATTACATACATGGGTATGATGACCAAAAATGGATTACCTTACAAAAGATGTTGTAACTTTGGTTGGTGGGTAACGATAATAGGTAATTTATTGAGAAGTGGCTGCGATAAAAGTAACTCGTGGTGCCGGTTCCGCAAGTGGACAAGTTAAGAGTTCAAACATAAGAGTTGTGTAAAATCACAAATGGCGAGTTAAGAGTAAAGTTAAAGTTTAAGATAAAAGTTAAAATTTAAGAGTTGAGTTAAATGTTAAGAGATGAGTAAAAGGTTTAAAGTTGGGTTAAGAGTTGAGAAAAGGTTAAAAGGTGAGTCACCATTTGTAATTTTACTCAACTCTTATGTTTGGACTCTTAACTTATCCACTTGCGGAACTGGCCCCTGGAAAAAAACTACCGACTGTAAGATTTCCACTAGTTTCAGCAAATTTCTGCGATAACTTTGAGCATGGTGATCCTGATAACATGTGTAATGAAGCCACCGAAATGATGACCTCGATCCATAATGATACCCTGTTTAATGGTGAATTTTTCCGGCTCGAACTTTATTGCAGTTAGATTTGCAATCATGGCAGTTTTAGTTAATTAGAATAATTGAGCAAGGCAATAAAGAATGATATATTTGAATGCAGCATAAATTTCTAAGTATAAAACATGTCAAGTAGTCATAATTATAAAGTGTTCAGGAGGTAAATACAATTAGATAATTTCACATGCAGGGCTGTAGTTTAACTATGTAAAGTCAACTGTTGTGTTTTAGCTAGCTGGGAGACATTTTCTCTTTCCAGGTACTGCAGGGGTCTCCAGGATTTTGGCCCTCGCGGGGGCTGGATAGATAGCAAATCGCTCCTCCGGAAAGATAGATAACTGAAAAAATTTTCTGGGGGGGGCTTGGGGGGCAAAATATATAGGCTTTTTCAGTGCATTGAAGGCCGCAATGGGAAAAAAACGCTGATAATCAGTTAAAAGTGGCCAAAAGTAGGTTTAAAATTGCTAAAAACAGGCATATAGCCGGATAGCACGATTTTGAAGGTGAAAAACGCTAAAAAGGTGCAAAAATGAGTGATTTTGAGCGAAAATTGGGGCAAAATTTCTCAAAAACCACTCCAGGTAGATAGATAGCTGAGCGATTTAGGGGGGGTCTTTGGGGGTAGTAGGCAAAAATTTTGCCTCGGGATAGATAGATAGCTGAGCGGCCTCCGGGATAGATAGATAGCTGGCGGATTTGGGGGGGGGCAGCCCCCCCCCAGCCCCCCCCCCCTAGGAGACCCCTGAGGTACTGGGTTAATGCAAGCAGTGTTCTACATAAAATACTTGGTAAATATGATGTAATAATCACATAAAAGTGTATCTTATACCTAGAAAAGTAAACATATTCTGAATCAGGAGTAAATTCAGAGTTGAATGAGTGTGATATCAAATCCATTTCGACGTACATCTGATTGTAAAGGCGTTTACACCAGAGTTGTTAAAATACCGGTATTTTTGGAAAGCGTAAGTGTAAGCGTAAATACACTTTCCAAATTTTGATTATGTATACTGTAAGCGCTTTTTTAAATACCTAGGAAAGCGTAAAAAAAGCGTAAGCGTAAAAATTTGTTTAGAAAGTTCTCTTGCTGTTGAGCATCGGACGGAATACACCCTTGCTTTCACTTTTAGATTATATTAGAGGGCTTATTAAATGTATGGACATCGAATTGGACATGGTGTAAAGGTAATCACCTTCCTCACGGGACAAATTAAATTTGTCATGTGACCAACTTTTTTCACTATACGGAAATATAGTGGTTTAAATACAAGGAGGTATCCAAAAGAACCCTGAACTAAGGTATTGGTGCGGAAATTTTGTAGGCACGCTTAGTTCACAAAGATGCACATGCTAACCAGGTTTTTCTCAAAATCCATGGATGATAAAATTACATGTTGTTTGAAATTAGATCTCATCAAAACATTGCATAACAACAAAGGGGGGTCACGTGAAGTAAGCTTTGATATTAAAATATGTGGAAATCACTTATAAACAGAGTCAGAAAAACGTATTTACGTTTACCCGAAATACCCGGTTATTCGGGTATTTATACTTACGTTTACGTTTACGTTTTCCAAAAATACCATTACGTTTTGTTACGTTTTCCTCACCAAAATACCCGGGTACTGGGGAGAACGTAAAAAAACTTGTGATCATTCATACATGCACATGTTCAAATGGGCCACACCACCTGCAGCCAACAATATTCTTGTGTTTTTGCATAAACGTAAATATTTAACATAAACGTAAAAAGTGACTGCACGCTTGCACTTACACATGAAATACTGGGTAGATATTCATAAATGTGTTCAAATGCTGAACACTTTTTGTTTGTCTGTGTAGCCTTGTCGTTATAATTTTTTTTGTGATGAATTCTGACGACGCACTTGCAACAACTGTGCAAAGCACACGTTTTGAAACTGGCAGGGCGAGTGCAAGCTCTGGTGCCAATCCCAGACTCTGTAAGATGCCCTGTAAAATGTAAAATTTCATGCAAATGTCAAAACTTATGTAAAATGCTCAGCAAAATGGCAAAGATTCGCCACCTTCCCGGGCATTTTGCATAACTTTAGACACTTTGCATGTCATTTGACATTTTCAAGGCATTTTACAGGGTCTGGGACTCCCCCAGAATCACCAGCGTAGTTGGATTTCGCCACACTTAAAACAGAAAGTGGTGCAGATGGAGCGATTTACCCATCTAAAGGTGAAAATAATGGTATTTTCCAAATCACAATGGCAAACACTGTGTGTAAGTAAAAATTTTACGTTTACGTTTCTTTTTACGTATTCCTTGGTATTTTAAAAATACCTTACATTTGAGTATTTATACTTTTGATTTGGAAAAGGTATTTACGTTTATGTTTACGTTTTCCAAAAATACCAGTATTTGCACAACTCTGCTTATAAATACAACTTTTGTGATTTGCAAAATTTCTATTTTTCAGAGTTGTTAGAATTACTGAACTTTTTTAAAAGTATATGTAAACGTAAAGTATTTTTTTCCACTCACCACAAAGTATAGAAAACATAAAATACTTTTTATTTACTCGTACGTATGCGTAAATGTGGGTACTCTTCTTGTGAGTGTAGAAACAACTACTTTTCTTCATAGAATATGTAAAAGTGGGCACGTTTATACGTGTGCAGCACAACGTATGTTTTTCTATAAGCAAATGTCAGATAAATTGTTTTCAAGGTCTCTTTATTCTAGGAGATAAAAATCATCGCACTCACGACTCATAGCACATAGTTTATCGGCTAGCGTGATAGTGAGAAATCACACAAAGTAAATATTCATTTAGGCACTGCGCAATGGGCTGCCTGGCATTCACACCACTGTCTACCATATATGCCTGTGTATTAATCTTAAACTATGGTAATGGGCACTGTATCGAGTCCATTTGTAGTGGTGTCCATGCCCACGGAACAGAGATGTAGAGGGAGATGGGGAAATGGGCACTTGCGCACAAACTTTTTGCAAACTGCATACAAAATGGTCATTCAAAAGTTTCTAAAAGTGGCACCTTTTGTGTCTGTTTATTTTTCCGGGATAGGGATCGGGACTGGGGCATTTTTGGGGATCGGGATTGGGATTTTCAAAATCTCGGGATCGGGATTGGGATTGGCTTTTTCAAATTTTGGGATTGGGATCGGGATTGAAGTTGCGGGATCGGGATCATGATCGGGATCACAAAATCCCAAAATTTCTCAGGATTCAGGATCAGGATCGGGATCCCGTTTGAACCCTACTGAGCACCATAGATAAGGATTCCAAATCTCTATGGTGAAGGGTGCATTACAGAAAACTGCATGTGGGGTGAAACCAGCCTCCAGCAATCATAATGTTTCTGTTATTTATTTTTTATAAATTGACACATCATTGATATACTCGGAAGGACATCACACTTAGTATGAAAACCTACCATAACCCATCTGAATAATGGGCCAAAACTTTTACATTTTTTCACCGTAATATTTCGTTTTTACTATGAAATAATCAATTGCGAAATTTATCACAAAACTTTATTCATAAATTTATGGTAGGTTTTCATACCAGGTGTGCTGTCTGCCGAGCATAACAGATGTATTGTGTCATTTAAAGAGTGTTACAGAAGTTAAAATACTACGATCAAACTGTAGTTCCACAATGTCACAATGGAAATAATCAAATGGAACTACTTCCATGGTGCTATTTCACTACCAGATGCAACTGAAATTTGTTCACCTAAATACTGACACATTCTCAAATTTCACAAAATGTAACCATTTCCCCACATCGCATCAACAGCTGTTCAATGACAGTGTAGTGCAGATTGGTTGCAAACAGAAAGTAGAAAATCTGGTGCCAAACCTGCATGTCAACACCGGCCAAATGTGCCTGGTAAATAGATTTTCCATTTTTTTGCAAAAAAAAATGAAATTTTTGTGTCTTGAAATAATCCTACTGCAGGAAAATGTTGGCTATGCTGTTGACCAGCAACGTGGCAAATTCATCAAGTGGCTGTGCTGTGATTATGGCACATGTGATGACACTGACCAACTGACAAACAGTGGTAACATTTGGCCCCAGGGAAAAAGTAAACCATTTGACAAACATGTGAGCATTTAATTTACATTTTTTTCAAAATTTCTGACATAAATTTTATCTTTAAAATTCTGAATCTGTGTGAAAGCATACCACCAGTGACTGGCACAAATTACAAAAAGTTGGACCAAGGGATTAAATATGTCACTTGTCAGCCAAATGATATGTGTGTGCAGGTAAGGAATTGTCTATTTACATGCATTCATATACTAAGTACAACCACACAATACTACATATATTCTTACAGAGCATTGCCATGGATGACAGCAGCTCAGCCGTGCACCTGGTGACTGGCTGCAATTCCACACTGAAATCACTGCCCATTGACAAAGTGCCCGATGCATGCGAGAAGTATCCCCATGTGCTCCAGGTGACATCGTTTTATTGTGATTTGGAGCTGTGCCAAATGTGTTTGTACACGAAGAAGCAAAGAAGTGTGTGTGATGCACAACCAGAATCACAAAATTGCCAGTAAAGTCTCTACCACACACTTCACCTATTTTCACACATGCTTCACATGTTTTCAAAACTGTGTGAACTCACTTCTCTTGGCGCTTCCAATCACCTGACCACCATATACATCTGTTTGCCACTGCCATATTGAACACTGTGAGGTGAGTTCACACAAATTTTTTTGATGTGTGGAACTGCTAGCATGCTTGATGAAACATTGGAAAGTTCAGCATGATGGCACTTCACAACACTTAAACCACACAGCACTTTACAACCACTGCCCTACTTTTCTCTGTGAACATGCATATCTGTCTCATAGGCTGTTCCAAAGTTGTCTGGTGGTTTGCCATGTGCATCCAGCGCCAGCATAGATGCATCACTGAAGAAGCTAGCCAAATGTGTTAGTGGCCATGAACAGCTGCAGTGTGACGCCACCACTGGCACTGTGCCATTAGATACCACTGGAACTGGCACCGGGACAACCAGCGCGGAGACTACACCCACAACCACACCAGACTCTGCCCACTGCCATGTTGATGACTTTGTGAACACTGCTGTCTGCAGTGCTGCCATATTTTTCCTGGCATATGTGTGATGTGTGAGTGATGTTGTGAGATGGAAGTAAGCTGAAGTTAATATTTAAAAGATGTAGTTACAAGCAAAAAAAATTGTCTGCGGTTTATTTCTGCTGTAGGTTTTTTTCCTGAAAGAATTGACTTTCTTGAGATCAATGTATCCATCTTGAATGTGATATCATAATTTAGTAATAAAGTTTAAAGAAAGATTGAAAAATCAGCTGATGCAAAATCAAAAAAATTATCCATTATTTTTGGCGATTTTGGCCATGTGGGGATTGATTGAGGTTGCACGGGTTATATGAAGCGAATTTTCAGTGATCAGTTTCACCAAAAACCACATGTACTAGCTGATTGCAACATCAAATAAGTGCATAAGCAGTGTAAGTGCTTGTGCACTTGTGAATGTCACAAGCGGAGGTTTTGGTGTCACAAGTATAAATTTCACTGTCACATTGTGACATTCACAAGTGTGTATTGTACAAACGAGACTGAAAGCTCAAAATTGCTAAAATAACTTGTCTTCATAAATGGTAATCAGGCACTTAAGAATGAGAAATAGACAATAATTACCATAAATCCTGGAATACGACACCCTCGAATAACATCCCCCTTACATAACTCCCCCTTTGGTTACGTGAGGACAAAATAACTCCCCTTGAATGATCGCCCCCCCTTAAATAACTCCCCCAGTCAAATTTAAAGTCAAATATCAAATGTAAAGTAAAGTGTCAAATGTAAACTAAAGTTTAAAGTAAAGTGTCAAATGTTAAGTAAAATGCAAAGTCAAATGTCAATTGTCATGCAAAGTGTTAAATGTAAAGTCAAATGTAAAGTAAAGCGTCAATTGTGTATCCAAATCTTATTAATTGTATCCAAATTTTACCAAATCCATACAATGAATAAAGTGCAAGTTCTGGTAAAAAAATAACTCATCATTGAATAACATCCCCTCTTGCATAACATTCCCACTTGAATAACATTCCCCCTTGAATAACACCCCCCCTTGAATAACTCCCCCTCCAAAACTCCACTGGGGTCTTATTAAAGGTATGTGGAATAGCCACAAATACAAATTGGCTGAAATCTAATGAGATATACATACCTATATGTGTATCTGACTATAAATTCCCAATATGTAGGAAAATTCAAACATTTCCTGCCAGCAGAGTACCTATTACTGTTCCATTCTACATTTTTGAAATCGAATTACATCTCAAACTTCAATTATGGTGAAATCTTCTTGTTTTCAAGAGAACGGCACATGAAAGAAGCAAATAAAATCATTTCTCTCTACCTATTTAAATTTGATCAGATAAAGTCTTGTTTTGCACCATAGCTCGGTAAAAATGTGATGTTTGTTTGATAAGAAGGTGATTTTCAGTCAAGACAGAATTACGAGACACATAAACCATTGAAATATTTTTTTAATCATGAACAGCGTTAATTGTTGTTCGGCAACGTTTTTGAGAAAAACACTGATCTCCAGACGATTAAAATTACGTTGCAAAGTTAATGACTTCGATCACACTTTATAAGTTGCGGATTTACATACAAGCAGACAATCACTCGGTCTGAAAGACTGGCAAACATTGGTAGTTTATACTATATCTTAGAGGAAACAGAACTTAGTTTCGCTGCAGTGAAAAATAATGCCTTACAACTCAATATTCAACAGATGCCTTTCGAAGCAAAACGTATTACCATTTGGCGTTCTATTGGCAATTATTTGCCATGAATCGACATCCAGTCAGGTATTTTCAACTCATTTCACCGTTTTGAATTTCAAAACTCACAAACACGCCGATCAACTCACATTTTCATCGCAACAATTTCCAGTTCATAGACACATCGAAGCCAGAATATGAAGACTTTTTGCGAGCTGAGGATTTCGAGAATGCGAGAAACCCGCCGGAAGAATTCAAGCGGGTGCCGAACATCGTCAACTTTGATTTGATGTATTCAGCGGACAAATTCCAAGGGGACATTTCGAATCCGGGCCTGACGGCGGAAACTATGCCGATGTTCATGAGGGGTGGCGGCCATAAAAATGCTAATACGGGCGGCAGCATGTACAGGAACGCAGTCTATGATGGGCAGCTGTGGCCGAACAACAGAGTGCCCTACGCCATTTCAAGCGTCTACGGTGCCTACAAGTTAGACACGGACGTATCCAGGGGGGCGCCCCCCGAGTCTGCACCGCTCGGCATCTAAACCTGCATGGCATCTGGACCCGCGTGGCATGGATTTCTGCCTGCATGGCATCTAGACCCGCGTGGCATCTATCATCCCATAGATGCCAAGCGGGCTACATGCCTGCACATGCCATGCGGTCTCCATGCCGTGTGGGTGTAGATGCCAAGCGGGCTGAACCCCCCCCCCCCCCACACACCCACCAGACGGCCTCATGGCCTCTTTGCCTCATGGCGGGCTGTTGCGCGCCTGTGCATGCATGGTGTCCCAAAATGAATTCTGACAAAAAATGTTGTTTTTTCAAAAATTCATGCTGTACATTTACTTGCACAGCTGAAATATTTCTCGCTGAACCTGTCACACCTGCAACTTATTTTTATAGGAGTACACCTGTTTATCCAGTCCAGTGTATCATGTGCACAAAAAAAATGAACTCAAAATGTGTAAAAATTTCAATGTTTTTCCCAATGATTGTTTTCAGATGTCAAGTGTCTCTGAATTTTTTTGTTTAAATGCAAATATGAGTATTGTGTGAAATGGGGAAGAAGGCAAGTTTGGCCATATGCACTAAACTAGGAAACTAGGAATCCACTAATGAAGGCCACCCTGTAAATGAGTTAAAATTCCATGTGAACACTGCTGGAACTCAATGTTGAAAGCCACTTGAACAGGGTGGCCCAATACACATGGAAGTTTACAAAGCTGTTTCCAAAAATGATCAATCAATTTGAGTGTTGCCCCTTAACACTGAGGTATTTTACATGCATGGTGTTCCAAAATGCAATTCCCACGAAAAAAATGGCTTGATAAAAATTTATTCTAGTAGCCACTCTTACAGGGTTACTAAAGAATTGTATTTATGAATTTACATGGGCATGCATGTATCTACCCTTCTTCCCCATTTCAAATCGTACTCATATTTGCATTTAAATAAAAAAATTCAGAGACACTTGACATCTGAAAATAATAATTGGGAAAAAGAAATTTTTACACATTTTGAATTCATATTTTGTGTGCACATGATACACTGGACATGTAGACCCACCGTGCCCCATTGGCATCTGGCCCTACCCGCCCGTTTGGCATCTATGCCACAGTCCGCTTGGCATCCAGCATTGGATAGATGCCAAGCAGGTCTAGATGCCAAGCAGGCAGAAATCCATGCTATCCGGGTCCAGATGCCAAGCGGATTAGATGGCATTTAGGCCTGACCCGCGCCCCCCCCCCCTTTGCAGCGTGAGACTATAAAAATCAATGAAAATGCAACTTTCGCTATATATTTGCAATTTTGCACCGCATAAATGCAATGTATTAGGCTGTAAACTAAGTTTCTTATATTTTTTGAAATCTCATAGAAATGCACATTCCTGCATCCCATTTTGTTGTACATTGACCGATTTTGATGCCGTTCGAGTATGTTGGGGTTTTGGGTCTGGGCTATGCCGAACTGTCTTGGTTTGCTCGAATAATCCCCCAGTCCCGAGATAAGGGGGGTCTATAAAATGGTGGTCATTTTGCACGGATGATCTGCACATTGACTTTCAAGCTTAATAACTTGCCCATTTCTTTGCTGATTTGGATCATTCGACACTTAAAATTATCGGGACAACCTGAAGATTCCATTTTTGCGGTCGGATTAGTGATGCCTAAATTCCGTATGTCAATTTGACCCGGTTTTTGAACATGAAAAAAATAATTTTTTTTACATGCTATCATATACTTTTTTAACATGCTATCATATACTTTTTTTAACATGCTATCAACGAGAATTCATCTAAAACAAAAATGAGTTCAATATCTCTTTCCAATCAAAAGTTATAGCACTTTGAACTTTCACCTACCGCTCATAAAATAACCACATGAAGAACAGTGCATACATATAATCAGAACATAATAATGAAATCTACAGGTCATTGTGATCATTTTAAGCATTCATAGGTGAAAATCGGCAGAGAAATGGCCGAGATATAGAGTTTTGAATTTGCATGCTTTGTTATTCATGCAGAAATTTATATTTATGGTTTGGGGGTGCAAGTTTAAAGTCCTGTAACTTTTGACTGGAAAGAGATATTGAAACAATTTTTGGGCCAGATTTATTCTTTTTGTCTAAAGTATATGATAGCATGTTCAAAACAACCGTCTTTAAAAAGTATTATTACGACCATTTTTCATGTTTAAAGTTTTAACTTTTAACTGGTTCAAATCGGCATACGGAATTTAGACATCACTAATCTGACCGCAAAAATGGAATCTTCAGGCTGTTTCGATCATTTTAATTGTTGAATGATCTAAATCGACCCAGAAATGGCCAAGTTATGAAGCTTCAAACTCAACGTACAGATAATCTGTGCAAACTGACCACCATTTTATAGACCCCCCTTATCTCGGGACTGGGGGATTATACGAGCAAACCAAAACAATTCGGCATAGCGCAGACCCCAAACCCCAACATACTCGAAGGGCATCAAAATCGGCCAATGTACAACAGAATGGGACGCAGGAATGTGCATCTCTATGATATCGTAAAAAAATATAAGAAACTTAGTTTACACCCTAATATTATCCCTAGATTACTTCCTATAGAGACAAATTCTTGAAAATACACTCAATGGTGTATGTGTGTATGTACATTTACATACCTATACAGAGTTTGATAGCGCTAACCCCAACGCCAATGGCGCCATGGCGTGGCGCCTACCAATGGCGCCATTCCGTCACTCTGTAGGTAAAATTTTAGAGGAGAGAGCAGGTGCCGGTTCCGCAAGTGGACAAGTTAAGAGTTAAAAGTTAAGAGTTGAGTAAAATGACAAATGGCGAGTTAAGAGTAAAGTTAAAGTTTAAGAGAAAAGTTAAAGGTTAAGAGAAAAGTTAAAATTTAAGAGTTGAGTTAAAAGTTGAGTTAAATGTTAAGAGTTGAGTTAAAGGTTAAAAGTTGAGTTAAGAGTTGAGAGTTAAGAGACAAGTGGAAAATGATGGTAAAAAAATAAAAATGTGAATTTGGTATTGATACGGCTGTTCGCTGGCATGCTGCCAATGTTGTATGCACGACATTTGAAAATAACGTATCCAAAAAAATTATCGCTAAAAACAAAATCGCGGAACATTGTTTCAGAATGGCCGTGCGGGGACAAAATATGATTGAAGATCAGCGTATCGCGCTTCTGCAACGAATGACCCATTTGTCTTTTAAATCAACTTTTAACTCAACTTTTAACCTTTAACTCAACTTTTGACTCAACTTTTAACCTTTAACTCAACTCTTAACATTTAACTCAACTTTTGACTCAACTTTTAACCTTTAACTCAACTCTTAACATTTAACTCAACTTTTGACTCAACTTTTAACCTTTAACTCAACTCTTAACTTTTAACTCAACTTTTGACTAAACTTTTAACCTTTAACTCAACTCTTAACTTTTAACTCTTAACTTGTCTACTTGCGGAACTGGCCCCGGATCCCCTTCCCTGTTCGTGTGGCTCCGTGAACAAACAGCCCCCCGCCCCCCGCTCAAAAATTCTGGATATTTACATCCTGGAGGTGGCCCCGCCTCGGTGCTCATCTTTAACCGCGCATCTCTTCCGCAACCCGGTGCCCACATTTTCTCAGTGCCAGGATCATCCTAGATTTTGACTTTTCGGGGGTCGGATGGATAGCAACTCGCTCCTCCCCGGGGATAAAGATATTTAGCTGGAAAAGGTTTAAGGCAATTTAGGGGGGTTCAGCGGATAGTCGCCAAAAATCTTGCCTCCGGAGATAGAAAGATAGCTGAGCGACCTCCGGGATTAATAGATAGCTGGGCAGTTGGCGGGAGGGGGGGGGGTTAAGATTACTCATGAATAGTGATGGGAAAGCGCCATGACATTAGAGTCTCTGGTGCTAACGCCATAGGAGAAAGCGCTGTAGCTTTTTTTCTCGCGCTTTTCCATCACTAATCGCTACTCATAAATATGTTACGCAAATTGAACCACGGCGCAGTCGGTCCATGATCGCGGCTGCCATGATAGAGTACGAGCAGCGAACCTGCTTAAAGTTCGTGCCCAAGTCAAGTTCGGACACGGATTACATTTACATCAAGCCAGTTAAGGGCTGCTTTTCGGCTGTTGGAAAAAGGGGCGGCAGGCAGATCCTGTCGCTCACACCTGGATGCTTCAAGAAGGGCATCATCATACACGAGCTCATGCACGCGATTGGCTTTTGGCACGAACAGTCCAGGACGGACAGGGACCAGTATGTCACAATACTATGGGACAATATCCTGCCGGATAAGAAACGTGAGAAATGCAGTATTTTAGTTACTGACAACTTTTAGAACATAAATGCAAATAAAAATACCGCATATCCTCAAATAAGACCACAGGGGGTTTTTTCTTCAGAAGTTTTTCAGGGGAAGTTATTCAATGGAAGAGTTATTCGAGGGGAAGAGTTATTTTTTCAACAGAATTTTTAGTAAACCTCGTGATAAATTTATTTAATGAATCAGCTTAGGTACATTAGGTAGTCCCATAAACCTAAAAATCAGAATAAAAGTTCAACAATTCAAGCAATGAAATCAATGCTACACAGTGAGCATCAGTTACAAAAGAATGCACGGGCCACACATTTAGATTTACATAAAACATTTTACCCCTGTAATATCTTTCCCAACCTTCGGATAGGGGGGGGTTTCTCACCCTGCCAGAAGGATGAGTTACTCGAGGGGGCTTATTCAATTATGTACGGTACCATATTTTGGTAAATCAGCGTTTACACTGCTTTACCTCTACTTGCAGAATCCGTATTAGCGTCCCAAAAATGGGTCTTTCAAAAAATATAATTAAATTTAATCTCAGAATATCTATCTAAAAATAAAATCCCTATAAAAACACCTTCTTCTCATAAAATAAATAAAACTAAATCTCCCTTGAAAAACCTGGAGAAAATATAATTAAATATAAGATTTTTTATATTTCATACATTTCACAAAATACATAGGTACCGTATTTCCTCGAAATACCCCCAGTGTATTTTTTCAGAGTGAGAATTTTGAGGGGGGTTAAACGAGGGGGGGGGGTTACTTCGCCAGACATTTTTCTAACTCCCAGTAGTAATTTGTTGTTTGTAACGTACACAGACGTCAAAAAATGTTCAAACCCGCCATGTATAATACTCTATAGACCTATGTAAGTACGTAGACCGTATAAACCCTGCTCTAACATAACACAGTCATTGTTTTTATAATGTGTTCTGCGTTTCCCGGATCACAAACCGCAGCTTTTGTCATTTATGTTCTCTATACACTATATTTGGGGGTTATATCGAGGGGCTATGACTAAATAGCATGTAGACCGCATAGCATCTGGACCCGGATAGCATGGTTTCCCCCCCGCTTAGCATCTAAACCCGCTTAGCACCTATACCTATCCAATGCCAGATGCTAAGCGGGTGGTGGTATAGATGGCAAGCAGACTGGTAGGGCCAGATGCCAAGCGGATGGCTTGGGTCAGGTGCCAAGTGGGTAGTGGGGTCTAAATGCCATGCGGGCAGGTGGGCGGTGGGTGTGAATATTGTGACCTCAGGCGGCGAACATAAAGGGCTAATAAAAATGCAATTCCACATAACAATGGATGTCCCATCGTCCACGTGAATGACCACACATGCCAAACAACAGGGAAAAACGAAATCAGTTGCATTCTGTCCGCCGTGCCGCAAATATGCATAGATTTTTTTATAAATATACTCGGCGGACATCACACTCAGTATGGAAACTTACCATAACCAATTTGAATAATGAACCAAAAATCATGACGTTTTTCATCATAATATATCGCTTCTACAATGGCATAAGTAATTACAAAATTTATCACAAGATTTTATTCATTAAATAATGGTAGGGTTCTGCGGATAGTTTGCGGTCCGCCGGGTATACCAAAAAAATCAATAGTAAGACACATACAAGTAGCAATTCAATTGTCAAATATAGGTACATAGAAAACAGTGGCTCTAGACAATAGCGTGGTAGCAGCGTCACAATTTAGCGGTAGTAGCGTCGCGGCTGTGGGGGGGGGGCGACCCGGGGGGGGGGGGGGGGGGGGTCAGCTCGATTAGCATGTACACCCACATGGCATCGAGACCGCAATGCATGTGCTGGCATGTAGCCCGCTTAGCATCTAGCATTGGATAGGTGCTAAGCGGGTCTAGATGCTAAGTGGGGGAAATTCATGCTATTCGAGTCCAGATGCTATGCGGTTTAGATGCCATGAAGCACAGACCCTATTTATATCGAGGGGGGTTTATAAATTCATAGTGTCTATTTTGAGGGGCTATTTCGAGGGGGGGTGTTTCGAGAATATACGGTACATCAACGTAATTTTTGAAACACTAATCCTTATCTACATCGGTATTTAAACCTCGCAGATAACTTCAACCGCTATACAACGAAAACAATCCAAGACATAGGAAAGTATGACTACCGTTGGTTCTCACTCTATTTTCCCCTTCGTAAAACGGCGAAAAAACAGTGTATGATGTCTCACAATAAACTCAGGCTCGATCATGCACTACGGCGCTAAAGCATTCAGCAAAAACTCCATGCCGACCATAGTGCCCAAGGGACGGGGCACCATACGGAAGCGCGAAGGATTCAGCCGAGGCGATCTGATAAAAGTTAACACGCTTTACAATTGCCACGGCTTTGGTACGTCGATTTACACTCTGAACGCTTGGTTCCCGCTGGGAGCGTGCCAACGATCTTGTACGCATGTGATTTTCATAAAGAGTTGACAAAATGTCATCTCTGTTATAACGCTATATGTTAATTTATTCACAACTATGATTGTTTTCATCTTTCATGCAAAAATCGCATGCTTTATCATCATTGGCACGCTTCCAAAGTGAGACATAAGTCCGTGCGAGCGGGAGGTCACAGTCAGAGTGTACGCCGAGTATAACCGGTAGGGCTGCAACGAGACAGCGGGTATAGCAAAACTAATATTTAATTATTAGGTAATTGCCTTTTTCAGTCAATACATGGGCAGTGAACTTGCACATTTTTCATCAGACTTTTTCGTCACTTGTATATTGTTCAAGGGGGATTTTTTGGAAGGCAATTGTCATTTTTCGCTAGAATTTTTATACAATGCGTGATTAATTTATTGTATGGTAGCAGTCCAATTTGTTTCCTAAATCTGTAAGGCGGCAAACGTACATAAATTTTCGCAACTCTGATTTCATTGGAGTTATCGGCGTTGATTGAAAATGCCATGCAGGGGTCTCCTAAGGGGGGGGGGGGCTGGGGGGGGGCTGCCCCCCCCCCAAATCCGCCAGCTATCTATCTATCCCCGAGGCCGCTCAGCTATCTATCTATCCCGAGGCAAAATTTTTGCCTACTACCCCCAAAGACCCCCCCCCCCCCCCAAATCGCTCAGCTATCTATCTATCTGGAGTGGTTTTTGAGAAATTTTGCCCCAATTTTCGCTCAAAATCACTAATTTTTGAACCTTTTTATAGTTTTTCACCTTCAAAATCGTGCTCTCCGGCTATATGCATGGTTATATGCCTGTTTTTAGCCATTTTAAAGCCATTTTTGGCTACTAGCTAACTGATTATTAACGATTTTTTCCCTTTTCTGCCTTCTTAACCTTGAAAAAGCTTATATTAAAGCCTTGAAATAGCCTAAGCCCCCGCCAGCCCCCCCCCCCCAGAAAATTTTTTCAGCTATCTATCCCTCCGGAGGAGCGATAAGCTATCTATCCAGCCCCCGCGAGGGCCAAAATCCTGGAGACCCCTGATGCCATGAAAGCCATTTCATAATCCTATGCAGAATTTTGAGAACAATCTGAACTTTTGTACCGATATTTGGGTGAACTTTGTATTGCTCAAGAATAGGTGCCTCTGTATTACGAGAATAGAGGTAATTGCAGTAATTTTTATCAACACATTGGGAAATAAACCTATTATTTATTTATATATTTACCTACTTCTAAAGAATCTATGTTAACCATGACGATATGGCGCCTCTGCGATCCTAGCCACATCTAGTGATGGAAAAGGCACCGGAAAAAATGGCACCGCACCAGCACCGGTGCTATTCTTGAAAAAATGGCACCGGCAGAGCAGGCAGGCAGCGGCAGTGCCAAGCACCGGGGCACCGGTGGCCAGGTGCTGTTCCATCACTAGCCATGGCACAGGCGAGTGGCGGGACTTAATAGCAAACATCTAGATATTGCTAAATTTTGACAATTACATCAAAAATTCATATTAAAATACGACTCTGGAACCAGACATACCGCAGGCCATTCCACGCAGCTACCACCTCGCGGCCCACAACTATGCGTCCACCGGTACAAACCCAGAACACTACAACGACGCGCCGCTACACACAGGGTAATCTAGAAGACTGAGGCCCAGTACACATCTAAACCCATTACACATCTGAACCCGATACCCTCTTATTCTATCCATCACACACCTAGGATTAAGAGAGTGGGGCCTCTTTGCGAATCATGCGAATTGTTTAACTTTTCATGCCTTTTTTCTGAGTATGTACTCCTATTTTCTGCCACCGGATTAAAACTGCTTTATTAGATGGAAGATTATGCTATTTATGAGCTACTCAAAATACCCCCCTCGTATTTCCCCAGCCCATTTTGAGGGAGGGTTGATTCGAGGGGGGGGGGGGTTAATTCAAGGGGGATAATTCGAGGTATTAGGTTGTAAACTAATGAAGTGTCTTTTTTCGCCATCTCATACAAATATACATTTGTGCTTTCCATTGTGTTGTACGTTGACCGATTTTGATGCCATTTGAGTATGTTGTGGTTTGGGGTCTGGGCTATGATGAAATGTTTTTGTTTGCTCAAATAATCCCCCAGTCCCGAGATAAGGGGGGTCTATAAAAAGGTGGTCATTTTACGTGGCCAATATGCACATTGACTTTGAAGCTTAATAACTCAGCCATTTCTGGGCCGATTCGGATCGTTCAACACTTAAAATGACCAGGACAATCCGCATATTCAATTTTTGTGGTCGAGTTAGTGATGTCTTAATCCCGTATGCCGATTCGACCCGGTTTTTTGAACATGAAAATAATCGTAATTATAATTTTTCAAGACGATTTTTAGAAGTTGCTATCATTTACTATAGACAAAAAGAATAAATCTGGCCCAAAAATTATTTCAATATCTCTCTCCAGTCAAAAGTTATATCACTTTAAACATTCGCCTCCCAACAATAAATAGAAAAATCTGCATGACGAGCAAATGCATGTGACTTCAGAAATCGTTCTTGATTCTGTATTCATCGTTCTTGATTAGTTATTTACATGTATGGGAGGCGGAAGTTTAAAGTTCTAATACTTTTGATTGGAAAGAGATATTGAAATAATTTTTTTGGTATATGAATCCCCATTGTCTAAAGTATATGATAGGATGTTCAGAAAAAAATATTTTTGGTGTTTGAAAACTTGGTTAAATCGGCATACGGAATGTAGACATCACTAATCCGACCACAAAAATGGAATCTACTGGTTGTGCCGATCATTTTAAGTGTTGAACGATCCAAATTGGCCCAGAAATAGCTGAGTTATTAAGCTTCAAATTCAATGTGCACATTGGCCACGTAAATGACCACCTTTTTATAGACCCCCCTGATCTCGGGACTGGGGAATTATTCGAGCAAACAAAAACATTTCTTCATAGCCCAGACCCCAAACCCCAAAATACTCAAATGGCATCAAAATCGGTCAACGTACAAAAGAATGTGGGATGCACAAATGTATATTTGTATGAAATCGAAAAAAGACACTTCATTAGTTTACAACCTAATAATACAGTAAATCATTTTAAAATTTGTCAAAGTTATCAAAAAAATGGAACCTTTTAATGTGTATTGTGCGAAATGCACTACCGTATTTCCTCGAAATACCCCCCGGGGGGTGATTGTTTCAGTGTGAGAATTTTGAGGGGGTTAAACGAGGGGGGTATTTCGAGGGGGGGGGGGCTTATGGTGCCTACACACACTAGTTTTCACCGTGACTTCGTGGGAAAACTAAAATTTTTTCAAATCAAATAAAAAATCACGGTTGAATGATTTGATTCTATTTAGATTTGAGTTTAAATAAATGATAGTTAAACTTTGAAAATTTGAAAACTAAAACACATAAAGCATACAAAATGAGTAGGCTGGATGTCGCCATGTCGCCATTTCAGTTTTCACATCGGTCACGGTGAAAACTAGTGTGTGTAGGGCAGGGTTGGCAAAATCTCAGAAAAAAATAAAAATAAAATAAAAATAAAATGGAATATTCAAGAATAAAATAAAATAAAATAAAATGGAAAATTTAAGAATAAAAATAAAAATTGTATAAAAATTCGAATTTTTGTAAAATTTTTGTAAAATTGTATAAAAATTCATATTTTTGTAAAATTGTATAAAAATTCATATTTTTTGTAAAATTTTAACTCATTGCTTGAGTTTCTATCTGTTTATTCATGGATCTGTGGGCAGTTTCAGGCTTTGTAAAGTGTCAAATGTCATGTAAAATGTCATGCAAAGTGTCAACTGTCATGACAAATGTAAAGTAAAGTGTAAATTGTCATCACATGTAAAAATTAAAGTATCAATTGTCACGCAAATTGTGTCCAAATCTTATGTTTTATTTCTAAATCTTATGTTTTGTATCCAAATTATGTTGTTGTTGAATCCAAATCTTATGTGAACATTTGGATACAAAAACATAAGATTTGGATACAAAACACACTATGGATACAAAAACACAAGATTTGTATACACAATTTAACCCTTTGCATGACATTTGTCATAACAATTGCCACTTTGCTTGAAATTTGACATGACACTTGACATTTTGCATGACAATTAACACTTTACTTTACATTTTTCATGACAATTGACACTTTACATGACATTTTACAAATGTGCCAAGCACACTCCAGTAGTCCTTCTACTGAAAATGCAAACCATTCTTATCAATAACTGTAACTTTACACTTGCAGCTACCTAACAATCCGTACTGCATGCAACTTTTGAAAACTAAGGGAAAAATTTGTCACAGGTTTTTCATGTATAGGTCTTATTATAAAATTTTTCTGGCCTTGCATGCATGATTCTGATTTTTTGTAAATTTTTTGTACAATTTTTGTAAAATTTTTGTAAAATATGTCATTTTATTTTATTAATGACTTTTGGGAATAAAATAAAATAAAATAAAATGAAACAAGAATAAAAATAAAATAAAATTTTTATACAATTTTTATACAATTTTACTAAAATGAATTTTTATAAAACCAACCCTGGTGTAGGGCCATTATTTCGCCAGAAATTTTTTGAACTCCCAGTACTTATTTATTGCTTGCAACGTACGCAGACGTAGAAAAATGCAACAATAAGCACCATATATGAGAGTCTATAGACTTATTAAAGTGTGTAGATGGTACAAAAGCTATTCTAACGTAACACGGTCATTGTTTTTCACGTATATTCTGCATTGCCCGGATCACAAACCGCAGCTTTGGTCATGTATGTCCCCTTTACATACAAGTAGGGGGGGGGGATTTCGAGTGGGTGGGTAATTATTTCATACTGGCCATTTTGAGTGGGGTATTTTGAGAGGGGGGGTATTTCGAGTTCCGTATATGGACTTTTAGAAGTCGACCCTAAAATATTTTATGGGCATAAATATTATGACTAGGTAACTGTAGTTATTTAGGGATCCACACTAAAATTCCCCAAATCACCAAAAAGATTCACCTGGGACAACATGTGGGAGATTGCGAGAGCGAAACCAAATCACTCAGTGACACTCGAATAGCGCTAACTACCCGATCTATTTATGACTCATCATCCACACTACGTAAAGAGTGCAAAATTGCACTCGCCTCAGGCGGGAATCGAACCCACAACTCTCTTAGTCAACATGAGCGCCCTAACCGCTAGACCTCAAAGGCGGCTGGGCTCTAGTCACTGTAAGGGGCTGACATGCTTTAACACTAAGTATTATGGGTAATTTGTTTCTGTATTGATGTGGAAAGAAGCTAGATAAATCAGTTTTCGCAACTTCATCACAAAATCAAGCCTATGACAATTGAAAACACATCGACGCAGGCAACTTCCCGACCGCCCAACAAAAAAGTCCATGCAAAGACCAGGAGAACAAATCCTGGTGCCTCCAATACAAGCGCAAGAACTGGTGCCATCACAGTTTCGCACAGAAAAAGTGCGGTAAAACGTGTGGTCGCTGCTGAATTCGGAAACTTGGAGCTACCGCGATGCGGAAGTGAAATCGGCGGAAAATTTTTTAGATTGATTTTGAGTGATTTCGAATTTCTGCACGAGGAGGGTAGATATTTAGAAATGTGTAATAATATTGCCTTTTATGAACTAGGAACTTTGAAAGTGAGAATAAACATATAGAAAGAGTGCAAAATTGCACTTGCCTCAGACGGGAATCGAACCCGCACCTCTCGTATAGAACACGAGCAGGGACGTATCCAGGATTTTTGAGCGGGGGGGGCTGCTTGTTTACGGAGGCAGGCGAGGGGGGGGGGCTCAGCCCCCCCCCCCCTAAAATTTTAGCTACATAGTGGCGGAATGGCGCCATGGCGCTGGCGCCATTAGTAGGCGCCACGCCATGGCGCCATTGGCGTTGGCGTCAGCGCCATGGAATGCTGTATATGTATGTAAATATACATACAAAACAGCAAAAAAACACAACATTGAGTGTATTTATAATGATTTGTGGCCACATGAAGCAAATCCGATGATAATACCTTATATCTGGTGAAGAATGCGCGCTCGCGCGAAAAAATTTTTACGCTGACGTTGAAAAAGTCGCATTTTCCGGTCACTTTTTGGTCTCGCCCCGGGAGGGGGGGGGGGGCTGCAGCCCCCCCCGCCCCCCCCCTGGATACGGCCCTGAACACGAGTGCCCTAACCACTAGACTACATAGGCGGCCGGGCTCTTCACTAATAGGGGCTGACATGCTGCGTCAGCAATGCCCTTAACAGTTGTCTAACCTCTGTATTCTAGTGGTTACGGCACTCGTGTTCTATACGAGAGGTGCGGGTTCGATTCCCGCCTGAGGCAAGTGCAATTTTGCACTCTTTCTATATAGAATACGTTATACCTAATATTTAAATGAATACCTAGGATAGATATCTATAATTTTTGCATTCATTTACTCTCAAACGTTAGCAGAGCGCAGAAGCAACGATGGCAAAAAACACAGATTAAATATAGAAATTCATTGAGTTTCAGTGCTTTTGTCTAACACAGAAACACGGAAACTCAGAAATTTTGAAAAACACTGATACTCAAATTAGGGTTGGCCGATGTTTTTTTTTTAAACGTTTAAAAAAAAAAAAAAACGTTTAAAAAAAAAAAACATGACGTCCGAAATGTTTTTTTTTTTTTAATATCGGCCGAAATTTTTAGTACTAAGCACTAGGTATTTTGCAAAATTTTTGCGCGCAAGCGCGCAATTTCACACACAAATTGACATTGGTGGTTGTTTTCATTGGTTTTGTTGCATTTTTAGTATCAAAACATCCATTTCTATGTGCTACCATGGGTGAATAAGCCGACATATGTTGCTGTAATATATAATATTGAGGTAATGTGCTTCCATGTACCTCCACAGTGTGTAACTTCACTCCCAAAGTAACAACCTCGTTTTAAAACCTTGTTTGATCACTATTCCGTGCCAAACTTTACCTGAAGTCACGAACATTTGACTATAAGGCGATATACGAACGATATGTCGATGAAAAATGGATATTTTTGACACAAATCACCACTTATAATGCTATCCCATGGCTCCACAGCCATTATATGGTCATATTTAACATCACAGAGTATTGCCACTGTCTGATATACCTATATATGTTGACACTAGGTCATATCTGGGAGCTTTTAAAAAAAAAAACGTTTTTTAAAATAAAAAAAACGTTTTTTTATTAAAAAAAACGTTTTTTTTTTAAAAAAAACATCGAGTTAAAAAAACGTTTTTTTTCCAACCCTAACTCAAATGAGTTTTTATTCGGTGAACACGGAAACACAGAAAATACAGAGTTTTTATGTTTTTTTTGTTGAGTTTTTGATCCAAGCAATTTAAAGCACATTTTTTGAGCTGAACGATGTGAGTATGTGCATACATAGTTTTTTAAGTATGTAAAAATGTACATAAGGTATCCATAAGGTTACCAAAAAATAGAGTTTTTACCAAAAAACAAACAGAAATAAAACACAGAAATTTCGTCTTATAACGTGTCATGTTCAGCAGACAGAATTACGATTAACTTTCCAGTGGAATGTCTTTATTGAATGTTTAATCGACCTTGATTTTGTTTGGAATATTTTCGTGAAACACACTATGATCTACAGACATTTGCAATGGAAGTGCAATGTTGCGTAAAGGAATGATCATTGCCACCCTTGATAAGCTGTGCTGTGGATGTTCATAAATACATGCAGCAATTTATCAGTTTGGAAGACTGACAAACCTTGACAGTAAATATTATTTAGAAAGAAAAAGACTTACCGTATATCCTAGAATAAACCCCCCTCGAATAACTCCCCCTCAAAAACCCTGACGAAAAAATAACTCCCCCTTTTAAAAAATAATTTTTTTCATGGCTGTAAATATTTCATATATTTTTGTCAGTTTTGGTGGATAAGGTAATCAATAAGCAATTGATATTTATTGACATTTAATATTTTCACCTATATTTATGTTATTTGGTGGATTACGTAATCAATAAGCATGTAGTGAAAGTAGCAATATAACATGCAGCAAAAAATAACATAAAATAAACAGCACTTAAATACTTTTAGTTGAAAATAAAACATTATGAAAAAACTTTTTTATTAAAAAAATATGAAAAATTTTTGTCTTCATTTTATTGATAAATTCTTTATAAATAAATTTTATAAAAAAATTCTTTTTTTTATTTTCACTTCCCATCTGTTTTTCAATTTCAATTGTCATTTCACTTTCCATTTCACTTCTCACTTCACTTCTCATTTCACTCCACTTTTCACTTCTCATTTCACTACAAAAATTATAATAAAAAAACAACTTTTTTATAATAAAAAACTTTTATAAAAAAATGAAAAAAACTTTTATTAGAAAAAAACTTTTTTTTTTAAATAAAAATAAATTTTTTTTCTTCATTTTATTGATAAATACTTTATTAACTATTTTTATTTAAAAAATACTTTTTTATTTTAATTATTTTCATTTTTATTACAAATTTTTTAGCCTTTTCTTGACACTTCCCATCTGTTTTCGTCACTTCACAAAAAACTTTTTTTTTAAATATGAATAATATTTTTTCTTTGTTTTATTGATAAATTCTTTATTAATTAGTTTTTTTATTTATTTTCACTTCCCATCTGTTTTTCAATTTCAATTATCATTTAACTTTCCATTTCACTCCACATTTCACTTCACATTTCACTTCTCATTTCACTTCACATTTCACTTTGTTTTTCACTTCTCATTTCACTTTGCTTTTCACTTCCCATTTCACTTCTCATTTCACTTTGCTTTTCACTTCTCATTTCACTTCAAAAATTATAATAAAATATAAACAAACTTTTTTTATAAAAAACACTTTAAGTTAAAAATAAAACATTATGAAAAATAAATTAAAAATAAACAAAATAAAATTTTTCCTTCATTTTATTGATAAATTCTTTATTTATTAATTTTATTTTTAAAATTTTTATTTTAATTTCATTATTTTTATTATTTATTTTTTTAAAGTTTTTTATTGTCACTTCCCATCTGTTTTTCAATTTCACTTATCATTTCACTTCTCATTTCACTTCGCTTTTCACTTCTGCTTTTGACTTCTCACTTCTCCAAATATTCAGGGCATGTTTTTGCACATTTCTTTGTATAAAGAAGTGTAAATTCAGCTAGGTTTAGCAGGGGTGTTTCAAATTAGCATTTGACATGCATAAAAAAATGTTCAGACAGCAAGCTGGGCTTATGCGCAGCAGCAGAAAAAATTCAAATCGTTTTGGTGTTCACAAAGTGATGAAAAGGTGAGCATTGGAGGAAAATTGTAAAATTAAGTTAATTATTTTGTGTGCTCTGTCAATTGTGTAATGGCCAGATTTGTTAAAAGTACCACTTTTTTCAAAGTATAACATGGCATTTGCATAAAGTATTTTGTTTTTCACACTGCTTTAGTACAAAAAGTGTTTAGTAAAAATACACAGAAACAGGGAAAAGACTGTATTTTGAGCTTTTTATGGAATTTTTTTATGAAGCTTTCTATACATACATGCATATTTAGGTACCTTATGTATGCACATACTCACATTGTTCAGTTCAAATCCTGTGCCTGAAAAAACATTTGTGTATTTTCTGTGTTATTGTGTTTCCATGTTCAAAAAACCCTCATTTTGAGTTTCAGTGTTTTTCAAAATAGTTGAGTTTCCATTTTTCCATGTTAAACAAAAACATGGAAACTCAATGAGTTTCTGTATTTTATGTGTTTTTGAGATTGTTGTTTCTGCTTACTTCATGCTTACTTCAGTTTAAAAAATTAACTTAATTTTACAATTTTCCTCCAATGCTCACCATTAATGTGCTTTCACAAACCAAAGGAAAATGCACAGGGAACATGTTGATGAAAAATATACACAATTTCTGGGGGACTGGCCATTCATTCATCTGGTACATGATGATGAATAGTATACACAATTTCTGGGGGACTGGCCATTCATTCATCTGGTACATGATGATGAATAGTATACACAATTTCTGGGGGACTGGCCATTCATTCATCTGGTACATGATGATGAATAGTATACACAATTTCTGGGGGACTGGCCATTCATTCATCTGGTACATGATGTACAGTACATGTAATATACCTAAATCGTATTTACAACAAAGCGAATACATGGTAGGTATTTAGATATTGTATATAGCATTATACACTCAAAACTTAAACTTAAAATAACTTTATACAAATCATAATATATCTAGAACAAAGTAAGTAAGGTAGTTTATAATAAGAAAAGTATAAAAAAAAAAATTATGTTAAAAATATTCCACAACACACTTTACATTGAAACACAGGTGTATTCATCATTAAAAATGATGTGAATTCTGTTTTCAAACCTAATTTGAATATTCATGTGGCGAATGTTCATCATTGTGGTGATGTGCGTCTAATGGTTCATCCGCCTAGAAAAATTTTCTGTGTTATTTTCATAAATAATGTGACCGCAACCATTGCTCATGCTGCACGCGGATTAGACGGCATCAAGTCTTGATCGGGCGTAAAAAAACACTTCAAAAGAGCAGCCGCACTCCGCCCCATCGATACCTTCAATCTTAGTGACCCTTTTTCCGCCAACGTAACTCCCCTCAAAAACTCTGATGAAAAATAACTCCTCTGGAGTCTTATTCGAGGATATACAGTACATTCTGTGCAGTAGCGAAAAAAGATGCTTTTCCATTCAGTATTTACTGAAAGCCGGTGCCTTTCTATGCAACGTGTTTACTTTAACCTCGGATTTCCATTGGGATTTCTGTTGGCAATTATTTACCTGGGATTGACCGCTGGTAAGGACGAATTTGTGAGTTCAGTTCACATTTAAAAAGCTCTCAATTCGCAATCACACAACGCAACCTACAAAAATACAAAATTTCCAGTTCACAGACATATCGCAGCCAGTACACGAGGACAATTTGCTAGCAGAGGATTTCGAGAATGTGACCAGGTAAATACCAACTTTAAAAAAGTACCCGTACTAATCTGTACGCGTACTTTCGAAAATACAAGTGTACAGAAATTAAACTTTTGAAAAAGTTCAGCAATCTTAACAACTCTGGTAAAAAATTCAAAACCGAAACTAATCTGATGAGATTATCCTTCACGCAGGAAACTTCCCGACCAACTGGAACTGACAGCAACCCCGATTATTATGTGCAAGGATCTCCGATCTTACTGCTTCAAATTGAAGAAATTCAAGTGGTGCAGTGCTTTTTTCAACGATATGTGCCCTAAATCATGCGGCCGCTGTAATCGTTGAAGGGTTTTACGCCACGATTATAAAGAGCTCTGGGAGCGGCGGAAGACTAAGATTTATTGTGATTTTTTTTGTATTGGCTGTGTTATAGAATGGACCACGAAATCGAAATCTTACATGTCAATAGAAGAATTAAAAAAATGTCACTCATTTTCTTCCAAAGGAAAACCACAAAATGCGCGGCGGCAATATTTCCGTAATTTTTTACAAACCAATTAATTAGATACTATGCGCAGTAATTGTTGAAAGTTGCAACGATAGGCTTCAAACGCGGATATGCAAAAAAAGTAACAAAGGGCACCATGTACGATGAAGAAAACGCGATTCTGGCAAAATGAATTATTAATCAAGTCTAGGTATTCAAAAAATTTATTTTGAACATTCGACGCTGCCAGAGATTTCGCTATCAATATTAAATTGTTTGAACAATGATGTAAACCCACTTAGCTACCTATAAAATGTCTGATATTCAGCATTCACATATCTTCACGACAAAAACGACATTCCGGAGAAATGGCAATAAATTGCCCGCATTTATTCAGCACTGTAAAAACTCAGAGGCCAGTGGCGCAAATTGAGAAGTAAAATGGCAAATGCAAAGTGAAATGAGAAGGATCTTGGCAAAAACGAAGGAAAATTACTTTTCGTTTTTCTTTTTTTACTACGCTTTTACCAATTTACTTGCATCTCACTTCGCTTTTGCCAATTTTCCTCTCAATTCTAGTGATGTTAAAAGCACCAGGAAAAATGGCACCGCAGCACACCGGCACCTTTCCCATCGCGTGAAAAGGTCACCTGGCACCCTGAGGCACCGGCCAAAAAATGGCACCGCACCGCAACGGCACCGGTGCCATTCTGAAAAAAATGGCACGGGCACCTAAGGGTTGTTTGTCAAAAGAAAATCAATAAAAAGTGGCCGTGGGCATATGTTCAACGCGAATTTGATTGGGTCACTTTTTTGATGAACACACATGTCCTGGAATAAACCGCACTTCACGCCCTTGAAACCGTGCCGGTGCCTTTCCCACTTTTTCTGGCCGGTGCTAGCACCTAAAGACACCCTCGAAAAAGGGCACCGCACCGCACCGGCACCGGTGCTATTCTGAAATAGCACCGGCACCGGCAGGGCAACTCTGAAAATTGCGAGAGCACCGCACCAGCACCGGTGCCCAAACATCACTACTCAATTCACTTCTCACTTCATTTCGCATTTGCCATTTTACTTCTCACTCCTCAATTTGCGGAACCGGCACCTGGTTTGACATTGTAGCCGGAAAATTGCCATTAATTACCTGTATTAATTCATCAATTAATCCATCGAATAAACACAATCGAACAATACACAATATACTCTGCAGACATTATACTCTGCCATCGCACTCATTTATGTCTCACGTTGGAAGCGTGCAAATGATGATGAAGCATGCGATTTTTGTATTAAAAAAAATATATTTAAAACTCATTGTTGTGAATAAGAAAACGTATAGCGTTATAACAGACTTTTTCAACTTTTCATGAGAATCGCATGGGTAAAAAATCGTTGGCACGCTTCCAGCGGGAACCACGCGTGCAGGGTGTAAAGTGACTGGAGTATACACCAAAAATAACACTTATCATCTCATCATGTGCCCGTGGCCGGACTGCGAGCCGGGCACGCCGATGCGCACCGTGCTGACCAGTCTGGTCGGCGAGTGCGCTTGCTGCTGTTGTTGTTGTTGTTGTTCTTGCTGCTGCGGCGGCTGTTGCGCCGGTTGTTGCTGCCGGTTGCCCGTCAACTGAGGACACGTGTTCGCGTAGTGGCCCTTGTTGCCGCACTGAGCGTTGGGAGGACACTTTTTAATGGTACAGAGTTATACGTGGTATAGATGGGATGAGTAAAAAACGAATTCATTCGGACGTGTGACTTACCTGGAAGCATGTAATATGAGCTATGCTGCGCTGGCCACGCCCCATGCCGCCGGACATCTGAATTTTTGATTAAAATCAGAAAAAGTAAATAATGTCACAAGTAGTTACGTAAAAGCGCCATGGCGCTGGCGCTAGCGCCAAAAGCAAAAAGCGCCATGGCGCTCGGCGCAATTTGCTGGCGCCCAACCGTTTGCCAAAGTGTTAGCACTTTTTACATCACTAGTTACGTGTACAAAGGGACAAAACGCACATCGCAGACTAGGGTTGGGACGATATGACTTTTCTATATCGATATTCGATATGAAAAAATAGTCGATATCCGATATTCGATATTCGATACGATATATCGTCCCAACCCTATCGCAGACGCACCTGACCAAAGCCGAGCTGCCCCAGCACATCTTGCGGAGCATTCGATGACGACTTGGGACAGTGACTTGCCTGCGGTCATAAACACACAAGGTATGCAAACGTAAATGTAAACGTCAACCCTGAAAAATCTATTCACGTGGATGGGCAGTCCCGCACCCTGTAATATCAAGTGTCAAATGTCATACAAATTTTCAAAATGTCAGACAAATTTGTCAAATGTCATGCGAAATGTCAAAAGTGAAGTAACAAAATATTTTTTAGATAGACACTATGCATGACATTCGACATGACACTTTACAGGGTGCGGTACTGACACACGCTCCGCCATTTGAACAACACAAATAGCATAGCACATAAATGTACATAATTCCTGGTTTCTGTGACGCAAACATGTACAGTTCTCAATGTAAATAGCCCGGATTCCCAGAAATTCCCCGCAAATATATAAAAACACCCTATCCAAACCTTGTGCCCTTTCTGATGGCAATTCCTACAAACTATATTAGAGAAGTCCCTCATGGGCCTAGCGCCCATTCTCATAGGTCCCGCACCGGCGTCGTCGCGGCCCTGCATCTGCAGCGAGGGCGGGTCGAAGCGGGGGTGCGCGTGCTTGCAGGCGGGCCCGTCGACGCACATGCCGCACAGGTACGCGATGCACATCACGCGCCGTCTGTGGGGGGGGGGGGGGTTTAGGGGTGTTTGTGGAGGTGATGTATAAGGAGGGACTGGTTGATTTGAGACAAACAGGTAGCTAGGGGCGGGGGGGGGGGGTGGCGCCCCCCCCCCGGTCCAGATTAGGGATGGAAAAAAGCGCTTTTTTTTAACAACCCCGCTTTTTTTTTAAAAAACGCGCTTTTTTCGCTTTTTTTCAAAAAATGTCAAGACGGTACATAAAAAGTTCCCAAAAAGGGTTCTGAGTCAATATATACAGGTATATCAGACACGTGGTAGTACTTGTGATGATATATAGCCATAGAATGGCTGTGTAATCATGAGATAGCATTATAAGTCCTAATTTCTGCCACAAAAATCCAATTTTATGTTGACTCGTTATGTAAATCGCTGTTTGTGTATGTTTCATGACTTATAGTGAAGATAGGCATGGAATAGTGCTTAAATAACGTTGTAAGAGAAGGCTAATGCATGACAGTGATGTTACACTCTGTAGATGTATGTGGGAGCACATTGGCTGGATATTATATAAACTGGTGGAAAATATAAATGGGAAAATCACTTAATTGTATTTTACAAATCCCACATGCAAGCTGTTAGGCTTTCATCTTGTGTGAGGGTGCCCCCAAGTATTTACTATATATACCCTAGGGGACACCCCCCTCAGGCCACCCTTGATGCAGAAAATTTTTTTTCATGTTTTTTTCTGGCAAATATAAATGGGACTTCCATACAAATTTTTGTTCCTGATGAAACAAAAACTATTGATGAATTTTTTTCTGGACATTTGAGACCAAAAAGTTTTTTTGACATTGGTAGATTGTAATTATGTGCAACTTTTCTACCCAGTCAGAACCCCCGGAAGCCCCACACAATGGTGGCATTGTTGATCAAACACTAAAAATTTTTTGGAGAAAAACGTAGGCTTGAAAAAGTGAACAATCCACTATCCCAAGCTATTCATGGAGCACATGGGGGCCAGAATTGGCTTGTTTGGTGTCAGGGGCAACATATGGCTGCTCCTGGGCTCCATTTTTGCATTCAAGTATTTTTTATAGCCAATGATAAAAATAGCCCTGCGTAGAGGGGGCACTCGCCTGACAGCGTGTCTGGCGCCTGCAGTGTCTTGACGCAAATGACAAAATACTTGTGCCCATCCAATGTGGACACTAATTATTTAATAAAAACCTATAGGGGCCAATGGGCAATGTGCCCTGTATCTAGTGTGACTGTGATAAACAAATGAAGAGGTCATGCCTAGAAAATTGAAAATCACAGTTTTTCAATCACAACTACAATTTTGATAATCACAAAGTTTAAAATCATTGTTGTCATGTTTTTGTGGTCCATGCCTGCTTGCTGGGGGCAAGTTTTGTGGGTGTGAGTGGACCAGGGGCCAAATTATACTCCCAACTTACCAGCAGTCAAAATATGGCTGTGGGAAAGCTATAAGTAATTTTTATTTTATTTGAAAAGGACCCAACACAAGTGCATTCATTGCTTGTGTTGGCAGCACACAAAAAAATCGGCTGTGCACTTTACTGCAGCTGTATTTTGTGTGTTTTTTGAAAATTCCCATTTATATTTGCCAGGAAAAAATTGGAAAAAAACATTCATCAATCTGTAGCAGCAGAACAGGGGGGTGCCAGGGGGTGCCACTTGGCATATATGTAGGCAAATGTTGTGGACTTATGGCACTTAAATATAGCGAATTTGTATGTATTTTACACAAATTTTTGCGCGCATTCCCCGCGCACACTAAGTCTTTTTCATTTGTATATTTCTGCGACTATTTAAACACTACAGGTAGTCAACGCCGGTACCCAGTAACGTATCAGGGGTCTCCCATGGGGGTAACCTGTGTCTGCCTTTGCAGTATGGGCCGTGCCGACAGAAACCTCGCTCATACCACGGGCAGTCTTTGATGCGAGATTCGGGGTCCACGTGCCGGAAGGGACATTCCTTATTGTTGCATGCATCTGCGCGCGTTGCAGTCAAAACGTTTCCAGGGAAGAACGTTAGGGACAAAAGGCAAGTTAAGTTCGTATGAACTACGACAACTGGCTATTCAAATTTTCAAATTGAATTATCACATTCAACTGGCTATTCAATGACATATTTATGATAATTCAAATTTTGAATTTTGAACATAAGTTAGTATAAATAGATACGATGTGAATTTTAGGAGATGAGCTGCGGGATTGATGTATTCGGATGGTGATGTATGATTGCGGAGCCCCGCGAACGGGGGCAGCCGCCCCTACATTTTTTCGAACAGAGTGACGGAATGGCGCCATTGGCGTTGTCGCTGGAGCCAAGAGCCGCTGTACGTTTATGTATGTAAATATACATACATACACCGTGACAGGCACACCGTTGATGAAATTTTCAGTGATTTGCGTCTACAGGGACCGATCCGCTGAAAATACCTTACGTGTCGCGTTTTCCGGGAGAAGTACTTATCCGTTTCCCACCAAAGTTACATTTTCCAGAATTTTCTGGTGTCACCCCGGGAGGGGGGGGGGGGTGCTGCAGCCCTCCCTGGATACATCTTTGGCCAGAATATTTAGCTGCATATCTGAATTAAAACTTACTGTATTTGGAGAAAAAGTAGCACTCTGGCATTTTGTTAAGATCGTACTCGTGCAGGAACTCGCAATTGTCGCCTTTTTTGCACAGTCCTCGAAGCCAGTGTTTGCACACGACCGATTTCTCGCCCACAATGTGCCTGAAAGTGAGCAGCCAGTCAACTAATCAGTTTTTTCAAACGTTTAAAAAACGCAAGCATCGAAGTCGTTTTTTCAAACAGAGCCAAACAATTTAGTACTCACCACTCATGTACTATGTATTTAGCAATTTTTTCTGTGCGCAAGCGCACAATTTCACATACCAATTAGCATTGGTGGTTTTTTCATTGCTTTTAGTGTAAAAACTTCCACTTTTATACACTAGCTTTTAATTATAAGCCGTGATATTTTAGTGTAGTATATAATATACAGCGAATATGCTCCCACATTTTTCTTAAATACCGTATTACCTCGAATTACCCCCCCCCCCTAAAATTTGGCTGAGGAAATAAGAAACTGCCCTCGAAACACCACCACCCAAATTGAATGTAAAGAGAACATACATGACAAATACCGCAGTTTGTGATCTGTATAATGCAGAACACACGTTAAAACTGATGACTGAGTGACATTAGAGAAGGGTTTATGTATATAAATACAGTTATATATACCTATAAGCACATATACATCTATGTAATTGGTTGATTTTTCTACGTCTGAGTATGGGAAATTTAAAAAAATTTCTGGTGAAATAACAGACGCCCCTCGAATTATCCCCCCTCAAGTTTTGCTGGCGAAATAATAAACCCCCTGAGGGTATTTCGAGGTAATACGGTATTGTTAAAACTCGCTACCCATGTATTAGCGTTCTTATTGTACCTTATTTCAGCACTAACCATGCCCAACTTGACTTGAAGTCATTCCACTTAAATGCTACGGCATGGCTCCCATTGCTTCATCGACATTGCAAAAACGTCACCGACAAACAAACCTATACGGGCATAAACTGCCTTTATCGCAGCCGGTGTCCGTCCGCCAATCGTGGTACACGCACACAGCCATTCCAGTTTCTGAAAAAAACCGACATTTGAAAAAGTCAATTTCATTTAAAAAAAACTTCCCCAAAAAATCGTCGATCAGCTTACTGTCCATGCCGTGGAAGGGAAGGAGCTGCGCGCCGGCCTGCGTCTCGAAGGCGACTTCCGCATCGAAACGCAGGTGGTCCACGTTGGCGACCAACTCTTGCATGGTGCCCATCGTGAATGGATAGGTTGAGAGATTGGAATGGGAAGGGTTTTTTCTTTTTTCTTTAAAGGAGGTCGGCCCTGAAATCCTTGGCTATTTGCCAGAAATGTAGTTAAAGTGAAAATGGATATCCTTTTATCGAATGGTTTGACGCCACAAGTTGAGCTGCCGTATAAATAATCAACCCAAGGTAACACATGAGAATCCCGCTAAGCTACGATAGATTGGCGGCATGTTCTTTTGTTGTTTTGTCCTTTAGCATCGCGTCGTTTGCAAAAGCTGGAATATCTTTGCAAAATGCGCTGTGTTAATAAGATACCATAAACTTTTGTTATTGTACATGTATGACAGTCATAATTTATGAGGCACGAAAAACAATGTTTGACATATACTCAGTGCCAACTTGATCATGTCAACTTGAAAAACAACAAATGGTTGTTTAACTCGAAATT
The DNA here is from genome assembly GCA_964036195.1 of Sphaerolaimus hirsutus. Classification (NCBI taxonomy): domain Eukaryota; kingdom Metazoa; phylum Nematoda; class Chromadorea; order Monhysterida; family Sphaerolaimidae; genus Sphaerolaimus; species Sphaerolaimus hirsutus. The sequence goes on along the minus strand of OZ038454.1, from coordinate 20,350,995 downwards.
GTGCTCCACCCTCGGTACTCTCACTCCTTAAACCCAATGTGCACATAAGTTTCCACAAGAACGATGTACCTAACCGCACAAGTGAATCGGGGCTGTTAAATTGGCCAACAGCCAAGTTTGTTTTGGATACACTGTGATATAATTGGATATTATAGGCGAGAGTGAAAGGCGCAGGATTTCTGTCCGCGTCACCGACAATGGACGCGAATGAGATTCAGCGACCAGAAATGGTCTATAATGGCCGACCCACTAGTTTACAATGTATATGAAGAACATGTACGAACTGTGTATCTAAAACTGTTTTGGCCAGCTGCCAAGCGAACGTATCCCCGCGCGCAAGTGGACCAGCGGGTACAAAGGTCAGCTGTTTTCGGCTCAGTTTCAGGGCAGGTACTCGCAGCGGGGCAACCATGGAGCTGCGTGCGGCGCTGTTTTTGGGTGCGCTGTGTCCCGCTTTGGCCAGTCTCGACGACAGAAACCCCAAGGGCGGCGGGGAAACTTTGGTGCCGCTCGTTGATCAGATTGGTGTGTTTTTTGGGTTTGGTTTTTCAGTGTGATTTATGGAAGTGTTGGAATTTGGTGTGAAGGTTTTGGATTGAAACTTCTCGTTTTTTTTGCATGAATGAGGTGTAGATTGATAAAGAATTTTTGTGTCTGGGCTTTGCCTAATATACTTTTGCGTGTGTCGGATGTATTTGGACGCGGTACCGATCAAAGACACATCTGTTACTTGTAGATTGTTCTACGCATGCAAATTATTTTTGCATTTTGTATTTATTTTTATTTGTCTATTTCTTACGCGACTTTCGATTGTATGACTTTTCAGAGTTCATAGAAAAATAATAGAAATTTGCAAAGTACGCTAACCAGCAGGGGCCAGTTCCGCAAATGGAGAAGTAAGAAGTAAAATGACAGATGCGAAGTGAAACGGCAAAAGCGAAGTTAATTGGGAAGTAAAATGGTGAAGGGAAATTACTTTTTTTATTCGCTTTGGCCAATTTACTTGCCATTTCAATTCGCTTTTGCCAATTTCCTACTCAATTCACTTCTCATTTCACTTCGCATTTGCCATTTTACTTCTCAATTCGCAGAACTGGCACCAGGACACCAACCAACTTTTTATATTTCACTGGTGCTGCGAATTGCTAGACGGCCAGTATGGGCAGTATCTATCTATCTATCTATCTATCTATCTATCTATCAGTATCTCCAAATCCATCGCAACTACCCACACCACACTCGCAGACTCTACGCCGCGGCACTACTCTCTGTCGCAGTCGCGCCACTGCGGGGCGGCGGCGCAGCGGTGCTTCAACGGCGGCACGTGCGAATTGGACGAGCGCGGTAGGGCGCACTGCGTCTGTACCGATGGGTGGACGGGTGAACAGTGTCAATTGTGTAGGGGGAGGGTCAGGTGAGATTGTACTCGTGTCGTAGGGGTAGGGTTGGGTATATTTTTTTAAACGCCTTGATTTAAAAATCAATTTTTTCAATCGCCTTGAAATTTTATTGATTTCAAAAATTTGAAATCAAATCTTTTTTAGAATCGTTCAAAATGGGATATAGAACAAAAATCAGTGTATGTCAAGTGTCACACAAATCACATGAAGTTTTGTTATGTCCATTGTGGTTATGTCAATGGAAAGAACTAAAATTGCACACTTGTGCGAAAAAAATTGGAAAATACCTAGTGCATGTCTATCAGAAATTCTCCCTTTTGATTAAAAAATCGGTTGAAATCCTTCAAATGCCACCCCAACCTCGGTGTACCGGGTTTGGTGCCCCGTTTAGTGATAGAGTTAAGAAAATTTCAATATTTCGAATTGTGAGCCGATTGCTGTGTGAAAAGATTGCGTAAAGATTAGGGTTGGAAAAAAAAACTCGATGTTGTTGTTTTTTTAAAAACGTTTTTTTAAATAAAAAACGGTTTTTTTAAAAAGCTCCCAGATATGACCTTGTGTCAACATATATAGGTATATCAGACAGTGACAATACTCTGTGATGTTATATATGACCATATAATGTCTGTGGAACCATGGGATAGCATTATAAGTGGTGATTTGTGTCAAAAATATCCATTTTTCGTCGACATATCGTTTGTATATCGCCTTATAGTCGAATGTTCGTGACTTCCAAGTGAAGTTTGGCATGGTATAGTGATAAAACAAGGTTATAAAAGGAGGTTGTTAATTTGGGAGTGATATGTTACACACCGTGGAGTAGGGTTCAAACGATATATCGTATCGAATATCGAATATCGGATATCGACCATTTTTTCATATCGAATATCGAATATCGATATCGAAAATTTTGAAAAAATATCAAATATCGAATATCGATATCGAAAATTTTGAAAAAATATCGAATATCGAATATCGACCATTTTTTCGATATATCGAACCTGTATTGTGTCCCTAAATTAAGTTATCATTTTCATTTTGAGATATTTATGATTGATCTGATTTGCTTATAGTATCGTATTTGATGAGTAAAAGTACAGTATTTATAATGTCATTTTTGTTGGAGTGCTAAATTTGAAGCTAGAAAATGCTAATATGCTATTTTTTGCAACATGCCCTTAAGCAATTAGGTTAAAGGTATGAACTGTAATATCTACCAATTGTTCTTTTGTCTGATACACTTTGATGCATCATGTTTCTCTTCCATTTTCTACTTTTGAGTGATGTAAACCTTGTTAAAATCACTTGTACCATTCACATTTCAGTAGAGAGATGATTAACCATGCGTGCAACCACATGAAAATACAATATGCCACTTGAAATATGCCTTGCTATAGCAAAAGCAAATCACAATATCGAATATCGAAAATATCGAAATATCGAATATCGAATATCGACCATTTTTCAATATCGAATATCGAATATCGATATCGAGGTTCCATATCGTATCGATATCGAATATCGAGTTTCAGAAAAAAATATCGAATATCGAATATCGATATCGAAAAGTCATATCGTTTGAACCCTACCGTGGAGGTACATGGAAGCACATTACCTCAATATTATATACAACAGCAACATATTACGGCTTATTAACCCATGGTAGCAGATAGAAATGGATACTTTGATACTAAAAATGCCACAAAACCAATGAAAACAACCACCAATGTCAATTTGTGTGTGAAATTGCGCGCTTGCGCGCGAAATTTTTGCAAAATACCTAGTGCTTAGTACTAAAAATTTCGGCCGATGTTTTTAAAAAAAAACAAACATTTCGGACGTCATGTTGTTTAAAAAAAGACACGTTTTTTAAATAAAAAACGTTTAAAAAAACATCGGCCAACCCTAGTAAAGATCCAGCCACCAAATGATGCGTAAATGTGTCACTTTAAAGTGAACAGCAAGCAAATCAAATTTTCTACAGTTTTTCACATAAAGTTCCATTCACCCAGGCTAAGTGCGATGTCAGGATGGCTGAGCGACGGTCACCTGAACTACACTATGAACATGCGCTGTCTATGGGTGATTTCTGTAGATATGCTTGCTTTCAACAAAACATACGGCACTTCTGCCGCGCCGCATGTGCATCTGCATGTCAGCGATGAGTTTAAGGTAAGTATTTTATTGTTGTTTTAGGGCGTTTTTGTTGTTATACTTTTGTTTAGTTTTTTAACGGGTGGAGGTGTGTTGTATTTATTTTTGTGAGTTTCTCTAACCCTGTGAGTTAATTGTCACCCTCGTTTCACATGATGGCGGTATTTTCCTATCAGGTAGGGTTCAACCGGGATCCCGATAATGTTCTTGATTTTGCAGTCCCAGCCCCGAAACCCCAATCCCGGCCCCCATCACGAAAATTTTAAAAAGCAACCCATCCCAACCCTGAAAAGTCTACCCCTTTTGAACCCCTTTTGAACCCTTTTGAACCCCTTTTGAACCCTTTTGAAAAATACTATCAAGGCCTTGCCAAAAGATCTGAGTTATTTTTATTCACATCGCTTTCACTGAATAAACGTTCCAAAATGAAAATATTCCAGGGAGACTTATTCATGAATATACGGTAACAACGCAGACTGAGTGTCGCTGGGACCACGTCTACGTATACGACGGCTCTAGCAGTTTCGCTCCATTGCTCGCTGCACTAAGGTGACAATTTTTTGCCCCATTTTCGGTGAAACTGCAATTAAATGTACAAAATGTGATTATATTGATTTAATCGCAGTGGCGACACTGCGGCAGTGACGCTGGACGCTTCGGATGGCGACGTCATGGTCTACTTTTACTCTGATCCAGCATACAATATGACCGGTTTCAATATTTCGTACGAGTAAGTTTTTTTGTCGTTTTCTTTTTGTGGGTTCGTAAAATGATGTATACTCAGCGGACAGCACACCTAGTATGGAAACCTACCGTAATTCAATGAATAAAATATTGGTGTAAATTTCGTAATTAATTATTCCATAGTAAAAACGAAATATTATGGCGAAAAACTGTATAATTTTTGGTTCATTACTCAGATGGGTTATGGTAGGTTTTTATACTAACTGTAATGTCCGCCGACGCCGACTATGTTCGTGGAATCAGCCGTTTTGGGGAGTCGAACAGCAATTGTTACCGTCAACCGTACGAGCTGCCTGCTTATCACTCTTAGCTGCAGCAGATCCTATGCCCCATTAAAAACTGCAAAAACCGCCAATCCCCACACCAGCGTAACCCCCTGTGCCAACTGGTGCGGGCCCCACGGAGAATGTTCGGCGTGGAGCAGCTCGTGCACCTGCAAGGGGCCGTACATGGGCGACAGTTGCGACAGGCGCCTGTGCGAGGAGGGCAACGTGTCTTGCGTTAGCGGCACTTGCGACCAAGAGACTGGCGAGTGTAGATGTTCGCAGTTGACGCATGGTTGGTTTTGTTTGAGTTCTGTTGAAATAATTGTTTGAAAAAGGCGGCTTTTAAAGCTCTGAAAAGTGGTTACGAGTAAAATATACAGGCGCATCAGACAAGTGGCAGTACTTTGTGATGTCGCATATAGCCATACAATGACTGAAGCCATGGAATACCATTTTATGCGGAGATTCTGCCTAAAAAAAATTAATTTTTATGTCAACTCATTACGTACACCATCTTGTGTCATATTATTTTGAGTTCAAGTGAATTTTGACATGGAAAAGTTCCAAAATAAGTGGCGTAACCCCCAGGCCCCAACTGCAATCACTCTCGATCCGATGCCGTTTTCGGCCACGTCGATCCTAGCGCGGCGCAGCAAAATCGTACTTCGCATCTGGCCCGCGCGTCATATGGCGCCGCGCTGATCGATCATAATCAATGGTGGATTGTGGGCGGAGTCAGCTTTGATCAATCTACATTCGATCCCGTAGTACGGTCAGTGCTGTTTTTTTCTTTTTTTTACGTTCTGCCGGAATATGTAACCTTTGTTTATCGACCTTATCGACTACCTTTGTTTATCGACAATAACGACTACCTATATCTGCGCATTTCCGCAGTTTCGATCTGGCCACGCTCACGTGGCACGTAGTTGAGACGATCGTCGCTCCGAATATATCCGACGTGCACATGAACGACCAGTCGTTGAACGACTCGATGCTGTTCGAGTCGTCCGACGGCGCGTACGGGTCGGCTGAGCAGTTTGGGACTGATTTGTTAGGCGACCCGGCGCGCGGCAGATATGACCATTCTTTGGTTGCCAGAGGGGTTGGTTTTTGTGCATAATTTACCCCGCGAGTGATTTTTTCAAGGGAAAAGTTATCCAATGACGATTTATTTAGGGATTTACGGTAAACATGTGAATCAACGGTTAACATGCGAAACATGTAAATAGATGTATGCAGAATTTTTATACGTTAAAATATTTTTCATTTGTAAAAAGATTCCACATTTAAAACTGCTCGCAATCCACCTACTCCACTTAACTCTACTTACCGTTCCCCCAGAATGAGTCGCTGTACATGTACGGCGGCATGACGGCCGGCGGCCGCTACGTGTCCAACGACCTATGGCGACTCGATCTGCAGTCGCTCACATGGCACATTTTGCGGTCCGACGACGCAGACCCGGCGGCGCCGCACGAACGGCTGCCCAGATTTGTGGCTGGCCACACTGCGCACGATATTGACGGAGATTATATGATAACTATTGGCGGGTATGATCCGTTCAGAGGCTTCGCGTCACTTGTACAAGTGTATTATTATGGTGAGTCGCGCTTTTTTCGCGGAGATACCCCATATGGCAACTTGGCAGCCGGTTAACTATTTCGAAATTTCTATAAATATAAATAAAATAAACAAAAATTGGGAAGTCGCCAAAAATTTGCTACACTTAGACAGATAGCTCGCTGTGCGATTTGGGGAGGGGCTCAGGGGATAGTGGCCAAAAAAATTGATTCGGGATAGATAGGCAGCTGAGCGGCGCGATAGATAGATGATAGCTGGTCGATTTGGGGTGTAATACACCAGCGGTAACCTGGAGCGTTAAACTGGGCCAAGTTGCCATAAATGACCCGATCATTGTTCGTCATATGATTGTGCTTAAAAAGAAATGTCCTTTTCAGACGAAAACAAGTGGGAAATTCTGGATTCCGCCGCCCACCGCTCTGGCAGCACGCAGTCTCACTTCAGCGTCGAAGGTCTTTACGGTCACACATCTTCGTATGATGAGCACAATAAAGTGATCTATGTTTTCGGCGGGTGGTACGCCGACCCGGTAACTTATGAAGGCAAGATTAGCGATGGATTATATGCCTACTTGCTGGGTTCGAACAGGTGGTGAGTCAAGTATGACGTTCAAGGACGTAGCCAGGGGGGCGGGCCCCCCCCCCCCTTTCCGGGCCGGACCAAAAAGCCCGCCCGGACCCCGCTCAAAAATCCTGGCTACGTCCTTGATGACGTTTCAGATCGTGCTGCAAAATCGTATGAGGTATTGGAATTGGTCAGCTACTAGGTCTTTTTAACGCGCCTTTATTATGCCCGGCGGACCGTAAAGTGTGAGCAGAATCCTACCATAATTCAATGAATAACATTTTGTGATGGATTTCGTAATTTATTATTCCGTAGAAAAAAACCCGAAATATATTGATGAAAAGGCTGTGCAATTTTAGCTTCATTATTCAAATTTCATACTAAGTGTGCTGTACGCCGAGTTTATTAGATATTTAATGCAATCTTTATTAGATATTTACCGCCGCGAGAAGGAATAAGACAAGTGCAATTTTCGCTTTGTTTCACACATTTTTTTGCCATTTCTGCCAATACAAACCACCAAAATCACAATTCCCCACCCCACAGGGTATCATCATTCAAGTCGGCGCCTCGATCCAGTTTCCTGCACTCGATGGTGCTGCTGAACGGCGTGCTCATCGTGCTGGGCGGCAACTCGCACAACACCAGCAACAAGTTCGTGCAGACGCAGTGCTATGCTACGAGCACTATGGTGTACGATACTGGTGGGCTCTTTTGTCTTCTTGTGTATCGGATGAATTTGTGTCAGGAGGGCACTGATGGTGGAACGGGGGGATGTATAAATGTTGTTACCGTATTTTGATGAATAAAGATGCGAAAACTGCACGAAATTCACCTTTAGTTGGATGAATGTACTGTTACGAGAAGAATAAAATTTGTTTATTTTTTTCGGATGAGATACGGTAGATATTTTCTGAAGGTCGCTCAGTGAACTACACGAAATCGAATTCAATACAATATTCATGAACGCGCATTTCAGTTTGCGACGAGTGGTACGAATTGCCGGAAAGTGCGGCCGACGTACTTCGGGGAAATTCACAGGCCAGATACGGACACTCTGCGGTTCTTCATGAGAAGTGCGTGCTGTTTGGATTAAATAATGGGATTAACTTGAACATTGTCATTGTGTTAATGTGAGTTTATTGCTTTCAGCAACGTATACATGTTCGGCGGCTTCAATGGGCGCATGTTGGGTGACGTTTTCCAACTTATTACGCGTGAGTTCAATGATCGAGATTGAGATTGGGACTGAGACTGCTTCAGATTAACCGTAAAGATTTCCAAATGAATTTCAACACCCTGTTCTAAATTCACAACCTATTCTAGATACTTATTTATGCACATATAATTTACACATTAAACATAACCCCCGCAGCCGACTGCTCCAGCAGCAGCGTGGAGCGTCGCTGCCTATCCCTGGTACCCCAGGGTTCCAGATGCATCTGGCTGCCCGACCGCGACACTTGCGTCCGCAGCCAGCCGCACGTGCAGTCGTCCGGCGTCAGTCGCTCCGACGCGAAGCTGGAGTCCGGCGGCGCGCCCGCCAACGACGACGACAAGCGTCGCCCGCCGCCGCAGCTGCTTGGCGGTGATGAGCAGACGGGTGCAGCGCAGATGGGCGATGATACTGCCGTTTCGAAGAGAACGGTGTGTTTTTCTATGTGCTTTTGAAAAGGGGGTTCTGTGAGGTTTGGATTTTGGTGGAGATGGTTCACATTGATGTATGGTAAAAATATAGCATCTTGTGAGGGGGGATAGCTGCGACATTTTTTGTACAAGATTTTGGCATTTATCTCAACGTTTTTTCGCCTTATGAGCTGAGTAACGGGAAAAAAACCTAAAATAAGCTAAAGAAATCGTTGAATTGTCGAGTTGTTAGCTAAATTTCCAGAAATGTTCACAATGCCGCCTATCTGGAACCTTGGCCAGCTTTTTTTTAAATTTCTTAAACAGCTTTGTAAATTTACGTCCCTGTGCAGGTGGGTGCGCCACAATGTTCATTCTCCCGTTCGCGATCGTTGCTCAGCCCTGGCTCAGTGCCAACTCAAGCAATATGCACGGGTGCGGTCACTTGTTCTCAGTGCGTCCAGAACGGATGCGTCTGGTGCGCCAGCCTCGCAATGTGCATCCAACCGGAAATGCACATGTGCCCGGCCAGGGTGAGTTTGTCATTTTTGGGCCCCCACTAGCTAGTTGACATAGCAAATTTGGTTGTCAACTGATTGCCAACTAATGTCAACAAAACAACATTTTTTTTAAAGTATCACAAACCCTGAAAATTGAGTGTCACTATACAAAATTAACTATGCTGTAACACAGAAAGGTTGAAATCTCATAATGAACCCAAATTTAGTTGGCATGAATTCAGTTGACATCCGGCTAGCTGGATCCCATTTTTCGGCAATTTTACGCTGTGATTCAACACTGTGTTCCTGCCCCTTGTAGCTGGCAGCCGTCTCACCCTCCGACTGCGCCCAACTCCCCTCGCCGCGCGCTCAAACGTCCGACGACTCGACGCCGCGCTCGTCCGACCCGTCGCAGCTGTCCGTGTCGGACGAGCGGTGCGCGGCTGGCGTGCGCACGTGCTACGCGTGCGCCGACAAGCCGCAGTGCATCTGGCTGCTGACGTCAAGTGCGGCGCCCGGGGCGGGCTTGCACGCGGGCAAGTGCGTCGACCGGCGTAGTGATCACGTGGCCAAGCTCATCGAAGCCAGGCAGAGAGGTCGGTTTGTGGTTGAGGCTGGGAATGGCCGAAATTTTTCAAATGTTTATTTCAAGTCTTTTGAAATAAAACAGACCCCCAACACTTTTTAATAAAGGCGGGTAGAATATGTAAGAGTTTTCGGGGTAAAGAAGCAGAAAAGTGAAAAAATATCTTAAAATGTGTGAAACGTATGTTACCCAAAAAGTGATTCCCCAAAAAATGGGGGAAAGGTCACAAGGAATTTTTACCTGGCATGTGCTGTGTGAATTGGACCGATTAAAAAATGTCAGGAACGCTTTTTGAAGCAAAAAAAGCCATTTTCCTTTCCTGGTCAAGACCTTTCAAATGATTATCTACAACATAGCACTTTGAATTCCGCAAAGCCACACCACATTCAAATTCGCAACCCCGTTCACCTCGCATGCACACAATCCAAACACCACCCTCCAGCTTCGGTGCCGATCGAGATCGCGTCGCAAGTGTCGCCTTCGCTTATTGGGCCGGCCGGGGGTGACCGTCACCAGTTGCAGGAGATTGTCAACGGTACCGGTGAGGACCCGCAGAAGGGGCGGGCGGATGGTGCTCAACGGGAAGAGGAGGGTGAGCGGCAGGATGAGAAGCGCCATGAGTAGGTTTTCCGCCTTTTTTATACTCGGTGGACACCACACTTAGTATGGAAATCTACCATAACCGATCGGAATGATGAACCAAAAATTTTGCAAGTTTTTCATCATAATATTTCGTTTTTACATTGGAATGATTAATTACGAAATTTATCACACGATTATTTTCATATAAGGATGGTAGGATTCTGTGCAAAGCGTGCGCTCCACTCGGTATACCATATAAGAAAGTGATTGACTCGATATAGGATATATTCGGATTTCACTTATCGGATTTTGTTTACTGTTCATTTTTGTTCGTGTGTTCTCATGAAGCACCCAGTCTTGTAAAACCCATCTCGAAACACCTACCAAAACACCTGAACAGCTCAACCGACAACAACCATTCACTCAACCCCACTCAGCGCGGTGCGCGCGGCCCAGTGTCCGCAAACGTGTGCCGAACTTGGCTCGTGCGGCCAATGCATCGACTCCGGCTGCATGTGGTGCGCCACGTCTGCCCGCTGCATCCCCATCAACGCGTACTTGGCCGCGTTCCCGTATGGACAGTGTACAGAGTGGCACAGCGCCACCGCGCATAGCGAGAAGAGGTGTAGGGGTGAGTTGTGATTGGTTAGAACTTTTGGGATGTCGATGTTACGTAACCCATCGACCTCGATTTCTTTCATATCGTGATTCACGCCGCCGTCCATATGGAAACTGATCAAAGCGTCCACACCCTAGTTGACATCGCAAATTAGTGTCAACTGAATGTCAACTAAAATAATCATTAAACATAAAAAACGACAATTTGGTGCCACGATTATAAAATTGACTAAATGGCGGTTCACACACCAGTTGACACGTGTGTGTCAACTGGTCTGTGTCAATTCACATTTCGGCTTCCCGTGACGCAGAGCGATACTCTAATGCACTTGCCGTAATGTTTATTTTTCAACGTTGGCGCATGTGCATTTGGAGATCGCTCTGCGACACCTGAAGCCGAAATTATAGTTGACACAGATCAGTGTGTCAACTAGTGTGCGGGCCTCTATCAAATAGTTGAATGTTGAAATCACACAACTTACCAAAATTTAGTTGACTCTAATTTTGATGTCACCAAGTGTGTTTGGCCCCAAATTCGGCCGCAACCAAACAACAACCCCCCCCCCCCCCCCACTCCCTAGACTCTCAGTCCTGCGACGCACTTCAAACGTGCGCCGACTGCACGGCGCTGGGCGGCGCGCAGTGCGGCTGGTGCGACGACGGCAGCGGCACCGGCGTGGGCCAGTGCATGCCCGGTGGCGCGAGGGGGCCCGTGGGTGGCAATCGAACGTGTGCGGGTGATAGACACAGTTGGAACTTCTTCAAGTGCCCGAGTTGGTGATGATGGGTGTTTTTGAGTGGGAGTTGGGTGCCGGGTGTAGTTAGGGATGCCCGGTGTTTTTTCGTTTTTTAAATAAAAAGCTTGTCGAAACCGTTTTTGTTAAAAAAAACTTTGCCGAAATGTTCAGTGAACTCTTGCATGCATAATATGGCTATTCATAACATCACAAAGTACTGTCACTTGAAAAAACAATTTTGTTGTAAAAACAGTCTTTGTAAAAAAACAGCGTTTTTTCCATCTCTAGTCGGGTTGATGAAATCAAGTTTTTTTCGCCCCACAGGCTGCCAATGCAACGGGCACGCCAAGTGCACGGACACGCTCCTCACGTCATCGCAGCCGCCGTCGCAGTCGCACGTGTTGTTGCTGCAGGACGGACTGCAGCACGTGTCCGGCGGCCAGCTGAAGGCCGCCGCCGACGTGTGCGACACGTGCGGCGATAAAACTACGGGCGACCACTGCGACACCTGCGACACTGGCTATTATGGAAATGCGCTCAATGGAGGCCAGTGTAAAAGTGCGTTTGGGTGATTTTGTTGGGCACTTTTGTCGGGTTGTTCCATAAGAGAATTAACACCGTATTTCTTCTAATAGAACGTCATACACTCCAATAGAACGACACCCCCAATAGAACGACACCCCCAATAGAACGGTACGTTTTTAAAAATCTACTTTGCACTCACAAAACAATAGAACGGCAGCCTTCAATATCACGGCTGTCTCTGATAGAACGGTGGATAGATATCACGTTGGAAGAGTGCCAAACCACACAAATAAAAAATGGATGGCGAGAACATTCAAGGCATTCAAAAAGTAGATTGATGCTAATATATTGATAATAAACTACGAATTGATGTTCTGATATGGAAGGGTTGTTAAAGTTTCATTAAAAACAAAATTGTATTCCAAGTGAAAAATGTGGCCAAGTGTTGGTGAAAAAATATCAAGGCACCTCCAATATAACGGCAGGTCAAAACGTTGCCGAAAATAGAGCGGCGCTCTTCTATTAGAAGAAATACGGTAATACGTAACCCGATATGTGGGCATTTTAACATTACGACAAACAAATGTCACCTTTTTTCTTCCCAGAGTGCGACTGCCTCGATCAAGTGTCTGATACGCCGCAGTGCAACAACAAAACAGGTTCGCTTTTTCCCCATTTTTTGAGTCTGTCGACAAATCCATTTCATTTCCCATACCCGACAAGGTTCGTGCTACTGCGCTACTCGGGGGGTGAAAGGAGACCGGTGTGAATTGTGCGACCAGCATTATATTAGAGGCATCGATCCTAATAACAACACGTGCTTTTGTTGGTTTAAAAAAGAATTTTTTTTGATGTGTTCGGGAATTATTTCAGAATTATATACTTCAACTTTCTTCGCAGACGAACTATTGGTGGACTTCATATTCACGTTCCACTTGGATGTGAAGAAGGAATCTGATCGACATTTGTCTCGAATTAATTTTATCTCGCGTCCTTCGAAGGTATGCCACGGTGTATCGTGCACCTTTCATGAAATGTATACTGTATATCGTTGAATAAGACCTCTCCTTGAATATCTCTCCCTGTTGGCCGAGTGTGAAAGATAACTCCCCGTCTTGAATAACTCTCCACACTTGAATAACTTCCCCCTCTATTGGGGAAAAGATATTGTGTCAATTTGAAAAACAACCAATGACAAAATAAAGTTATGCCTTGCTGCAAATGCAGTGCAGTGTGAAACATAAAATACAAAATAATATTAGCCTACGACGGACAACAGATACATAATGTAACTCTGAGGAAAAAATAACCCCCATCCACCCTTGAATAACTTCCCCGCGACAAAAATCTGACGAAAAAGTGTTTTATTCGAGTATATACGGTATTTTTATACTTGTCATAGATAAATAGTATTTTAGTGTTTCAGCACTAACCTATTTCTCCACTCAGAGCAACATCGATGTTCTCTTCAGCATCAGGTGCGCCGACCATAACGCCAGGGTTAACTTGACAATTTATTCCGGTGAGTTAATTGAACAACTATTTTTCATTTAAATCTACCATATTTTCTAGAATAATTCCCCTGGAGGAATATTTGTTTCATCATACTTCTTGGGTGACGTATTTTTTGATGTCGATATATCGATATTTGATATAAAAATACTCGTAATATGCTTTCACTCGTGATGCAACATATACTCCAGTGACTTGCACGCGTGGTTCAGGTTGGGAACGTGCCAACGGTATATAACTCATTCGATTTTCATAAAAGCTTGAAACAATAATTCATTGCTGTTATATTCATAAATAAGTAAAACAAAGAATTTTTTTCTCATTTTTACAAAAATCGCATACTTTATCTAGTATTGGCACGCTGCCAACCTGAGACATAAATGAAATCAACGTGCCTACTATCAAGTCTCCCCAAATATTCAAATATACCACCAACCCCCCCCCCCATCTCAGCCGGCTCGGCGTCGGGCGACGGCGATGGGTCCCTATCCCTGGCTGAGCAGCGCGCCGCCGCCAGCAGCAGCTCCACTGGCACTTGGCGTCGCTTCCTGGTGCCAGTCCCAGACCCTGTAAAGTGCCCTGTAAAATGTGAAATGTCACGCAAAGTGTCAAAAGTCACGTAAAATGCCCTGCGAAATGGCAACTCGGTTGCCATTTTGCAGGGCATTTTACATGACTTTTGACACTTTGCGTGACATTTGACATTTCACAGGGCACTTTACAGGGTCTGGGAGTGCCCCCCCTGGCCGGCCACTCGTGCAGCGAGATCGAGCGCGTGTTCAACTACGAGGACTTTGATTTCGGCACCGAGTCGAATACTACGTTCTTTGTGTATGTGTATGGGTTTCAGACGCCTACTGAGATCAAGGTGGGGATTTTTTTTGGGGGGCGGGGGGTTTGGAATTTTTGAGATGAAATACAAAATATTTGATGTCAAATGTTTACTTTTGTTTGCTGAACTAATACTCGGTGGAAATCACAGTTAGTGTGGAAACCTACCATAACTGCCCCACACACACTAGTGGACACCGACACCAAATGTCAACTGTTTCCGATCCCAATTCAAAGCTTGCTGACGGGCCAACGAACGACGTTCAAATGCAAGCATGGAGTTGGGATCGGAACCAGTTGAAATTTGGTGTCGATGGCAACTAGTGTGTGTAGGCCCGATCAATCTGAATAATGAACCAAAAGTACATAGTTTTCTCATCAAAATATTGCGTTTTTACTATGGAATAATTAATTACGAAATTTATCACAAGATTTTATTCCTTAAATTATGCTGCGATTCTGTACATATGTACTTTGCGGTCCGCCTACTATACATATGAAACATTTCGATTTGCAATGTTTCGCGAGAAATCTTCCGCTTTGTAGATATCGTTCGCCCAGCCCGCGCCGATAAACTGGTGGAAATTCATTTACCTTATGTTTGGAATAGTTTGATGAATGAGGGGGTGAATTATTTGATAGGAAATGCAAAATATTAGACATTTGATAATAACTATTTGCTTCTTGATACTGAACTACATATGAAACATTTTGGTTTGTAATGTTTTTCAAAAATTCTTCCGCTTTCTAGATCTCGTTCGCCCAGTCCGCGCCGATAGATTGGTGGAAAGTCATTTGGTTGTTTGCAATGTTCGTTTTCTTTTCTTTGCCAACAATAGTGCTTTTACATTTTACATCTAACCCCTTTTCTCACCCAACAGAATCCTGGTGTGCGTGATGGGCACGTTTGCCATCGGCTGGCGCATAAAGGCTCGCTTCGATCAGCACAGACAGCGGACGCAATTTTTCGCTGAAATGGCACAGTTGGCGTCCAGGCCGTTCGCTGCCATCGACTTGGACACTACCAAACATTTTGTCGTGAGTTTTGTAATTTGGATGGCGCTGATGTTTTGGCAACTGCTCGTCATATGGCAAAATTTAGCCCTATGCCGGCGGCCATGTAGCCATGAATTTTTTTGTCACTTTTCACTTTTTTAAGTGCTGAACAAATTTGAATAAAGTAAAATATTCAAATATAATCACATTTATTAACATCCTATAAATTCATCGTGGCCATTTTGATGGTGTTTCGAGGAAATACGGTAGTAATAATGCCTTCAACAGTTTTACTTCACAATCCCTGTTTGGTACCTCAAATGTGTCGAACTCAATTTGGTGCCATCCCCCCACCACAGGCGCACTACAGCCGGCCCTTGGGCGGGACGAAACTGTCGGCCTTGTCGAGCAGCTGCGCGAGCACGGCGCCGCTGCTGCGCGCGGACACCATGGCCGACGCGTCTTCCATATCCGATTCGGACATCAAGTGCGACGTGGCTGGCGATAACAATAATGAGAGCGACGGTCGCATAGGTGACCTGGCGGCGTCCGATTTGCACTGTGCTGGATCCTCTTGCAACTCTGATAATGAAGAAAATGGCGCCGGATCGCTGGCGCACCAGGCTGCTACGGCTGCTGCGTTGGTCGGTTTTTTTCAATCGAATTTGCGAATCGAATTGTGGCTGGGTGAGTAGATCGTTTCAAATGATATTGGACCAGGGGTTTCCATGATTTACTGATTTTACGTGCACTGAGAGTTTACATGCACTGGGAGTTTACATGCAGTGTGAGTTTACATGCACTAGAGTTTTCTTGTACTGATTACTGAGGCACACCGACGGTGGTTACCCCCAACCCCCCCCCCTCCATTCGAGACCCCTGATATACTTTCTTAGATCACCCTGAATCGTCAACATCTCATAATTTACACTAGCAATTTTTTCCAATTATGTTTTAGTAGTACCTTTAAGTGGTTACACTCGAAGTTAAGTTTTCCTCATAAAATCTGGGCACTGCAGAAATGCCGCTGGGAGGAGCCGACGCCGATAGCCGTGGAACCGACGGCCGATTACAAAGCCGCCATTGTCACCGTTGCCGTCCGCATGCCCACGGGTTGGTGGCGATTCGAATGTTTATTGTGATAAACGAACCACGGATTCGAACCACGGATAAAGTGTATTGGTTAAAAATGGTGTTAGGAAATGCCCATAAAAAACCTATCGTGGCCACGCAGCGTCGAAGTTACGGAAACTCATAAATCTGTTTTCAAGTTTGCCATGAATGTTTGTTGATACCTGTGGACATATCAGTTCACAGACACCCCATTCTAGTCAACTCAAACGTTCTGTTTTCTTAGAACCCACAAAATCCCACTCCTCTCCAGGGCACTCCCACTACGCACCGTGCGGTCAGAGCGCACTGGCACTGGGCTCCGCGCTGGTGCGGTTGCCGAACGCATACGGCGCCACCCTGCGCAAGCCCATCGAGGACGCGGAGCAGGACAGCGACGCGACCGCGGTCAGACGGGTTAGTGTGGGGTTTGTGGTTGTGTAGTTGCTGTTTTTTGGATGGTTCTGTTGGTCAGACATTTTAGTTACCCGTGTTTTTGCGATCAAAATTCGTGACAACCCTGTGCCCGTCGACATGTAATCCCGCTGTCCACGTAGACCCAGCGGACATGTATTTCTTCCCGCTGATCATGTAGACCCGGCGGACATGTAGCGGGAGCGTTCCGTGCCCTTTATGTTTGCCGCCTGCGCGTCTGGTGATGGAATTGGCGCTTGGCACCGCGTTCGCTGGCGCTTTCTGGTGTCTGGCGCTACTATTTTCAATGGCGCCATGGCGCTATTTTTTTGCTGGTGCCATTGTTTTCGATAGCGCGGAAATGGTGCCACCATGCCGCGAAAAAACGGTTTCTTTTCTATTGGATTTCCATCGGGTCTAGATGTCCAGTGGGTCTACATGACCAGTGGGTTCACATGTCTAGGGAGCCACGTCTCTAGGCCATCACTACCCGTTTCACCCATCCGTAACTCACGCTGGAATGTCCTCGCGCAGCGCAAACGGCAACAGCGGCGGCGACGGCGCACAGCCAGTTCGGGTCGACATCCGCCGACTGCGGCCGCACCGGCGCCATCGACCACGAGCGCACCGAGACCGGACGCTTCGGGCACGTTGAACCAGAGCGGCGCGCAGAACACCGGCGACAATCAAGCGGCGGCGGCGGTGCGGCGCTTGGTGCACGCGCCCGTCCAGTGGGCTAATAGCGCTGTGGACGTTTGCTATAGGGTGTGGCCGCTGAGGCGACCGGCGCAGCAGCAGAATAGCGCCATGTGAATATTTGGCTGTGTTTGGCTGGCTATTGTGGCCGCGCACACTATTTAGTACGCCACCGAAATTTGTGGAACTCATATACCTGTTTTGAACACATTTGAGTTTACCACAAGGGATTATTTTTTGTTCGTCGTCAAGTGTAGTTGTCAGACTCGACAGTTGACAGAATGAGGAGTCTGTCAACTACACTTGACAGCGCACAAAAACAATTCATTGCGATAAACTGAAATGTGTTCCAAACAGACTTATGAGTTTCCAAATTCAGGCAGTGTACTAGTGTGCGCAGGCACATTGTGAGTACATCGAGGGATACCCCTTTTCCTGTCGCTTTGTAGATACTATGTTATATGTATTTTCACAAACGTGGTCCCATGTGATCCGGCCAGCTATGCAATACGTCCCGCGTGTCTGTATTTGGTTGCCAAATGTGGTGATGGTAAGGTAGTCTTCATATTTCGCTCAATGTTTTTTTTATTCACCTGTATTCCTGTGGCTGCTTATGAACCCTTAAACCTTTGACATTGTGATACATTCGAACAGCTTTTCACTGTACAGTTAAGTATGATAATTTGAGGCAGTTTCGTTGTCCCGAATGCAACGACTGCTTCAATGTGGGTTGTGGCTACGCACACTAGTTGACCGCAATGGAATAAACTTTTTAGATCAATCTTGATTGATTTTGTAGATCCAGCTTGATTATTTTTGAGTTGATGGCGCGCTCAGTTGACTAGGTGTCAACTAGTTTGCGTGCACCAGGTGTGAGTAAATTATGCTGGTCTATTTCGCAATGCGACATGCCTATTCACAATTTTACTTTTTTGTCAATTTTTCGCACATTCTTATGACCATATCACCATTTGTACTTCCTGGGGGCATTAATTTATAATCCAGCTTGATGCATGTCCACTTTCCGATTTCAAATGAAGCTGAACAACAAAAACATTGAAATGTTCTGTGCGTAATGAAGAAAAGTGATAATATCCATCGCAAAATCTTATAGCCAACCTTTGTCGCTCAACAAGTACGTACTTTTGCGTTTGCAAAAAATTACATAATCTGAGGGTATTTTATTCTGCTTCGCATCGCAAAAAAAGTCAACGTGAAAGCACTTAACAGGTGCTGTGTATTAACGCTCCAGGATAAATATGGAAAAGTGTTGTTGTTCAAAATGTCGCTAAGTAGTGTGCTGTTGTCAGAAATGTTATCAGCTTTACAACATGCATGCACATTTGAAATGCAGTTTTTATGATCAAGTGTCGTTGTGGCAGAATGTTTTCGGCTAAAAAATAACATACCGAAATCTCGACAGAATTCGACGCAACCCCATCTTCACTCTACAGCAAGGTTTACACACACTACTCAATTTTACAACAAATCCTACAGGCACCCTACAACAGGTGTCCAACATGTCCACCTTGCACGAGTCGGGCGCGCTCGGCACCGTCACCACCAACGGCTCCGGCGCCGGCCCATTCAAACTGCGCGGTGCGGTGTGGGAAGACCATGGAGGCGATATGTATGGCGTCGAGTTTTGCCCCTTCACTGAGGATGGGCAGGAGATTTTTGCGGCTGTCGGCGGAAATCGGGTTTGTTATGATACTCAAGTATACGTATTTTTCTAGTAAACGTAAATACGTTTTAACATATCTGCATCGCGACATGCCCCCCCCCCCCCGCATTCATAGGTGAGTATCTTCGAGTGCCCACAAGCCGGCGACCGCCGACCGGCCATCAGCGCCCTACAGGAATACGCCGACCCAGCCACCGGGGTAATTCATCCATTTCGTGCGCATTAATTTTGTCCAGCACTTTGTGCAGCGCGATCGCGTACGCAGACGAGCGCCGAGAGCTACTTTTGCTGCTGCTGGCTGTACGACGACGAGGTGCGCATGCAGCCCTACGTGGCGGCGGCGGGCGAGCGCGGCATCGTGCGCGTCATCGACCCGTTCGAGTGCGAGTGCAAGGCTGTTCGTTTGGGGGGGTCGGGGATATGGCTGGCGTTGAAGCCCAAGCGTAAGAAATTCAAATCCCAGTGCCGACCGACACCTAAAACTAGTACTCCAATCTGTAGGCAGTCCCGTACCCTGTGAAGTGCCAAATTCACGGTAAAAATTAAACGGTATGGGGCGTTTTACATTTCACAAAACCTATTTTACATCCTGTGGAACTGGCCCCGAATCTCGGATGCCTGGACCGCTTCTTATCGTTATTCTGCCAGTACGGCATTGTGGTTTTTGGTTTCGTTTTTTAAGCTGACAAAAATGCATCATCGCTAGAAGCTACACTAATATTTTATAACAATAGTGGTACTCTAAAGGCAGTCATTTGAATGTTCAGTGTGACAAATATACGTAAAATCTGTTCACAGCGCCGTAGCTATTGGTGTTTCCACGTATCACTTAGCGCACAGTCCACCCGAACACGTTCCGGTGCACTCGCTGCAAGTGTCGCCGCTCTTATAGATTGGCGCTGTCAGCATGTTGCCGCTGCGTGGTGACGTGTTTTTACGTGGACTAGTGTGAATTTACGTGTTCAACGTTGCAACGTACCCCTCGGCATAGCGGCAGACGAGAATGCCGCCGTTGGAGCACATTTTGTAGCCGCAGCCCAACTTTTCGCTGCTAGCCCACACCACCTGTAAGCGCGCGCGCGTGTGTGTGTGTATTTGTGTGGAGATACGATAATGGCCGCCCACACTCTAGTCGACACATGTGTATCAACTGGGCCGTGTCAACTCAGATAAAGGCTTCACATGTCGCACAGCGATCTTCAATGCACTTGCCCTAATACCGTATTACCTCGAATTATCCCCCCCCCCCTTGAATTAACCCTCCTCGAATTGACCCCCCTCAAAATCGGCTGGGGAAATAATAAACCCCCCCTCGAAATACCCCCCCTTCGGAATGATGTACGTCATGTACATAATAAATACGTCATATATGCAATGTACATGATGTATATTACTGTTTATTTGTATTGCAGCTACACATGGGCATGCTTGTGTAGCTAATCTACGTTTTTATGTCCAAATATATCTTGTTTGGACACATTTATTACCTGTTTTGGGCATGCAAATGCCTACTATTTACTACGATCCTTACGAAAATTTCTGACGAAATAATAAGACCCCCCTCGAATTAACCCCCCCCCTCGAATTAACCCCCCCCCTCAAATTTTGCTGGCGAAATAATAAACCCCCATGGGGGTATTTCGAGGTAATACGGTATACATTTTTCAACATCGCCCACGTGCATTTGGAGATCGCTTTGCGAAACTAGAAGCCGAAATCTGAGTTGACACAGACAAGTTGACACACTTGTGTCAACTAGTCTGTGGGCCGCCAATATGCATGTGTAAATTATCGCGTGTACAAGATAATCACAATCACCTGGGTGAAGTGGCCGATTTTCTTTCCATCTCCATCGGTGGCGGAACCCGAGAACTTTGCGATGTCGCCCACGTAGTCGTTGACTTCGTCGAACCAACCTTGCACGTGCTCTGTAGTTTTTTTTGTTATTTATTTAGGGCTACTGTCATGGCTATTCTCATGGACATTTCCGTCAAGCTAACGCGATTTGCTTTTCGGGTCGAACACCTCGCCGGTGCTCCACATGCCGCCCGCGTAGGACAGATTTTCTCCCAGGTTACTTGAATAATCGTGTTTGAATTCGCATTTGTCCGCCCAGGCTTGGGCGCCCGCCGCCACTGAATCGTCCCATGTCTGGAATATGTTAAGATAACGATCTTTTCTTATTTCATGCGCATTTATTTGTTTTTATTTTTCTGTGTATTTTTGAATTCCCAAGCCCACCTGCAAATCGGTTTTACTCGGTGTGATGTAAAGCAATATCACTCAAATCGGTTCGTTTTTTTCTAATCCGGAACTCATCGTAGTGTCAATCCCGCACCGTGTAATGTGTAAGGTCAAGTGTCGAATGTTATGTAAAATTTCAATCAAAATAATATTTGAAAAAAGATTACCTAGTGAACTTTTGACGTTTTGCATGACATTTGACAATTTTGTATGACATTTTACATTTTACTTGACACTTTATGCTGTGAGGACTGCCTCAGATCAGAAAAATGAACCGAGCATTGTAAAAAGTCACACCCCCTAAACCATTTTCATCATGTTCGCCGCAGTGGGCAGTTGCTTCCCATCCTTCGCAGTGGTCTGCCCATTAGCCACTTTGGCTCTCAGCTCGTTGTGCTTGTTGAGCAGCTCGGTCTGCCAGTCGGACAGCGACACGGCGCCGCCGATCAAAAAGCAGCTCAATGTGGCAGCTAGTAGGCCGATTTGGGACATTTTGAGGGGTTTTTGTGGGGTTTTTTTTGTCGGATTTAGTTGGTTCGACCGGGCGAATCGCTGGATTTTTTGTCGTTTCTGATCTGAGGGTTGGACTTTTATGCCTTTTTATATGGTGGTTCCATTATATGCGTCTGTGTAAGTGTGACCATTGTATTTGGTCAGTTGACTGCGCCAGTATGTGGTCACGCACACTAGTACACCAGCGAAAGTTGGGAAACTCATAAATCTGTTTTGAACGCATTTCAGTTCACGACAACGGAATATTTTTGTTCGCTGTATGCAGTAGTTGACAGATTCTTCATTTTTGTGAACTCAAATATGTGCAAAACAGATTTGCGAGTTTCCCATATTTCGGTGGTGTACTAGTGTGCGCAGCGCCTATGGGGTGTCTAATAAATCTCTTTATCCGCATTATGCAGTGGTTATCCGCAGCGATCATTTGTTTGCCAGCTGATGAAAGGCTGACCTTTTATTGCTTTTGTCCTTACCTTTTTATTTCCCTGCACTTCTGAATAAATACTGCAAATGTCAGTGTATATAATGGGCAGCATGAAATGATGACATGTGCTTTGGAAATTTTGCGAAAAGTATACCTTTGTCTACGTTGATTGTTAGGTATGATTTTGAAACTTTATGTCTAACGTAATTGTAGTGCTTTGTATGTTATATTTAGAACTTGATGCGCGTTTTAGAAACCGTACAATTATGGTGAAGTATAATGAAACGGTATTTGTAATAATCAATGCCAAATATCATTTATTTAGACCTTGATTCCCCCATTTCAGGTGTGCTACGGCCACGGGGGGTCGATCAACGAGCTCAAAGTGCATCCCGTTTTCACCACGCTGTTCTTTTCCGCCAGCAAAGGTTCATTCTGCAGCATAAGTTGGGATGTGGTGGTTAGGGTTGGCCGATGTTTTTTTTTAAACGTTTTTTTTTTTTAAACGTTTTTTTTAAAAAAAAAACATGACGTCCGAAATGTTTTTTTTTTAAAAAAACATCAGCCGAAATTTTTAGTACTAAGCACTAGGTATTTTGCAAAATTTTTGCACGCAAGCGCGCAAAAATTTTGCAAAATTCCTAGTGCTTAGTACTAAAAATTTCGGGCGATGTTTTTTTTAAAAAAAAAACATTTCGGACGTCATGTTTTTTTAAAATAAAAACGTTGTTTTTTTAAATAAAAAACGTTTAAAAAAAACATCGGCCAACCCTAGCCACTCCCCCCACTCACCCAAACACCCCCCCCCCCAGACTACTCGATCCGGCTGTGGCACTCGCTGACGCAGCTGTGCCTGTGCGTGTTCGCCGGCGACGAGTGCCACCGCGACCAGGCGCTCTCGGTCGGCGTGCACCCTTCGGGCGCCCTGATCGCCACCGGCTCCATGGACCACGCCGTGCACCTGTGGCCCGTCGACACGACCGAGGTCGCTAGAAGGTCCGTGTCGACGTAGACCTGGGGCCAGTTCCGCAAATTGAGAAGTGAGAAGTAAAATGGCAAAAGTGAAGTGGAATGGCAAGTAAATTGGCAAAAGTGAAGTAAAAAATAACAATAACAAGTAATTTCTCTTCGCTTTTGCCATTTCACTTCTCAATTCACTTCACTTTTGCCATTTCAATTCACATTTGCCATTTTACGTCTCACTTCTCAATTTGCGGAACTGGCCCCTGCCCGACGTTAGGGGTGATGTAGGCTCCCTAGGCATGTAATCCCGGTCGGCATGTAGACCCGTTGCAGGTCGTTCCAGGGGGTGCAGGCACAGGGCCGTCACGGGTGGCATTGCCGATTTTCGTGTATGCGCGTGATTACCGTATTTACTCGACAAATTCCCCCCTCAATGATGGAATACTGGCAATGCACATATCTTTTTTTAAATCTATGAAGTCAGACCAAGCAAGAGAGTTGTGTCTGATTTGATTCATCAAATGCAAATGAAACACATTTGGTGTGATAGAAACATGCTTGAAAATTAAGATTTTTATTAAAGTGGGGACTTGAAGGCCTCCTTGAATATTCCCCCCTTCAAAAATGTCTGACGAAAGAATAATTCCCTGCGGGATTTATTCGAGTAAATGCGATACATCATACAGATACATTTTTGAGCACTGAAACGAACCGTACTCAATATCGTTTGTCTACTACATGTACATATAGTACGTTTTTATAGTAAGTGGGAGGCTTTTACTCCCTCGCACCCAATTTTGTTCAGTGACTGGCAAAAGTCAAAATTTAGCAAAAATGTTCAGGTGCGGCACCTCGCAGCACCCTGAGCGTTTCACTGCTAAAGCCACTTATGACAGGCATTTATGCCACTTGCAAAACAAAATAAATACCTCGCTCACAGACTGCAGCAGGCGCGCCTGCTGCTCACCTCGCATGGTACAGCACAGGTGCACAAGCTGCAGCAACGAAACGCTAAACTGGACACTTCGCGGCACAGTCCCGCCAAAAAGCCGCGCACGCATCTAAAGGATCAAAAAGTTGCGTCGCGCAGCTCTTTGAAAGCTGAGATGCGTCCCGAAATCGTGTCGTATACGGTAGCGCGCACCAGGGACATACACAATGACTATGTGGATTGTGTAGCGTTTTTGGGTGATCTTGTACTCAGCAAGGTGAGTACGTTTTGGGACACTGCCACTTGGTATGCAGTTTTACAAATTTCAGCCCTTTTGTGTAGTACAGTGAAGTCTATTGAACATTAGTGGTTAGGCAAAAACGTACGAAATATGATTGTTGTGAGTGATGCTGTCCCATAATCACTAAAGATTTTCCTATTGGCTGCTGACAGACATTAGTCAATTAGACTGTGTAAATATTAGGGTTGGCCGATGTTTTTTTTTAAACGTTTTTTTTTTTAAACGTTTTTTTTATAAAAAAAAACATGACGTCCGAAATGTTTTTTTTTTTAAAAAACATCGGCCGAAATTTTTAGTACTAAGCACTAGGTATTTTGCAAAATTTTTGCGCGCAAGCGCGCAATTTCACACACAAATTGACATTGGTGGTTGTTTTCATTGGTTTTGTTGCATTTTTAGTATCAAAACATCCATTTCTATGTGCTACCATGGGTGAATAAGCCGACATATGTTGCTGTAATATATAATATTGAGGTAATGTGCTTCCATGTACCTCCACAGTGTGTAACTTCACTCCCAAAGTAACAACCTCCTTTTATAACCTTGTTTGATCACCATTCCGTGCCAAACTTTACCTGAAGTCACGAACATTCGACTATAAGGCAATATACGAACGATATGTTGACGAAAAATGGATATTTTTGACACAAATCACCACTTATAATGCTATCCCATGGCTCCACAGCCATTATATGGTCATATTTAACATCACATAGTATTGCCAGTGTCTGATATACCTATATATGTTGACACTAGGTCATATCTGGGAGCTTTTAAAAAAAACGTTTTTTTTTTTTTTTAACGTTTTTTTTTTTTTTTAAACATCGAGTTAAAAAAAAAACGTTTTTTTTTTCCAACCCTAGTAAATATTGTGAATTTAAAAATTTTCAGTTCGTCTCGCATGTAAAAAATGTTCGGGTTCCGGTCGGCTCACACCTCTTCCCAACCCTAGTGTCTCCCTAACCAGTAACCCCACCATAACCCCCCCCCCCCCCCCACAACTCAGTCGTGCGGCGGCGCGGTCGTAGTAGCCAAATTTGGCGCGTGGCCAACTCCCGCCGGCGACTCCTTGCCGCGGACGCGCGTCCCCTCCGACGGCGTGGAGTGGTCGCAACTGCGGCCGGCCGAGACTGAGGTGAACGTGGTCACCGAGCTGGTGCTGGAGCACGCGGCGCTATGGTTCGAGAAGTTCGCTATTGATCAACGGTGTAGGGTGAGTTTTTGGCGGTGTGGCCTTACCGGTGTACGGCATCGGTGGAGGTGGTGACACGAATCAGACCTGTGCATTTTTACCCGCTGTGCATGGTTACCCGGCGTGCATCTTTCGCTGCCCGGTGTGCATGGCGGCCGCCCCTCCATGCACACCGGGCCCCCATGCACACCGGGCACCACCATGCGCGCGGGGTATCCGTGCACAGCGCGCCGACATGCACGCCGGGTAGCGAAGATGGAGGTCGGCTGCGGAAATACATCATGTAACCAGGGCGGCAAACACAAAAGATATCTTACACAATCATATTGTTTGCCTTTGTGTTCGCCGCGATTATATTATTGTGTGATTATAAGATAAGTGTGTCGGCAGTTTGCGGCTGGCGCATGGCGTAATTGTGGGCTTATTACGCCATGCAATTCACGGGTAATTATATCACTGATATTTTGGGGTGGAATTAAATTTTCCTAAATTAAATTAAATTTAATGCAAAGAGTCGAAAGTCATGTAAAATTCCCTCATGTCATGTAAAATGTCATGCTAGTGCTGAAATAGGGCAATCTGAGTAAATATGAATAAAATACACTTTCAGTATGCTCCCGTAATCTGGTACAATATTTTAATGTTAAGAATTTCACGTCGATTTAAGCTATTTTTCAGTGGCTCGCGTGCGGCAACGACATCGGCCAGGTGTTCGTGTGGGACTTGCGCGCGCTCGCCGCCAACTGGTGCTTGGAGAATGAGTTAGTGTGACACTGAGTTTTTCATATTTCAAATATTCTCAAGTTTTGATCCATTGGATCCGTTTTGATCCTTTGCTGCTTTGTGTTTTTTTTGCTGTCCTGTACTATTGCGGCTGGCTGGTATTTCTGACACTTGTTTGCTCGAACTGGTTTCGCATGCGCATTTTTTGCTGCAAATCCGCGCCAAAAATTTCCCTCGCGCATTAAAATATTCAGCGCACGTATTTAGTGCTCAAGGTGCATAGGTAGTTCTTTCCCAGCTATCGTCTGACGCTATCATTCGAGTGTCTTATTTACTTTAGGTACTGGTGCTTTTCGATTAGGTATACACACACGATTAGGAATTAGGTTCGATTCGATTCCCTCACACACAGGCCAAAGTTCACACTGTCAACTGGCCAGCGGCGACCTGTTAGGCAACTCGCATTTAACAGGCATTCGAGCATTTTGGTTGCCGTTTGCGACGGCGCTGTGATTGTCAGATGGGATATTGGGCACTGAAATGCGGGCGAGATGAATTGTGAATTTTTGCGGACGCCACGTGAACACATGTATCTCATTGAAAATTTCACTTAAATTTGTGTCTGGTCGTGTCGATGTATCGGTTTATACCGATCAGCCAGGTGTAATTATTGTAATATCATAGATATGTGTAAACATGTACCTTGAATAAACCCACCTGTCGTTGTATCTTCATAGTGTCAACTTCGTGACAGATAATTTGCTACAAACTAAAGTTTTAAGTTGCGAGTTAAGTGACATTTAATTTTGTACACGAACAAAGTTGTTACTCACCAGCAGTGGTGTAGCCAGGATTTTTGAGCGGGGGGCGGATTGTATACGGAGCCCGGCGAACGGGGGGGGCGGCGCCCCCCCCCCTAAAATTTGGCCCCTGTAGTTGCGGAGTGGAGTTTTGGCGCTGGTTCCATTCGTAGGCGCCGCGCCATGGCGTGATTGGCGTTTGCGTTGGCGCCAATGCCTACAATATAAGAAAATATCAATACATAAATGTATCAAAATTGGTACTGCAGTGAGTAACTGAAGAGGTTTTTATGTTACTGGGAGGTACATAACAATGAGGTACATTGTGAGGTACGAAATGCGCGCTTGCGCGCAAATTTTTTATGAACAACCTACAAAATCGCTATAGAAAAGTGCCATTCTCGGCAACTTTTCTGTCTCGCCCGGGAAGGGGGGGGGGGCGGCCGCCCCCCCCCTGGCTACGCCACTGCTCACCAGCCATCTTACTTTCCATTCTGAGCGTTACGTGTCACCCACTCC
This sequence comes from Sphaerolaimus hirsutus, assembly GCA_964036195.1. Lineage (NCBI taxonomy): Eukaryota > Metazoa > Nematoda > Chromadorea > Monhysterida > Sphaerolaimidae > Sphaerolaimus > Sphaerolaimus hirsutus. Next base: position 20,323,262 of record OZ038454.1, on the reverse strand, counting down.
TTACTTTTGTTGTCAATTGGCACCGGATCGCATTGCATATAAAAAAATCCACCGCTGTCGATTAGTTATTAGACAACAATTGCGAAATTATTTAATCAGGTAAAATATTTTCAATCGCTGCAGCGTACGGTGTTCTGTATCGATTTGCCGGTGCAGCGCGACTCTGGTTTACGGCTGCCCCAGGGGTCTCCAAGATTTTGGCTATCGCGGGGGCTGGATAGATGGCAAATCGCTCCTCCGGAGGGATAGATAGCTGAAAAATTTCCTGGGGGGGGCTGGCGGGGGCACAATATATAGGCTTTTTCAAGGTTAAGAAGGCAGAAAGAGGAAAAAATCGCTGATAATCATTTGAAAGTAGCCAAAAGCAGGTTTAAAATGGCTAAAATAGGTATATAATCGTATATAGCCGGGAAGCACGATTTTATAGGTGAAAAACTAAAAAGGTGCAAAAATTAGTGATTTTGAGCGAAAATTGGGGCAAAATTTCTCAAAAACCACTCCAAATACATAGATAGCTGAGCGATTTGGGGGAGGGGTCTGTGGGCGGGCCGAGAACTCGGCCGTAAAGTAAATCCGGCCGTAAGGGATAGCTGTACAAACGTATTTACGTTTACTCGATAAATACGTATACTCGAGTGCTGCGTAAATACGTTTACGTTTCCTCCCGAAAAAATACCGGTACTCACTTACTCGCGTACTTTTTGAAAGTACGCGAGTACAGAAAACGTGATTGAGAACTTTTTGGAGTGTTTACGTTTACTCACCTTTTACACAGCGTAAAAGTAGAAAAAAATTTACTTTACGTTTTCTGTACCAGGGGTCTCGAATGGGGGGGGGGGGGTTGGGGGGGGGTTACCCCCCCCCTAGGAGACCCCTGGGCTGCCCCCCGCCCCCGCCCGCACGTAATATTCTCCTGTAGTTGCTCGACATCAGTTTTGTGTTTTTAGTGGTTCTTTTGCTTTTTTATTCTATGCATTTTGGGTTTTTTGTTTCGCCTGCTGACATTCAAGTTTTTTTCCACCGTTTCTGCTTTTTTGCGGCCAGGAAAAGTGCAGAAGAGCCCCCTCTGTGAATATCGTTTTATTAAGTTCAATTGATAGAAATCATCTGGAACCGAAATTGCCACTAGCGTAGTGTGCATAAAATCTTCACTACTGGACTTTCACTATTTATATAATTTATGTTATATCACATTTTTGTCCACATAGTTTTCGCCTTCCGACGCGGTACATCTCAAATGCAGGTTACTTCGAACACCGTCCAGCATAATCCGGCGGTGCACTTTGAATCGTCACCCAGGCGAAGTGCGCTAGTCATTAGTCTGCATTGAGAATTTAGGTACTTTACACCTATTTATTTTGATACGGTTTTCTCAACAGTGTGAGCTTAAATATTTTTTTATCTGCCGCGCACTTTTCTGGCGGACGCGCCGCAACTACCGTATTTCCTCGAATTACCCCCCGGGGGGTTTATTTTTTCACAGTGAAAATTTTGAGAGAAAAACGTAAAAAATGCAACAATAACCACCATTTATAAGTTTTTACAGCCTTATATAAGGATGAAGATGGTACAAACGATGTTCTTACGTAACACAGTAAGTGTTTTGAACGTCTGTTATGCATTTCCCGGACCACAAATTCATAGTGCCCATTTTGAGGGGGGTATTTCGAGGAGATACGGTAGTTGACATGTGTCGTCATGCACGCATGCTAAAAATTTCGAATTTGGTGCTGGTGCCAAAAAAACGGTGTAACAGCGCAACGGCACCACGCACCAAATGCACCGTGGCACTTTGCTTTGGCGCTACCACCAGAAAATGTTTAGTACCACTCGTCAACTGGTGTGCCGCCAATAGTGATGTAAAAAGCGCCGGTACTTTGGCGCCAAGCGCCATGGCGCTTTTCCGACCTCTGGCGCCAGAGCAAAATAGCGCCAAGCGCCATGGCGCTTTTTGCTTTGGCGCTAGCGCCAAGCGCCAGGCATGTTGTTCCATGCGCCGGGTAGAAATTGCGCCAAGCACCAAAAGCGCCATGGCGCTTTTACATCACTAGCCGTCAACATCTCTTTCGAGGTCTGCCTTACATAAACACTACGATGCAGCTCACCTTATGAGGTGACTCTTCGATGCTGTATGTCCATTCAGCTCGCAGAATTTGTCCGCCGCTTTTTTTGGCTCGATTATGATCGAAGCACTGTCCCAGTTCGCACTGACGTGCTCCCCATTTTGTTTGGGCTCTTTGTACAGCTTTGGCTGTGCTGTAAAAGGAATGAATATGGCCGTATTTCCTCGAGAAATCATTTGAGTTGACCATTATTTGGTGCATTTTTATGAGGCACAGCCACGAAATGGATCAACGTCGTAAGTGGAACTCAAATTTTGTTTATCCATTAAGACTAGGGTGTCAAAAAAAATTTTTACTGAAAACGGAAAGGTAAGAATTTTTCACTTTATGGAAAACGGAAAACGGAAAGGAAAAACAAAATTCTGTCGGAAAACGGAAAACGGAAAGGTAAAAAAATTTCACTCAGCGGAAAACGGAAAAGGTTAAAAAAATTGTCAGCCGGAAAACGGAAAACGGACAAATGAAATGCCAGAAAACGGAAAGCGAAATTTTCACAGAAACAGAAAAAAATAAAGTGAAATTTGCACGGTAATAGACAAATTTGCAGAAGGAAAACCTGCATGCAGGTTTGCCTGTTTGGCTTTGATTGTGGTAGCTGTACATTCTGCAACTATGGATCATGCCAGTAACTTCACTTGTAGTTCAAGCTTAACTGAACCAACAAAAATCATCAAAAGGTAGCAAAAATACACTACAACAACAATAAGAATTTAGCAAAAGTGAACTTTGATGTAACTGAACAGTAAAAAGTATACTCGGCGGACTGCAAAGTATGTGTCCAAAATTACTTTGTGTTTTTTACAGATTTGGATACAGATAAAAATTATGAATGACAGAAGAACCTGGTAGTTAAAAACACCATAGTGGAAAAAGATAAATACAGATTGGAAAAACAATGGAAAAATGCCAGAAAACTGAAACTCGAGCCAGAAAATGGAAAAATGGAAATGGAAAGGTAAAAATTTTTCAGCCGGAAAACGAAAAAATGGGCTGGAAAAACTGAAATGGAAAGGTAAAAAATTTTCAGCTGCCAGAAAATGGAAAACGGAAAGGTAAAAGTTTGCAACTGCCGGAAAACGGAAAACAGAAAGGTAAAAAATTTTCAGCTGCTGGAAAACGGAAAGTTAAAAAATTTTCCTGAGGAAACGGAAATTTGACACCCTAATTAAGACTCAATTTTTTATTCAAGTGTCGCGTGGTGATGACCCTTGGTGTTGAATTCGAGCTCAACCCACAGTGCACTTTCAAAATTTTCCTAGTCTACCAGCTTTCCATCCCCGTCCCCCAATCCCTTGTTCAAACTCCAAAAAAAAACTGAAATAGTCACAAATAAAAAGTACGTGAAAATTTATTCCACTTGGACACACCTCCAAGGTTTGACGTACACAAAGCGCCAGTATATTCTGACCAAGTTCCATCTGGCATACAGGTGGATGTGACCTTTGATGCCAATGCCCCGGCGATGCCCGTGTCTGATGGGCACGATTTTGTCACTGTGGTGGTGGGCTGAAAAATGGAGTGCGCGTGTATTCAGTTGCACATCGATGTAATGATGCATACCGTATATACTCAAATAATTCCACCGCCAGGGGTCTCGAATGGGTGGGGGGGTTACCCCCCACCCCAAACCGCTCAGCTATCTATCTATCCGGAGACCGCTCAGCTATCTATGAATCCCGGAGGCAAAATTTTGGGCTACTACCCCCTAAGCCTAACCCCCCCCCCCAAATTGCTCAGCTATCTACCTATCTAGAGCGATTTTTGAGAAACTATACCCAATTTTCGCTCAAAATCGCTATTTTTCATACCTTTTTATAGATTTTCACCTCCAAAATACTAGTTTTTGTTCCTATTTACCTATTTTTAGTACTATATGCTCTTGTATACGCATTTTGAGCTATTTTTCACCTACAGCGATTTTTCCCAATTTATCTTCCTTCTACACCCTGAAAGAGCCTATATATCGAACCACCACAACCCCCCCCCCCAACCCCCCCCCCTAAAAATTTTTTTCCCAGCTATCTATCTATCCCGAAGGCCGCTCAGCTATCTACCGTATTTACTCGAATAATTCCCCCCACTTGAATAATTCCCCCACTTGAATAATTCCCCCCTGTTAGGCGAGTGAGGAAAATATAATTCCCCCACTTGGATAATCCCCCCCCCCCAAAATGATGGAAGGTAGTGTATGCACATATATTAAAAAACAATCGATGAAGTCAACCCAAGCAAAAGAGCTGTGTGTGGTTTGATTCACAGAATGCAAAAGCAGTACATCCGGTCTTCAAAGATGCAATGTAATGTGCACTACCAGTGGAAACAGGATGCGTATTTAGTGTGATAGAAACATGGCTAAAAATTTTGACGAAATAATAATCCCCCCACTTGAATAATTCCCCCCTTGAATAGTTCCCCCCTCAAAAATGTCTGACGAAAAAATAATTCCCCGGGGGAATTATTCGAGTAAATACGGTATTCAACCACTCAGAGGGTCAAAATTCAAGATACCCCTGTCCACCGCCTTGACACGATATTTAGTAAATAAAGCATATTTCATGAAATCAGTTAATAGAAGCATGCTTACATATTCTGTCGAGATGATAATTCACCCCCCCCCCTCCTTTGAAAAATTTCCCCTTGAATAGTCAAAAAGTCTTGAGGAAAAAATAATTCCCCGGGGGAATTATTCGAGTATCGAGTATACACGGTATATTTGAATATGTTTGTAAAAGATGTTGAAAAAGATGTATGTTTGTAATTGGTGCACTCACAACGTAACCAATTACGCTTCTCTCATCAGATGATGTCACTGGCTTTTTGCTGTATGTAATGCTGCTTCTATCGCTCGCATCTAACGGCTGGCAAGCTGCCAAGTGGTGACAACATACAGTTTGTTTTACCAACACAAAAAGTAAATGCTGAACATAGAAATTTCTGCCAACCTAGTGACTCGTATTTACAGCAACACCTGTTGTTTTTCCATTCGTGCAAAACCAATTGGCCAACACCTTTCGCGAAGAAATAATTGGTGCATGTGCTCTCGCATGTATTTCCGAAGTAGTCAGGGAAACATTCCGCCCAGTATTCTGTACAAGGAAGGAGAGTTGTCTGTTACCAAAAACGGGATGGTGCATAGGGTGGCAGAATTTACCGTACCGTACCGTACCGCATTTTTGGAAAATTTACTGTACCGTACCGTACCGTTTACCGCACTTTTGGAAATTTACCGTACCGTACCGCGTACCGCATTTTTTAAAATTTACCATACCGCGTACCGCACTCATTTACCACAGAAAATGCGGTAAATTTGACTCAGATTGACCTTAATAATTCACCTTAAAATTGACTTTAAGATGTGGTGTTCTGCAAATTTTTTGCGCGCAAGCGCGCAAATTTGACAAAATTGTTTGGACTGATTTGAAACCCTTCCATTTCCACATGCAATATTGCTGTAACTCTTCATTATGTGTGTTTTTAAATGTGTTTTTAAAATCAAGCCATGTGCTTCAAATCGCACTGTAGTTGTTTTAAATCATCCTCAATGTTTTGAGCTTATTTGTTGTAGGTACATATGTATGCACTTATATACTTTTTACCATTTTCACCCACTTAGCAATTTTTCACCCATTTTTAGCAATTTTTCTCCATTTCTTCAACTAAACCTTAAAAAAGCCTATATATTCAGCCACTGCATTGTGGTTAATGTAATTCTATGTTATCACACTGTTATTGTGTTCTAAAGTCCATTAACACATTGCATAATTCAATTTTCTGTCAATTCATGAAGTAAAAGTTGTCTGCAGTCCGGCATTGGTACATTTCTGACAAGCGAAAATTTACCGTACCGTACCGTACCGCGAACCGCACTTTTCAGATTTACCGTACCGTACCGTTTACTGCAAAATTGAAGATTTACCGTACCGTACCGTTTACCGCAAAAGAGAAAATTTACCGTACCGTACGGTTTACCGCAAGGCCGTACCGTCTGCCACCCTAATGGTGCATAGTCCCGCCGTTGTGAAAGTGCACCGCATTTGCTTGAATAATTCCCCCGCCCCTTGAATAATTCCCCCTTTTGAATAATTTCTCCCTTTTTATTCAATAAGTTTTGTCCAATTTGAACAAAAATGACATACCTATTACATATTTTGTGAATAATGCTGAAGTGTATTGATAGAAACATTCTTGAAAATTTTGATGAAATAATAAGTCCTCCCCTTGAATAGTTCCCCCTCAAAAAAGTCTGAAGAAATAATAATTACCCAGGGCAAATACGGTACTTCTAACTTATGCAGCTGCACTTAGTTTTTTACATTCTCTGCAGTAAAAATTGTGAAAAATACTCTTTTACTTTTTCTCAGATAAAAGTGTTATACTTTTAGCTTTTTATTACGTGTAGCCTGAGTAAATGATTTTCATTTAACATTTTGTGTACTCGGGAATTTGAAATTTGAAATACCTTACATTTTGTGTACTCCGGAATTTGAAATTGGAAATACCTTACATTTATGTACATATACCTACTTTGAAAAAACCTCAGTACTTAAAACAATTCTGCATAATTTAAGTATACACAATGGTGACATTGTCTACCCACTTCTTGCCCTGTACTCGCACTGGCATTGCTTGTTGTCGCATGTGGCGTTGATAAGTTCTGTGCACTTTGTTTGTGGGTTGCCAATACAGCAGGATGATTCACACAGAGCCTGGCTGCAAAATGGACTGTCAGAGGTTGTTGTGATTGTTCCTGAAAATATGTGTTTACAAGATGTAGGAATGGGTCTACAATTGTAATAATAGTAGACATTTACAAATCCAAAATTATAGTCAAATGCCATGCAAAATGTAGTGCATTCCGAGAAATCCTAACCCAATGTCTCTGGCTCGCTCATGTCGTCAGGTTGATAGTCATCTGCACAATTTAAGGTGTGTAAAAGCACAAATATGTGGCATCATGTATTTATCAAAAAAAAGTTACAACTATTTTTCAGCAGGTATTTTTTAGACCGACCGATTCTCTGGCAATAGCCCTCATTGTATGGTTTGCTCCATTGACCAGTGCTCTGGCATGTTGCAGTCAATCCAAAGGTGTTATCCCTGTTTCCAGCAACTGCCATGCCACATGGACAGGATCTAGTCACTGTGCTTTGTGCCTGTGTTACAAAGTTATTTGGGGTCATGTCGTTAAGCATTTCGTTAAGTACATATCGCCTGTATTGTGTTTAAATTGTTTGTGTTTGGAAAAAATTTGTACTTTGGAATGCTAGGTACACTACTCAGCATGCAAAATTGCTGAAAACCACAAAATATTGAAACAATGGCAGAAGTGCAGGTTGCGAGTTCACAACATTTTGAGTAAAATTTCTATTTTTCCCCATTCCCTTTTACCCAATATTGTTTTTAATGTCACACACCAATGCAGCCAATCCGCTTCCCGATGCGTAACCAGGTTTGTTATAGGATGTTTTACCATCTGGTGCTTGTAAGTGCGTACACACTGCGAATAACAAACCAATTTATCATTAAAATTTTTTACATTAACATGAAAATTTGATGAAATTTTACATGTTCCTGTTGCTTGATATGTACAGCAGCATTGGTCTCCATTTTCGCAAGTGGAGCTTGTCAGAGATGATTTTTGAGCATCAGGGTTTCCAAATGCACATGTGAAGTCTCGGCAGAGGGATGGGTTGCAAAATGGTGCTGCACTGCACTTTGTGTAGGTCCCTAATGTCGAACACATATTAGTAAATAGGTATATTGTAAACATAAATAATAATTGAATGCATATAGCTGGCTAACCATCTGTTGATGGATTTTCTGTTGTTCCACTTGTCTCACCTGAGTTGGGAGCAAAATCATTTCATTTTATAGCATGCAAATGCATCACATTTCTTAAGTCAGCTAACCATCTGTTGTGACGCTTATTGTGGTTACACTTGTTTCACCTGTGGTTGATTTTTGTGGTTATTGACATGAACAAATCAAAGTACAAAACAACCTAACCTGCACTTGTAGCCGTGGCAGAAGTCACTGTGTCTGTCACACCTTTGATAAAATGTGAAACATTACATATTATTTTCAACTGGCAAAGATATTCAATAAATTTAAATCCTGTCATTTTACCTCGTCCAGTACACAGAGCCCCATTGTAACCAGACCAGGTTCCATCAGCCTGACATGTGGCTGTTACCTGGCTGGTTGTCAAAACTCCACCTATTCCTGTGTTACTGGCACACCTCTTTGTCACTTTGGTTTGAGACTGTAAATGATGCATCATATCAGAAAGGACATTCCTACTCATTTATGTTTCAACTAGTCAAATTGGTTAGAATGTGAATTACCAGGTATCCCAGTATCGTTGCTCCATCCATTGATGTTATTTCTGGTTTATCATAGGTTATTGTGCTTCCATCAGTTGCATCAAGTGGCTCGCAGGCTGTGAAGAGCATGTTGCATTGTATATGGAAATCTGGAAAAAACTTCTATCAGTTTTATTGTACCATTTGCTTTATAGTTACAGCAGCACTGGTTATTTGCCCATTCATATGTTGATAATGTGCCAATGCCTTTGGCCCAAAAGTTGTTTTTGCAGGTATTTTCACAATTTGTGCCAGAGAAATCCAGGAAGCAGTCGGCCCAATATTCTGCGTGGGACACAATGTCCTTTAAAATGAGGATCTGTTTGCATAGATTTATTGCTGTCAAACCGACGTCTGGCCCGGTAAGTGCACTGGCACTGTGCATTTGTGCAAGTTGCATTCAGCAGCTCTGTCGATTTGCTATTTGGATTTGTCAGGCAGCAGGTGCCCTCACACAGAGGTTGACTGCAGAATGGACTTGAAGATGATGTAGTGATTTTCCCTGCATGATATGCACATATTTACAAAATTCATGTCTATATGAATACAAGCGATGCATACTGGCTGTACTGGGAATAAAACATTTCAACTGCACACCAATTGTTATTGGCTCTGACAGGTCATCAGGCTTGTAGTCGTCTGAAAAAGTGCAAATATTTGTATCACTGCAAAAATGTTTAGTTTAATTTTCTAGTAATTACCTACCAATCCTCTGGCAATAGCCCTCATTGTATGGTTTGCTCCATTGACCATCATTTTGGCATGTTGCAGTCAATCCAAACGTATTGTCTCTGTTTCCAGCAACTGCCATGCTACATGGACATGTTCTGGTGACCGTGCTTTGTGTCTGTATTACAAATTTGTTTCAAGGCATGTTATAAACTGGTTAGAATGTACATTTGCACAGAAAGCAGTATTCATTTTCATTGAAGTGGATTCATTTGCTAGCTGTTTTATTTATACCAGTTACCTGCATTCACAGCAAAAAATAGGTTCGTGAAGTGTGTGGAAGCGGGCTGGGTGTGCGTGAAGCGGCCTCTGTGAAGACACTTCCACACACTTCACCACACATCACAAGATTTTTTGACATCTTTTGTGAAGTGTCTTCCCCACACTTCACCTATCATCACAATGCTCAAAATATCGTGAAATGCACTTCCCAACGCTGACGCTTCAACACGCATCAAACAGATGCCCAGTTACAGTGGAAGAGTAATGCATAATTACGGCCATGATGTGAAGTTTCTTCACAACAAATTTAGTGAAGTGCCGGGAAGCGCCAACCAGCGCTTCACAGCGTCAGGAAGTGTCGCTGTGACGACACTCCAAGACGCTTCACGACGCATCACACACCCCTTTTTGCTGTGATTGTCAACATTTTTTATCTCCCAACAATATTTAGGTTTGCAGTCAAGGGTATAGTAGGGTTTGTTTGGAGGTGTTACTCCCGAAATGCTACACACATCTTTACATTCCAAGTCCAATTTTTTGGCTACTACCCCTAGCCCTAACCCCTATCTTTCCTTATGGATGACAGATTTACTATCCATCTGAGCCTATATGGCATATGAGATTCACAAGAAAATGGAAAAATGAAAAAGTGCTAACCAGTGCAGCCAATCCACCACCAGAAGAATATCCAGGTTTGCTGTAGGAAATTTTGCCATCTGGTGGTTGTTGGTGTGTGCACACTGAGGCAGAAGACAATCATTTTGTTTTACACTTAAGAAAAAAGCAAAACGATGAAAGAAAACCCTTTAATTCCAATTTTACATGTTCCTGTGGCCTGATATGTACAACAACATTGGTCTCCATTCTCGCAAGTGGAACTTGTCAGAGTTGATTTCTGAGCATTTGGGTTTCCAAAAGCACATGTGAAGTCTCGGCAGAGGGATGGGTTGCAAAATGGTGCTGCACTGCACTTTGTATAGATCCCTGAGGTTGGACACAAATTAGTAAATATGTATATTGTAAAACATAAATAATAATTGACAAGGACGTAGCCAGGGGGGGGGCGGCCGCCCCCCCCCCTTCCCAGGTCGGACAAGAAAATATGCCCGAAATGGCGCTTCCGTAAAGCGATGTTGTCGCCAGTTCAGAAAAATTTTGCGCGCAAGCGCGCATTTCGGCGCCGCACAGTATATTTTTGTTATACCTGTGCTTTAGGACCAAAAAAGCATTGAAAATTTGCCCCCGTCGCTGTATATGTAAAATACATACAAGTACAGCACTATTTGGCGCTAATGGCGCCATGGCGTCGCGCCTACAAATGGCGCTGGCGCCAAGGCGCCATTCCTTTACCACAGGGGTCAAATTTTAGGGGGGGGCGCCGCCCCCCCCGTTCGCCGAGCTCGGTATACAATCCGCCCCCCCCCCGCTCAAGAATCCTGGCTATGTCCCTGATAATTGAATGCATATAGCTGGCTAACCATCTGTTGATGGATTTGCTGTTGTTCCACTTGTCTCACCTGAGTTGATTTTGGGATTATTTATATCTATGAGATTACAAAAAAACCTCACCTGTATTAGTACCAGTCACAACAGTGGATGTACTTGTTGTAACACCTTGAAGTATAACATGTTTTTTACATACGTCCTGAAAGAATTTAAAAAATATTAATTTTTTTCTCACCTTGTCCAGTACACAAAGCCCCATTGTACCCAGACCAGGTTCCATCAGCCTGACATGTAGCAGTCATCTGGCTGTTTGTTAAAACTCCACCAATCCCTGTATTACTAGGACATCCCTTTGTCACTTTGGTTTGAGACTGTAAAAATTGCATCATATAACAAGAAAAATTGAGTTTGCTTATGTGTCAACTACCAACCAGGTATCCTAGTATCGTTGTTCCATCCATTGATGTTATTTCTGGTTTGTCATATGTTATAGTGCTTCCATCAGTTGCATCAAGTGGATTGCATGCTGTGAGGAATGTGTTGCATTGTAATGAAACTACACAATAAAAACAACTGTCATTTTGTCATACCGTTTGCTTTATAATTACAACAACACTGGTTATTTGCCCATTCATATGTTGATAATGTGCCAATGCCTTTGGCCCAAAAGTTGTTTTTGCAGGTATTTTCACAATTTGTGCCAGAGAAATCCAGGAAGCAGTCAGCCCAATATTCTGCGTGGGACACAATGTCCTTTAAAATGTGAATCTGTTTGCATAGATTTATTGCTGTCAAACCAACGTCTAGCCCGGTAAGTGCACTGGCACTGTGCATTTGTGCAAGTGGCATTCAGCAGCTCTGTGGATTTGCTATTTGGATTTGTCAGGCAGCAGGTGCCCTCACACAGAGGTTGACTGCAAAATGGACTTGAAGATGATGTAGTGATTTTCCCTGCATCATATCACAAACAAAATTCATGTGTAGTATGAATACAAGCTATGCAAACTTCCTGTGCAGGGAATATTAAAATTTCAACTACACACCAATTGTTATCGGCTCTGACAGGTCATCAGGCTTGTAGTCCTCTGAAAAAGTGCAAATATTTGATTCACTACAAAAATGTTTAGTTTATTTTTCCAGTAATTACCTACCAATTCTCTGGCAATAGCCCTCATTGTATGGTTTGCTCCATTGACCATTATTTTGGCATGTTGCAGTCAATCCAAATGTATTGTCCCTGTTTCCAGCAACTGCCATGCTACATGGACATGTTCTGGTGACCGTGCTTTCTGTCTGTATTACAAATTTGTTTCAAGGCATGTTACAAAATATTTAGAATGCACACTTGCACAAAATGCAGTATTCATTTTGATTGAAGTGAATTCATTTTCCATGTGTTTAATTTATCCCAGTTACCTGCATTGTCAAGTCACCATTTTTTATCTTCCAACAATAGGTTGGGAGTCAAGGGTATAGTAAGGTTTGTTTGGAGGTGTTACCCCCTAAATGCTACAGATATCTTTATATCCCAAGGTCAATTTTTTGCCTACTACCCCAACTAAATCAATTTTTTCAATGCCTTGATTTTTTTTTAAATTGATTTTTTAAAATTAAAATCAGATTTTCTTTAAAATTGTCTAAAATGTGAGTACCGTGTTTCTCCGTTTATAGCACCCCCCCGTGCATAACACCCGGGGTGTTATATAGTTTTATAGCACCCCGGGGGTGCAATGTTAGGTTTCAAAGAACGGATTGAATTGAATAGTTCAAATATTGTGTGTGGCGCCACTCATTGTAATTCCGGTGCGCACGCACATTTTTTTTCATTGAATTAGCTGCGCGCTGGGAACCAAAAAATATGTAGGGACGTTTGTATTTCGAAAATGAAAAAACACGAAATTTCTATGATCTTATTTTGCTCTTTTTGCTGTTTGAAATTTGCCCATGTATAGCACCCCCATTGACCTACACCCGGGTGTTATACAAGTTTTAAAAAAGTTCGCTGAAAGTTGCTGCGATTTTGTATAAGCCCCGGGTGTTATAAACGGAGAAATACGGTATAGACGAAAATATGTGTATGTTCAGTGTCAGACAATGTATTGTTATGTCTATTTTGGCCATATTATGACTGTGGAGCCATGGGATAGCATTATAAGCAGTGATTGCTTTCTAAAATATATATTTATGTCGACTTATTACGTATGTCGCCTTTTGAACATTCGTGACTTCAAGTGAGGTTCAGCATGGAATAGTGCTTAAATAAGGTTGTAAGAGAAGGCTAATACATTGACAGTGATGTTACACACTGGGAGCACATCGGCTTGATATTGTGTACTACAATAGCATATCATGGCTTATTATCACATGGTAACATGAATAAATGGAAGATATTACTCTAAAAATGCCCCAAAACCCATGAAAACACCACCAATGGGATTTTATGAGAAATTGCGCACTTGCGCACAAAAAAAATTGCAAAATACCTAGTGCAAGTCTACCAGAAATTTTGCTGTTTGATTTTTTTAAATCAGACTTTTGATTGAAAAAAACAGTTTAAAAAAATCAAGTGCAAACGCTACCCCCTTTCGTTTCTTCTGGATGACAGATTTACTATCCATCTGAGATAGGGTTCAAACGGGACCGTGGTCCCGGTACATGGTTCGGCAAAAAGTCGGGACTGGAGCGGTCCCGGTCCCGGTCCCGACACCCCAGTCCCGGTCCCGACAATTGAAAAAGGCCAGTCCCGGTCCCGGTACCGGTCCCGACCACCCAGTCCCGGTCCCGGTCCCGGTCCCGGAATTTTTCAGCGGTCCCGATAAGAAAAATTGACCGGACTGGATCCAAATTTTGCCTTTTAAATACTTGTAAAATTTGCAAAAATTCGCACCAGTCGGTGCATTCTCATTCCGTCGACGAATTTTTGACGTTTTTTTTTGGTGAGTTCCGAACATTCTCATTCATGTTCGACATCAGAGAAGGTTGACAAATTTATTTTCCTTCAGAAAGCACTGCGCCAGCTTATGTATCAATACTCACTGTCATAATTTTCGTGCATTATGTCCTTTTTGTGACTCAATTGAATTTTGTGACTTTTATTGTATTTTTGATGACAATTTTGATTGAATGAAGTGTGGAAATCGTATGAAACTTCTGAAAATATGCATTCAAATGGTTATCGGTCCCGATAGGGCTCAAAAGGGGGCTGTGGTCCTGGTACCTGGTTCGGCAAATCCTGGTCCCGGTCCGGATGCCCCAGTCCCGGTCCCGGTCCCGACAATTGAAAAATGCCAGTCCCGGTCCCGGTCCCGACCACCTAGTCCCGGTCCCGGTCCCGATAAGAAAAATTTCTGGTCCCGGTCCCGGTCCCGGTCCGAAAAAGTGGTCCCGTTTGAACCCTAATCTGAGCCTATATGGCATATGAGATTCACAAGAAAATGGAAAAATGAAAAAGTGCTAACCAGTGCAGCCAATCCACCACCAGAAGAATATCCAGGTTTGCTGTAGGAAATTTTGCCATCTGGTGGTTGTTGGTGTGTGCACACTGAGGCAGAAGACAATCATTTTGTTTTACACTTAAGAAAAAAGCAAAACGATGAAAGAAAACCCTTTAATTCCAATTTTACATGTTCCTGTGGCCTGATATGTACAACAACATTGGTCTCCATTTTCGCAAGTGGAACTTGTCAGAGTTGATTTCTGAGAATTTGGGTTTCCAAAAGCACATGTGAAGTCTCGGCAGAGGGATGGGTTGCAAAATGGTGCTGCACTGCACTTTGTGTAGGTCCCTAATGTTGCATGCACATTTTTTATATTGTAAAGGCATAAATAATTATTGAATGCATATAGCCAGCTTACCATCTGTTGATGGAACTGCTGTTGTTCCACTTGTCACACCTGTAGTTGATGTTGGGATTATTTGTATCTATGAGATTATAAAAAAGCGTCACCTGTATTAGTACCAGTCACAGCAGTGGATGCAGTTGTGGTAACACCTTGAAGTATTTACAATATGTTTTTTTTACTATGTCCTGAAAGAACTTTCAAAATATTAATTTTTTCTCACCTTGTCCAGTACACAAAGCCCCATTGTACCCAGACCAGGTTCCATCAGCCTGACATGTAGCAGTCATCTGGTTGTTTGTTAAAACTCCACCAATCCCTGTATTACTAGGACATCTCTTTGTCACTTTGGTTTGAGACTGTAAAAGTTGCATCATATAACAAGAAAAATTGAGTTTGCTTAAGTGTCAACTACCAGGTATCCCAGTATTGTTGCTCCATCCATTGATGTTATTTCTGGTTTATCATAGGTTATAGTGCTTCCATCAGTTGCATCAAGTGGCTCGCAGGCTGTGAGGAATATGTTGCATTGTAACTTAATATGTGTAAAACGCTTCTATTTGTTTTATTGTACCATTTGCTTTATAGTTACAGCAGCACTGGTTATTGCTCCATTCATGTGTTGATAATGTGCCAATGCCTTTGGCCCAAAAGTTGTTTTTGCAGGTATTTTCACAATTTGTGCCAGAGAAATCCAGGAAGCAGTCAGCCCAATATTCTGCGTGGAACACAATCTTCTTTAAAATGTGGATCTGTTTGCATAGATTTATTGCTGTCAAACCAACGTCTAGCCCGGTAAGTGCACTGGCACTGTGCATTTGTGCAAGTGGCATTCAGCAGCTCTGTGGATTTGCTATTTGGATTTGTCAGGCAGCAGGTGCCCTCACACAGAGGTTGACTGCAAAATGGACTTGAAGATGATGTAGTGATTTTCCCTGCATCATATCACAAACAAAATTCATGTGTAGTATGAATACAAGCTATGCAAACTTCCTGTGCAGGGAATTTAAAATTTCAACTACACACCAATTGTTATCGGCTCTGACAGGTCATCAGGCTTGTAGTCCTCTGAAAAAGTGCAAATATTTGATTCACTACAAAAATGTTTAGTTTATTTTTCCAGTAATTACCTACCAATTCTCTGGCAATAGCCCTCATTGTATGGTTTGCTCCATTGACCATTATTTTGGCATGTTGCAGTCAATCCAAATGTATTGTCCCTGTTTCCAGCAACTGCCATGCTACATGGACATGTTCTGGTGACCGTGCTTTCTGTCTGTATTACAAATTTGTTTCAAGGCATGTTACAAACTATTTAGAATGCACACTTGCACAAAATGCAGTATTCATTTTGATTGAAGTGAATTCATTTTCCATGTGTTTAATTTATCCCAGTTACCTGCATTGTCAAGTCACCATTTTTTATCTTCCAACAATAGGTTGGGAGTCAAGGGTATAGTAGGGTTTGTTTGGAGGTGTTACCCCCTAAATGCTACAGATATCTTTATATCCCAAGGTCAATTTTTTGCCTACTACCCCAACTAAATCAATTTTTTCAATGCCTTGATTTTTTTTTAAATTGATTTTTTTAAATTAAAATCAGATTTTCTTTAAAATTGTCTAAATGTGGGTATAGACAAAAATATGTGTATGTTCAGTGTCAGACAATGTATTGTTATGTCTATTATGGCCATATTATGACTTTGGAGCCATGGGATAGCATTTTAAGCAGTGATTTCTTTCTAAAATATCTATTTTTATGTCGACTTATTACATATGTGGCCTTTTGTTGAACATTCGTGACTTCAAGTGAGGTTCAGCGTGGAATAGTGCTTAAATAAGGTTGTAAGAGAAGGCTAATACATTGACAGTGATGTTACACACTGGGAGCACATTGGCTGGATATTGTGTACTACAATAGCATATCATGGCTTATTATCACATGGTAACATGAATAAATGGAAGATATTACTCTAAAAATGCCCCAAAACTCATGAAAACACCACCAACAGGATTTTATGAGAAATTGTGCACTTGCGCACAAAAAATTGCAAAATACCTAGTGCAAGTCTACCACAAATTTTGCCTTTTGATTTTTTTAAATCAGATTTTTAATTTAAAAAACCAGTTTGAAAAAATCAAGTGCCAACCCTACCCTAACCTCCTTTCTTTTCTTCTGGATGACAGATTTACTATCCATCTGAGCCTATATGGCATATGAGATTCACAAGAAAATGGTAAAATGAAAAAGTGCTTACCAGTGCAGCCAATCCACCACCAGAAGAATAACCAGGTTTGCTGTAGGAAATTTTGCCATCTGGTGGTTGTTGGTGTGTGCACACTGAGGCAGAAGACAATCATTTTGTTTTACACTTAAGAAAAAAGCAAAACGATGAAAGAAAACCCTTTAATTCCAATTTTACATGTTCCTGTGGCCTGATATGTACAACAACATTGGTCTCCATTTTCGCAAGTGGAAGTTGTCAGAGTTGATTTCTGAGCATTTGGGTTTCCAAAAGCACATGTGAAGTCTCGGCAGAGGGATGGGTTGCAAAATGGTGCTGCACTGCACTTTGTGTAGGTCCCTAATGTTGCATGCACATTTTCTATATTGTAAAGGCCTAAATAATTATTGTATGCATATAGCCAGCTTACCATCTGTTGATGGAACTGCTGTTGTTCCACTTGTCACACCTGTAGTTGATGTTGGGATTATTTGTATCTATGAGATTATAAAAAAGCGTCACCTGTATTAGTACCAGTCACAGCAGTGGATGCAGTTGTGGTAACACCTTGAAGTATTTACAAAATGTTTTTTTACTATGTCCTGAAAGAACTTTCAAAATATTTATTTTTTCTCACCTTGTCCAGTACACAAAGCCCCATTGTACCCAGACCAGGTTCCATCAGCCTGACATGTAGCAGTCATCTGGTTGTTTGTTAAAACTCCACCAATCCCTGTATTACTAGGACATCTCTTTGTCACTTTGGTTTGAGACTGTAAAAGTTTAATCATGTAACAAGAAAAATTGAGTTTGCTTAAGTGTCAACTACCAGGTATCCCAGTATTGTTGCTCCATCCATTGATGTTATTTCTGGTTTATCATAGGTTATAGTGCTTCCATCAGTTGCATCAAGTGGCTCGCAGGCTGTGAGGAGTATGTTTCATTGTAACTGAATATGTGTAAAACGCTTCTATTTGTTATACAGGGGTGGGCATCTTCAGTTACCGCTGGGAAAATGCGATAGATTGAGCTACGGTTGAGCTATCAGAATGAAATTTTAACACAATGGAGTAGACTCCATAGGACACCTATTCTGAAGTTTGCAACCCAAACGGCCACATTTTGGGTGAGTTGTGGAACACACGGTTTTTAGTGTAATTTTGTGACTTGGCGTCACCCATAGGATAAATCGAGGCTGGCATTTGAGGGGGGGGGAATCGGTCGTTGGTGTCGTCCCATTCTGTCGTACATCGGCCGATGTTGATGCCCTTTGAGTATGTTGTGGTCGCGCCTACTAACAAATTCTTTTTTTACTCGAATAGTCCCCCAGTCCCGAGATAAGGGGGGTGAAGTCACAAAATTACACTAAAAACTGTGTGTTCCACAACTCCTCCAAACTGTGGCCGTTTGGGTTGCAAACTTCAGCATAGGTGTCCTATGGAGTCTACTCTATTGTGTTAAAATTTCATTGTGATAGCTCAACTGTAGCTCAAGCTATCGCGTTTTTCCAGCGGTAACTGAAGATGCCCACCCCTGTATTGTACCATTTGCTTTATAGTTACAGCAGCACTGGTTATTTGCCCATTCATATGTTGATAATGTGCCAATGCCTTTGGCCCAAAAGTTGTTTTTGCAGGTATTTTCACAATTTGTGCCAGAGAAATCCAGGAAGCAGTCGGCCCAATATTCTGCGTGGGACACAATGTCCTTTAAAATGAGGATCTGTTTGCATAGATTTATTGCTGTCAAACCGACGTCTGGCCCGGTAAGTGCACTGGCACTGTGCATTTGTGC
Source organism: Sphaerolaimus hirsutus (assembly GCA_964036195.1). Classification (NCBI taxonomy): domain Eukaryota; kingdom Metazoa; phylum Nematoda; class Chromadorea; order Monhysterida; family Sphaerolaimidae; genus Sphaerolaimus; species Sphaerolaimus hirsutus. The sequence continues at coordinate 20,304,521 of OZ038454.1, read as the reverse complement.
AAGTTGCATTCAGCAGCTCTGTCGATTTGCTATTTGGATTTGTCAGGCAGCAGGTGCCCTCACACAGAGGTTGACTGCAGAATGGACTTGAAGATGATGTAGTGATTTTCCCTGCATGATATGCACATATTTACAAAATTCATGTCTATATGAATACAAGCGATGCATACTGGCTGTACTGGGAATAAAACATTTCAACTGCACACCAATTGTTATTGGCTCTGACAGGTCATCAGGCTTGTAGTCATCTGAAAAAGTGCAAATATTTCATTCACTAGAAAAATGTTTAGTTTATTTTTCCAGTAATTTCCTACCAATCCTCTGGCAATAGCCCTCATTGTATGGTTTGCTCCATTGACCATCATTTTGGCATGTTGCAGTCAATCCAAATGTATTGTCCCTGTTTCCAGCAACTGCCATGCTACATGGACATGTTCTGGTGACTGTGCTTTGTGCCTGTATTGCAAATTCGTTTGAAGGCATGTTATAAATTATTAAGAATGCACATTTGCACAGAATGCAGTATTCATTTTCATTGAAATGAATTCACTTTCCAGGTTTCTTATTTATCCCAGTTACGTACATTGTCAACATTTTTTATCTCCCAACAATAGGTTGGGAGTCAAGGGTATAGTAGGGTTTGTTTGGAGGTGCTTAGCTACCCCCTGAATGCTACAGATATCTTTATAGATACAGATATCTGTTTAGTTGACAGCAGCAATGAAGTCATGTAAAAACCTTTAGGCCATGCTACAAAAGCATCATTGTATATTAAGACTTTTTGCACTGACTCAAGCTCATCAAGCACTAACGTCATCATCACAGAGCAAACATGGTACCACAAAAACAAACACCGAGCACCATAGCGCCACAGCAAATTTTGTGTTAAATGTAATTAAGTGGGCCAATTAAGTGGTGTTTCGTAGTTTTGTGGAAATGTGTTGCCAAATGCCATTAAAACAGAGGGTTGTCAAATGTTTGACTTTTTAATGCATTTGTTGAAAGGGTTGATTATGCATGTCGTTTGCACAATCAATGATGTCTTTATGTTATGTTAGCATTGGGTTTTTTTACATTCTTAAAAATATGTGCCCATGAATATTTTTGTAGCTAGCATAAAATCCCAAGTCAAAGGTTATTTTGATAATAAATTCACTGTACTTTTGTTGCACTCTGTGTGACATACCAATGCGGCCAATTGACCTCCAGAAGTGTAACCAGGTTTATTGTAGGAGATTTTGCCATCTGGTGCTTGAAGGTGTCCACACACTGAAAATGTGATGGATTAATATGGAATGTAGGTACATCACATTTCAAACGGCATCACAGCAAAAAATGGGTGTGTGGATGCGCGGTGAAGCGTCCAGAAGTGTCTTCATCTTCTTCTCCAGGCTGCTTAAACACGAAATTTTCCTGTGCACCTATCATTCTCATATCTGTATATGCCAGCTGACACTTTTGACTTATCAGTGCCTTAAAAGCTGCAAAAAACTGGTTTGAATATTCTTGAAAATTGGAATATGTCAAGACTGGTATCAGAACTAGGATAGTTATTATGTGACCAGCATCTAAATCCAGACTACTTTTCATGTCCTCAGGATTGTACTTTGTACTAGGGAATCAGCAAAAAGTCTCAGACTTCTGTATACCGTAAATCCTTGAATACGTCCCCCGGGGGTTATTTTTTCCTCTCAAATTTTTTGAGGGTGGACTCATTCGAGGGGGGAGTTATTTTTTCATTGGAATATTGAGTAAAAAGCATGATCAATATATCATCTGAATGGGGTTAAGTTGGTTGCATAAACATGTAAGCCAGAATAGAAATCCCTTAATTCATGCAAAGAAATCAATGATAGTGTGCATCAACTGCACAAAATGCATACTTTTAATGAACATACCTATACATACTTAGTCCGGCTGAAAAGTCCCCGGGCAGTGCTCGCCATTCGCGCTAGGGGTAAGCTACGGTCATAAAATTTTGACAGGTTAAGATATCAGGTATTTTGAGTTTTCACCTAACAATTTACCCCTCTAGCTCCACCCACTGCAGAACTGTGGAGGTTACAATTTCGGTCATTTGGGCTCACCGTAATTTTCAACGCACAACACAATTGTGTCGCGCAGTTTTTGCGCGACACAAGTTTGTCGCGCTGGTAGTGATGGAATGGCGCCACAGTGCTGGCACCATTTGAGGTTATTGCGGTGTTCCATCACCAGCGTTGTCTCCTGCACAACAAATTTTTGTTGCACAAAAAACTGCGCAACAAAATGTGTATCGTGCACAAGTGTTGCCATGGTACAACACCCTGGGGCCCTTAAATGGCGCCAGCGCCACGGCGCCATTCCATCACTACCTGCGCGACAAAATTGTGTCATGCAAAAACTGCGTGACACAATTGTGTTGTGCGTTGGAACTTATTCTGACCCGTCATTTGTACTGATAGTATTCAACACTTCCATCAACATCATTGCTATTAAGGTAAAATAAATATGCAGATCAGGGTGATGTGCTAGAAATGTGAGAACATGATGGATGTTTTAGGTGATCATCTGAGATCATGGTGATTTTAACGTTGTTTTGAAATGTGCAGTAAATGAATTGTGAATAAAATTTCTGTTTCATTACTAATCTGTAGTGGACACATTAACTGTGTTCAACAGCAGTGTGCATGCAAAATGCATCCTGTAAATATTAGCCATGAATGAAAAATTCGGTAGTGTGAGTAGTGACAGTTATGGCAATATGGACTAGGCTTATGATATCATAGCTAATGTTGATAAGTGCTGGCACATTGCCAACACTGGTGGCTTACACTAGCCAAAGTTTCATGATCACAACTTAAAGCAGCATTGAGCTAGAGCACCATGTGTAAATACATCAGTACTACATGACTGAAATTGTAACCCCCACAGTTCCGCAGTGGGTGGACTTAAAATTTTAGGTGAAAATTCAAAACACCTGATATCTTAACCTGTCAAAATTTTATGACCGTAGCTTAGCCCTAGCGCGAATGGCGAGCACTGCCCCGGGACTTTTCAGCTGGACTAACTATAAGTAAATAAATACATACGTTTTTATACATGGACTTTTTCCAACACAAAAGAGGGGGATTTATTTGAGGGGGGAGTTATTTTTTCCTCAGTCAGTTTACAGGGGGAGTTATTTGAGGGGGGGGGGGGACTTCGAGGAGTTATTTGAGGATTTACAGTAAATGTGATATTTAATTCAGATTTCATCTTAACTGTTACACCGTTAATAGTTTTGGCATTATAATTCTGGCATTTTATCTTCATATATTCCTCAAATAACTTTTTTTGAATAATTGTCGCTTCATTTACTTTGAGAAGCTCACATGTTCCTTTTGCCTGATATGTACAGCAACACTGGTCACCGTTCTCGCAGGTAGAACTTGTAAGTGTTGATCTCTGTGGATCTGGATTGCCAAATGCACATGTGATGTCTTTACACAATGTCGGGTTGCAGAATGGTGCAGCACTGCACTTTGTTAGTATGCCTTTGTCAATAAGTTTTTATTTGTATATGCCTTTGTTATCATAAAGCCGGAATTACAGCTCAGCGGCGTTTGACGTGAAATGATGACGTCGTAAAATTGATTAGGTACATCAAAAAAGACAAAGGTACAGCATTGAAATTTCAGAATTAGATAGTTCTAGTGATTGTGTGTAATGTCCCAAAAAAAATTTATCAAATAATCATTATTTAAGTAGTTATTAATTTAACGTCAAATTTTTTTGGTGACGTAAAATGTTTGACGTTAAATATTGACGTAGAATGTGTAAATTCTGACGTAAATATAATAACTTATTGAATAATACTTATTTTCTTAATTTTTTAGGACATTACACACAATTACTAGAACTATCAAATTCTGAAATTTCAACGCTGTACCTATGTCTATTTTGATGTAATCAATTTTACGACGTCATCATTTCACGTCAAACGCCGCTGAGCTGTAATTCCGGCTTAAAAAGCAATAATTCTTATCTTGGAGCAAGTCAAATCACAATAGTTTCATAAAATAGTTGTTTTGGATATATACTTACCACCTGTAACTGGACCTATTGTTGTTGTCGGTGTGGTAGTTGAAGGAGTAGTTGTTGTAGGTGTTGTTGTTGAAGGAGTAGTTGTTGTAGGTGTTGTTGTTGAAGGAGTAGTTGTTGTTGGTGTTGTAGTTGAAGGAGTAGTTGTTGTTGGTGTGGTAGTTGAAGCAGTTGTTGTTGTTGGTGTGGTAGTTGAAGCAGTTGTTGTTGTTGGTGTGGTAGTTGAAGCAGTTGTTGTTGTTGGTGTGGTAGTTGAAGCTGTAGTTGTTGTTGGTGTTGTGGTTGATGCAGTTGTTGTTGTTGGTGTGGTAGTTGAAGCAGTTGTTGTTGTCGGTGTGGTAGTTGAAGGAGTAGTTGTTGTAGGTGTTGTTGTTGAAGGAGTAGTTGTTGTTGGTGTTGTAGTTGAAGGAGTAGTTGTTGTTGGTGTGGTAGTTGAAGCAGTTGTTGTTGTTGGTGTGGTAGTTGAAGGTGTAGTTGTTGTAGGTGTGGTAGTTGAAGCAGTTGTTGTTGTTGGTGTGGTAGTTGAAGCTGTAGTTGTTGTTGGTGTTGTGGTTGATGCAGTTGTTGTTGTTGGTGTGGTAGTTGAAGCAGTTGTTGTTGTAGGTGTGGTAGTTGAAGCTGTAGTTGTTGTAGGTGTGGTACTTGAAGCAGTTGTTGTTGTCGGTGTGGTAGTTGAAGCTGTAGTTGTTGTTGGTGTTGTGGTTGATGCAGTTGTTGTTGTTGGTGTGCTAGTTGAAGCAGTTGTTGTTGTAGGTGTGGTAGTTGAAGGTGTAGTTGTTGTAGGTGTGGTAGTTGAAGCAGTTGTCGTTGTAGGTGTGGTAGTTGAAGGTGTAGTTGTTGTTGGTGTGGTAGTTGAAGCTGTAGTTGTTGTTGGTGTTGTAGTTGAAGGAGTAGTTCTTGTTGGTGTGGTAGTTGAAGCAGTTGTTGTTGTTGGTGTGGTAGTTGAAGCAGTTGTTGTTGTTGGTGTAGTAGTTGAAGCAGTTGTTGTTGTAGGTGTGGTAGTTGAAGGTGTAGTTGTTGTTGGTGTGGTAGTTGAAGCAGTTGTTGTTGTCAGTGTGGTAGTTGAAGCTGTAGTTGTTGTTGGTGTTGTGGTTGATGCAGTTGTTGTTGTTGGTGTGGTAGTTGAAGGTGTAGTTGTTGTAGGTGTGGTAGTTGAAGCAGTTGTTGTTGTTGGTGTTGTGGTTGATGCAGTTGTTGTTGTTGGTGTGGTAGTTGAAGCAGTTGTTGTTGTCGGTGTGGTAGTTGAAGCTGTAGTTGTTGTAGGTGTGGTAGTTGAAGCAGTTGTTGTTGTCGGTGTGGTAGTTGAAGCTGTAGTTGTTGTTGGTGTTGTGGTTGATGCAGTTGTTGTTGTTGGTGTGGTAGTTGAAGCAGTTGTTGTTGTCGGTGTGGTAGTTGAAGCTGTAGTTGTTGTTGGTGTTGTGGTTGATGCAGTGGTTGTTGTAGGTGTGGTAGTTGAAGCAGTTGTTGTTGTCGGTGTGGTAGTTGAACCTGTAGTTGTTGTTGGTGTTGTGGTTGATGCAGTTGTTGTTGTTGGTGTGGTAGTTGAAGCTGTAGTTGTTGTTGGTGTTGTGGTTGATGCAGTTGTTGTTGTTGGTGTGGTAGTTGAAGCAGTTGTTGTTGTAGGTGTGGTAGTTGAAGGTGTAGTTGTTGTAGGTGTGGTAGTTGAAGCTGTAGTTGTTGTAGGTGTGGTAGTTGAAGCAGTTGTTGTTGTTGGTGTGGTCGTTGAAGCTGTAGTTGTTGTTGGTGTTGTGGTTGATGCAGTTGTTGTTGTTGGTGTGGTAGTTGAAGCAGTTGTTGTTGTAGGTATGGTAGTTGAAGCTGTAGTTGTTGTAGGTGTGGTAGTTGAAGCAGTTGTTGTTGTTGGTGTGGTAGTTGAAGCTGTAGTTGTTGTAGGTGTGGTAGTTGAAGGTGTAGTTGTTGTAGGTGTGGTAGTTGAAGCAGTTGTTGTTGTCAGTGTGGTAGTTGAAGCAGTTGTTGTTGTTGGTGTGGTAGTTGAAGCTGTAGTTGTTGTTGGTGTTGTGGTTGATGCAGTTGTTGTTGTTGGTGTGGTAGTTGAAGCAGTTGTTGTTGTTGGTGTGGTAGTTGAAGCTGTAGTTGTTGTAGGTGTGGTAGTTGAAGGTGTAGTTGTTGTAGGTGTGGTAGTTGAAGCAGTTGTTGTTGTCGGTGTGGTAGTTGAAGCTGTAGTTGTTGTTGGTGTGGTAGTTGAAGCAGTTGTTGTTGTAGGTGTGGTAGTTGAAGGTGTAGTTGTTGTTGGTGTTGTGGTTGATGCAGTTGTTGTTGTAGGTGTGGTAGTTGAAGCTGTAGTTGTTGTAGGTGTGGTAGTTGAAGCAGTTGTTGTTGTCGGTGTGGTAGTTGAAGCTGTAGTTGTTGTTGGTGTGGTAGTTGAAGCAGTTGTTGTTGTAGGTGTGGTAGTTGAAGGTGTAGTTGTTGTTGGTGTTGTGGTTGATGCAGTTGTTGTTGTTGGTGTGGTAGTTGAAGCAGTTGTTGTTGTTGGTGTTGTAGTTGTTGGTGTTGTGGTTGAAGCAGTTGTTGTTGTTGGTGTGGTTGTTGACTGTGTTGTAGTTGAAGCAGTTGTTGTTGTCGGTGTGGTAGTTGAAGCTGTAGTTGTTGTTGGTGTGGTAGTTGAAGGTGTAGTTGTTGTTGGTGTTGTAGTTGAAGCTGTAGTTGTTGTAGGTGTGGTAGTTGAAGCAGTTGTTGTTGGTGTTGTGGTTGAAGCAGTTGTTGTCGTTGGTTTGGTTGTTGACTGTGTTGTAGTTGAAGCAGTTGTTGTTGTTGGTGTGGTAGTTGAAGCAGTTGTTGTTGTTGGTGTGGTAGTTGAAGGTGTAGTTGTTGGTGTAGTAGTTGAAGCAGTAGTTGTTGTTGGTGTTGTAGTTGAAGCGGTTGTTGTTGTTGGTGTTGTGGTTGAAGCAGTTGTTGTTGTTGGTGTGGTTGTTGACGGTGTTGTAGTTGAAGCAGTTGTTGTTGTCGGTGTGGTAGTTGAAGGTGTAGTTGTTGTTGGTGTGGTAGTTGAAGCAGTTGTTGTTGTTGGTGTGGTAGTTGAAGGTGTAGTTGTTGTTGGTGTGGTAGTTGAAGCAGTTGTTGTTGTAGGTGTGGTAGTTGAAGGTGTAGTTGTTGTTGGTGTGGTAGTTGAAGCAGTTGTTGTTGTTGGTGTGGTAGTTGAAGGTGTAGTTGTTGTTGGTGTAGTAGTTGAAGCAGTAGTTGTTGTTGGTGTTGTAGTTGAAGGTGTAGTTGTTGTTGGTGTGGTAGTTGAAGCAGTTGTTGTTGTCGGTGTGGTAGTTGAAGGTGTAGTTGTTGTTGGTGTGGTAGTTGAAGCAGTTGTTGTTGTTGGTGTGGTAGTTGAAGGTGTAGTTGTTGTTGGTGTGGTAGTTGAAGCAGTTGTTGTTGTAGGTGTGGTAGTTGAAGGTGTAGTTGTTGTTGGTGTGGTAGTTGAAGCAGTTGTTGTTGTTGGTGTGGTAGTTGAAGGTGTAGTTGTTGTTGGTGTAGTAGTTGAAGCAGTAGTTGTTGTTGGTGTTGTAGTTGAAGGTGTAGTTGTTGTTGGTGTGGTAGTTGAAGCAGTTGTTGTTGTAGGTGTGGTAGTTGAAGGTGTAGTTGTTGTTGGTGTGGTAGTTGAAGCAGTTGTTGTTGTTGGTGTGGTAGTTGAAGGTGTAGTTGTTGTTGGTGTGGTAGTTGAAGCAGTTGTTGTTGTAGGTGTGGTAGTTGAAGGTGTAGTTGTTGTTGGTGTGGTAGTTGAAGCAGTTGTTGTTGTTGGTGTGGTAGTTGAAGGTGTAGTTGTTGTTGGTGTAGTAGTTGAAGCAGTAGTTGTTGTTGGTGTTGTAGTTGAAGGTGTAGTTGTTGTTGGTGTGGTAGTTGAAGCAGTTGTTGTTGTAGGTGTGGTAGTTGAAGGTGTAGTTGTTGTTGGTGTTGTGGTTGATGCAGTTGTTGTTGTTGGTGTAGTAGTTGAAGCAGTAGTTGTTGTTGGTGTTGTAGTTGAAGGTGTAGTTGTTGTTGGTGTGGTAGTTGAAGCAGTTGTTGTTGTAGGTGTGGTAGTTGAAGGTGTAGTTGTTGTTGGTGTGGTAGTTGAAGCAGTTGTTGTTGTCGGTGTGGTAGTTGAAGCTGTAGTTGTTGTTGGTGTGGTGGTTGAAGCAGTTGTTGTTGTAGGTGTGGTAGTTGAAGGTGTAGTTGTTGTTGGTGTGGTGGTTGAAGCGGTTGTTGTTGTTGGTGTTGTAGTTGAAGCGGTTGTTGTTGTTGGTGTTGTGGTTGAAGCAGTAGTTGTTGTTGGTGTTGTAGTTGAAGCAGTAGTTGTTGTTGGTGTTGTAGTTGAAGCGGTTGTTGTTGTTGGTGTGGTCGTTGAAGGTGTAGTTGTTGTTGGTGTGGTAGTTGAAGCAGTAGTTGTTGTTGGTGTTGTAGTTGAAGCAGTTGTTGTTGTTGGTGTGGTAGTTGAAGCAGTTGTTGTTGTCAGTGTGGTAGTTGAAGGTGTAGTTGTTGTTGGTGTGGTGGTTGAAGCGGTTGTTGTTGTTGGTGTTGTAGTTGAAGCGGTTGTTGTTGTTGGTGTTGTGGTTGAAGCAGTAGTTGTTGTTGGTGTTGTAGTTGAAGCAGTTGTTGTTGTTGGTGTGGTAGTTGAAGCAGTTGTTGTTGTCAGTGTGGTAGTTGAAGGTGTAGTTGTTGTTGGTGTGGTAGTTGAAGCAGTTGTTGTTGTAGGTGTGGTAGTTGAAGCTGTAGTTGTTGTTGGTGTGGTGGTTGAAGCAGTTGTTGTTGGTGTTGTAGTTGAAGCGGTTGTTGTTGTTGGTGTTGTGGTTGAAGCAGTTGTTGTTGTTGGTGTGGTAGTTGAAGTTGTAGTTGTAGTTGTTGTTGGTGTGGTAGTTGAAGCAGTTGTTGTTGTTGGTGTGGTAGTTGAAGCTGTAGTTGTTGTTGGTGTGGTGGTTGAAGCAGTTGTTGTTGTAGGTGTGGTAGTTGAAGGTGAAGTTGTTGTTGGTGTGGTGGTTGAAGCGGTTGTTGTTGTTGGTGTTGTAGTTGAAGCGGTTGTTGTTGTTGGTGTTGTGGTTGAAGCAGTAGTTGTTGTTGGTGTTGTAGTTGAAGCAGTAGTTGTTGTTGGTGTTGTAGTTGAAGCGGTTGTTGTTGTTGGTGTGGTCGTTGAAGGTGTAGTTGTTGTTGGTGTGGTAGTTGAAGCAGTAGTTGTTGTTGGTGTTGTAGTTGAAGCAGTTGTTGTTGTTGGTGTGGTAGTTGAAGCAGTTGTTGTTGTCAGTGTGGTAGTTGAAGGTGTAGTTGTTGTTGGTGTGGTGGTTGAAGCGGTTGTTGTTGTTGGTGTTGTAGTTGAAGCGGTTGTTGTTGTTGGTGTTGTGGTTGAAGCAGTAGTTGTTGTTGGTGTTGTAGTTGAAGCAGTTGTTGTTGTTGGTGTGGTAGTTGAAGCAGTTGTTGTTGTCAGTGTGGTAGTTGAAGGTGTAGTTGTTGTTGGTGTGGTAGTTGAAGCAGTTGTTGTTGTAGGTGTGGTAGTTGAAGCTGTAGTTGTTGTTGGTGTGGTGGTTGAAGCAGTTGTTGTTGGTGTTGTTGTTGAAGCGGTTGTTGTTGTTGGTGTTGTGGTTGAAGCAGTTGTTGTTGTTGGTGTGGTAGTTGAAGTTGTAGTTGTTGTTGGTGTGGTAGTTGAAGCAGTTGTTGTTGTTGGTGTGGTAGTTGAAGCTGTAGTTGTTGTTGGTGTGGTGGTTGAAGCAGTTGTTGTTGTAGGTGTGGTAGTTGAAGGTGTAGTTGTTGTTGGTGTGGTAGTTGAAGCAGTTGTTGTTGTCGGTGTGGTAGTTGAAGGTGTAGTTGTTGTTGGTGTGGTAGTTGAAGCAGTTGTTGTTGTTGGTGTGGTAGTTGAAGCTGTAGTTGTTGTTGGTGTGGTGGTTGAAGCAGTTGTTGTTGTAGGTGTGGTAGTTGAAGGTGTAGTTGTTGTTGGTGTGGTAGTTGAAGCAGTTGTTGTTGTCGGTGTGGTAGTTGAAGGTGTAGTTGTTGTTGGTGTGGTAGTTGAAGCAGTTGTTGTTGTAGGTGTGGTAGTTGAAGCTGTAGTTGTTGTTGGTGTGGTGGTTGAAGCAGTTGTTGTTGTAGGTGTGGTAGTTGAAGGTGTAGTTGTTGTTGGTGTGGTAGTTGAAGCAGTTGTTGTTGTCGGTGTGGTAGTTGAAGCTGTAGTTGTTGTTGGTGTGGTGGTTGAAGCAGTTGTTGTTGTTGGTGTTGTAGTTGAAGCGGTTGTTGTTGTTGGTGTTGTGGTTGAAGCAGTTGTTGTTGGTGTGGTTGTTGACTGTGTTGTAGTTGAAGCAGTTGTTGTTGTTGGTGTGGTAGTTGAAGGTGTAGTTGTTGTTGGTGTGGTAGTTGAAGCAGTTGTTGTTGTAGGTGTGGTAGTTGAAGGTGTAGTTGTTGTTGGTGTGGTGGTTGAAGCAGTTGTTGTTGTAGGTGTGGTAGTTGAAGGTGTAGTTGTTGTTGGTGTGGTAGTTGAAGCAGTTGTTGTTGTCGGTGTGGTAGTTGAAGCTGTAGTTGTTGTTGGTGTGGTGGTTGAAGCAGTTGTTGTTGTTGGTGTTGTAGTTGAAGCGGTTGTTGTTGTTGGTGTTGTGGTTGAAGCAGTTGTTGTTGTTGGTGTGGTTGTTGACTGTGTTGTAGTTGAAGCAGTTGTTGTTGTTGGTGTGGTAGTTGAAGGTGTAGTTGTTGTTGGTGTGGTAGTTGAAGCAGTTGTTGTTGTAGGTGTGGTAGTTGAAGGTGTAGTTGTTGTTGGTGTAGTAGTTGAAGCAGTAGTTGTTGTTGGTGTGGTTGTTGATGCAGTTGTTGTTGTTGGTGTTGTAGTTGAAGCAGTAGTTGTTGTTGGTGTTGTAGTTGAAGCAGTAGTTGTTGTTGGTGTTGTAGTTGAAGCGGTTGTTGTTGTTGGTGTGGTAGTTGAAGGTGTAGTTGTTGTTGGTGTTGTAGTTGAAACAGTAGTTGTTGTTGGTGTTGTAGTTGAAGCAGTTGTTGTTGTTGGTGTGGTAGTTGAAGCAGTTGTTGTTGTCAGTGTGGTAGTTGAAGGTGTAGTTGTTGTTGGTGTGGTAGTTGAAGCAGTTGTTGTTGTAGGTGTGGTAGTTGAAGGTGTAGTTGTTGTTGGTGTGGTGGTTGAAGCAGTTGTTGTTGTAGGTGTGGTAGTTGAAGGTGTAGTTGTTGTTGGTGTGGTGGTTGAAGCAGTTGTTGTTGTAGGTGTGGTAGTTGAAGGTGTAGTTGTTGTTGGTGTGGTAGTTGAAGCAGTTGTAGTTGTCGGTGTGGTAGTTGAAGCTGTAGTTGTTGTTGGTGTGGTGGTTGAAGCAGTTGTTGTTGTTGGTGTTGTAGTTGAAGCGGTTGTTGTTGTTGGTGTTGTGGTTGAAGCAGTTGTTGTTGTTGGTGTGGTTGTTGACTGTGTTGTAGTTGAAGCAGTTGTTGTTGTTGGTGTGGTAGTTGAAGGTGTAGTTGTTGTTGGTGTGGTAGTTGAAGCAGTTGTTGTTGTTGGTGTTGTAGTTGAAGCAGTAGTTGTTGTTGGTGTGGTAGTTGAAGGTGTAGTTGTTGTTGGTGTGGTAGTTGAAGCAGTTGTTGTTGTTGGTGTTGTAGTTGAAGCAGTAGTTGTTGTTGGTGTTATAGTTGAAGCAGTAGTTGTTGTTGGTGTTGTAGTTGAAGCGGTTGTTGTTGTTGGTGTTGTAGTTGAAGCAGTAGTTGTTGTTGGTGTTGTAGTTGAAGCAGTAGTTGTTGTTGGTGTTGTAGTTGAAGCGGTTGTTGTTGTTGGTGTTGTAGTTGAAGCAGTAGTTGTTGTTGGTGTTGTAGTTGAAGCAGTAGTTGTTGTTGGTGTTGTAGTTGAAGCGGTTGTTGTTGTTGGTGTGGTAGTTGAAGGTGTAGTTGTTGTTGGTGTGGTAGTTGAAGCAGTTGTTGTTGTTGGTGTAGTAGTTGAAGCAGTAGTTGTTGTTGGTGTGGTTGTTGATGCAGTTGTTGTTGTTGGTGTTGTAGTTGAAGCAGTTGTTGTTGTTGGTGTTGTAGTTGAAGCAGTAGTTGTTGTTGGTGTTGTAGTTGAAGCGGTTGTTGTTGTTGGTGTGGTAGTTGAAGGTGTAGTTGTTGTTGGTGTGGTAGTTGAAGCAGTTGTTGTTGTAGGTGTGGTAGTTGAAGGTGTAGTTGTTGTTGGTGTAGTAGTTGAAGCAGTAGTTGTTGTTGGTGTGGTTGTTGATGCAGTTGTTGTTGTTGGTGTTGTAGTTGAAGCAGTAGTTGTTGTTGGTGTTGTAGTTGAAGCAGTAGTTGTTGTTGGTGTGGTTGTTGATGCAGTTGTTGTTGTTGGTGTTGTAGTTGAAGCAGTAGTTGTTGTTGGTGTTGTAGTTGAAGCAGTAGTTGTTGTTGGTGTTGTAGTTGAAGCGGTTGTTGTTGTTGGTGTGGTAGTTGAAGGTGTAGATGTTGTTGGTGTTGTAGTTGAAGCAGTAGTTGTTGTTGGTGTTGTAGTTGAAGCAGTAGTTGTTGTTGGTGTTGTAGTCGAAGCGGTTGTTGTTGTTGGTGTGGTAGTTGAAGGTGTAGTTGTTGTTGGTGTTGTAGTTGAAGCAGTAGTTGTTGTTGGTGTGGTAGTTGAAGCAGTTGTTGTTGTAGGTGTGGTAGTTGAACGTGTAGTTGTTGTTGGTGTGGTAGTTGAAGCAGTAGTTGTTGTTGGTGTGGTTGTTGATGCAGTTGTTGTTGTTGGTGTTGTAGTTGAAGCAGTAGTTGTTGTTGGTGTTGTAGTTGAAGCAGTAGTTGTTGTTGGTGTTGTAGTTGAAGCGGTTGTTGTTGTTGGTGTGGTAGTTGAAGGTGTAGTTGTTGTTGGTGTTGTAGTTGAAGCAGTAGTTGTTGTTGGTGTGGTAGTTGAAGCAGTTGTTGTTGTAGGTGTGGTAGTTGAAGCAGTTGTTGTTGTAGGTGTGGTAGTTGAAGGTGTAGTTGTTGTTGGTGTTGTGGTTGATGCAGTTGTTGTTGTTGGTGTGGTAGTTGAAGCAGTTGTTGTTGTAGGTGTGGTAGTTGAAGCTGTAGTTGTTGTAGGTGTGGTAGTTGAAGCAGTTGTTGTTGTTGGTGTGGTAGTTGAAGCAGTAGTTGTTGTTGGTGTGGTAGTTGAAGCAGTTGTTGTTGTAGGTGTGGTAGTTGAAGCGGTTGTTGTTGTTGGTGTGGTAGTTGAAGGTGTAGTTGTTGTTGGTGTTGTAGTTGAAGCAGTAGTTGTTGTTGGTGTGGTAGTTGAAGCAGTTGTTGTTGTAGGTGTGGTAGTTGAAGCAGTAGTTGTTGTTGGTGTTGTAGTTGAAGCAGTAGTTGTTGTTGGTGTGGTAGTTGAAGCGGTTGTTGTTGTAGGTGTGGTAGTTGAAGCTGTAGTTGTTGTAGGTGTGGTAGTTGAAGCAGTTGTTGTTGTTGGTGTGGTAGTTGAAGCAGTTGTTGTTGTAGGTGTGGTAGTTGAAGCGGTTGTTGTTGTTGGTGTGGTAGTTGAAGGTGTAGTTGTTGTTGGTGTTGTAGTTGAAGCAGTAGTTGTTGTTGGTGTTGTAGTTGAAGCAGTAGTTGTTGTTGGTGTTGTAGTTGAAGCGGTTGTTGTTGTAGGTGTGGTAGTTGAAGCTGTAGTTGTTGTAGGTGTGGTAGTTGAAGCAGTAGTTGTTGTAGGTGTGGTAGTTGAAGCAGTTGTTGTTGTTGGTGTGGTAGTTGAAGCAGTTGTTGTTGTAGGTGTGGTAGTTGAAGCGGTTGTTGTTGTTGGTGTGGTAGTTGAAGGTGTAGTTGTTGTTGGTGTTGTAGTTGAAGCAGTAGTTGTTGTTGGTGTTGTAGTTGAAGCAGTAGTTGTTGTTGGTGTGGTAGTTGAAGTGGTTGTTGTTGTAGGTGTGGTAGTTGAAGCTGTAGTTGTTGTAGGTGTGGTAGTTGAAGCAGTAGTTGTTGTTGGTGTGGTAGTTGAAGCAGTTGTTGTTGTAGGTGTGGTAGTTGAAGCGGTTGTTGTTGTTGGTGTGGTAGTTGAAGGTGTAGTTGTTGTTGGTGTTGTAGTTGAAGCAGTAGTTGTTGTTGGTGTGGTAGTTGAAGGTGTAGTTGTTGTTGGTGTTGTAGTTGAAGCAGTAGTTGTTGTTGGTGTTGTAGTTGAAGCAGTAGTTGTTGTTGGTGTTGTAGTTGAAGCGGTTGTTGTTGTTGGTGTGGTAGTTGAAGGTGTAGTTGTTGTTGGTGTTGTAATTGAAGCAGTAGTTGTTGTTGGTGTGGTAGTTGAAGCAGTTGTTGTTGTAGGTGTGGTAGTTGAAGCGGTTGTTGTTGTTGGTGTGGTAGTTGAAGGTGTAGTTGTTGTTGGTGTTGTAGTTGAAGCAGTAGTTGTTGTTGGTGTGGTAGTTGAAGCAGTTGTTGTTGTAGGTGTGGTAGTTGAAGGTGTAGTTGTTGTTGGTGTGGTAGTTGAAGCAGTAGTTGTTGTTGGTGTGGTTGTTGATGCAGTTGTTGTTGTTGGTGTTGTAGTTGAAGCAGTAGTTGTTGTTGGTGTTGTAGTTGAAGCAGTAGTTGTTGTTGGTGTTGTAGTTGAAGCGGTTGTTGTTGTTGGTGTGGTAGTTGAAGGTGTAGTTGTTGTTGGTGTTGTAGTTGAAGCAGTAGTTGTTGTTGGTGTGGTAGTTGAAGCAGTTGTTGTTGTAGGTGTGGTAGTTGAAGGTGTAGTTGTTGTTGGTGTGGTAGTTGAAGCAGTTGTTGTTGTCGGTATGGTAGTTGAAGCTGTAGTTGTTGTTGGTGTTGTAGTTGAAGCGGTTGTTGTTGTTGGTGTGGTAGTTGAAGGTGTAGTTGTTGTTGGTGAAGTAGTTGAAGCAGTAGTTGTTGTTGGTGTTGTAGTTGAAGCGGTTGTTGTTGTTGGCGTTGTGGTTGAAGCAGTTGTTGTTGTTGGTGTGGTTGTTGACTGTGTTGTAGTTGAAGCAGTTGTTGTTGTAGGTGTGGTAGTTGAAGCTGTAGTTGTTGTTGGTGTAGTAGTTGAAGCAGTAGTTGTTGTTGGTGTTGTGGTTGAAGCGGTTGTTGTTGTTGGTGTGGTAGTTGAAGGTGTTGTTGTTGTTGGTGTAGTAGTTGAAGCAGTAGTTGTTGTTGGTGTTGTAGTTGAAGCAGTTGTTGTTGTTGGTGTGGTAGTTGAAGGTGTAGTTGTTGTTGGTGTAGTAGTTGAAGCAGTAGTTGTTGTTGGTGTTGTAGTTGAAGCGGTTGTTGTTGTTGGTGTTGTGGTTGAAGCAGTTGTTGTTGTTGACTGTGTTGTAGTTGAAGCGGTTGTTGTTGTTGGTGTGGTAGTTGAAGGTGTAGTTGTTGTTGGTGTAGTAGTTGAAGCAGTAGTTGTTGTTGGTGTTGTAGTTGAAGCGGTTGTTGTTGTTGGTGTTGTGGTTGAAGCAGTTGTTGTTGTTGGTGTGGTTGTTGACTGTGTTGTAGTTGAAGCAGTTGTTGTTGTAGGTGTGGTAGTTGAAGGTGTAGTTGTTGTTGGTGTGCTTGTTGAAGCAGTTGTTGTTGTAGGTGTGGTAGTTGAAGGTGTAGTTGTTGTTGGTGTAGTAGTTGAAGCAGTAGTTGTTGTTGGTGTTGTAGTTGAAGCTGTTGTTGTTGTTGGTGTTGTGGTTGAAGCAGTTGTTGTTGTTGGTGTGGTTGTTGACTGTGTTGTAGTTGAAGCAGTTGTTGTTGTAGGTGTGGTAGTTGAAGGTGTAGTTGTTGTTGGTGTGGTTGTTGAAGCAGTTGTTGTTGTAGGTGTGGTAGTTGAAGCAGTTGTTGTTGTAGGTGTGGTAGTTGAAGCTGTAGTTGTTGTTGGTGTGGTGGTTGAAGCAGTTGTTGTTGTTGGTGTGGTAGTTGAAGGTGTAGTTGTTGTTGGTGTGGTTGTTGAAGCAGTTGTTGTTGTAGGTGTGGTAGTTGAAGCAGTTGTTGTTGTAGGTGTGGTAGTTGAAGCAGTTGTTGTTGTTGGTGCAGTCGTTGAGGCTGTAGTTGTTGTCACTGCTGTGGTATCTGCGCATGCATTTATTTTGATTCCTGTTGACAAATTTGTAAGCTGTCACTTACAGTGTTAACAGTTTTTGTTTGTTTTTGTCACTATGGGCAGTTTTGCATGAAAATAAACAGTTTAGTGATTTTATTTTCCCAAATTCCCATTGTACCTATTTCCTCAAGTAATATATCCTCATTTTCAGGATAACATTTGCTTGGGTGATCATATTTATCTGCTACCTGTTGATCAGTCAGGTGTTTTTCAGATACTGAAAGTGCATTAAGAATTCGTTACATTTAATTGAAAATGTTTATTAAGCTGTTTTCCATTTTGTGAATACTGCACATGACATAAGGTGCCATTTGAGTGATCTTCTTTTTACTTCATTAGGGGTATTGTTATGTGTTTAAATTTAGGTAGTATTAAAATGATATAACATATTTTACAATGATCTACAACTTGAAGTGATTGTTTTAATTTATTATGCAAGCTAGGCCAAATGATTTGAAGACTTGGCAGTTTAAAAAACATACTTTCTCTGAAGACAAAATCATGTTTCACAACAGTTCAATACTATTCACAATCTACACTGCCATAAGTGGTGCCTACAGCTCAGAAATTTTGAAGTTTTAGTTATAGACATTAAGTTGGGAAACTACTGTATATGCTTGAATAAGTCCCCGGTGGAACTATTTTCTCATTAGAATTTTTTGACTGGGGAGTTTGTCAAAAACAATAAGTAGTTTTTATACATAGATGCCTTTCCCTGCTGTCAATGATGGGGATTTGTTGTTTTGTTGTTGTTTTTTGTGGGGGGGGGGGTTCCTAGCCCAGTTACAAGGGTGAGTTATTCAAATGGGGGTGTTTTTGAGGGGTATTTATTTGATGATATGTGGTAGGTATTTTTAAGTGGTCAGTTGTTGACTAGTTCTCAGTTAGCTGAGTATGCTGGGTATACGTGATGTGAGATAAGGTTTGTCGAGTTGCTTTTGATGAGACCCGGTTCAGATGTGCCGATGAAGCCTATGCCGACTTTTTCAACTTTTTATGAAAATCCCATTTGCACAAAGCAGTTGGCACGCTCCCAGCGGGAACCAAGCGTACAGGGTGTAAAGTGACTGGAGTATACTTATCCACATTACTGGTACTGCCTATAAGTACACACGCATACCTAATGCTCATGTAATGAAACATCAACATAAGCATCATCTTAACTTATAATTGTGCAAGCCAATTACCTTGCTGGCAAACGCAACCAAACATAAATGAGGAGTCCAATTCTAAGAGTCAACAAGTCCATAATATGCAAATTTTGAGTTTGTCCCGGAAACATCATTTGGGGCCTCTCCAGCACATTTTTCATAATTTTCCATTTTTTTGACCTCACATGCCTATGTACTATAGTGTCAGATTTGACATTTTTGGGGAAAATGCAAAAAAGGGAAAAGACCTTCCGCACTTTTTGTTGGGGAAAAACACAAGAAATGTGATAAGTCCACTATGGACAAAGTTTCTAAAAGTCACACAAGTTCATAAATTGTCCATAAGGCAGCCTCGGCCTCCCCGGGAACAAAAATGTTCTCGCGTGCAAGAAGTCCATTTCCCTCCTCAAAACAGTTTTTGCTCTGTCCAAATGGAATTTTATGGACACCCAATTTTTCACATACATTGAGAGCAGGGGCTAAAAATTTGACACTTTATTGTCAACATTTGAACTTAGTGGTAGGTAGGCATGAGGGAGACGAATTGGACAAACAGCACGGACCGTGAATAAGATCTGAAACAAAAATGCGAATTACTCGAAATCGCATTTTATGGACTGGTCAACTGTTAGAATTAGAAGCCTCAATTATTACAACCTATTTAGAGCTGCTGTCACTGTATTTACTTACGAAGTCCGTCCGATCACTCAAAACATAACATCGTAAATTTAAGAACAGCTTAGGTACACATACACAGTGACCCACGTTTGTGTGCTGGCACAAATGTACTGAAATTTGCGGATTTCCCAAAAAGTAAACCATTCAGTATTTACAAAAATTCCTGCAACAAAACTAATTTTATCCCCCCTCAAGCTGCGATTACAGCTTGGGCGTAAAATTGATTTTTGGGCGTAAAATTAATTACAGGTGAATGGATAAAGACATGGCGTTGTAATTTCAGTCAATGAAAGCGCACATGCAGATGTTGCTTGTGTCCAGAGCTCATCCGTTTATTTTAATTGTACTAGAAGTTATGAATTTTGGTGCAACTTTTTTTTATTTTACGCCCTAATTTTACGCAACCTACATCGCATAATTGGAAAAAGTGTGCTAAAATTCATAACTCCCAGTATGATTAAAATAAACTCATGCACTTTGGACACAAGAAACGTCTGCATCTAAGCTTTCTTTGACTGAAATAACAATGTTGTATCTTTATCCATTCATCTGTAATTAATTTTATGCCCAAAATCAATTTTACGCCCGGTCAATTTTACGCCCGAGCTGTAATCGCAGCATCAAAGGGATATCCGCTCAATTTTGATAACAGGATCTATAGGATTCCTTGAAAAAGCGTTGAAAAGGTCTCTTAAATTTTTAAGCACAATTTTTATGTCAAAAACGAAGTACTAGAATGCATCTCTTGATCTCAATCTCAACTTTTACTGGATACCTACCGTATTACCTCGAATCAACCCCCCCCCCCCCTCCCTCACGTACCTTGCGTCGATGCATTGTTCATGAGTAATAAGAACAAAAGCAGCAAAATCGGCACGTTCCAGAATAATTTCGCCATCTTTACCATCTTTACAGAGAGATTTTCGCCAGTCCGATTACAGACTGAATGCTGAAAGTTGAAGCTTCACGCCGACCCCAGCGGCCATATTTGCACGTTCGCAGGTGTGCTTACTTGCTTATTCTGCATTTGTGATTTCGTTTTTTTTTGCAGTTTAAAATGCTAATTTACATGCCGTGTTCTGTCGTGGAAACTTGAAACCGCGTTAATACAAAAATAATTCCAAATTTTCAGCATAGAGCAGCAGTTAGTGACAAAGCTGTTGGTGACAGTTTTGATAGTTGGTATTAATTATTTCCTCAGCCAAATTTTAGGGGGTATTTCGAGGGGGGTCAATTCGAGGTAATACGGCATACCTATAACCATGTATAAGACGAAAATAGCGATTATGACGATGAAGTTAACAAAACGGAGCAAATTTTTACGATTTTGAGCTAATTAAACGGAGCTGTTCACTGAGCAGATCGCGATCATGTATGAAGTTGGCCACGTCTAAAATACCCGTTGCGTGTTGTACAAACAAGAGTTTTTTCCCCAATTTTTGTTTCAAAATCGCTAAAATTCCTGTTTTGCCAATTTTCTCAGAATCGCTTTTCTGCGTATCCAAACATTACTGAAAAAGCAAAAAAGAAATTTATTGTCGCAGCATTGTCGAAAAGTCCGGATCTCCAAAAGATGGCCGGCGAACAGCTGCGGCGCATAGAAATGGAAATGGCGAAATTCGAACGCGAGATCGGCAATCGCGGACCGGGCATGCGACCGCCGCTGCCGGGCATGGGCCAGGCGCCGGTTGGCATGGTGCCAAGGGCGGCCGTGTTCACGCCGCACTCTGTGCGCGTGCGGCCGTCAGGCCTGCCGCCCGTGGTGGGCATGCCGCAGATGGCGCCCTTCGCCGGCGGCATGCCGTCCCACTTCCCCATCAGCTACGGCCAGGTGCCTCTCCCAGACCTTGTAAAATGCCCTGTAGAATGTAAAATGTCATGCAAAGTGTCGAAAGTCATGTAAAATGCCCGGTAAAATGGCAAACGTGTTTAACCGGGCATTTTACATGACTTTTGACACTTTGCATGACATTTTACATTTTACTGGGCATTTTACAGTGTCTGGGACTGCTCCCAGGCATATGTCGCAGACCGACTGCAGGGCGGCGGCGAACGTTCAGAATCCCCGGCGCCTCCCCCGCCCGCTACTGGTTAGTGGGACTTTGCTTTTGTGCTGCTGCAAAAAACTATATTGGGTGTGTCGCCGGCAGTTAATTGTAAATTTTGTTTTTTTTTCGTGTTTCTGTCCAATTTTTTAATTTTATTTATTGTCCAACATTTTCTACCCAGGCCCCGTGATCGAGGCGGGACCGACTCGATACTTGCCTCCGGGCGCCGCGGCGGCCGCCAACAGTGGACTACCCGATCCAAAGTAAGTCTTTTGAATCTTAATTCGCACAGTAAACAACAATCCACAACCCATACACTTTTTCATGTCGCGCAAGCGCGCCGCCGCGGCCGGCGGGCAGGACTCAACTGCAGCGAGTGCACCCAAGCAGGCGGCGGCGTCGAGCAGCTCGAGCCCGGCGCCGGGCATGACCAAGTCGGGCAGCGTGACCGCCTTGGCCAGCGATATCGCCGCCATGGAGAGCAAGAGGTGCGGAGGCCCACGTTGCAGGGGTTGAACTGTGTTGTTGTTAGGGTCAAACGTGATTGACTTTTCGGGATCGGGATTGGGGTTTCAGAATTGGGATTTTGGACATTGGAATTTTGTTATTGTATTTAAGGGTTTTTCTCTGATTTGCGACAGAAATGCTCTAAAATACACCGGAATGCCATAAAAGTAGCATAGGTTGAACACTGGATGTTTCCATCATTTTTCTTTTTCAAAAAGCCATTTTTTCTTATTTTATTATTTTTTCCACTATTTTACGGGATTGGATTCACGGGATTGCCATTTCAAATTTTTTGGGATTCGTTTTTTGAGATTTCGGGATTTTGATTCATTTATTTGATATTTCGGGATCGGAATATATGTTTCGACAACGGTCTCCAAGGTTTTAGCCCTCGCGGGGGCTGGGAAATTTTTCTGGGGGGGCACAATATATAGGCTTTTTCAAGGTTAAGAAGGCAAAAAAGTGAAAAAAATCGCTAATAATCAGTTGAAAGTAGCCAAAAGTAGGTTTAAAATGGCTAAAAATAGGTATATAACCATGCATATAGCCGGAAAGCACGATTTTGAAGGTGAAAAACTATAAAATGGTGCGAAAATTAGTGATTTTGAGCGAAAATTGGGGCAAAATTTCTCAAAACCCACTCCAGATAGATAGATAGCTGAGCGATTTGGGGGTAGTGGCCAAAATTTTTGCCTCGGGATAGATAGATACCTGAGCGGCCTCCGGGATAGATAGATAGCTGGCCGATTTGGGGGGGGGGCGCCCCCCCCCCTAGGCGACCCATGGGTTTCGAGTTCAGGGCTGCCAAATCCCGAAAGTCCCTGGATTCGGAATCGGGATCCCGTTTGGACACTAGTTGTCGTGTCGATTTTCTACATGTTTTTGCAAACGCCCACAGGCAAAGTGAGTCGGCGGCGCAGCAACGTGCCGCGGTGGCTGGCGCGTGGCGCAGGAAAGCTGAGAAGAGCCAGAATCCATATCTGAGGTTGTCGGGTGGCGAAATGTGGGTCGATCACAACCTTGCAGAGTGGGACCCAGGTACGTGTTTAACATCGTTTGTTCGTTTCCCATGCAGTTTGTATTGCAGTTTTCAGAAATGTAAATTCCCCAGCGGGTGACAACTTCTCATCTTACCAACGGAAAAGTTTGCTGTATCAAAATTATGGAATAAAAATTTGAAAATGCCATTTATGTATACTGTAAATGTATTCATAAAAAATAAAAGTAATTTGACAAATGTGTTGACAGAAAATCTACTAGAAAAGAACAGCACAACCCCCGCCCCCAAAAGCAATACCTTTCCAAAATCACTTTGATCACTTAAATATCGGAAAAAATTTGTACATCTCCAAAATCACTTTGTCAAGTGTAAATGAGTCACTGAATATCGGCAAATAACAATAGAATTTTGGCCCATCAAAAGCAGTGGCGTAGCCAGGATTTTTGAGCGGGGGGGGCTTATTATTTACGGAGCCCGGCGAACGGGGGGGCGGCGCCCCCCCCCCCCCTAAAATTTGACCCCTGAAGTAGGGAAGTTTCGCCATGGCGCTGGCGCCATTCGTAGGCGCCACGCCATGGCGCCATTGGCGTTGGCATCGGCGCCAAAGGCTGCTGTCTATGTATATAGTTTACATACATATACTGCGACATCGCAAAATTTCGGTGCACTTTAAGACAGAACACGTTTCCTTTTATCTCGCATGTCTCACCCCGGAAGGGGGAGGGCGGCCGCCGCCCCCCCCCTGGCTACGCCACTGATCAAAATCACGTCATACGTGTAAATGAATCACTGAAAACAAACCCAATTTTCACCTTTCCAGACGATTTCCGCCTATTTTGCGGCGACCTAGGAAACGAGGTGAACGACGAATTGCTAGCGAAAACTTTCCGGCGCTATCCCAGCTTCCAGAAAGCGAAAGTGGTCCGCGACAAAAAGTCTGGCAAATCGAGAGGTTTCGGCTTTGTGTCTTTCAAAAATCCAGAAGATTTTATTAGAGCCATGAGGGAGATGAATGGTGAGTGTTTGGGTGTTCTAGTTTTGGGGGTTCACATAGTATTTATATCCCACTTTCGGATGTTTAAATAGATGGATTCGAAACTGCGGACATCCTTTACATTCACGGTCCGAAAATATCAGTAAAATTCCTCAAACATATTTATCTCCAGATAGCTTGATTTGGGAGGGTGTAACCACCCACAACCCCCCCCCCCCCCCATTAGAGACCCCTGCCGAATGTCGATTCCGATACGGCGGTGTCCTTTGCACCCTACACTGCACAGGCACTTTTTCACCCCGCTTTTGAAGCCAAATATCAACTTTGAAGCTTTTGACTTTGCAAATCGAATTATTTCTACGATTGCAAAACAGACCAAAATTGAATATTCACCGCAGGAAAGTACGTTGGCAATCATCCAATCAAGCTGAAAAAGAGCGATTGGAAAGAAAGACAGTATGACACGGCAGTGAAGAAGCACAAAATGAAGAAAAAGCTTGGGCTCGTGTCTGGTTAAATTTGCGCATTGATTGATTTCTCTCATGAATTTTGGTAGGATACATAAATACAGTACACCTGGCGGACCGCAAACTATACATTTTTCTGAAGTGAACACTATCATGACTTTATCGTCAATAAAAAAAATTGTTCCACAAAAAAGGAAGAAAAAAACGTTTCAGGAATAAACATTCGTTACTTGCACGCGACTCCGCCTTATTCTTTTTTGGTATATTTTTATATTTTTTGTGTGAAGTATTCCAAATAAGTATACCGATCACGCGTTATCGACAAAGACAAATTTGGAGCGCATACTTTGCGTTCCGCCGAGTATACGTACCTACCTTAAAATGTGCCGAGTATGTAGGCATTGTCTGTGTTGGTGTTTTCCATTTACTCAAATAAAATGTATTTTCTTTCTTTGTGACCTGTGACTAGACATTCAAACAGACTTTTGATTCTAAACAGTGCCGTTCGGACAAATTGATCAATGTCGATGCCCGATATTCGTGCTCAGTTGCATTTGTGAATTGGGTAATCAATCAATGAAGTGAAACAAACATCTCTCGACGCTTACGTTCATGTTCCGGTGCATTACTGGGTGAATTCCGTGAATAGTTGGTTCCGTAAATTTCATAATTGATACCCAGGGTGCCACTTTTTCCGGAATTCACTCAGTGCCTAAACAATTGTCAACAAAAACGTTATCCCTGTGTCCATTTGCTACAGGGTGCTATCTTAAACAAAAACCATGGTTTACGGTCAAGGTACGCTCGTTCAAATTCGAATTGTGCGCGTGTGGGTTTCATTGCAACGTATTGGCTTGACAAACGGATAAAATATACAACTTGGTTTTGACCGAAAATTTTCTTATGAAGAACGAGTCAAAGGAATTCAGTGCGAACCAACAAGTAGATTGATGCAATTCTATCCCCATCCGTCAATTCCTGCACCACTCTAGGTTCAAAGGCCGTCTCCCCAGATCACCGCCTCCCCGTGCCCCATCGCCATGGCGGTGCCGCCCTCGTCGGACACGAACTACTGGGACATCGCCACGTTCAGCCAGGCGGACAACCCGCACGGGCTCGCCTGCGAGTCCAGTTTCGCCACGCTCTTCCCCCAGTACAGGGAGAAGTACCTCAGACAGTGCTGGCCGCTCGTGCAGAACTGTTTGGAGCCTCATGTGGGTTTTTTTGGGGGTTGGTGGTATTTAGTATTGCGTCCTGCTGGGAAAATTTTCTCGTTAGGGAAAACTGAGGGTCGTTTTGGCTTGTTAGATATTATACATGGTAATTGATAGCCAAGGTGTTGTGTGGGTGGCTCAATTTTCAACACTTTATGCACAGTGAACCTACCTTTTAAGACCCGTTTGGCTGGGAAACTGGCGTTTTTCACATTTTCACAGTATTTACAAGGTGATATTTTGATGGTCGGTAAATATATAAACCAACAAGAAACTGGGACAAATGATTTCCAGGCGCAAGCAAAGGCTTATTGATGAATAAATTGAAATTGTTTGAAATAAATTGAAAGGCGTTTTGGCGCTAGCGCCATGGCGCTTTTGGCGTTGGCGCCAGCGCCAGGAACCGCTTTATATGTTTGTAAATATGATTACATATACAGCAAACGTCAGAAAAATGTGTTCATTTTCAAGGATATTGGTTTACAGGGACCGATCCGCTAAAAATACAATGCATGGGGAAGAAATTGCGCGCGGATTGAGTATGAAAGTGCACTGGCTCGTAATTTCTGGTGATTGGGGTGATTTGTACGACATCTTTCAGGTTGACTTGTAAAATATTCGCGCAGAATGTTACTTTGAACACACTCTCATGCAGGGCATCAAAGCTGAGCTGGACTGCGTGGAGGGCAGCATGACGGTGCGCACCACGCGCCGCACCTTCGACCCGTACATCGTGATCAAAGCGCGCGACATGCTCAAGTTGTTAGCTAGGAGCGTGCCTTTCGAGCACGCTGAGAAGGTGGGCCGGCTTTTATCCGTTCCTTGGTGTGTCTGTGATATTGTGCCTGCGCACACTAGTTTTCACGTTAAATTTCGAAAACTCCCAAATCAGCTTAGAACGCATTTGAGTATTCTACAATGAGTTGGCCGTCAGCTGCAGTTGACGGAGATTAAAAATGACTCATTGTGGAAAACTCAAACACGTTCAAAGCTCATTTGTGAGTTTTCGAAATTTCGTGTGAAAACTAGTGTGCGCAGGGCCATTTTTTCAATCGAAGCCGTGTTTGTTGATGCGTGTATGCACGAATTTCCACTGGGTTTTCCTTTTACCCCGCAAGAATTTTGGATTGGTTCACGTGTTAGAGGGGTGGGTGAGGCGTGTCGATACACTTAAAACTTAATTTTACAAGACATTTTCTAAACATTTGATATTTGAATGTATCATCTGCTACAATTGTACATATTTACAGTGTACACTTTGGTCGAGTACAGCTGACCCGGCATCACATCACACGAAATCTATCGATATGATATGATATTATCCAGAGCGATGTCTATTTATTAGAGTCACCCGAATGGTTGAATAGCGCTGCGCACACTATTTTACTGCCAGATTTAGGTAAACTCATAGATAGGCTTTGAATGCATTTGAGTTTACCGTAATGAGGTGTCTGTCAACTGCAGTTGATGTGGAATACGAATAACTCGTTCCAGTAAACTCAAATGCGTTCAAACCCAATTTATGAGTTTACCAAAATCTGGCAGTAAACTAGTGTGCGCGCGCGCAATGCGTATGTCTAAATCTAAAACGCTTCAGTTTGCATAAGTTTCTAGAGCATAACATATCAACTCCCGCCTTCTACGTTCAGATTCTACAGGACGATTGTGCGTGCGACATAATAAAAATCCGCGGAATGGTCAGAAATAAGGAACGTTTTGTGAAACGACGAAATCGTTTAATCGGTCCCGGCGGCGCCACGCTCAAAGCTATCGAACTGCTGACCGATTGTTATGTTTTGGTGCAGGTTTGTGTCGCCAGTTTTGTGTTGTCGCTGGTATTCGTTGGCTAGAAGATATATTTGTTATTATTAGAGTTCAAACGAGACCGATTTTTTGTGAATTAACTGAGCCTGAGATTTTTGACGAGACCGCGACCGATACCGGAATGTTTCGGCATTTTGTCGAGACCGTTCATGTAGCTTCGACAAAGTGGTGCGTTTGGTGCACGGTGTTGTTTGGTGCAAACTTACAGTCTGCATTCGAACATTTTTTGCGGAAATGCGAATTCTACCAAACGCAGTGAGTTTCGTGAAAGGGTAAAAAATTAGGCCCAGATGCAAATTGTGTTTGGATTACAATTAATTTTGGGATTTTGCGATCCATGTGTTCCAAAATTTATTTGGTTATATTTATAGTTATATTTATAATATATTCCAAAAAAATCCTTTATTCCAAAAATTACGATTTTCAAAATAAATACCATTTCCGCGCTTGTAAAGCCAATTTTTTTTGCGTTACCGAATGCATAACCAAAATTTTCAGTGGACCGTGCGTTTTCTAAACTCATTTTTATCATCAGGTTATTTTGTTCTGGTTGTTGACATACCGATTCCGCCAAAGTTCAAAGTTTGATGAGTTCATACCGATTGATGAGTTCAAAGTTACAACCGCACACGATTTATAGGAATAAAAAAAAATTAAAACTTTTTCAATTAAGAGACTACAAATCGTGAATAATTTGGTTGGAAAACGCTGTAATAGAATGTCAGATCGTTGACTAAAAATTTAGAGTTCTCATAAATCTCACTGTTTATGCCGTCGATTTTCAGGGGTCTACAGTGTGCGCGATTGGACCATACACGGGTCTGAAGAATGTCCGTCACATCGTTACAGAGTGTATGAACAATGTTCATCCAATTTTCCTCATAAAGGTATGCCTTCACGTTTTACCTGGGGCCGGTTCCGCAAGTGGAAAAGTTAAGAGTTAAAACTTAAGAGTTGAGTAAAATGACAAATGACAAGTTATGAGTAAAGTTAAGAGTTAAGAGTTGAGTAAAACGACAAATGATTTTACTCAACTCTTAACTTTTAACTTTACTCTTAACTTATCATTTATCATTTTAATCAACTCTTAACTCTTTACTCTTAACTTTTCCACTTGCGGAACCGGCACCTGCTCATGTGGGGTGGTCATTTGATTTTTTTGCCGTAGTTGTAATAGAAGAGCGTCGTTCTATTTTTTCGTCAACCTTTTTTATGCCGTTTTATTTTTTTCACCAATCTTTTTACACATTTTTAATTTGAACACAGCTTCATTCTTACAAACAACTTGAGCAACATTCTTTTATTAGATTACCAATTTGTAATTAGCACTAATGAATGAATCATAATGAGTTACTTGAACGTTCTCGCCATCTATTTTCAATATATTTCTGTTTTGGCACTCTTCCAGCGTTCATTCCACATAATGTCCAATAAGTTGCGTGTCACATTTTAACACGAAATAATTAATTCTAGACCCTGATGATCAAACGCGAACTGATGAAGGACGAGAAACTGCGCAATGAATCCTGGGACCGTTTTTTGCCTCAATTCAAAAAGAAGGTGCAAAGTGCAGCGGCGGGCAATGCGGCCAAGAAAAAGAAGGCCCAAAAGTTTAAGAAAAAGGGTGAATATACACCGTTCCCGCCGCCTCCAACTGAATCCAAGGTTAGCCGATTCAACGCTTACCTATTAGATCCGTATGAGGGACGGTCGCAGGGAATAGTGGCCAAAGATTTCTACTATACATAGACAGGTACCTGCGCAGGGTCTGGTATAGATAAATGGGTGTCTGGGGGTGGGGGAAGATGGCAAACAAAAATTGAATTTTTTCACCCCCAGTTTTTTCACCCCCATTTTTGATTTTTCAGAATTAGAATCGTTTTTTTTTTCAGAAAAAAACGGAAATTCGAAAAAGTGCTTACGAATTGTTTGGTATTTTTAGTTGAAATATACATTATACATATTTGATGTATACTTCACCAGAAAAGTTCGAAAATGCTAATTTTGATGCAACAAAAATCGAACCGCTATAAACAGATTCGAAAGTTTGAAAACTAAATTAGAAAATTCAAAACTATATTCCGAAAACAACTATAAAAACGTTTTCCAGAGGGTTTGCCATCGTTATTGATGTAACCCTACACCCCTGCCCCATTGGAGACCCGTGGCCGTCACTCAACTGAAACGTTGACAAAACGTGTTTTAACATTAAACGTTAAAACGTTACTATCGCAGGTCGACAAGCAGCTCGCTTCGGGTGAGTATTTCGTCAACGAGCGGGACCGGCGAGTGGCAAAAACGGCCGAGCGCCGTCGCGCGCAAAAAGAAAATGCTTCAAAACGGCAGGCCGACAAAAGAAACGCCGCTTTTGTGCCGCCGATAGAAAAGGGTCGCGTTAAAAAAAGTGATGAACGTAAATCTGCCGATCACGAGCAGGTGGATGTAGCTAATTTGGCAAAGAAAGCTAATAAGCAGGTGAAACGTAAGAAGAAGAAACCGCCGCTGTGATGGAAATTGACACGTTTGTTGCGTGAATCGGTTGGTTTGTTTTGTCCCCGTTTTCAATAGTATACTTATCCGTTGCAAATCACATGTTTGATTTTTGCATGAGATATGGATTTAGGTTGATGAAAAATAATTGTGGACTTGAAAGTCTGTCTGTTTTCTGTCACATTTGGTCGTGTAACTTCCCACTTCTATTTATGTATCAACTAAACTAAAACACAACGTATTAGAAGGTATACTGCGGTGACATTATATTCTGTGCGCACAGTTATTTATGTCTTCACTGGCAGTATGACAAATGTTACTTACGCATGCAACTCTTATCAAATAATGGAAACATTGATATTTATCTCTTTTACATTGCCTTCACGCACACTAGTTGACAACCGAAATTTTCAAATATGTTAAACGCATGAAATGAGTTCCGCTTTATCGAGATTCCGTAAACTATATATTTACTTTCGACAGAAATAAAAATGATTAATAATGGTAAACTCAAATGTGGTGAAAACTAATTTTTAAGTAGGGGAAAGACGGTTTTCAACTAATCTGCTTAGGGCGATTGATTCCGTAACAGCGACAATTTTTATCATTATTTTGTGACAATTGCATGCATAACAGTTGAGACGTCTACTTCTAAAAGTCGACAAGTCCAAAGTATGAAAATTTCGAGTTAGGCCCGGAAACGTCAACTGGGGCGAGCCTGTGCCTCTGCATGTTTACCCGCTGTGCATGGTTACCCGTCGTGCATTTTTCTCGCCCGGTGTGCATGGTTGCCCGATGTGCATGGCGGCCGTCCCTCCATGGGCAAAGGCCCATTCCGCATCAAAAACCATTCCGCACATGTGCCCATCCCGCACACAGGTGATGCAACGTGCGGGATGGGCCATGATGCGGAATGGGCACAAATGTATATGTGCAGGATGGGCTAGGGATTAGCGGGATTAGCAACCCGCAGAGTGTGGGGGGGGGGGCGTACATGCGTAATGGGCTCCAGTATTTCATGAACGGCGCGGTGCGGCAAATCTCAAAGGACACACAACAATAGAAGTGACACGTAACGATTTACTCTCGAGTTGGCTTTGTTTGTTTTGCCAGTAGAGTGTGGGCTAGTGTTCATGCGTCATGTGTCGACTCGTCTCGGAACATTTACGTATTTATGCATGTTCGGCTGTGGTGCATTTTGCCACAGTGTATTCTTAACTATTTACGTCCAGTATACAATGTGGGTGAGATTTGTAATGTTGGTGTGGTCACTGGATTGAACTTTTCATTGAAGCGATTTGTGAATTAATCTTATATGACATAAATTTGAATGTTTGTCATGATAGCAAAGTAAAAATTGTCATTTGTCAAAAAGTCAAGATCAAAATACATCAATGCATAAATCAATAATCCTTTTTGTTCTGTAAATTTTCATTTCCATGTTTTTACAAATGGCGGTAATTGTGTAAGTGTCAGTCCTATTATGTATTTGCACAAATAAACAGATTATCGCTGCACGCTGTGCGTACTGCATTGACCATAGCTGGATGTATTACAGGGAATAATATGACATGAAAAAATGCAATGCGCCACTAAGCCCACACGATCCCGAGATGAGATGACACTGTATGAGACTCTACTATATGAGACTGTAATGGGCAACTCGAGAGCACTCCCACGCAACAATGTGTCGCCCTTTGTTCTGCCGCCAACTCACCACACTCATTATAATCCACCCCCCCCCCCCCAACAGACTGTCGCCACTGTTTTAATTGATCAACGCAAGGTGCAAACTGTCAGCGTAATTATCACATTGCTGCAATTATCGCCTTGAAATTATCACTTCATTATTATGAGTGGAAATGAGTGCACAATGAGTGCGGCATAATACACATGTCATTTGCACATGCCACGCACGTGCACTCAAGAAAAATCGATCCAGAAAAAAACCATTCACCGCCGTTATCACTCACGTGAACCGTTCAACTCATGCACACATCTGGGCCGCTGTAAATCCACATTCAGGTGGCTTGAATCTGGGTAGTTGGGGGGGGGGGGGTAGGGTTCAAACGGGAGTGACTTTTCGGGATCGGGTGTGGTTTTTTGAGATTTCAGGATCGGGATTGGCCGGGATTGGGGTCACGGGATCGGGATTGGCATTTTTTCGGGATCGTGATTGGGGTCTTGGAATAGAGAATTTGGCCAATGTGCTGGCATCCACAGTTGTTCATAAAGGTCTCAAAACACTGTTGGATGCCAAAAACTTGGCATAAAATGGACGCTGGGGGTTTGTGTTCACATTTTTGCATGCAAAAATGTCATTTGTCCACTTTTTATTATTTCCACTAATTTTTCCAGGATCGGGATCCTGGACTTGAGAGTTTCTCGGGATCGGGATTGGGATTTGAAAATTTTCGGGATCGGGATCGGGACTGCTAAATCCCGGAATTTCACGTGATCCGCAATCGGAATCGGGATCCCGTTTGAACCCTAACCAAGTGCCAATGGTGCAATGGCGTGGCACCAGCCTGAAATGGCACTGAGTGGGTCAAATGAGTGGAACTGGGGGGGGGGGGGGGGTGGGATTAGATTATAATGAGTGTGCTGAGTTGCAAAACTCAGGCGACACATTGTTATGTGCCACTTCTATTATTGTGTGCCCTTTGAGATTTGCCGCACCGCGCCATTCATGAAAATCTGCGGCCCATGCCGCATGTACACCCCCCCACACCCTACGGGTCGCTAATCCCGCTAAGCCCTAGCCCATCCCGCACATATACACATCATGCATTTGTGCCCATTCCGCATCATGAGCCATCCAGTTCTCAGTTTGCGCAGTGTGTTCGCAGTTTGTGGCTGACGTATGGCGTAATTGTAGGCTTATTACGCCATGCAATTCACGGGGAATTATATCACTAATATTTTGGGGTGGAATTATTTAATTTTCCAATTACACAACTGATTAATTATCATTTAATTGTCATTTCTTCTAATAGAACTGCATACCAATAGAATGGCACATCCAATAGTACGTCAGGTACAAATTATGATGGATGAGTGCCAAAACACAAAAATATGAATAATGGATGGCAGGACAGAACAGTCAAAGCATTATAAAAAAATTGAAAATTTCAAATTGATGCTCTGGTTTTAAAATTGCACAAGTTACATTAAAAAATTAAATCTATGTTCAAATACAAAATGTATGAAAAAATTGGTGAAAAATAGAGCAGCAGCCTACAATAAAACAGCACCTCCAATAGAATGGCAGGTAAAAAGTTGATGAAAAAAATAGAACAGCGATCTTATATTAGAAGAAATGCGGTACATACATTATATTGGACTTAGCTCATTCTCAAATCTGTTGATGTTAGTTAGCTGGTTCTGTTTGTGCAAGCACTGATTTCTGTGTAATTAGATTGATGAGTAAAAAACCAATAGACAAACAATAAAACAATAGATTGACTATTGGCAACAAGTACATATCTAGTACAACAAATGACTATCGGCTGCGGTGGGAAACAATTGGCCATGTGGCAGTGCGGGGGTGGGTGCACGCGCGGCGTGCATGTCGGCTCGCTGTGCACAGATGCGTGGCGTGCATGTCGGCTCGCTGTGCGGGGAATGGCGGATTCCCCATAACCGCGCATTGCACATTTGTAATAAACCTCCCATAAGTGCCGCGCATTCCACAAATTAATAAGTTGCACATGGGGACATAATATTCCCCATGGCGGGCAAAGATTCAACGCCAAAATGGGTATCCATTTGCCATAACACAAAGTATGCACAGCCCTCATGTGCAATCTTCTGTGTCCATGTGCAATTTGTGCAGATGTGAAGGGTCCAAATTCACAGTATTTACAAAAATGCAAGTTAATGCAAAAACACAGCTGCCCTTCATTGCATAATAGTGACAAGTATACAGATTATCCAAATATTACTGGCCATTGGCACTATCTGTCACTGTTGTATTTGGGGTTGATTAAAATCTATGAATTTAAGTTGGCTGATTATTTAGCCAATATTGAAAATTGATTTGTTTTACTTGCTTGATTGAAACTGTCTCATTTTTCTTCAAAATTCTCTGAAGGGAATTTTAATAGATCACTAGAATCTATTCCAAATGATAACCAGTAATAGCCATTTTCAGCAAATAAATATATGGCTCTAGACATACTTTTTAGTTGACAACTGAAAATTCCAATGCTGATAAATCTGTTTTAAATACATTTCAGTTTGCCAGAATAAATAAGTTGATGAAGATTAAAAATCTCATATTGACTAATACTGTTCACAGATATTAAAAATCATTCACTATGGTAAACTCAAATGTATTCAAAATATATTTATCAGTTTTGGAAATTTCAGTTGTCAACTAGTGTGTGCCAACAGTATATACAATAATGCAAGTTAATGCAAAAACACAGCTGCCCTTAATTGCATAATAGTGTCAAGTATACAGATTATCCACATATTTATGGCCATTGGCACTTTCTGTCACCATTGTATTTGGGGTTGATTAAAAATATAATTTTTAAGCTGGCTGATTTGTTTGCCATTATTGAAAATAGATTTTTTATTTGCTTGAGTCAAACTCAGTCTCATTTTTCAATGAATAAGTTGATAGAGATAAAAATCTAATATTGAGTAATACTGTTGACAGAGGTCAAAAATCAGTCAGTATGGTAAACTCAAATGTGTTCAAAACAGATTTATCAGTTTGGGAAATTTCAGTTGTCAACTAGTGTGTGTAGGCACAATCACATACATTTACTTGCACCCGTTTGCACATTCAGCTCAATACTCAATAATCCCTTTGATTTCACAGCTGCATACTTTGCATTATGGGGAATTTACTGGTGCCATGTGCAATTTTTGCCACTTGAGACTCGCCATATATGTGCAATCTTTGTTCTGCTATGTGCAACTGACGGTACTCATGTGCAATGTTAGGTTTGTGCAATACAGGAGAAAAATTGTGCAACGTATTTGCATGTGCAATACGCCATATGGGAAATGCGTAGGCTCGGCGCGCATGGTGGTGCCTGGTGTGCATGGGGGCCCGGTGTGCATGGAGGGGCAGCCGCCATGCACACCGGGCAGCGACAAATGCACACCGGGTAACCATGCACAGCGGGTAAAAATGCACAGAGGCAAAGGCTCATCCCTAGCCCATCCCGCATATATACCCATCATGCATTTGTGCCCATTCCGCATCATGGCCCATCCCGCACGTTGCATCACCTGTGTGCGGGATGGGCACATTTGCGGGATGGGCACAAATGCGAAATGGGCTTTTATGCGGAATGTTACACTGTCCCCTCCATGCACACCGGGCCTCCATGCACACCGGGCACCACCGTGCGCGCCGGGAATCCGTGCACAGCGGGCCGACATGCACGCCGGGTAGCGAGCATGGAGTTCGGCTGCGGGAATACATCATGTGACCAGGGCGGCAAACACAAAAAAATATCGTACAATATTTACAAATGTCCAATATTTTATTAGCAATTTCATGCTATTGTATTCATAAATAATGCACACCGGGCAACATAAATAATGCACACAGCCGCCATGCACACCGGGCAACCATGCACACCCGGCTGAGAAAAATGCACGCCGGGTAACCATGCACAGAAGGCCTAGGCCATCTGGGGCTACTTCCGCACATTTTATATCATTTTCCATAAAAAAATTTGACCTCACATGCCCAAATGGCAAAGTGCCAACTTTGACATTTATGGGGGAAAATGCAAAAATTTCGGGCAAGAAGTCGACAAGTCCACTTAATTTCGGGCTAAAAGTCGACAAGTCCACACTTTGTCTTTGTTTTTGTTGGGAAAAAAAAGCAAGAAATGTGATAAGTCCGCTATGGACGACAAGAACGACGACTAAAAGTCGACAAGTGCATAAATTTCCCATAAGGCAGGCGCAACACGGGCGGGACCAAACATGTTATCGCATGCAAGAAGTCGACAAGTCCATTTCCCTCCCAAAAATAGTTTTGCTCTTACCGAATGGAAATTTATGAACACTCCATTTTTCACATATAGGTTGAGAGCAGGGGCACAAAATTTGACACTTCATTGTCAACATGGAACTTTATGGAAATCATGAGAGAGCCAAATTGGACACGCACCACGGGACTGGAATTGGATCAGAAACCTCATATGCGATTTACTCAAAATCATATTTATTTTGTGGACTTGTCGACTTTTAGAAGTAGAGTCCTCAGTTGATACGCTGTGAACGTTGAACCGAGCGTGCACATTAAGTCGCCCGAGACATTTCTACCTATTTCTGATGTGTTTGCACATAATATCGAATATCACTGCAAATGCGTTCACTTTCATTTATAGTTAAATTTCGGTTTCCTGTGCGCAGTAGCATCGACGCATGTGCCTCTGTGGCTCCGCCCACTCGCGCGTAAAGATTTCTAAACCGCATGCGAAATTGCTGTCGCGCGCGCGTCTATTATCGACGTATTTCTCCACACAACCTTGTGATTTTCGTAAACGGAAATGCACATTCACCCTATAGTTCGCCACGTCCTCAAGCGACGTTCACACGATTTTTGATGTGACAACAATGCTTAAGTTGAGAACCTCGATTAAATTTGAAAACTTTTCAGAAAACCTGGAGAAAGTATAAATACGAGATTATTTATATTTTCTTACACCGCATTTCCTCGGAATACCCCCTCGTTTACCCCCCCCCCCTCAAAATTGCCACTATGTAAAAATAAGCCCCGGGGTGTATTTTTTTAGGAAACACAGTAATTAAAAATAATAATTTTCTAATATTTTTTAATGGGTCAGAATATTGACAAATGACAATTTTTCTCAAATCACGTTTCTTTTGAAATGGCAACACAAAAGCCACGTTAATGAAGCCCAGGGCCGTATCCAGGGGGGGGCGGGGGGGGGCTGCAGCCCCCCCCCTCCCGGGGCGAGACCAGAAAGTGACCGGAAAATGCGACTTTTTCAACTTCAGCGTAAAAAATTTTGCGCGCGAGCGCGCATTCTTCACCAGACATAACGTATTACCATCAGATTTGCTCCATGTGACCGCAAATCATTATAAATACACGGAATGTTGTGCTTTTTGCTGTTTTGTATGCATATTTACATACATATACAGCGTTCCATGGCGCTGACGCCAACGCCAATGGCGCCATGGCGTGGCGCCTACTAATGGCGCCAGCGCCATGGCGTCATTCCGCCACTATGTACCTAAAATTTTAGGGGGGGGGCTGAGCCCCCCCCCCTCGCCGGCCTCCGTAAACAAGCAGCCCCCCCCCGCTCAAAAATCCTGGATACGTCCCTGATGAAGCCGAAGCCAATTTTTTTCGCCTGCATCTATTTCGGTTCGTGGCAAAACAAAAGCCACATTAATAAAGCCGACTACAATTTTTTTCGCCTGCATGTCTTTATGTTGGTGGCAAAACAAAAGCAGTGTTAATGAAACCAAAGACCATTTTTTGTCACCTGCACTGGTATGTATATAACAGACGACAAAGGTGGCATGACAAAAGCCACATTGATTTGGGGGTTGGATAGATAGCTGAGCGACCGCTATGTAGATAGCTGGAAAAAAATTGGGGGCGAGGGGTTGCGGGTAGGGTTCAAACGGGATCCCGATCCCGATCCCGGATCCCGTGAAATTCCGGGATTTAGCAGTCCCGATCCCGATCCCGAAACCCCAATCCCGATCCCGATCCCGAAATCCAAAAATACCAATCCCGATCCCGATCCCGAAAACTTTCAAATCCTGATCCCGATCCCGAGAATCTCCCAAGTCCGGGATCCCGATCCCGGAAAAAATAGTGGAAATTATACAAAGTGAAAAAATGACATTTTTGCATGCAAAAATGTGAACGCAAACCCCCAACGTCCATTTTATGTCACTTTTCTGGCATCCAACAGTGTTTTGAGTCCTTTATGAACAACTGTGAATGCCAGAACAGTGACGAAAATCTCTATCCCTAGACCCCAATCCCGATCCCGAAAACTTTCAAATCCTGATCCCGATCCCGAGAATCTCCCAAGTCCGGGATCCCAATCCCGGAAAAATAGTGGAAATTATACAAAGTGAAAAAATGACATTTTTGCATGCAAAAATGTGAACGCAAACCCCCAATGTCCATTTTATGTCACTTTTCTGGCATCCAACAGTGTTTTGAGTCCTTTATGAACTACTGTGAATGCCAGAACAGTGACGAAAATCTCTATCCCTAGACCCCAATCCCGATCCCGAAAAAATGCCGATCCCGATCCCGTGACCCCAATCCCGGCCAATCCCGATCCCGATCCCAATCCCGAAATCTCAAAATACCAATCCCGATCCCGATCCCGAAACCCCAATCCCGATCCCGATCCCGAAATCTCAAAAAGTGAATCCTGATCCCGATCCCGAAAAGTCAATCCCGTTTGAACCCTAGTTGCGGGGATTCGATATATAGGCTTTTTCAAGGTATATAAGGAGAAAGGGAAGAAAAATCGCTGAAAGTCTGAAAAATGGGTATATAAGCACATAGTACTAGAATAGCTGAAAATAGGCAGTTAGACACATGAACTAGTGATTTTGGAGGTGAAAATCTATAAAACGGTATGAAAAATAGCGATTTTGAGCGAAAATTGGGGTGTTTCTCAAAAATTGCTCCAGATAGGTAGATAGCTGGCCGATTGGGGGGGGGGGGGGTAGGGGACAGTAGCCCAAAATTTTGCCTCCGGGATAGATAGATAGCTGCGTGGTACCCCCCCCCCCCCCCCGCAACCACCCCTTTTCTACCCCTGTCGACGACAATTTTTGGCGCTGCCGAGCGAAATGCGTGTGCAAAGCTTGTCATTTATCTATATTGTGAACTAATTGTACCAGTGGTGCGGGTGATGCAAGCCGCTGATACGTTTTTGTCCCGCACACTACTTGTTTCATCGGTTTCATCTATCAGTTGTTGATGTTTTATCGGATATTTAATTGGTTGAGTCAATTTCATTGGTTTTCACAATTCAATTCACACCTAGTTTACTGACGCCAGGTGTCAGTCCCAGACCCTGTAAAGTGCAAAGTGTCATGCAAAATATGATTTGTTATGCAAAGTTCAGTAAAGATCATTTCCTTTTTTGTTTTGATTGACATTTGACACTTCACATTTTGCACGGTCTGACACTGCACCCCAGGGGCCAGTTCCGCAAGTGGGAAAGTAAGGGGCAAAGTTAAGAGTTAAGTGAAAAAAAGAGTAAAATGATAAATTGAAAGTAAAGAGTAAAGCAGAGTAAAGTGAAGAGTTAACGTAGAGTTGGAAAAAAAATCAATTTTTTTTAAACGCCTTGATTTTTTTAAATCAATTTTTTTACTTAAAATTGATCTTTTTATATTAAAATCAGATTTTTTTTAATCGTCCAAAATGGGGGTTTAGAGAAAAAAATATGTGTCTGTTAAGTGTCAGACAATGTATTGTTATGTCTATTGTGGTCATATTATGACTGTGGAGTCATGGTATAGCATTATAAACAGTGATTTCCTTCAAAATATCCATTTTTACGTCGACTTATTACATATATCGCCTTTAAAAGGACGTATCCAGGGGGGGGGCGGGGGGGGCTGCAGCCCCCCCCCCTTCCCGGGGTGAGACCTAAAAAGTCCCGGAAAATGCAAATTTTCCTACATATTTTTCGATGTTCATTAAAAATTTTGCGCGCAAGCGCGCAATTTCTTCCTCATGCATTGTATTTTCAGCTGATCGGTCCCTGTAAA
The DNA here is from genome assembly GCA_964036195.1 of Sphaerolaimus hirsutus. Lineage (NCBI taxonomy): Eukaryota > Metazoa > Nematoda > Chromadorea > Monhysterida > Sphaerolaimidae > Sphaerolaimus > Sphaerolaimus hirsutus. Next base: position 20,266,407 of record OZ038454.1, on the reverse strand, counting down.
CAACTATCCTAGAAAATGAACTTATTTTTGGAACTTTCGCTGTATATGTATGCATATTTACATACATATAAAGCGGTTCCTGGCGCAGGCGCCAACGCCAATAGCGCCATGGCGTGGCGCCTATGTATAGCGCCAGCGCCAAAACGCCTTTCCGTCCCTGTATAGGGGAAAAATTTAGGGGGGGGGGCTGAGCCCCCCCCGTTCGCCGGCCCCCGTAAACAAGCAGCCCCCCCCCGCTCAAAAATCCTGGATACGTCCCTGCGCCTTTTGTCCAACATTCATGACTTCAAGTTAAGTTCACCATGGAATAGTGCTTAAATAAGGTTGTAAGAGAAGGCTAATACATTGACAGTGATGTTACACACTGTAGAAGTATGTGGGAGCACATTGGCTGGATATTATATACTACAATAGCATATCACGGCTTATTATTACCTGGTAGCATGAATAAATGTAAGCTTTTACACTAAAAATGCCCCAAAATCCATGAAAACACCACCAATGGTAATGTTATGAGACATTGCGCGCTTCCGCGCAAAAAAATTGCAAAATACCTAGTGCAAGTCTATCTGAAATTTTGCGTTTTGATTTTTTAAATAAAAATCAGTTTCCCCCTTTGATTTTTTTTTTAAATCAGATTTTTTTAAATTAAAATCAGTTTTAAAAAATCTGGTGCCAACCCTAGTTAAGGGTAAAGTTTTACTCTTTACTTTGCCACTTGCGGAACTGGCTCCAGTAAACTTGAACTTGAGTATGTACTCATGAATTAGCTTTGAACGAATTCGAGTTTACTTGTTTAATTTAATTCGAGTTTAATTGTTTAATTTAATGCGAGTTATGTTGTTTAATTTAATTCGAGTTTGAGTTTGCTTTTTAATCACCCACCACTTGACGCAGATTAAAAAACAATCTCGAAACTAAACTCTTATTCGCTCAAAGCTTATTTATTTAAACGAGTTTACTGTAGTTGATAAACTAGTGTGCTTAGCGTCAATGTCATCACATAAAAACCGTGTGAACGTCCCTTTAGATTCAAACTGAATGTCTGACACATTGTTGCGTTGTGTTTGCCGCCAGCCGAGCCGACCGCTCCGAACCCGAAACCCCGGTCCCGATTCCGATCCTGGCACGTCCAAAAAGCATTCCCTAATCCGTGATCCGACAAGTGAAAAATGCAAATAAGCAGTGCTTATCCTTAGTCTAACAAAGTCGGAAACATCCAGTTCCGGTACCCATCCCGACTTTTCAATATCAATGTCAATCCCGATCCCGGAAACCAAGTGCCATGTGAATCCTACGGCGACTCAATTCCCTCTGGCGAAGTGTCAATTGTTTTCACGAATGGCAGTTAAACAGTGAGCACGATTGAAAATGATTTTTCGTGCATTATATTCATGTTCCATTCTTTTCAATGTTTCCAGAGCATAACCGTAGACATGATAATGCACAGTGCCAGTGCATAAGTTACTTTTTGTATTCTAAGCTCGTTCGTTGAAAACGTTGCTTTCCGTATTTGTGAAATGATTTTTTTTTCAATCTATTGTCTATTGTGTTTAGTCTGAGAAATGCGCAGTAGCGCTTTCTCCAATCCCATTCTATTTTTATTGTAGGATACACATGCGTCACAATTAGCGTTCCAAAAAATGGCTGATTTTGAGAAAATATAATTAAATATGATCTTAGAAAATCTCTCTAAGAATAAAATATAATCCCCTCTCCCTTGTTTACCCCCCCCCCCCTCAAAATTCTCACTCTGAAACTATTTCGAGGGGATACGGTATACAAATAAGCACATTTATAGCCAAAAATAAGGTTAAAACCATGGATTGTAGTAGATTTGAAGGTGAAACTGGGATAAAAGTAGGGTTCAAAAGGGATCCCGATCCCGATCCCGGATCCCGTGAAATTCCGGGATTTAGCAGTCCCGATCCCGATCCCGAAACCCCAATCCCGATCCCGAAATCCAAAAATACCAATCCCGATCCCGATCCCGAAAACTTTCAAATCCCGATCTCGAGAATTTCCCAAGTCCGGGATGCCGATCCCGGAAAAAAATAGTGGAAATTATAAAACGTGAAAAAATGACATTTTTGAGTGCAAAAATGTGAACGCAAACCCCCAGCGTCCATTTTATGTCACTTTTCTGGCATCCAACAGTGTTTTGAGACCTTTATGAACAACTGTGAATGCCAGAACAGTGACGAAAATCTCTATCCCTAGACCCCAATCCCGATCCCGAAAAAATGCCAATCCCGATCCCGAAAAAATGCCAATCCCGATCCCGTGACCCCAATCCCGGCCAATCCCGATCCCGATCCCAAAATCTCAAAATACCAATCCCAATCCCGAAACCCCAATCCCGAAATCACGAAATCACGAAATCTTAAAAAGTGAATCCTGATCCCGATCCCGAAAAGTCAATCCCGTTTGAACCCTAGATAAAAGTATGAAAATTGGGGGCAAAATTTCTCAAACAAATTTCTTCAGAGAGATTTTTTATATTTTCTCCCACAGAAATAAAAAATATGATTAAATCTCTCTGAAAAATCTCAGAAAAAAATATATATAATTAAATTGCCATTTAATTATATTTTCTGAAATTTTAAAAATATAAATCGCCCAGAGATTTTTAGAACGCTAGTCACAATGCAGGTGCAATGTACTGGAAATAATTTCAAACGGGAAACGGAGAGTGAATGATCGGAAATTCGAGTATTTTATTAGGGATAAAAATAGATTGGTCATTGGTATACTCAATGCAAGGGTGTTATTGTACCTATCCCCTAGATCTGTATGTAATGGACCATGGCAAATGGGTTTCAGCATCTTCAGCTAGATATCGGTACGAACGACGAGAAGAAAGAATTCGAATTTTCGAAAAACGTTTTCGAATTTTTATTTCACTACTAGTAAAAACGCTGAACATCGATGTTTTCTAGAATTTGTTTGTATTTTTCGTTAAAAATGCAGAAACACGGACACGGTTAAAAACGTGGTTCACATGGATATATTTGTTGCGGTAGAACAAAAATATTTATGTGCAGGCTGCAGATGTGTCTACTGTAACAGCTCGGACGGTTCCAAAGCATTATGATGTATTCAAAATTCAGAAACAAATTTGAAAATGGAATAATTTAGTGGATAAAAATAGAAAATTTCCAAAAATATTCGAAAATTCGAGGAAAGGATCGAATTTCATAAAGTCATTTTAGAACAATTTTCAACACTTTTCCAGATTCTTTACCATCGTTCATTGATACTTGCAGAAGAGCGGTTTACCAGAGTTGTACAAATACTGGTATTTTTGGAAAGCGTAAACGTTAACGTAAGTATAAATACCCGAATAACCGGGTATTTCGGGTAAACGTAAATACGTTTTCGCAACTCTGCGGTTTACAAGTTCTGAACGATTGCAATGTCCAAATATGGGCAATGTATCTGCCAGAGCGTCGCTTTTATAAATATAAAAATCCAAAAAACTGATATCTTGCGAGATTTTCTGGAATTCGTTTTCGCCCCAATCTTATACTTATTTATGTATTCAACAGCTCTGTTTTTAATGTCTATTAATTATGACCCCATTCACTTTTGCGCTATTAGGGTGTGTTATCCCTTGCCAAATTACTATGACATCACCGGAGGTGGCGTTGTGCGATGCCTCCTACTTCATATTGCTTTACATATTCTACCATTTTGCTGTAGAAATCCGCAAACCCCCCCCCTCCACTACTAGAATTACCGTATTACCGTAGAATTACCGTTTATTACGCGCATCATGGCGTTGTCGCCAGCGCATTCCAGCGCTAAAATACACTTACCGTATTTCCTATTTCCTCGAATTACCTCCCCCTTGAGTTGACCCCCTCGAAATACCCCCCCTCCCCGCCTGGAATAATTTACATCATGTACTAATTGCTCAAATTTGTATCGCAGCTACACATGTCCAAATATACCCTGTTTTGTCACATTTATGTGTTACCGATGTTGGGTAGGGTTGGGAACCCGACCAGACCCGACCCGAACCCGATACCCGCACGTTTTTTGGAACCGATACCCGAACCCGAACCTACTACCCGAACCCGATACCCGACCTTAATACCCGAACCCGCACTCAATACTAGGGTTCAAACGGGACGGCGGTCCCGGTACATGGTTCGGCAAAAAGTCGGGACTGGGGCGGTCCCGGTCCTGACACCCCAGTCCCGGTCCCGGTCCCGACATTTGGAAAAAGTCAGTCCCGGTCCCGACCACCCACTCCCGGTCCCGGAATATCAAGTGAAGCTGGGCATGGAATATTGCTTGAATAATGTTATAAAAAAGGCTAATACATAGGCTAATACAGTGGAATTTGGCTGGACATTACCTACCAATAGGGTTAAAACTTGACCGCGGTCCCGGTACATGGATCGGCAAATCCCGGTCCTGGTCCCGACCCCCCAGACCCCAGTCCCGGTCCCAACAATTGAAAAAAGCCAGTCCCGGTCCGAAAAACTGGTCCCGTTTGAACCATACTCAATACCCAAAAATACCTGCAAAAGTTTTCCACAGTTCAATTTTTGAAGCAGTTTGGAAGCATTGTGAATAAAACTTGCAGTTGTTTGGTGCAGTTGTAATTTAGACACTTCTAATTGGTTTGTTTCAATTAGTTCAGATCTGGTTTATTATGTACTGCATGTTTTCATTCACATTTAAAAAAATTGGTTCCAATCAAGGACAATTGAGATAGCTGCTGTAATTGGCTGATCGCAGCCAATTGAGAAGATATTTGCTTGGTGGGGGGTTGCGGAACGATCTAATTAATATGGCAGCCTTAAATACACTTTAATTAGCGTTGAGGCAAGTGCCAAAATCAAGCCCAAGTCCACATGAATCCAGCACATTTATTTAGGCGAAATTGATTCATTAAAATAGGAAATTTGGGCAAGAAAATATAGAAAATCGAACCGTCGGAATTTAAGAAAAATATTCAACGCGAAAACGTCAAAAACAACAACTAACTGCCGATCCAAAAATCGGCAGTACACACAGAAAATATGCATAAGTGCGATGGCGCAATACAGGGGGGATACACCTAAAAATGTCACAACAGAACGGCGCCAAACTGTCTACTACACGGCGCCAAGTACCTAACACATACATGAATACTTAAGCCACGCAAAATAGAACACCTAAAAACCGCCGCGACGCAACCGTTCCGCGGCGCGAGTACATAGTGAATACATAAATACCTAGGGTGCATGGAAAGTATAGGAAGGCGCGTGGGGGGAAATCTACTCGCAGGCATACACTTACAGTTTGCATTCAAATGCCTACCATAAGAAAACGAATGTAAATATAAGAAAACAAATGCCTATAATGTGATGGCATAACAGCCCCTCCCATGACAACAGTTACACTACCTACAAAAGAAACACTAGTGGAGCTGGAAGTCAGATAACGGCTTACAAGAAGAAGCTACAAAAAGTTTCAGCCACACTACACTGTGAACAGAATCTTTGAAGTTACCCAATAGGATTTGACCAGTGATTGAATAAAAAACCAGTACTTCTACAATCACACTCTGATCAGACCTGAGACGAGTTTATTTGTTGTTGCACATAGATTGAAGTGAAGTTACCAGTGAAATACACATTGTAATGAGAAAAAACCTAAAGCGCAAAACAACAATATAACAGTGCAGAACTACACGCTAAAACGGGCGCCAAACAGATGAATCTTTGGCGCGGCCAGTGCACAGGTTGAGGGCCATGCTCTGATCGGTAATCTCGTGCACTTCCACAGTAGGCTCGCTCGACTTGGCCACCGAATCAGGCAGTGGCTTCTTGGCAGGTGGAGATGCGCGTGCAAGCTCGGGGTCGGAATCGGGCTCAGAGATGGGCTCGGACCCAGGCACGACAACGGGCTCGGACACGACCACGGTGGCGGGCTCGGACACGGGCACGATAGCGGGCCCGGACACGACAGGAGGCTCGGTGACTGTATAAGCCATTTTCGTGTGTGAGATAGGGTTTGCAATTGTGTTGGTGATGGCGGTGCTGGTACGAGTGGCATTTTCCATGTTGGTAGGAACCACGCCGTGATCGCCATTGTGATAATCAGAAGTTTTATCAATAGGCACCATCGCTCCAGCATCGCCAAGCGCGCTAGTGTTGACCAAACGACCATCGGAAAGATCGCTAGAGGGTTCCCACTCACCAGTAGGTGGGAAAGACAGGCCATGCAAGCAATCCAGCTCGAAATAGTCCCCTCCAGAGGGGCACGAAAAACTGCGGGCCATCTTCTGCTGAATAGTGCGCACGCGTAGGGACGGTGGGCCTGTATCAGGGCCGACGGAATTAGGGGCGGCCTTAGCAAATGCGCGGTGCTCGATGGACCAATCACGGATGTGGCCTTCAGCCATGTTCTTCAAATCTTCATACTCGACTTGGCGCTGAGCGTGAGCAGATTCTAATTTAGAGTAGCGGTCAGTGCTCAGGCGCAGCTGCTCCTTGAGGGATGCAATTTTCTTCTGGTAGTCAGCAGCCATAACTTTGCTTTCGGCTTGGGACGTAGTATACCGATTCTTGTAATCATTTCGCTCGGTATTCAGGCGCGTGATCTCCTCGATTTTCACTGCATACTGGGACAGCAGATCGCGCTCCTTGTGCAGAGTGAGATCATCGACAGTGCGCTGCCAATGATCAACGGCTTGATAGAGCAGATGGGTGCGGTGCCGCTCATCGAGAATATTGCGAATGTAGCGGACATCGAATAGTAGCTGGCGCTCGGGAACCTGACCGCTAACGGCGGCCATAGCAGCAGAATAAGCCTCGGAAGCTGGCGTGGTAGCAGTGATAGTAGGCTGCGGCGGCGGCACATAGACCGGGCGGGAAGGCTGCTTGGAACCAGGCGCGGGCTGACTTGCGGGCGGCGTAGGCGAGCGATAGAGCTCCTCAGCTACAGCGCGGGCTGACAGGGAGGCAGACGAATGCCTTGCAGGAAGAACCGGGTCATTATCAATGGGGACCCGATCCTTATGGTGGATGTTGTCGTAGCGGCGCTTGCCAAAGATATGGCGCTGTTCATCCCGATCCTTGTGATTGACGCCTTTGCGGATAGGAGACACATCGTCCAAGCGCGGTGGAGGGCGACGGTCAGTGGCCCCGGTGCGCCTCGCAGGATCACGGTCCTGAGGCACGCGATTAGAATTGTGTTTAGCAGTGGATTCATTTTTCGAGTGCATGAGAGAATTGGAGTGTTGACCAACCGCACGCCAGAAACCAGAACGAGAGCGGCTCTCAGCCGCCAAATCGCGTCGGTGCCTCGATGGTGACCGACTATGCTGATGCTGGGGCTGGTCGTGATCGCCCACGTGCCAGACGGAGTCGTCGCTGCCCGCGCGAATGGGCTGGCGGGCCAATCTCTCACGGAAATCGTCCATACTGCCAGAATAAAGAGACCCCCTATTAGAGGAGGGGGCCTTATCACCCTTTTTAGATTTGCCGGATTTGCTCATGACGTGATTTTGGATAGTGGATTTTAATAATAATAAATCAGTAGGCACTCTGCGAATTTGGGTGCCAGTGTCAATTAGGGCGACAGATTTGTCTATTCCGACCACCTCGAATGGGCCGGAGTAAAGTGGTTCAATTTTCTTATCAACCGAAATGCCAAAGTTTTTACGGAGATATACCAAATCGCCAATTTTAAGCGTGCGGCCAGCGTGTTTATCAAATGCGGCTTTATAGCGGACTTGGGCTCGCTTAAGGCACTCGCGCGCTTTACGCCAGAGATGTACGTGCTTGCCAGAAGTTTGGTGGGCACGATCTCGCACAATGGTAGCCACGCTATGCAGTGTTTTCGCGAATTTGGTTTTATAGATGGTTTTAGTTTTGTTAACAGCAGGGCGCTGAACTGGCCCGTCGTCATCGCTGTCACTATCCCCACTCTCAGCTTGCAGATTAGGGTCGACTGTTGCAGGGTCAGCCGATTTTTTCTTAGAATTTTCAAGCAATGCTTCCCCAGTCCCTCCCAAGAACGATGGCACGTAACCAAACAGTAGCTCAAAGGGAGGGTGCGCGACATCGTGATTATAAGCCACATTCATTCTAAATGCAACTTCGGGCAATGCAATGGGCCAATTAGAGGAGTTGCTGTTGTGCGCCGACCACTGGTGCACCAACTGCTCGACACTGCGGATAGCGCGTTCAGCTAGACCATTTGCACGTGAATGATACGGGGTCGTTTTCCGATGAGTAAAACCCCACTTGTCAGCGAGCGCAGCTAAGTCCTGATTTGCGAACTCAGGCCCATTATCGCTGATCAACGTCGTGGGAGACCCGAAACGGTGAATGACTTCCCGCTCCAGTGCAGCACAGACACTTTTCCCATTGGCGCTCCGCAATGGAGCCAGGGCGACAGCACGCGTCATGTAATCCACAATAACCAAGATGTGACGATAGCCATTGAAATTAGGCATTGGAGTTGTGTCGGCAGCAATCTTAGCAAAAGGCCGGGTGCCCGGGGTCACGGGGAATAACGGGCTCACACAAGTGCGCTGGGCATCATTGGTAAGTCGACAGACTTCACACTGGGCAACGTATGCCTGGACGTCACGGCGAATTTGCGGCCAATGTCCAGCAGTGTAAAGTTGACGCAGGGTACGTTCCACACCACCGTGGGCGCCAGTCAGCCCCGAATGGGCCAACTTGATGAACTGCTGTCGCAATGCAGCAGGCACGAATGGCACGAAACCACGGGGGCAATTTGTGTACAAGACACCCTTGCGTTTGACGAATTGGGCTTTGTTAATTTGGCCCACATCAAGTGCAGTTAAAATTTTCTGTGATTCAGGATCAGTAGATTGTGCCTTGGCCCAGTCAAAAGGGCTAGTATTTGACACGTGAGGACAAATTTTGTCGAGAGGCAGCTTGATGGCTTCACTGGCCCGTTTGAATGCAGCAGAGTCAATGTCGTCAACTGGCGCATGACTTAGCGCATCGGCGACAACATTCTGCTCACCGGGCACATACTCAATCTCCAAATTTTGCAGGGAAAGGCGCATAGCCCAACGCTGGGTCCAGCGCTCAATTTTCCCTTTGGAGGGTTTAGTGAGTGCATTCACCAAAGCCTTGTGGTCAGTGCGAACTTTGACATGGCCACCATCGATATAACTGCCGAGTCGATCAAGGGCCCAGGTTACGGCGAGGGCTTCCTTTTCAATCACCGACCAATTTTTATGAGTAGTCGGCAGACACTTGGACACAAAAGCAACAGGGCGCAAACTGCCCTGACCGTCCTCTTGCATTAGGACAGCACCCAAACCGATGTCTGATGCGTCGCTGTAGAGGTAAAACGGCTTGTCACGGTCCACGTGCACCAGAAGAGGGGCGGTACTTAGCCTCTGCTTCAATACGTCGTAGGCCTGCTGGGCGACAGCGGGCCATTCCGAAAATGAAGGGATTGGGTCAGCGCCTTTCGCCGTATATGTCCCTTTACATAGAGCATGCAATGGAGATTGGTAGCGGTGGAAACCGGGAATGTGGGCGCTAAAGTAGCCCACTTGGCCCAGGAACCGTCGCAGCTCTTGTTTGGTAGTTGGCACGGGCTGTTCCAGAATCGCAGCCACATTACTTTGCTTCGGAGCGATGCCACGGGTGCTGACCTCGAATCCGAGAAATTGCACCTTTTCTTTGAAAAAATGGCATTTCTCCGGCTTGAGCCGAATCCCGGCCCACCGGAGGCGCGCAAAGAATTGTGCCAAATGCATGCAATGCTCCTTAGGGCTATCGCTGGCCACCAGTGCGTCATCGATGTATGCGAAAAAATTAGGTCGCTCGGGCTCTCGATTCAGCCCGGTGAGCACACAATCCATAAGCCATTGGAAACTGGCGCCAGAGTTGACCAAACCCAGAGGCATGCGCTTGAAGCTATACTGGCCCCGGCTGCACACAAAAGTCACCATGTCGCGTGTGTCCGGGTCAGTGATGGCCACATTATAGTAGCCGAAGCTGGCATCCATAACCGAAAATAGAGATCGGCCCGATAGCTGCAATAGCATGTCGGTGATGCGCGGCAAAGGATATGCATCCCGCACAGTAACTTCATTTAGTCGGCGGAAATCGATGCATAGACGGTAGTCGTCCTTTCCCTTGGGCACTATGACAACAGGGAAAGCCCATGGCGATGAAGAGGGCTCAATGAGGCCCCGCTGAATCATCTCTTCCACTGTGCGCCACATGAAAGCGCGCTTAGGTGGAGTTTCGAATCTCACGGCGCACTTGACGGGCTGCGCATCCGGAACCAGCGAAATCTTATGGTCCAGAATATGCGTTTTCCCAATATCATATTCAGACAGGCTGAATAGGCCTGACTGGTGCGCCAAAAGTTTTCGAAAATTTTCCCTGAATTTGGCTGGTAGGGCTTCGAAGCCGTCGCTTGGCAAGCGAGCCCAAACTTCACGGACATATGCTTCCTGCTCACTAGTGAGTGGCAGTGACAAGTCTGGAAGTTTGGCCAGATCGGGCGGAGAGGGCAGAGAAACGGCCTTGTTCACCGACGGCGGCTCGCTTTCAACCAGTATTTTGTTGGCCGTGAAGATTTCGGCCACCGGTGTATCAGCTCGGAGTCGCACATCGTCGCCAGACTGATTTGTCAGGCATAGTGGGAATGAAGGCTCGTCTAGAATAGCCCGTTCGGTATGCAATGCAGTATTGCACACCAGACCCGGCGAAAATTCAACCAAGTCATTTGAATCGGAATCACGGTAGCGGCTGTCGATAATGTAGGCCGCCTTACCGCAACCAAGGTCGCCCTCCAGAGGAACGCCCTTGTCAGCACCAGCCAAAATTTGTCGCTGGCAACCTGCTGGAATGCACACATCAGCCACTGAGCGTACCGGGATAGACCGCCTAGCCTGAGGCAATGGGCTTGCAAAAGTGCCCATGGCGACCGGTACATAATTTTGCTCCAAGCGCTGGTGTTCCGCAATAGAAGTGCGGTTCATTTTCAATGGGCCATAAAGAGCTTCATGGCCAAACAGCAATGGGTCGGATGATGGCCGGCAGAATTCTTTCAATTTAACTACCGCTGTGACTTTTGCGGATTGACGCCGATTGTCAGGCGTGGTGTGCTGCAGATGCATATCATACAATGCTAGGTGCTGGCTGGGAATCGGTTCACCCGTTGTGCCTAAATGCGGATATGGGTAGGGCCGGTACATGGCCTTTTCTGCCGATATGTCCCGTTTTGCCGTATTCCACGCGTTCTCCAAAAGGCGCTCCTCGATCACAATACCGACATCGCACCCGCTGTTGAGTAGGCCAGTTAGTGTACAGCCCATGAATTTGACTTTAGCGACTGCCCGATTACAGAATTCGTTGTCAGCCCGTTGGGCGGCAACTGGGCGGGCAGACTCGCTATGTGGAAACCACGAGTCCAACTGCTCAGAGTCAGAGGTTGGTTCCGAGGCTTGTGCAGGCGGAGCAGTAGTCCTGGCTTTCGGATTCCGTTTGCCACTTCTACTGGATTTAGCGCTCGGGGTCGACCATTTGTTCATATTCAGATTTAGTTTCTTGCATTCAGCTAGCATATTTCGCTTTGCATCCTCCTGAGATTTGTTAGCCCTTTCGAGGTTAGCTTTGACCTTTTCAGCTTGGTCAGCCCGGTAGGCAGGAGAAGCGGGGTTCAAATAGCATTTTGCCGGCTCGTGCGGCATGGGAGCACGATGCAAAAAATAAGTGCACCGTGGACCCTGGTGTGTAGTTGGGTCAAATTTTGACTGCCTATCCCAGCTGCCCTTCTGACCATCCGATCGGCCCGAAGCATTTTGCAATGCAGCTGCAGCCGATGGAGCGTTGCCCCACCCGGCATTTCCACCCCGCGACGGCTTTGGTTTCCGATTAGCATTACGTCGTTCGTTCTGCTCGGCACGGAAATGTAAATTTTCCTCGCGCGATATGTCGAGGCGACCAACGACATCAGCCAGTCGATATCGACCTTCACGCCATTCATCGCGCCACCGACACCAAAGCGACATCGGCATCATACTGCCAATCTCGAGGAATAGTTTATCCCCAATCATTTTTTCACGCTGTGAGTCGTCGATCTGCTCGCTGATGTAGTGGAATGAATTGCACAACTTGTTGTACAGGGAGACCACGGTGTCAGATTTGTTAGCAGAAATTCTGTACCACTCAGCTACCGAATGCGCTTTGCGGTCTACACGATATACACATGCCAACTGGTCCAAAACGTAAAGTATAGAATTGCGTTTGTCGAGGCGGATAGAAGTACAATGTGCCTGCGCACTGCCTTTCAGGCACTGTTGGAAGACATTGGTCCAAAACAAGTGTTGGTATGCCGGCGGGACGTTCAGAGCCTGCAGCGCCACATTGTGAAGCCAAAATTTAAACGGCCCCGACGGTGCGCTCGAATCCCCATTGAACGGCGTTTGTTTGCTGGCTACGTTGGCCACATGGCCACCACCCATGCGATCGTGAGACAACATTTGTCCCAGAGTATCCACAAGTGACGGAAAACCATCGGCCGGTACCATGACGTATTGGTCGATGTAGGCGGCAATTTGACCGATCAAACCGCCAGGTGACGAAGAGACGGCTTGCAATCTAGCTTCAGTGGAGTCAATTAGCTGGTCCGTGGAAGCAGAAGGGGTCGCTGATGAACAGCGGTTGATTGTGCCAGGTGCCGGTACCGATTGCAAATTTGCAGGCGCGTTTTGAACCGGTGCCGTGTGCGCCGGCACTGATTGTGAAGTCAATTGTTGGACGAATGTTGGATTGCTGGATAGCAGCTGCTGGAGAGCAGGCAAAAGGTTGTCCACGGTCAGCGCCGCAGCCGGTTGGGCGGCCGCAACGCCTTGAGGCGGCGTGGGGTCGTTCCCAATGCCAACAGGCGGTACTTGATCTTCGAGGTCAAGCACCAATTCCAATGTAGTATTTGGGTCGGTGAAATACAGGTCCATGCACCGCCATACATGCCGAACAAGTGGCACGGTTCCCAGGCGGGGCGGATCACTAATGGTAGGCCAATCATCGCCATCAATTCGAAACTGCAAGAGCACATTGAGCAAACGCAGCAATTTTTGCCGTTCAGTGCGCTCCACCCATAATTCGACGACTGGCTCCAGTTCCGCGCGCGTATATTGCGACATGTCGGAAAATATGAGAAGTCACTAAATCTGCACAGGCACAATTCACATGCAAAGATGGTGCAGAAGTGACGCAACACAACTGGGGTTTCGATGAGGCATGTAGGTGCCAAAAATGACCAAGAATCGATGTGAATGGAAGCACGTGCAGCAATTGGCACCGTGCCAAAATTCCACACTGCACGGCACCCTTCACAAATGGCACCCCAGTGGCGCCCTGCGACCGCGTGTGGGTGTGCAGCACCAGAAAAATGAAAACACGGCGCGGCGCCCAACAGGAACAGGGCCCAGCGCCCTATCGATCAACTCTACCTGGCCCCAGTGGCCAGGTAGATCAAAAAAACGTTGTTGCTGGCCCCAGTGGCTCAGCAACAAAAAACGATTTTTTTCCGGTCAGCCCCAGCGGCTGATCGGATCGACGATGGCGTTCCGCTGGCCCCAGTGGCACAGCGGAAAAACGACGGTTCGGTCAGCCCCAGTGGCTGATCGAGTCAAAAAAAACTGGCGCGAAGCGTCACCGCAACGTCGCTAGCCCCAGTGGCAAAGCGACGCGAAAACGGTGGGTTCCGGTCAGCCCCAGTGGCTGATCGGAGCCAGAAAACGTCGCGGCCGGGTGCCGCGAGTTGTCGCGATGTCGCGGGCCCCAGTGGCACCGCGACGCGAAATTTGACGCGATATCGATCAGCCCCAGTGGCTGATCGAAGTGGAAATTAGCGTGGCGAACGTGCCGCGATGTCCAGGCGGACTGCAGGAGGCCTGGGGTCAAATTTGGGAGCTAAATGAATAGCTCCCAGTACGATCACCATGTAATTGGCTGATCGCAGCCAATTGAGAAGATATTTGCTTGGTGGGGGGTTGCGGAACGATCTAATTAATATGGCAGCCTTAAATACACTTTAATTAGCGTTGAGGCAAGTGCCAAAATCAAGCCCAAGTCCACATGAATCCAGCACATTTATTTAGGCGAAATTGATTCATTAAAATAGGAAATTTGGGCAAGAAAATATAGAAAATCGAACCGTCGGAATTTAAGAAAAATATTCAACGCGAAAACGTCAAAAACAACAACTAACTGCCGATCCAAAAATCGGCAGTACACACAGAAAATATGCATAAGTGCGATGGCGCAATACAGGGGGGATACACCTAAAAATGTCACAACAGAACGGCGCCAAACTGTCTACTACACGGCGCCAAGTACCTAACACATACATGAATACTTAAGCCACGCAAAATAGAACACCTAAAAACCGCCGCGACGCAACCGTTCCGCGGCGCGAGTACATAGTGAATACATAAATACCTAGGGTGCATGGAAAGTATAGGAAGGCGCGTGGGGGGAAATCTACTCGCAGGCATACACTTACAGTTTGCATTCAAATGCCTACCATAAGAAAACGAATGTAAATATAAGAAAACAAATGCCTATAATGTGATGGCATAACACTGCCTTTTCCTTGAAACATATTTCTGGCAGGTTCACAGTGCAATGGCTTCAGCAGTTATCACCCTAACATGTTGAGGTAACACTGTGGGCCAATCTGAATCCACCAAAAATATGTTTCACTATTTTTGGGGGCCTCCACCATGGTGTAATGGTAACCCACAGCAATTGGAGCTATGTTTTGATCACAATTCAATGGCTTTTTTTTTGGGAAAAATCATTTTTTGGGGGGAAAAATTGCTGCATTTCCATATGTGACTGCACTTAGTAATACACCTTGTGATAGATACACTACCCCATACTGTATTTTTGTTGTTCAATCCAATAACAGTTTTATGATTTTAACAATGATATTATTCACTGATACCCAACAATTCTATTACCCAATACCTGGCAATTACCCGATACCCGACATTTTGACCTGAAAACCCGACCCGATACCCCACTTCAATACCCGAACCCGATACCCACAAAAGTTTCGGAACCGATACCCGATACCCGACCCGAACGTTTTTGGACCCGATACCCGAACCCGAAAATTTTGAAATTCCCAACCCTAGTGTTGGGTATGTAAAGTCTATTTTTACCATGATTCATGAAAATATCTCATAAAATAAAAACCTCTCTAATAAGCCTCACCCCCTCGAATAAACCCCCCAAATAAATTTGTTGACGAAAATAATGAACCCCCTGGCGGTATTTTGAGGAAATACAGTAACTCTAGTAGCAGGGGTTGTCTGCTTATGAAAAATTTTACATTTTATTACTATTTAGTAGCTTCCTTTGTTTAAATGCCAGCCAGATCAGTAATTAGTATTATATAATTAGATTACTGCTGAAGAAATCAAACCGTGTATTTTTTATAAAAAAGTTACGCTGTAGTGCTACCAAAGGTCATACACACTAGGAATAACCAGTATCTTTGTATTTCTTGGTATGACAACAAAAACTGTTTTACGGAAAACTCAAACAGAAAAAAATGCACTTGCCGGAAAACAGAAACGGAAACCGAAATTTTTTTGCACTTGCCGGAAAATGGAAAAATGAATGACCGAAACACGGAAACGGAAAAAATTGTTTGAAAGTCTGCCGTAAACGGAAAAAAGCCTTTAATTAAGGCGCTCGTACATACTGCGAAGTTATCACCGCTTGCTATTTATCTCATAACTCTGAGCCAATAGCCATATATAAAAACTACCTAATTTAACTTTGATAGAATGTGCTGAAGTGTACCTAATTTGTCGTTGTGATGCATGAAAAACCAAAGGCTTCACTTTTATCATCTTATTTTCATTCTAGTTCTTGGAAGGTAATGGTCATGTTTCAATTATCTCTGTCCTATGAGGAAGAAAAAAGGCACCGCATTTTAAATCATGCAGCTAATTGAAAATGACATTGCATACCTATTTCATTTTCATTTGAGTGGTTGATGGTGGATTATATTTTGTCCATTTTCAACTTTCATGTGTGCTTTTAGGGTTTCTGCCACTGAAGGCGTGGTGATTTTTTTAATCAAAAATTTGAACTTCTCAATACGATTGTAATCCCTTAATATTAAATTACAGCAGTGATGATGACCATCTTAAGTCTTTAGTTGATAATTCCTTATAAATAGTGATACAAAATACCATAAGGAGTGGTGCCGAGTGGTTGTGAAAGGTGCCAGTGCAAATCCAATTTTACTGGTGGAACTAAGACTAAATCATACTCTCAATATTTTTATTGGTTAATTGCATGGATGGGAGGTTTGACTTTGAAGTGCTTCAACGCTTGATTGGAAAGAATTTTCTCTGGCGTCCTTTATCGCCCGCGCCATTTTTTCGAATGGTGACTAGCGCCATTTTTGCTGGCGCTTCTCCATCACTCCATCACCAAATTCACCAAGTCCACTAAATAAAATGGGAAACCCCAACCGGCGAAATCTCGGCCGTAAAGTAAGCCCGGCCGTAAAGTAAATCCGGCCGTAATGTTTTGTACTAAATACGTATACTCGAGTGCTGCGTAAATACGTTTGTTTCCTCCCGAAAAAATACCGGTACTCACTTACTTTTTGAAAGTACGCGAGTACAGAAAATGTAATTGAGAACATTTTTTGAGTGCATAAAAAGCAAAAAAATCACTCACACGAATATAAACGGTTAAAAAACTAGCGTAAAATAACAGCGGAAATTATAGAATTCGCGATGGGTAGGGATAGCGACGACTCTCGCTTTCACCTATACTCATTTTTACGTTCTCCTAGATACAAAATCGAAAAATTTCTTACTTTCACGCTTTCCCTGAGTATTTACAGATATTTACGTTTACTCACCTTTTACACAGCGTAAAAGTAGGAAAATTTTACTTTACGTTTTCTGTACTCAGGTGTGACTAAAAATAAAATACTTAACGTTTACGTTTACTTTGAAACAAGTTCAGTACTTTTTACAACTCTGCCGTAATGATGCCCGGCCGAAAGTAGCACCCTCTACTTTACGGCCGGGTTTACTTTACGGCCGGACCATCCCCAACCCAACTCCCGCCACCCCGCTCTCTAATCACAAATGGCCTATCGGATTCGATTCTGAGTACCTACAGTATTTATTGTTGCGACCGTGCAATGAACATATTTTTTCACATATAAATATTTTCTGTAACACTGTAACAGTCTTTCACCCCTAGGAAAAATGTCATATGATCACGCCAACGCGTTTCAATTTGCGCTGCCGTCTTGCATACACCCACAGCACGCAGCACCCACTCGTGCCGTATTTCGCACACGGTATAATTGAGCAGGTGAAAAGCGTTTCAACGGTTAGCGGCGAAACTGACTGCAATTAGCGCTCTAAAAATTTCAGTGGATTTATATTTTTTTTAGAAAAAATCTTATATACTGTATTACCTCGAAATACCCCCATGGGGGTCTATTATTTCGCCAGTAAAATTTGAGGGGGGTCAATTCGAGGGGGGTTACTATTTCGTCAGAAATTTTCGTAAGGATCGTAGTAAATAGTAGGCGTACCCAAAACAGGTAATAAATGCGTCCAAACAGGACATATTTGGACATAAAAACGTAGATACCGTATTACCTCGAATTATCCCCCTCTTGAATTAACCCCCCCCCTCGAAACCCCCCCCTAAATTTCGGCTGAGGAAATAATAACCTCCCCCCCATGAAATTGAGTGTAACGTGAACGTACATGACAAATACCGCAGTTTGTGATCTGTACAATGCAAAACACACGTTAAAACTGATGATCAAGTGACGTTAGGGAAAGGTTTTTGTGTATATACAGTAATATATGCCTATAAACACATATAAATCTATGTGATTGTTCAATTTTTCTACGTCTGCGTATGGGGAATTTCCGATAATTTCTGGCGAAATAATACCCCCCCTCGGATAAACCCCCCTCGAATTATCCCCCCTTCAAATTTTGCTGGCGAAATAATAAACCCCCTGGGGGTATTTCGAGGTAATACGGTAGCTACACAAAAATGTCTATGTAGCTGCAGTGCAAATTAGCAGTAATAAATACATCATGCACATTGCATACATGATGTACATAATTCCGGAGGGGGTGTATTTCGAGGGGGGTATGTTTCCCCAGCCCATTTTGAGGGGGGTGGGGTCAATTCAAGTGGGGATAATTCGAGGTTATACGGTATTTTTATCTTTTCTACGGGTTTTTAATTACAAAATTTATTCTATGAGAAGAAAATATAAAAACCCATTCATTTTTTTGATTTATGTATATTTTCTATACTTTTTTTCTCAGAGATTTTATTTTTTGAGAGATTTTCTGAGATTATTTTGTCTCTGAAAGCCCACATTTTGGGAACGCTAACTGCAATGATACTGCCGAGCACCTGAAACAGGATAGCTTCAATTTTGTGTAGCCTCGGCTCAAACTGTAGCTAACCGGTAGTCATCTGACTGCAATCGTGCCAGGTGTTTTGGTAACATACCTGGCTGACTCGGTCGGTTTTCTAAATAGTTAATTAACTATTATTATACTAACTAGCAGGATTCTCTCCGACCTTCGGTCGGGTCTGCAGTGTTCTAAAACAACAAAAAGGCATTATTTCAAAATTTCGATTTTTTTAGAAGCAGGGGTTCAGAGGGTGGAGGATAGGGTGTCAAAAAAATTTTTTTACGGAAAACGGAAAGGTAAAAAATTTTCACTTTACAGAAAACGGAAAACGGAAAGGTAAAAAAAAATTTTCTGCCAGAAAACGGAAAGGTAAAAAAATTTCACTCAGCGGAAAATGGAAAACGGAAAGGTAAAAAAATTTATCGGCCGGAAAACGGAAAACGGAAAAATGAAATGCTGGAAAACGGAAAACGGAAAGCAAAATTTTCACAGAAACGGAAAAAATAAAGTGAAATTTGCACAGAAATGGACAAATTTGCATGCAGGTTTGCCTGTTTGGCTTTGATTGTGGTAGATGTACATTCTGCAACTATGGATCATGCCAGTAACTTCACTTGTAATTCAAGCTTAACTGAACCAACAAAAAATCATCAAAAGGTAGCAAAAATACACTACAACAACAATAAAGTTGGAGTAGATGTGGGTCAACACCGGGGCCCACAACCCCAAGACACAGTTGGGAGAGCAAGTTTATTGCACAGTGCTGAACTGAACATGCGTCACAAAAGGTCACAGGTGGGGTTCACTTGAAACATAACAATCGCGGGTTTGGTAATAACCCCATCTACACTACTACTCAACTCCTCGGGGGGTAACTGGATTATATGACCTTGGATAATCATAAAAATGTAAGAGATACAACAGAGTTTACAAGATTCACGTATCTGAAGTTACAAAACCAATTGAACAATGTTTGCATGGGAAAACAGAAAAGCTTATACACAAAAGAGTTTCCTCAATCAAATGAACAAATTTCACATCTTGCATTGACAGCAGGTCTTTTATCCAACATCCATCGACTTGGACTTCTGCTGCACTTTCCTTGATGTGTTGCATGAGGGCTTGACCATTCGGCAACATTTGCAGAATCAGCAGTCTTCCCAAATCGATAGGCGGGTGGTCGTAACTTGATGTCGCAGGTTGACAAATCAGCCAAATCAGTTTGTGTGGTGATGTTGCGCAGACTGGCCAGGTAGCTGGGATTTCCAAGCAGAATCAAGCCATCGGCAGCAAACATCTTGACTCCAAGTTTTGTGAGCATGTCTCTCTCTTCACGTCTTTGTGAGCATGTCTGATACAGATTTGGATACAGATAAAAATTATGAATGACACAAGAACCTGGTAAAAAACACCATAGTGGAAAAAGATAATGATAGTTTGGAAAAATAATGGAAAAATGCCAGAAAACTGAAAATCGAGCCAGAAAATGGAAAATTGGCCTGGAAAAATGGAAACGGAAAGGTAAAAATTTTTCAGCCGGAAAACGGAAAAATGGGCCAGAAAAACGGAAACGGAAAGGTAAAAAATTTTCAGCTGCCGGAAAATGGAAAGGTAAAAAATTTTCAGCTGCCGGAAAACAGAAAACGGAAAGGTAAAAAAATTTCAGCTGACGGAAAACAGAAAACGGAAAGGTAAAAAAATTTCCTGCAGAAAGGCGGAAACGGAAAACGGAAACGGAAATTTGACACCCTAGTGGAGGATGTCATTTGTCACAATGGAGGGCACATTCCAAATCATTGCAATCTGAAACTGACATGCATCATTTCACAATTTCTAATTTTCAAGCCCAGGGGTTCAATTTAAGGGTTATGGTATGGTAGTCTCAAAATGGGGTGCACATTTTAAATGACTGCAATAAGAAACCCACAAATGCATCATTTCACAATTTGAAAGTTTTTGGACCCAGGGGTTCAATTTAAGAGTTATGGTAATGTAGTGTCAAATTGGAGTGCATGTTTCAGATCATTGCAATGAGAAACACACAAATGTATCATGGCACAATTTCTAATTTTTAGTTTGGAGGTTATACTTAAAATGTTATGGTAATAAAGAGTTAAAATTGAGTGTATGTTTCAAATCATTGCAATCAGAAATCCACAAAAGTATCATTTTACAATTTTTAATTTTTTTTAATCCCAGGGGTTCTACTCAAAGGTTATGGTAATTCAGTGTCAAAATGTAGTCCAAATTGGGCCCACACACGCTAGTTGACATTGACTCCAAATGTCAACTGGTGCCGATCCTGATTCAAAGCTTTCTGACGAGCCAACAAATGACGTTCAAATGCAAGCTTTGAATCAGGAATGGAACCAGTTGACATTTGGTGTCGATGTCAACTAGCGTGTGTGGGGTCATTCCAGATCATTGCAATCAGAAACACACACATGTATCATTTTACAATTTCTAGTTTTTAGCCCCTGATGTTATCCTTAAAAGGTAATGGTGATGTAGTGTCAAAATGGAGTACACATTTGAACTAACTGCAATAAAAAACCCACAAATGCATCATTTCACATTTTTTAACTTTTAAGCCCCAGGGGTTCTACTTGAAGGTTATGGTAATGTAGTGTCAAAATGAAGTGCACATTCAAAATCACTGCAATCAGAAACCCATGGATGCATCATTTCTCAATTTGAAAGGTTTTGGCCCCAGTGATTCAATTTCAGAGTTATGGTGATGTAGTGTCAAAATGGAGTGCTCATTTGAAATCACTGCAATAAGAAACCCACAAATGTATCATTTCTCAATTTCTAATTTTAGCCCTGGAGGTCATACTTAAAAGGTTATGGTAATGTAGAGTCAGAATTGAGTGCATATTTCAAATCAGTGCAATCAGAAACCCACAAATGCATCATTTCACAATTTCTATTCTTTTAGCTCCAGTTCTACTTTAAAAATTATGATAATGTAGTTTCAAAATGGAGTGCACATTTGAAATCACTGCAAAAAAACCCCCACAAATGCATCATTTCACAATTTTTTATTTTTTAGCCCCAGGGGTCCTTCTTTAAAGATTAATATAATAATGTAGTGTCAAAATGGAGTGCACATTTGAAATCACTGCAGTAAAAAACCTAAAGGTGCATCATTTTACAATTTCAATTTTTTAGCCCCAGGGGCCCCACTGTCAACACAGCCCCTAATTTGTAAACTCCTGTCAACCCAACCCTTATTTAAAAACTCCCATCAAACAACCTCAAATTGTAAACTCAGCCCCTAACTTGTAAACTCCTATAAACTCAGCCAGTAATTTGCAAAGTCTTATAAACTGAGCCCCTAATTTGTCAACTCCGATAAACTCAGCCCCCATACATTTGCAATTGAAATCTTTGGAATGACACAGACAAATAGATTTTACTTTTTTTCTCGCAATCTTGAGTCTGTGCAGCATAGGCGGCACATGGTCCCAATTTGCACTTGTGACATTCACATTGGTTATAATTTCACCATGTGACACCTTTTTATCGGAGCCTTTATGTGAAGTTGGCAGTTAGCCAAAACAATTGAAATCACTGTAAATATAAGTAGAATTGGCTAATAATAGGTCTGTAACCATGTATATAGACACAAATAATGATTATAAAGGTGAAAATTGGCAATATTATAGTACAGATTTTAGCGATTTTGAGCTAATTTTGAGCTTTCACTATCATTTGTACTTGGTCCGGCTGAAAAGTACCCGGGCAGTGCTCACCATTCGCGCTAGGGGTAAGTTACGGTCATAAAATTTTGACAGGTTAAGATATCGGGTGTTTTGAGTTTTCACCTATGATTTTACCCCTCTAGCTCCACCCACTGCGGAACTGTGGGGGTTACAATTTCAGTCATTTTGTACTGATGTACAAATGGTGCTCTAGCTCAATGCTGCTTTAAGTTGTGATCATGAAACTTTGTCTAGTGTAAGCCACCAGTGTTGGCAACGTGCCAGCACTAACCAACATTAGCTATGATATCATAAGCCTAGTCCATATTGTCATTACTGTCACTACTCTCACTACCAAATTCATCATTCTGCCTCTCCAGTTGGTTAATACTGGTTAATACAGGATGCATTTTGCATGCACGCTGCTGTTGAACACAGATAATGTGTCCACTACAGATAAGTAATAAGGAAATTTTATTAACAGAATTCATTTACTGCATGTTTTAAAACAACATTAAAATCACTGCCATACAACATGATCTCAGACCATCACCAAAACATCCATCACAGTTCCCACGTTTCTTACACATCACCCTGATCTGCATATAAATTTAACTTAATAGCAAGATGTTGATGAAAGTGTTGAATACTATCAAGTATCAGCACATCGCGAACACTGGTGGCTTACACTAGCCAAAGTTTCATGATCACAACTGAAAGCAGCATTGAGCTAGAGCACCATTTGTACATCAGTACAGAATGACCGAAATTGAAACCCCCACAGTTCCGCAGTGGGTGGAGCTAGAGGGGTAAAATTTTAGGTGAAAGCTCAAAACACCCAATATCTTAACCTGTCAAAATTTTATGACCGTAGCTTACCCCTAGCGCGAATGGCGATCACTGCCCAGGGACTTTTCAGCCGGACCAAGTACAGTACACACTTGTGAATTAGGGTTCAAACGGGACCGCGGTCCCGGTACATGGTTCGGCAAAAAGTCGGGACTGGGGCGGTCCCGGTCCCGGTCCCGACACCCCAGTCCCGGTCCCGGTCCCGGTCCCGACAATTGAAAAAGGCCAGTCCCGGTCCCGGTCCCGACCACCCAGTCCTGGTTCCGGTCCCGGTCCCGGAATTTTTCAGCGGTCCCGATAAGACAAATTGACCGGGCTGGATCCAAATTTTGCCTTTTAAATACTTGTAAAATTCAAAAATATTTGCGCCAGTTGGCGCATTCTTGTTCTGTCGACGAATTTTTGATGTTTTTTTGGTGAGTTCCAAACATTCTCATTCATGTTCGACATCAGAGAAGGCTGAAAATATAATTTACCTTCAGAAAGCACTGCGCCAGCTTATGTATCAATACTCACTGTCATAATTTTTGTGCATTATGTCATTTTAGTGACTCAATTGAATTTTGTGACTTTTACTATATTTTTGATGACAATTTTGATTGAATGATCTGTGAAAATCATATGAAACTTCTGAAAATTTGCATTCAAATGGTTATTGGTCCCGATAGGGCTCAAAAGGGGGCTGTGGTCCTGGTACCTGGTTCGGCAAATCCTGGTCCCGGTCCGGATGCCCCAGTCCCGGTCCCGGTCCCGACAATTGAAAAATGCCAGTCCCGGTCCCGGTCCCGACCACCTAGTCCCGGTCCCGATAAGAAAAAATTCTGGTCCCGGTCCCGGTCCGAAAAACTGGTCCCGTTTGAACCCTATTGTGAATGTCACAATGTGACAGTGAAATTACTGCTTGTGACACCAAAAATCCCGCTTGTGACATTCAAGAGCATACAAGCACTTACGCTGCCTATGATGTGCAGTGTGCACCCTTAACTACCCATTTCATCATCAACCTTTATTTTCAGGATTTGTGTTCACTTTCCAAATCTCGCGTCTTTCCAATAATTCACACGGAACGCGGTCACTTTTTTTCGCACATGCAAACCCCGCTGCTTGGCTATGTTTTGCACTGTGGTATACTTTGCACGCAATTCCATTCACAAACATATATATTCAGATGTAACAGCTTAAACAGAATCACAAAAACTGTGTCTGTTGCCACTCGGTATTTAAAGTCGGCGGACATTTCACCCTACAAAATCGGAGAGTTAGAATTCGCTCGTGAATAGAGCGAACAACGAAACTTGTGTCCCACGCGGACGCTAGAAATTGAAAAAGAAAACCATATTAAAAGAAAAATGGACGTTTCGCTGCGTCCGTGCGTGCCACGCCCTAGTTATCTACATTTTCAACGTTGCTCGTAAAGAATTTGACCGTTCAAACTACCGTTTTACCGTTCAAACTACCGTTGTTGTTATTATTTTATTTTTCATTCGTTGGCTCCGTTCCAACAGAAGAGAACTTGGCAGCTGGCCAAAATTTCGAAATCTGCTATTAATATGAATAAAATAGGCTCACAATAGCTATATAACCATGTATATGAACAAAAATAGCGATTATGAAGGTGGAAATTGGCAAAGCGAAACAAATTTTAACGATTTTTAGCTAACTTTCAGTTTTCACTCTCATTTGTATAATACGCAACTGGTAACTGGGATAAGGGCCAAGTTTTCATACGTGACTCGATCTATTCCAATCGTTAAAATATTGCGTCACAATTCCTAATGCCGTCATGCACTCTCCACTGGAGAGATTGACGCAAATGTTTGTAGGGCGATATGTCTGCCGACTTTACCAGATATTTGTAAATGCCCCATTGAAAAAGTGTATTACAGACTTGGCGCCACCAGAAGTAGCGCCAAAAGCGCCATGGTGATTTTTTGGGCAATAAAAGTTCTTCGGTTTTGTTTTGAAAAATGTCATTCAAAAGTACCACAAATGGAACAAATGAATTTTTTCAAAATTAGCCACAAAATTGTACTTTTGCACTAGGTATTTTGCATTTTTTTGTGCGCTAGTGTGCAATTTCACATATACATTACTGTTGTGGTTGTTTTCATTGGTTTTTAAACATTTTTGGTTTAAAAGCTTCCATTTGTTCATGCCATTGTATAATAATATGCCGTGATATTTATGTGAGTGTATTATTTATATGATATCTGGACAATGTGCTCCCACATACTTCTACAGTGTGAAACATCACTGTCAATGTAAATATTAGCATTCTCTCATGACAACTCTTGATGGAGCTACTTAAGATGGAGCTCACACAATGACTGGCTAACCCCAGTGGGTATTTACTTCCTTGATTGCATTACACATACAGTCAAAACCCAATTAACAAACTACCCAACTATAATCCTATTTCATCACTATTCCATGCCAAACTTCACTTGAAATGATGAAACAAGTTGACATAAAAATGGAAATTTTTGACATAAATCACCACCTACATAAAATGCTATCCCATGGCTCCACATCTATTCTATGGCTACATTTAACATCATAAATCACATCATAACTCATAAATCAGCTCTTAACCCACTTGAGTTTACCGGAATAAGTCATTTTTGATATCCGTAAGCAGTATGGTTACCGTATTACCTCGAATTATCCCCCCTACCTCGAATTAACCCCCCCTCAAAATGGGCTGGGGAAATAATAACCCCCCCCTCGAAATACCCGCCGCCCTTCGGAATGATGTACGTCATGTACGTAATAAATACGTCATGTGTGCAATGTACATGATGTATATTACTGCTAATTTGCATTGCACATAGATTAGTTTGTGTAGCTATCTACGTTTTTATGTCCAAATATATCCTGTTTAGACACATTTATTACCTGTTTTGGGTACGCAAATGCCTACTATTTACTACGATCCTCACGAAAATTTCCGACGAAATAAGAAAAAAAACCTCGAATTAACCCCCCCCCCTCAAATTTTGCTGGCGAAATAATAAACCCCCATGGGGGTATTTCGAGGTAATACGGTATTCAAATATACTTGGACCTTAATAGGATAATGGTATGTAACCGCGTTCTTCGTGAGCAATTTCAGAAACATTTATCTTCATCCGTTCTGATGTGGTTAATTTTATGTTTTCAATTCAGCGCTATATTTAGTTATGCTGTAAATGCCACACTTTACGTTTTTCGCTTTTCGTTATGAACGGCTCGCACGAGGTCGGCTACGTGTTCAAATCGGATACAAAAATGGTTCATAGGTTCCGTTTTCGAGTTAAAGCTGACGGTGTTCTGCGAATTATAAAATTTGTATACTAGAGTACACAGTAAATACGCTTACATTCTTAATATACCTTGGTATTTTTGAAAAAAGCATGAACTTCCAGTACTTTTTGAATATTTCTTTGACCTATAGATGAATTGTTCCTTGAACACGTGTTGACAAAATGTCTCTTGTACATGTTAAAGCATAAAAATAACAAGAAATGTCACAAACCAAAAAATACTTCCGTTGACATTTTCCTGTGAAAAGTACTTTCCCTTCGTCAGTTATAAAAGTCTAAATACTGTATGTTTATGTTTACCATATTTGCTGAATAATCCTTCTCCTTGAACAATTCCCCTTCTTGAGTAATCCCCCCCTGTTTGACGAGTGAGCAAAAATAATGCCCCTCAAATAATTCCCACCTTTACATATGGTCAATTTTTTGTTTCCAATTTGAACAAAAACGTCATATTATTTTGTGACTAAAGCATATTTCATGAAATACATTGACATGCCTAAAAATTGTGACAAATTATAATTTGCCCTCGAAAAAGCCCGACAAAAATAATTCGCCTGTAAATAATCCAGTGACTCCAAAATAACATCTGGTTTTACCCATAAATAGCATGTATACTGGCAGTTGCTTTCAACATTTCATGAGTTTCATGTAGAGTGCATCTACGATTTTTGTACGCAAGCGGCCTTGGCATGACATCAACATGCAATCATCAAATACATATAATACCTTACTTTTTATGTACCTAGCGGTGGAAAGTAGCCATATGGTGCTTCCTTCAACTTGGTACGATTTATTGCGAGTTGCAAAATGAAATGTTAGACTGGAGCCTGCTTGTTCGGGGCAATACCGCACCGTGTAAAGTGTAAAGTCGAGTGTCAAATGTCATGTGAAGTGTCAATCAAAACTACCGTATTACCTGGAAATACCCCCCCCCCCCTTGGGAATGATGTACGTCATGTACATAATAAATTCGTCATGTATGCAATGTACATGATGTATATTACTGTTAATTTGCATTGCAGCTACACATAGACTAGTTTGTGTAGCTATCTACATTTTTATGTCCAAATATATCCTGTTTGGACACATTTATTACCTGTTTTGGATATGCAAATGCCTACCATTTACCATTTACCAAATATATTTACCATTAACTACGATCCTTACGAAAATTTCTGACGAAATAATAAAAAACCCTCGAATCAACCCCCCCTCGAATTAACCCCCCTTAAATTTTGCTGGCGAAATAATAAACCCCCATGGGGGTATTTCTAATAATTTCCTCCATAATTTCCCCCATAATTATTTCCCCAGCGAAATTCAAGGTGAGGGGAATATTTCGAGGGGGGGGGGGTTAATTCAAGAGGGGGTTAATTCGAGGTGATACGGTAAATTAAACGGTTTTATTGCTAAACTTATGACACTTTGCATAACAGTTGACAAATTTGTATGGCATTATACATGACATTTTACACTTGCAGTTTTCCACCTGGCCCCTAAACACCATGGAAAAATGGCGCGATGGCAAAATTCGCAAAAAGCGCCATGGCCCTTTTTCAATCTCAGCGCCAAGCGCCACTGCAGAATGGCGCCAAGCGCCAAAAGCGTCATGATGCTTTTCCACCACCTAGACATGCCCAGCGAACGCAATCCTATTTTTACATGATGCAACACGAAACGCTCCTGCTGTGGTTCCAAACTGATCCAATGTTGCATGGCGCTTTTACGATCACCGTCTTCGATCATCAGCCCCGAGATTGTTTAATCAGAGGGTTTTTTACGTCAGCCTGCGATATCATGAGAAATAATGTCGATCAAGCGAACATTCGCTATTTTCCAAAGTTCCGCATACGAAGCCTATTTTCAGGGATTTTTATTTACGCATTATAAGTTGACCGTGTGTCAAATAGTGAAGTGATACCTGGCGCTTTCCTGTAGTTGTGGCGGTCCCTTTGCACTTTACTGTTGAGTGCTGCGCCCTAGGAGTACACTGTAGACAGAGATATACCAAATGTTTGAGTGTTGTGACATTTTGTAGCTTTAACATCAATGCCGTCGGGTTAAAATAACAACCCAATGTGGACACAACAAAAAAAATGGATCCGTGAAGAGTGTGGAAGAGGGCTGAATGTGCGTGAAGCGGCGCGCTTCCACACGCTTCAAGCGGCATGACGAAAATCTCAGTGAAGTAACTTCCATGCGCTTCCCCTACATACCTATATGGTACATTGCATGAGAGCGCTATATGTAGAGGCGTGAAGGTGCCTTCACGTAGATTTTCGTGATGTCTGTGGAAACACTGGCATGCATGGTGAAGCGTCTCTGTCTGAAGAGGGAAGTGTCTGTGAAGAGGGAAGTGTCTGTGAAGAGGGAAGTGTCTGTGTGAAGAAGGAAGTGTCTGTGTGAAGAGGGAAGTGTCTGTGTGAAGAGGGAAGTGTCTGTGTGAAGGGGGGAGTGTCTGTGTTAAAGGGAAGTGTCTGTGTGAAGAGGGAAGTGTCTGTGTGGAGAGGGAAGTGTCTGTGTGAAAAGGGAAGTGTCTGTGTGAAGAGGGGAGTGTCTGTGTTAAAGGGAAGTGTCTGTGTGGAGAGGGAAGTGTCTGTGTGAAGAGGGAAGTGTCTGTGTGAAAAGGGAAGTGTCTGTGTGAAGATGGAAGTGTCTGTGTGAAGACGCTTCGCAACGCATCTACACACTAATCCAGACCAGTGTCTACTCCACGCATTTACACACCCATTTTTTGTTGTGATGATTCACGAAACGAATGAAAATTTCGCTTGCCGCGCTAATTTTCTGCCGATCCCCATCACCGGACTTTCGGGATACTGGTGTAGTTAATTTCCTGGTAAACGTAAGTCACTTTGATTACATTCTCGGTCAGCCAGAACCAAGGCAAGGCACAATCCTAGATGGCGGATATTAATTTTTAAAGGTCGCCACCTCATCATGTAATCATCTTTCTGTGTTATTATCAACCAAATCGCGCGCGGCTTTCATTACGTCAAAGCTTTCATTAAATTTATTACTAATAACAATAACTGACTTAAAGCTGGTTATTGTCAGTAAGTTGATAACACCAAACTAGGTAGGTAGGTACCTACCTTACCTATCATTACCTTACCTACCTATCATGTCTGGGTCTGTACATTTTTGTTGTTGTTTTTATATTGGTGTAGCATTGCATATGCAGAACACTCATTGACGGATTGGCGCTGCGCACACTAGTTTACTGCCAGATTTTGGTAAACTCATAAATCGGCTTTGAACGCATTTGAGTTTACCGGTATGAAGTGTCTGTCAACTGCAGTTTATGGGGATTAAGAATAACTCATTCCAGTAAAATCTAGGGAAATGCATGAACGGTACGTAACTCTCCGATTTTGTAGGATGAAATGTCCGCCGACTATAGTAAACTAGCGTGCGACCATGGATTAAGCAGCGACTTCAGTATAGCACTCTTTTAGGGTGAATCCACTTTAACATGTTGTGTACTATAACATGTTGTGGAATCTGACATGCCGCCATGGGAATGTGACATGTTGTGGAAGTTAACATGCCAAAACGTGAAAGTAACATGTCCAGTGTGAAAGTAACATGCCAAAGCCAAAGGTGAATGTAACATGTGAAGTGTGAAAGTAACATGCCCTGCACAAGCGGTCGCAATGCATGTGTCACATAGGAGTACTTGCTTGACAGTGCTATTGTTGCAAGAGACTATTGCAGTATTGTGAATTTGTAACAGTGTTGCATATTCATAGTGATCGATTTTGATATTATTATTGGTGAAGCTGTGCAAATGATAAGGATTATAGTGAATTGAATATTATTCATCAATATGACAATTTTTTTCACTAGACAAGTGCACAGCACACTAGGGTTGGCAAGCGATTTTTGTTATTGCTGGGGAAAAATTTTTGGTACTGACGCTCTAGGTAAAATGCAAAAATTTTGTGCCGATGTGCGCATTTTCATGCAAGCAATACACCAGTTTTTGTTCTCATGGCTTTTACAAGCAATTTGGTGGTGTAGCACCCATTTCTGTGTGCTTTTAAGCATGTAAGGTAGGCTGTGAATCATTGGGGGAAGTATACAGTGTTTCATATCAAACATGAATTGAAATGCATCCATTTTCACTTCAAAAATGATTTTTATTGTGTTCTCAGCAAAAACATGCAATTTCTGCAAACAAAATTGCAAATGATCAATGAAATTTTATTCACGCAGCAAATACAACAATTTTATTACTTTTTAACTTCAAGACTTTTAAGCTTTTCCACAGCTCTACAGTGCCTATATTACCCATGGCCTATACTAATTTACATGTCTTTTATCACCCTCAGAGGTGATTTTTGAGAGAAATGGGACTAATTTTGACCTCAGCAATAATACAACAATCAATTTAAAAAAACATCGGGGTCATTAAAAAAATCGATTTTTTCAACCCTACAGCACACACATACAAGTTAGTAAATATATTAGTACACATGACCAAAATGATAACAGAAATCAGCAACAAACATTCACAACTAACAAACATTCACAACTATCAGTTCAAAGCAAGATATTCAAATAACAAGTAAGTTTTAACAAAAAACAATCTGTGCAAAAATTACCATCACAACAAAAAATCTTTATATTTTCCAAAATGGCTTTATCAAATGACTTTCAAAACATGCATTGTGACCACTGGTGCAGGGCCTGTTAGGTTCACGCTTCACATGTTACATTCACCTTTGGCTTTGACATGTTACTTTCACGCTGGACATGTTACTTTCACGCTGGACATGTTACTTTCACGTTTTGGCATGTTACATTCCACAACATGTTACATTCCCATGGCGGCATGTCAGATTCCACAACATGTTATAGTACACAACATGTCAGAATGACCACACTCCTCTTTTACACTGGGCAATTAATACATTCTAAAGAAGGGCACTGCACCGATTAGAAGGGTTGGGCTGAGTCTCACTTTTCGTGGAATGGATAATGTTGGAGGAATTAGTGTTGGCAAGAGATTTTTTTATCATAAAATTTTTTTTTAATCGCAACATCTTTTCCTAATTTTTTTAAAAAATCGTTGTGTTGTTTTTGGTATAGATGCACATGCACTAAAGCACAATTTTGGCACGCAAGTGGCCAGTTTTTGAATTTGATTGTTCTCAAGGCCTTTGCAACATCTGTTTCTATTTTAGTCTGTACTGTACAGTTAGCCATGAAGCCACTGGGAAGTAGCCACCTATACGTTGCTCTGTAGCTATAATAAATAGCAGCTATAATCTGTTCTCTTAAAAATTATACCTGAATGCAGATAAAATACCTCCACCTTCCGTTCCAAACTTATTTGTCCGTTACTCTCAAGACAACAAAATCGCAAACCTTTCATGATATCAGATATCAGACAAATTTCAGACACAATAACAAAAAATTCTACATGCAAAAAAAGTATATCGTATGACCACAGAGTACGTTCCATCACTAGTAAAATGCCCCTGCAGTGTTCCTCTGCAAGTGGTTTTCTTGGATGTTGATACGATTCTATTATGTCTTTCGTGTTCAATTTCTGTGTTTGTGTGTAGTTAATTCAATTTATTTCCTTGAAGAATTCACCGAATATTCTATTAAAGTCGACGTTGAAAGTTTTTCTCCTACATAGATCGTGAATTTTGTTTTGAACCACTGAAAGCACATAACCGCTTAAAAAATCTCAACCTATTGTGGACACTATTTTAACACTCTACTGAGTGCGGCCCACTTCTAATCATGCACGCTTCTCATCAAGCCCAGGTGCATCACATATAATCAGAAAGTGCTTCACTTCTAATCATAACTTAATAAAGCGTTTCTGCCTTACTTCTAATCAGGTACTGCTTCATTTCTCATCAAAAGTGCATCACTTCTCATCAAAGCTCTTAATTGACCTACTGCCCCACATCTAATCATGAACTGCATCACTTCTCATCAAATATTTACTTACCACAATATTTCTCATCAATTTTTATGCTGTGTCTATGGTGCTTACTGTGTCCACATCATGTTTTTATCATGTATTGACCATTGTTCAGTATTTTGAGTCATTACATACTACATCCACCTTTATTTCACTGCAATTATAATTCATAGATGAATACATGATAAGGCATAAATGTGAAAATGTAAATACTACTGTGTTCAAGCTGACAATGTAAATAATGTAAATATGAAAATGTCTAAATATGTGGCATTCAAATGTCCCTGAAGAAAAACGAAATTTAAAATGAAAAATATTACTGGGATGCATAAATATGAGAAGAAGAAAAAAGATTCCTAACATTTTCACCTTTATCCCCAATTGAACAAACAGCAGTTATGCTTTCCATAGAGTGAGAATTCGATGTGGCCAGGAAACCTAAATACTCATGCTGTGATGAAGCCACCGAAGTTAGCGACCTCTGCCACCGATTCTGGCAACTCCAAGACCATAATCAGCGACGGTCTCTAGAGTGGTTAGATTTTCCTGTTGTAGCCAAACGTTCACTTGCCAGCAGCCAATTATGTTTGTTTCGTTGTTGTGTGTTGGAAAAAAGAATTCAAAGTGGTTTCAGGTACTTTATTGTTGATCAGATACAGCATGAAATACAAAAGTCCAAGTTAGCAAGCTTCCTAGTCAAAGTTTCTATTGCTAACTTATTTATCCAAAATTGGGGTCAAAAGACTGAAGTAAACACTTCTAAAGTTGCAGAAACACGGAAATTTGTGTAGAAAGGGTAGCTACAGTAATTTCCTGAATACAATGCACAAATAAGACATATTTAGCCTAAACAGTTGGCTTATGCAGCGCGGGTGCCACACAGAAGCATGCATTTCCCAGGCAATACTAATTGCAACAGGTACAGCACAAAGTGTGTTCTGTAGCTTTTTTGACCTGCAAGATTGATCACACAAATTTTTTGACTTTAATGTGAGGTAATGCAATAAGCACAGCATAAATATTGATGAGAAATATTGTGGGAAATAAATATTTGATGAGAAGTGATGCAGTTCATGATTAGATGTGGGGCAGCAGGTCAATTAAGAGCTTTGATGAGAAGTGATGCACTTTTGATGAAAAATGAAGCAGTACCTGATTAGAAGTGAGGCAGAAATGCTTAATTAAGTTATGATTAGAAGTGAAGCACTTCCTGATTAGATGTGATGCACCTGGGCTTGATGAGAAGCGTGCATGATTAGAAATGATGCACACTCATTTTAACTTTTTTTCCCGTCAGTATTCTGCTTAACTTGTTTGTAACTCAACATTTCGGTGTTGGCTGCCATTGCATTGCGTTTGCGACACGAAATATCATCAAAAAATCCAGAGAGAAAG
The DNA here is from genome assembly GCA_964036195.1 of Sphaerolaimus hirsutus. Lineage (NCBI taxonomy): Eukaryota > Metazoa > Nematoda > Chromadorea > Monhysterida > Sphaerolaimidae > Sphaerolaimus > Sphaerolaimus hirsutus. The sequence goes on along the minus strand of OZ038454.1, from coordinate 20,232,768 downwards.
TTATTTAAGGTTATGGATCTTTTTCGAGGAAATACTCGAATATTTTAAGTGTTGTCCCCGTGGTGAAAATAAATTCGAAAACTGTTCGTTTTCGAATTGTCAAATTTGCCATCTTTATAAACTCGTGAAAACAAAAGTAAAACGTGGTACAATCAACGTGCAATGAGCGGTAAACAAGTTCAGGGAAGGCCGTATATTACAAGTGGCATGACAAAAATCTGGAAACGAGCTGAAAAAACCGCCCGGAATGCATGCATTGCAGTGATAGAATAGCGCCAGAAAAAACGGCGCCAAGCGCCAATGGCGCCATGGCGCTTTTCGGGAACAGGGCGCCAAGCTCCAAGCGCGCCACAGAAAGAAGGCGCCATGGCGCCTTTCGGAAACAGGGCGCCACGGAGAGAGGGCGCCGAGCGCCAGGGTCGACATGACGCAATCCCGAAACAGGGAGCGGGGCGCCATTCAATCACCAATGCAGTGCATGTCGAGCGATTTCCATTTTTCATCCCGTACGGTTTACATGCTCACGGTTTTCATGCCATTCTGTGTCACTTTACTAGCTAAGTGTGACACTTTACTTGCTACTCTACTGTTTCAGTTTTCATCCAAAGTATGACACTTTACTTGCTATAAGTATGCCACTTTTCAAGCCAAAGTTGTGTGTTTTGCGCCAATTTACTCTTTTACATGAAATGTGGCATACTGTATTTCTTCTAATAGAAGGGCGTCTCCAATAGAAGGTACATAGTAAAACTGCTGGAAGTGCTGATGTCAGACAGTTCCATCATTTAATATGATGAAAATTAGGTAGTAAAATTTTTGATATCGTTGTTGTTGTTCTTTGAAAAAATTCTATGAATTGTTTCGAATGATGCTTAATAACGACTGGTCAGTATGCCATGTACAATGTTGGCTGACATTGAAGAAAATGTCTGAAAAGATGATGAAAAAATAGAAGGGCAATCTTCAATAGAAGGGTGGGTAAAAAAGTTGTTGAAAAAATAGAAGGGCGCCTTTCTATTAGACGAAATACGGTATTTAGTGACGTGCCTATGGCTTGTAAACCGTAATACTTTGGCACGTAAAGTGGTATACTCTGGCATGAAAAGTGACACATCAATTTGACATGTAAAAACATGTCTGGGGCTTGAAAACCGTACGTTTCAGCAAGTAAAACGGAGCATTTCAGATGAAAAACGTGAGCATGTAAACCGTAAGGGATGAAAAATGGAACACACTCTGCATGTCTGCATAGCTACAGTCTGGTCTAGCCAATTTTTTACTCAATGGAGCATCACATTGCCATTTATCACCATCCGAGTTCTAGTGCTGTTGATGAATGTCATGATGCAAAATTGCTTAATCGGTCATCCTTTCATCCCATCAGAAATTGCTAAAAGCTTGCGTGTTTGCGCCGAACAGCCATATACCGTATTTCCTCGAATTACCCCCTAGGGGTTATTATTTCATCAGCAAATTTTGAGGGGGGGCTTATTTGAGAGAGGGGTTTATTATTTCATCAAAAATTTGTGAAGGTTCATAGTAAAGAATAGGCTTTTGCATACCCACAACTGGCAATAAATGTGAGAAAACAGTATAGGTAAATATATTTGGATGGTAATACAAGAGTACATAATTATCACAACATAGCTTAGAGAGGTGACAATTTTGGCTACTACCTGTCTAACCAGAGGGATTAGTTTTGGCTACTACGCCCTTGACACCTCAAACAACTCCCCCCTCACAAAATTCTGACGAAAAAATAACTCCCCTGGTGTACTGTGGGGTCTTATTCGAGAATATACTGTATATTAGCATAACATGTATCCACTATTTTCAAGTGCTTATTAGTACGGTAATGCGGTCACTTATCGTATTCGACTCAAAAATGAGATAATAATGCAAACTAGGCATTTTATTTAAAAATGCAAGTAGAGATGTATTATATTTTAGCGAAAGTATACCGGAGCGAAAGGCATTGAGTGGGATCCCTAAAACTACCTAGTATCGCCCGTTGGCGCAATGCTATTATGACTGAAAATGTCAAGTGGAATGTTTATAAAAACCTATTTTATTATTGAACTTTTGATACTATTGGCGGTAGGCTCATTATTATTTACATGATATGGCGCTTCTCCATCTACTCGTGAAAAGAATAATAGAAAAATTCATGAAAAATGAGTTCCAATGGCGCTGTTCAACTGGTATTTCTCATACGAACGCCACAGGGGTTGGAGACATTCTTGCTGCAGCTTCGCACCTCGAGGCAGTCACGCACCCTGTAAAGTATTGAGTCAAGTGTCAAATGTCAAGTGGAATGTCAATTAACACATATTTTATTTTTGAACTTTTGACACTATATGACAACTAACAAATTGTATTTGTATGACCTTTTACGTGACATTTGACATTTTACAAGGTGCTTCCGCAAGTGGTAAAGTAAAGAGTAAATTAAAATGACAAATGGCAAGTAAAGAATAAAGTAAAAATTGGAGAGTAAAGAAATGATTAAAGAGTAAAGTTAAAAGTAAAGTGAAAAGTAAAGAGTAAATAGTAAAGTTAGAAGTAAACTGAAAAGTGAAGAGTAATGTGAAAAGTAAAGTAAAGAGTAAAGGGGCACACAGAAAAAAGTGATAAACTGTTAGAAGAATAATGAAAATAAAGTAAAATGTTGTACTTTTTATTATTTTTTTAAATAAATTTTATCATTATTTACCACTGTCCTTTTACTCTTTACTTTTTACTTTACTTTTCACTTTGCTCTTTACTTTTTACTTTACTCTTTACTTTACCACTTGTGGAACTGGTGCCTGGTGTTTTTTTTGGTGCCCTTTTCCGTGGTGCCCTTTTCCGTGGTGCATGCCCAGTGAGTGCCATTCCCGATTCCCGTAATATTGTTGCAATGCGTATTTATATATTAGCTGAATAAGCTCACTAGCTAGAATAAGCATTTTTATGACATTTCTACAGATGCTTTCACGTCGCTAAAACAAAACACCTTCGACAGTATTCAATTTACCGTGAATTGATAAAAGATGTCTGCAACTCTCACGACTATATTCTTTCATGCTTTTCTAAGATATCAAAGTCGCAAGATGCCAATGTCAGCTATCACATGAAATATTCATGCCGCGCCAAACTTTCCACGCGCGTGTCGGCATTTTTCAGTTGGCGCTGGATTTTAGAGTTGACGCATTCAAAATGCAGCGTGTAGCTGAGTACACGCACACTACACTCATCAATAAAGTATGACCAGTGGGCCAAAGTTGAATTGAACATAATGCGACCTGCGATCATAGCTGAAATCGGGGGTAGCATTTTAGGGGGGGGGTCTAACCTGCCGGCACGTGTTTATATCTCGGGAACCGCTGGGCGAAAATTGTTGATATTTGAGCATAATAAGGTTTCAGGTCGGGGCTAACATGAAAATCAAAGGCGTTTTCCTACGACCCCCCTGACCGGAGATAAGGCGGGTCTGAAAAAAAGTAAATTTTTTGATTTTTTTTGGTGTTGCCCAGAAAACGTAAACTTTGCACGTCAATAATTTGACTATTTGTGAAGCGATTTTAGTCATTTAACTTTTAAAATGATCACAAATGACTGGAGAGTTCATTTCTGAGGTCAAATAGGCGATACCAAATTGTGTGTATATCGATTTGGCCGGATTTCGAAATGCTAAATTTCCGGGAAAATTTTCTTTTTGAACATGCTATCTTATACTCCTGATCGAGAGAAACACCATACCAAAAGAATGAGATCGATATCTCTCTCCGATCAAAAGTTATAGCACTTAAAACTTTCGCCTCCCATCCACGTAAATAACCGCATGGAGGTCAATGCGTTGAAATTCAAAACTCCATATCTCGACCATTTCTCAGCCGATTTTTACCAATGAACACTTAAAATGATCAGAATAACCTGAAGATACCATTTCTATGCTCAGCTTATCTGTATCCTAACTTAAATTTCCCACAGAAGAAAATAATGCAAACTCTTGTATGAAATTATAATTTTGAAAGAGCATATTGACAATTTGAACATACAACTGGACTCTTCAGGTAATTCTGATCATTTAAAGTATTCATTGGTAAAAATCGGCTGAGAAATGGTCGAGATATGGAGTTTTGAATTTGAACGCATTGACCTTCATGCGGTTATTTACGTGGATGGGAGGCGAAAGTTTGAAGTGCTATAACTTTTGATCGGAGAGAGATATCGATCTCATTCTTTCGGTATGGTGTTTCTCTCGATCAGGAGTATAAGATAGCATGTTCAAAAAGAAAATTTTCCCGGAAATTTAGCATTTAGAAATCGGGCCAAATCGGTATATACACAAATGTATATCACCGATTTGACCCCAGAAATGAACTCTCCAGTCATTTGTGATCATTTTAAAATTTAAATGACTAAAATCGCTTCACAAATAGTCGAATTATTGACGTGCAAAGTTTACGTGTTCTGGGCGCCCAAAAAAAATCAAAAAATTTACTTTTTTTCAGACCCACCTTATCTCCGGTCAGGGGGGTCGTAGGAAGACGCCTTCGATTTTCATGTTAGCCCCGACCTGAAACCTTATTATACTCAAATATCAACAATTTTCGCCCAGCGGTTCCCGAGATATAAACACGTGCCGGCAGGTTAGACCCCCCCCCCTAAAATGCTACCCCCGATTTCAGCTATGCCTGCGATGCCTTTGTAGCCAGGGAGGGGGCGTGAAGTTGTCAGGTTGTCAAGTTACTCTAGGTTGTTCTTGTCCGTACCGTTCCACTGGTCGGGTCACCCAAATCTACCAGAGTTGCGAAAGCATATTTACGCTTACCCGAAATACCCGGGTAAATGGGTATTTATACTTACGCTTACGCTTACGCTTTCATAAAATACCCGTACGCTTTTTTACGCTTTCCCGGTCGAAATACCCGGGTAGTAAAAGCGTAAAAAAGTTTTTCACATGGTCCGGTTTTATGCTTTTGTAAAAAAGTGTAAAACTACAAAAAAAGTGAACGAAACTGCATACAAAAAAGACTACATGTGTACAGTAATGCATTGGAAATAACGGCACATGTATTTTACAAATTGTGTCGCAATATGAATGTCTCCTTTATACTGTGTCGTCGGGCGAAATATTTAGATGGCTTTAGATGGCAATGGCTTCAGAATAGAAATTTTGTGACCGAAAATGCACGAGTTCGAAAATGAAGATGACATAAGTGTATCTTACGTTTACGCTATATGAAGAAATGCGGTGAGTATTTATGACAATTATGCATAAATACATCGCAAAAATCGATAGCACAAAGTCCGAGTTCGGAAATGAAGATTAATTAACTGGTGCTGTCGATTAAGTGCCATCAACATCTAAGGGCAGATTACCAAGTGGACATCTGAAAAATGTCGCTGAAAGCTTGATTTTTAACGAATTCACTGAGCAAAAAAGCTCCCTGAAAATTTTAATGCTTACACTTTATTTTACGCTTTCCTAGGTATTTAAAAAATACCTTACGCTTTTAGTATCCACACTCAAAATTTGGAAAGTGTATTTACGCTTACGCTTACGCTTTCCAAAAATACCGGTTTTTTAACAACTCTGCAATCTACCGCAGTTGGCTTACACACACTAGTTTTTTGAACAGAAATTTTGTAAACTAGCAAATCAGTTTTTAAAACGAGTTTACTGAAATGTGATCTCTGTCAACTCTAGTTGACGAGGATCTAAAATTACTTATTCCAATCAACTCAAATGAGTTCAAAGCTGGTTTATGAGTTTTCAAAGTTCCAGCTGAAAACTAGTCTGTTTAGGTACATTGTGCAATGAGAAAGCAACAAGTGGAAACAACATGTTGATACACAGCGTTCTTGCATTTTTTGCTAAGTTCTATGCTTGATTGAATCGTCCAGATACTTTGTGATGTAATTACCGTATTTTCTCGGAATACCACCAGGGGATTTATAATTTTGCCAGCAAATTTTGAGGGGGGGGGGGGCGTAATTCGAAGGGGGTCGTTTTTCCGTTCGCAAATTTCGAAATTTTCGCAAAGGACAATAGTAAGGACTGGTCATTTACATAGCGTATTTTCTCGAAATAACCCACCCCCCTTGAATTAACTCCCCCCCTCGAAATACTTCCAGGTGTTTTCGAGCTGGGGAAAAATAACCCCCCTCGAAATACCCTCCCCCCCGTCTGGGATGAGGTTCATCATGTATGCAATGTAGGTACATGATGTATTTATTGCTGCCAGTTTGCATCGTAGCTACACATATACCGAATTTCTTCGAGATACCCCCCCCCTCGAAATACCCCCCCCCCCCCTCGAAACACCCCCCCCCCCTCGAAATACCCCCCCCCTTAAAATGGACACAATGAACTTATAAACCCCCCCCCCCCTCGAAATACCCCCTCCCCCCAAATTTAGTGTATAGAGAACGTAAATGACAAAAGCTGCGGTTTGTCATCTGGGTAATGCAAAACACACGTTAAAAACGATGACTCTGTTATGTGATAACAGTGATTACTCGTCTACACACTTATACAAGTCTTTAGAGTCTTATAAATGGCGATTTTTGTTGCATTTTCGACGTCTGCGTACGTTTCAGACGACAATTTAGTACTTGGTTTTCAAAAAATTTCTGGCGAAATAATAAACCCCCCTGGAAATACCCCCCTCGTTTAACCCCCCTCAAAATTCTCACTCTGAAGAAATAAACCCCCCGGGGGTATTTCGAGGAAATACGGTACACTAGTTTGTACAGATATGTACGTTGAATGTCCCAATTTATCCTATTTAGTCACGTTTATTACCGGTTTAGGTATGTAAAAGCGTGTTCTTTACTATGAATTCCGTGAAAATTTCTGACGAAATAATAAAAAAAACCTCGAATAAGCCCCCCCTCGAAATACCCCCTCAAAATTTCCACCCTGAAAAAATAAACCCCCTGGGGGTAATTCAAGGAAATACGGTACGTTAATTAGAGGTAATACGGTATAGAAGTACTAGAACCTACACTTTGTGTATATCAAAAGTATAATTCAATATAAACCCCATAACAAATGCCTGATTAAGTCGCGAAAAAGCTATTTTTATTCACGAATTGATATCTTTTCTATTTTTGTTCAAAAATACATTTATCCATTTGATATTTATGTTATTTAGATGTCATTTTTCCAATAATTTTTTCAAACGAAATATACTGTCAGAATCTCCTGTCGAATCGCGCAGTGAATTAATACATAACGAGCCTACGCCCACCAGTTTACAACCGGTAAACTTAAAAAATTTGTTAACTCATAAATCAGCCTCCAACGGCATTTGAATTTACCGCAATAAAGCGTGCATAAACGACAGTTGAAAAAATATACGTCAACTCATTCCGATAAACTCAAATCCGTTCAAAGTCGATTTACAAGTTTACCAAATTTGTAAGATTTCTGGGCTTTTCTACCAACCAAAAAATGCGACGGCCACGCTGGCGCTCTCTAGCGGCGTGCTGTTCAGGCCGCGGCGAGCGCAAACGAAATGACATTGACAATGATTATGCCCCGCCCCCGCGCGTCGCCGCCCCTGTGCAGAGAGGAGACTATATGGTCGGTTAGATGTTTTTTTTCTTCTTTTTTTTCGGAATATGTGTCGTTGTTTTGTGTTTTTACTTTTTATTTGCTTATTCTTTTAAAGGTCCCATCATAAACCCCATTGCCTCAGCTGTAAATACAAACGTTAATTTTCGGCGGTGCTACTTTGGTGAAAACTGCTATGAACACTTTTAAAACACTAACAAAGAAATAAACTAATTGATTTTTTCGATGTGTATTTACCACGGTCCACGGTGTGCTTGTTTCACTAGAAACAACGTAAAAACGACCAATAATAGGATGTTCAATTAGCAAGTTTACCGTATTTACTAGAATAATAACCCCTCTTGAATAATCCCCCTTGAATAATTCCCCCTGTTAGACGAGTGAGGAAAAACAAAAAAGCTTTGATGCTGCATACGTCATGAGATGAATTGATAGAAAAATACTTGAAAATTTTGACGAAACAAATTTCTCCCTTGAATAGTCCCCCTCACAAAAGTCTGATCAAAATATAAGTCCGTGGGAAATTATTGGAGTAAATACGGTAACTGTATTTGCTTAATTTTTCAGCTGCCGGTAGCTGCCACTGAAAGAAATCGCTCTGGCGAGCAGTGTGCCTCGAATCAGCGTGAGTCTCGTGAGTGATCGCTGCTCTCATTAAATTTCATTAATCTTCCGTAACACGTTTTTACTGCAATACTCGAACTTGGCGACTGTTTCCACAGTTCACCGCTCATTATCCATTCATTGGCTCCGTTATGATATTATTAACATCGCGTGCTCAACTACCACGGACAGTGACTGTGATGAAAAAGACTTACTATAAATTCTCTAGTAATGTGACTGTCGCATTATGGTTTTCAGCACATTTTTAGGGGTCGCATTAATAGGGAGTGTCGCATTTTAAATATTTTGTTTCAAATCAACGTCCACGTCACTCAAGTGTGAGCACGATATTGTAAAGGATTTTTCAAGGTGTGAAGGAAGAAAAAGGAGAAAATCGCTAAAAGTAGGTGTGAATTATTGTTATTAGGTCGCACTATTGGAGGGGTCGCATTATTGGAGGCTGGCTGGTAATAGAGAATTTACGGTACTACATAGTACATAGGTAAACTGATTTAAACAAGGAACTGGGAAACTCCTAGATACTTCCTTAATAAAAAAAGTTAAAGATGCTTTGACTTGCCTGAAAAACGTCACTCACCAACATATTTGCGCTCTCAAATGGCACCTTTCAAATATTTATAGGTAGGTAGCTACATATTTATGTACACCGATTTGAACAAGTAAATTTGGAATTGAAAAATACTGTGCTGTGTTTAATTGAACAAGTAAGGAATGTACCTAGATAAATAAATATCAACAGATGCATACCAACACTCCAAATTTAATAAAATTGTGATTGACACTCACTGATTTAGAGAGAGACCACAGAGCTGAGGGCTAACCCCAAAGCATCACCTGCTCACTCATTAGGTACAAATTAAAAATTTTTATGTAGACCTGTGTTGCGATGTAGGTATCTTGAATTTTGACCCTAGCGGAAGCCGGATAGATACCGTTTTTGCTTGAATAATCCCCCTGGGGGATTATTATTTCGTCAGACTTTTTTGAGTGGGGAACTATTCGAGGGGGGGGGGGAATAATTCAAGGGGGGGAATTATTATTTCGTCAAAATTTTCAAGCATGTTCCTATCAACACATTTAATGAAATATGCTTTCTTAACGCAAGAACGTGCCATTTTTGTTAATATTGGGCACAAACAATTGATCAAATTTTGTAAGGGGGGAATTTTTCGATGGGGGAATTATTTTTTCCTCACTCGTCTTACAGGGGGGGATTATTCGAGGGGGGGGGGAATTATTCAAGGGGGGAACTATTCAAGCAAATATGGTATGTAGCTAATTGCTCCTCCTGAGGGAAAGATAGCTAAAAATTTGTTATTTGGGTGAGGAGTAGGGGGGTGGTGTTGCGGGGTTCAATATATTTACATTTTCAAGGAATGAAAAGAAGAAAATGGAAAAAATCACATAAATTAGTTATTTTAAGGTGAAAATATATTAAAAGATGTGAAAATTTGCAATTTTGAGCAAAAATATTTATCAATCACATCACAACGATGAAAGCAGCAAGGCACCAGTTCTTCAAATTGGCAGCTAGAATCTTAAGCAACAGGATAGATAACTTCTTATAAAAGTTTACAGACACTTGAGTTTTTGTAAAATTTTATAAAAATTGTACAAAAATTTGAATTTTTGTAAAATTTTACTAAAAATGTACAAAAATTTAAATTTTAGTAAAATTGTATTTTTATTTTATTAATTTTCCATTTTATTTTATTATATTTGTCAATTTCACATTTTATTTTTATTTTTTTCTGAGATTTTACCAACCCTGCTCATGAGTTTACTTGAATTGTACTAGGAGTTATGAAATTTAGCACAAATTTTTTTACTTATTCGGCGTAATTCTGCGTTGTAGTTTATTTTTATTTTTTATTTGCTGTATCAATGTCGTATCTTTTTCGATTCACCTGTAATTAATTTTACGACCAAAAATTCAATTTGACGCCGCGTCGAATTTTACGTCCAGCTGTGACGGTCACATTTCGCAGCCGCAGCCGACAGCGTGGGATCGCTGCACGTGTCCAACTTGTCGATGGAACGACCGAAACGGCTGATGCGCGAGCAGGGCGCCCGCGGCCGCAACGAGTCGGTGGCGCGCGCGCGCGTCAGGTACAAGAACATCCGCGACATGTCGCTAGAGTCCTCCACCGACCAGGGCACTCCTGCGGTCTACCCTTCGCAAAGGTGAGATGTGGGGCTGATTACGTGAGTTGGTAAGTGAAATGAGAAATTGAAAACTAAACACATTGTAAAATATTTACCTTGCCTAAAAGTTTACCTTGTTTTAATGTTTAAAATGCCTTTTAATGTTTAAAAGTAATCCTCATTTTCATTTTTCTACTTCTCATTTCACTTCTTATGTTACTTTGCTCTCAACTTTTAACTTCTCACCTGTAAAATGTTTTGTCTAAAACTTCCAAGGCAATTGCGGAATTGGCCCCTGGCTGAATTTTCACTTAACCGTAAAAGGCTTACAACTAGGGTGTCAAAAAAAATTTTCAACGGAAAACGGAAAGGTAAAAATATTTCACTGTACGGAAAACGGAAAACAGAAAGGTAAAAAAAATTTGTGCCGGAAACGGAAAGGTAAAAAAATTTCACTCAGCTGAAAACGGAAAACGGAAAGGTAAAAAAAATTATTGGCTGGAAAACGGAAAACGGAAAAATGAAATGCCGGAAAACGGAAAAATGAAATGCCAGAAAACGGAAAACGGAAAGTGAAATTTTCACGGAAATGGGAAAAAAAGTGAAATTTGCACTGAAATGGGCAAATTTGCAGAAGGAAAACCTGCATGCCAGTTTGCCTGTTTGGCTTTGATTGTGGTAGCTGTACATTCTGCAACTATGGATCATGCCAGTAACTTCACTTGTAGTTCAAGCTTAACTGAACCAACAAAAAATCATCAAAAGGTAGCAAAAATACACTACAACAACAATAAGAATTTAGCAAAAGTGAACTTTGATGTAACTGAACAGTAAAAAGTATACTCAGCGGACTGCTAGTGCTAAGTACGTGTCCAAAATTACTTTGTGTTTTTTGCAGATTTGGATACAGATAAAAATTATGAATGACACAAGAACCTGGTAGTTACAAACACCATAGTGGAAAAAGATAAATACAGATTGGAAAAATGCCAGAAAACTGAAAAATGGCCTGGAAAAATGGAAACGGAAAGGCAAAAATTTTTCAGCCGGAAAACGGAAAAATGGCCCGGAAAAACGGAAATGGAAAGGTAAAAAATTTTCAGCTGCCCGAAAACGGAAAACGGAAAGGTAAAAAATTTTCAGCTGCCGGAAAACGGAAAACGGAAAGGTAAAAAAATTTTGGCTGCCGGAAAACGGAAAACGGAAAGGTAAAAAAATCTCGGCTGCTGGAAAACGGAAAACGGAAAGCTAAAAAATTTTCCTGCGGAAAGGCGGAAACGGAAACAGAAATTTGACACCCTACCTACAACACAGTTTGAAAATTTTAAAAATGTAAAAAATACAAATCGAAAAAACTATAAAATACAGCGGTGCGGCCGACATGGCGCGCAGCAGCGAAGACAAGCCCGGATGCGACCTCGATAGAAAAAGCCTTGTAGGGCGGTCGCGCAGCGCAGCTACATGCCTCTTGCAGAGGCTCGTCACTAGGGCACGGACCAAAAGAAGGTCAGCTTTAGACCAATCTAGCTTGTGTATTTTTATACGTATTTAACCGAAATATCCCCCCCTTCGAAATACCCCCTCAAAATCAGCACTCATAAAATAGTTTGTAAATAAAATACATAATTTTTTTACTAATTTATTTATCTACGGAACCGTAGCACTGGCCGCTGTGGGTTGCGGCCAATTTGACAAAGTTTATATTTCACCTTACCGTATATATTACTGTCTCTCCTCAAACCTTTAAGGGGTGGCTCGAGGCGAATGGAAATGATGCCTTTCTCGTGCGACGAAACCCACCTGCTTCAGGTAAGCAGAGTTGTTAAAAGTACCGTATTTCTTCTAATAGAACGGCATACCTCCAATAGAACGGCCCCTCCAATAGAACGGCATGTTTTAGGCCTTTTTTGCACTCACGAAAACAATAGAGCATCAGCCTTCAATAGAACGGCAACTCCAATAGAACGGCACCTCCAATAGAACAGCAGGTAGATATTATGTTGGAATGGTGCCAGAACACATACAACATAAATGGACGGCGAGAACGTTCAAGGCATTCAAATATTGATATTAAATAACAAATTGATGCCCAGATATTAAAATGTTGCTCAAGTTTCATTTAAAATAAAACAGTGCTCGAATGAAAAATCTGTCAAAAAATTGGTGAAAAAAATAGAACGGCAGCCTCCAATAGAACGGCACCTCCAATAGAACGGCAGGTAAAAAAGTTGACGAAAAAAATAGAACGGCGCTCTTCTATTAGAAGAAATACGGTAATGAACTTTTGTAATGTAAACGTAGAGTGTTTTTTGATACTCACCCTTGGCTCTGAGTACATAAAACGTCGAGTATTTTATGTCTACTCCTGTGAAGTATTTTATTTCACTGCGTAAAATGTGAGTAAAATGCTTTTTTCCAGATAAAACGTAAAAATGAGCACTTTTTTTAGGGACAATGTAAAAATATAGATCGCTGACACTTCATCAACTGCACCACCCGATCGATCACCGCTGTAAATACGAATTGCATATAACTTGAGCTCAGAGAAAAAGCGTCTACTATCGAGAAACTTTACTTTTTTACTACCTTATATCCCCGAAAAAGTACCCAGGGGGGTATTTTTTCACCACAGTTTCTTGCAGGGGATCACATATTTCTCGTCACCCGGCGGCGCCAGTGTCTGTGCACGCACTCTGGGGTCACCAACAATATAAATATTATACTCGTCGGACGTGATACTCTGCCCTCGCACTCATTTATGTCTCACGTTGGAAGCATGCCAATGATGATAAAGCATGCGATTCTTGTAAAAAAAAGATGAAACACATCATTGTTGTGAGAATAAGACTTACTTAGTAACGTATAGCGTTATAACAGAGATAACTTTTCAACTTTTTTATGAAAATTGCATGCGTAAAAAAATCGTTGGCAGGCTTCCAACGGGAGGGAACCACGCGTGCAGGGTGTGACTGGAGCATACTATAACATCGGCGCAGAGTTCGTGGTCTGCGGCGACCTGCCGCGGCTGCTCGGTGGGCCTCGAGGTGCTGGTGCGCGTGCTGCTCGCTCGCCCGCTGCTCGGCACCTACTACCTGGTGCCAGTCCCGGATCCTGTAAAAGACCCTGTAAAGTGTAAAAGACCCTGTAAAATGTCATATAAAAGACCCTGTAAAATGTCATATAAAAGACCCTGTCAAATGTCAGGTGTCATGTAAATGACCCTGTAAAGTGTCAAATGTCATGTAAAAGACCCTGTAAAGTGTCATGTGTATCCAAACGTCACGTTTTTGTATCCAAACCTAGTGTCCAAAAGTGATTCCAATTCTACAGGATCTTTTACACTGTACAGGGTCTTTTACAGGGTTCGGGACTTTCCCCCCTGGTGCCGCTGGACGCCACCGAGGCGGCGCTGCGCGGCATGCACAACGTGAAGCTGCAGGCGGGCCGCATCGACGCGTTCATGGAGAACGTCATTCACATGATACCCACCGCGCCGGCGACCGTTGTAAGGAAGCAGTGCAGGCATGTTGGCAGGGTGCACTATCACAAGTCGGTCAACTTCGATCCCGACGCTTGGGGGCTTTTCAAGCACACCCTCCACGATGCCATCATGGATGCGTATGAGGTGAATTGTATTTTTTTCTTATTTTTAATTTTTATTCTTACAATGACTCCAGCGATCACTTTCTATTGGGTACAGAGTTGTTAGAATACTGGTATTTTTGGAAAGCTTAAACGTAAATACCTCTTGAAAATTTCAGTATTTTTACCAAAATCATAAAATATTTAGAAAATACCTATTTGGGTCAAACGTGAAATAAAATGTAAATGTAGGTATATAAATGAAGAAAATGTTCTAAAAGGTTGAGCTCTAGAGAAATAGCGCCTAAATTCCATTTCTACCATTCTTCTCAGACGGCCGCATCTCGCCGTTCATCCCACTCCGCGGTCAGCGGCGAAGTGCAAGTTGACGCGACTGCGATCGTCGAACGCCGAGAACAAACGAACATGGTTTGGCGGAAATTGATCGATTACATCGTGGCCGAGATGCACGCCGGTTTCGTGGGCGAGACCGTGGTTAATATGGTCGACAAAGAGTTGGATGCCAACGGCGCCGAGATCTCGTTTATGGTTACTGATGTGTAGGTTCCGTTCGCGAATTACCGTATTTCCTCGAAATACCGCCAGGGGGTGTATTATTTCACCAATGAATTTTGGGGAGGGGGCTTTTTCGAGGGGGTTTTATTATTTTGTCAGAAATTATCGTGAAACTAATTTTTCCTCAGATGGCTCAGACCCGGGGGGGTATTTCGAGGGGTCAATTCAAGCGGTATAATTCGTGGAAATACGGTCTGTGCGATTTTGCATTTGATCATTTGTTTTTCACTCGGTTGCATATTTACGCGACACGATTTTCAGCGACGGCGCGTCAATCGACATGAGCGACACGCAATCGTACGCCACATTCGGCCGCTGCAGCAGCAGGTAAATTGTGCTCTAAAGATCCCTTGTGTTTGGTTTCTTAAAACCGCCTACTCATGGTTTACGTGCCTATCAGCGAAGAGCCGCGGACGCCGGGCGCGCCGTCGCTGAAACAGCACGACAAGCCCGACCTGGGGCACTCGCTCGACTCGCAGACTTTCAACTGGCTCTTGCAGCCGAGACAGCATAGGTCAGTGTTTCTAAACAGGGTTCAAATGGTATTCTAAACAAAGCTAGATGATAGTCTAGATCTTGAGTAGCTTTACAACAAAAGGGTGTTTTTCAGAAAATTTCATTGAATATAATGACAAAAAATAAAAATAATAAGACCTATCTGAGAAACACAGAAAAACTAAAAATATACCTAAATATAAATGAGAAACTTTCTTCTCACAAAAAAAATAGAATTAAATCTCTATGGAAAAGCCTGGTAAATTTTCCTGGAATTTGGTGAAATTCGTGTTAGGTATATTTTCATTTAAAAAATACATTCCAGGGGCGGCAGCCAGTCACCACGTACCGAATCTAGAAAAGCATCACAGGCGAGTAGCAGTAGCTCAATAAATGAGAAGGAACTTTCACCCGAAGAGTGTGCCATTATTTATAAGGTAAATATTTTTTATTAAAATATAAAATATTTTTTCAAGGTATTCTAGACATGTGTCGTGAAAAGAGAAATGTCTGTTCACCACACTTAATGGACTTTCCAGGGTCGACGTGCAGCCCTGGAAAGTCCATTATCTAACAACCCAAAATCCTCCGGCGCAAGTGGACAAGTAAAGAGTCAAAAGTCAAGAGTAAAGTGGAGCTACAAATGACCAGAGTTGCGAAAGCGTATTTACGCTTACTCGAAATACCCGGGTAAATGGGTATTTATACTTACGCTTACGCTTACACTTTCATAAAATACCCGTACGCTTTATTACGCTTTCCCGGCCGAAATACCCGGGTACTAAAAGCGTAAAAACGTTTTCACATAGTCCGGTTTTATGCTTTTGTAAAAAGTGTAAAAACTACAAAAAAAGTGAACAAAACTGTATACAAAAATGTGTGCACTGGAAATAGCAGTAATGCACTGGAAATAACGACACATGTACAAATTGTGTCGCAATATGAATATCTCTTTTATACTGTGTTGTCGGGCAAAATATTTAAATGGATTTAGATGGAATGGCTTCAGAATAGAAATTTTGTGGCTGAAAATGCACGACGTCTGAGTTCGACATATATGACATAGGTGTATCTTATTTACGTTTACGCTATTAGAAAAAATGCGGTAAGCATTTATGAGAATTAGGTATAAATACATCGCAAAAATGTACAGCATAAAGTATGAGTGCGGAAATGAAGATTTATTAACTGTCGCTGTCGATTAAGTGCTAACAACATCTAAGGGCAGACTACCAAGTAGACATCTGAAAATGTCGCTGAAAGCTTGATTTTGAACGAATCCACTGAGAAAAAACTCCATGAAATTTTTTTACGCTTACGCTTTATTTTACGCTTTCCTAGGTATTTAAAAAATACCTTACGCTTTTAGTATCCACACTCAAAGTTTGGAAAGTGTATTTACGCTTACGCTTACGCTTTCCAAAAATACCG
This sequence comes from Sphaerolaimus hirsutus, assembly GCA_964036195.1. Lineage (NCBI taxonomy): Eukaryota > Metazoa > Nematoda > Chromadorea > Monhysterida > Sphaerolaimidae > Sphaerolaimus > Sphaerolaimus hirsutus. Next base: position 20,216,348 of record OZ038454.1, on the reverse strand, counting down.
GTATTTTAACAACTCTGCAAATGACACGTAAAGAGTAAAGTCAAGACAAGAGTCAAAAGCACAGTCAAAAGTAGAGTAAAATGACAAAAATGGAATGTCAAGAGCAACGTGAATTTAAAAGTCAAGAGTCAAATACTTGTCCACTTGTGGGACTGGCCCCAGCTCAAGCAAGTGAGGAAATAACCCCAATTGATGTACCAACATACTTATCTACCTCACAGGTGTGGAAGGCTGCGAGCGACAGCTCACCCTCCATCGGCGAGACGATCATGGTTCAGTTGCTCACCGCGCGGCCCGATTTGCTGCGCGTTTTCGCCATAGACTTGGACATCTCTAGCCCGATCGGTCGGGCGAAGTTGCCAACGCTGCCGCAGGTCAAAGTGCAGGCGTGCAGATTGGTGTCGTTCTTCGACAACGTCACCTATATACTGCAGTACGCGCCGCAGGTGCGCCCAAATTTATAAAATCTTAATTTCAAGAAATTCTAAAACAATATTAAATTCAAAAAATCAAAAACAAATTAGGTGTAAGCCAGAACAAAGTAATGTAAAAGCGTCATGGCGCTGGCGCCTGGCGACAGTGCCAACACAAAAAGCGCTTGGCGCCATTTCGCTTTTGCGCTATTGGCGCTTGGCGCCACGCCCATGGAAAGGGCCATTTCGAGGTGCTATTTTGCTATGGCGCCAGGGACCTTGGCGCTAGCGCCAAACCAGAAAGACCCATGGCGCCATTGGCGATTCGCGCCAGTTCGCTCCCACGCCAATTGTGCTTGGCGCTGGGGGGTCGATAAAGCAACATGACGCTTTTGGCGCCAAAGTCGTAGTTAGGCCATTAGGTACATCTAAGTTTGTTACGATTCCTGTCACTATTTAACTCTGGTTCTAGCATTTGAAACACCTCAATTGACCTCACTACCGTATTACTTCGAAATACCCCCATGGGGGTTTATTATTTCGCCAGCCAAATTTGAGGAGGGGGGGGGGTTACTTCGAGGAGGGCGGATTATTATTTCGTCGGAAATCATCGTAAGGGTCGTAGTAAATACCGTATTTCCTCGAAATCCTACGAAATAGTCGTCTGAAACGTACGCAGACGTCGAAAAATGCAACAAAAACCGCCATTTATAAGGTTCTGTAGACTAATATTAGTATGTAGATGGTATGTACACTGTTCTAACGTGACACCGACGTTGTTTTAACGTGTGTTCTGCAGTACACAGAACACAAACTGCAGTATTTGTCATGTACGTTCCCTTTACACTCAATTTTGGGGGGGGGGTATTTCGAGGGGGGGGGGTGATTGTTTCATAGTGGTATTTCGAGGGGGGGGTCAAACGAGAGGGGGGGGGTATTTCGAGGAAATACGGTAGTAGGGATTTGCATACCCGAAACAGGTAATAAATGTGTCCAAACAGAGTATTTTTGGACATAAAAACGTAGATAGCTACACAAACTAGTCTATGTGTAGCTCCAATGCAAATTAGCAGTATAATTAGCATGTTCATCATTCCGGAGGGGGTGGGGTATTTCGAGGGGGCCTATCATTTCCCCAGCCCATTTTGAAGGGGGGTTCATTCGAGGGGGGGTTAATTCAAGGGGGAATAATTCGAAGTAATACGGTATTACGAATAAATCCATGTCCGTTAACTCAAACCCAGGAGCGCGTGGGCCAGCTGTGCGCTCGAGTGGGCACCATCCACTTCCACAAGGGCGTCAACTTCACCGCCGACAACTGGCTGCTGTTCAAGCGCGTAGTGATCGAGTCGCTGTGCAACGACGCCGTGCTCAAGCGCATCGTCGGCCACAGCGTCGACCAGGTGCCAGTCTCGGACCCTGTATAAATGCCTTGTAACATGCCCTGTAAAATGTCATGCAAAGTGTCAAAAGTCATGTAAAATGCCCTGCGAAATAGCAACTCGGTTGCCATTTCGCAGAGCATTTTACATCACTTTTGACACTTTGCATGAAATTTCACATTTTACAGGACATTTTACAGTGTCTGGGACTGCCCCCAGATGGCTGCACATGCATCTGTTGATAGAATGATGAGGTTTATTATTAGGGCTATGAAGAAGGGCTTTTTGGAGACTGTTTGGAAGCCGCCTAGCAATTTGTGATGTTTACTATGTGTGGGTTCGGACCTCAGTATTCTTAACAATTCAGGTAATGACATTTTTTAATAGTGGGTAAGCCCGTGATGGAAATATTTACCGGGTTTGAAGATAACTGGATGTGATGTATCACTGCTTGTGTATATTTATTGTGATCTTTCTATCATTCCGTTCATTTTTTGGATTATTGTCATATATAGGTATATGTATTTAGTTGAAGGTTTTTCTCTGAAGACCACCGCCACTTATGGCACAGACTGTGATGCTGAAAAGAAATCATGGTGGGATACAATGAAAATGGTGCCGAAGAGCACCCAGACAACTCTGTGTCCACTTGTATTAGCATGGTTCACTAATTTGTTACATTCCAGGTTGAATTAATGAATTGCGTTGTTGTTCACTGATCTAATAAGAGATGCCCTCTAATTGTAGATATAGAAAAATATCAATTGTGTAAATGTATACCTATAATTGAGGAGTTTGCTTCAGAAACTCGATAACCCCATGTTTTTCAGTTTTGTGAAATTTGCATTTGAATATTTGAGAGTGGGTACGCTTTGAGTGGCAACCCTTGCCCAATACTTTTTGAAAAGCCAACGAATTTCTCTACATTTTCCATACTTACAATCCTCTGGCCGGCAAATATGGCCGACTGTGATTATGGCAACAAATTTAACTAACAAAATTTTATAACGAGTTTTGGATGCAAACTTCATTTTTGTATGGGGATTAGTATTGAAAAAAACGACCGATTTTGAGAAAATATAATTAAATATTATCTCAGAAAATCTCTCAAGAAAAAAATATAATTAAATCTCTTGGGTCATTTTTGAAAATATAATTAAATCTCTGAGAAAATCTCTTGCAGTTCAAAAAAATCTCATAAAATCTCTCAACTTAAAGTATGATTTAATTGATATTTCAAGGTGTTTGAACCATTGAGAGTAGATATTAAGCACATTATGTGTCGTTAAACCTTTTCATTCACAATGACATATGATAACAGCATATTGTCTACTGACAGCACACTCTGTACTATACTCCAGTTACTTTACACCCTGCACGCGCGGTTCCCGCTGGAAGCGTGCCAACGATTTTTTTATGCATGCGATTTTCATAAAAAGTTCATGAAAAGTCGTCTCTGTTATAACACTATAAATACGTTAACACATTCACAACAATGATTTCTTCACCTTTTATACAAAAATCGCATGCTTTATCATCATTGGCAGGCTTCCAACGTGGGACATAAATGTGTGCGAGGGCAGAGTATCATGTCCGCTGAGTATACCATCTAGTATCTGAATAATGAACAAAAATATGATTTAGGTACATTTGTCCTCGTAGAAGACTACATTGCTTTCATGTGTGACGATCCCCACAGAATTTATCAGACAACCTTTTCACCAAAATTTGGTAACTATATTTCCAAAGCATGCTGTCAACTCTATAGTTGTTTAAATAGCTAGAACCCAGTGCACAAATTTACCCAGTGCACAAGTAAACAGCAACCTCCAGTGCCAATGTAGACCTCCGGTACAGCCCCCATACTTTTGAGTACTGGGTCTTCATGGGACTGCAGGGGTTCAATATGGTTCAGGAGGGTTTAAAACATATTTACATTTACACAAAAATACATATACTTGAGTACTAAGTAAATACATCTAAATTTCCTTTGAAAAAGTACCAGTATTCTCTTTTGTGTATAATAGTTTGTGTCTTTTGTTTGAAGGACTTTAACTCTAATGTGTCTTTTGTTTGAAAGTACTTTGGTACAGAAATTGTATTTTGGATAGACTTTTTTATTGGCTCTTTCATGCCATAGAACAGAAAAAGGGGAGGAAAAACTACAAATAGGGGGGAAAATAGCCAAAAATGGGTATATAAGAAAATATATACCGTAGTATGTCGAATTATCGCCCCCTTGAATTAACCCCACCCCTCGAATTAACCCCCGTAAAATTTTGCTGGCGAAATCATATACCCCCATGGGGGTATTTTGAGATAATATGGTAGTTAAAAATAGATGAAAATTGGCAAAAAAGCACATGAACTAGTGAATTTGAGGTGAAAATGGGCAAATAAAGAGAGATTTTCTCGAGAGATTTTCCCAATCAAAAGAAAATATAATTAAATCTCTCCGGAAAATCATGGAAAAAATATAAATCTCAGAAAATCTTATATTTTCTGAGATTTTCTGAGATTTTTTAAATATAAATCTCCCAGAGATTTTTTCAATGCTAATGGGGATTTAGCCATTTTCCTATAAATTTATAACGAGTTTCGGATGATTAGTTTTTTTCAGTGGCGATATCGAGTTTCGAGTGAAAAATATGATAGATATTTATGGAGTTATCGATTTTCGAGTGAAAATTCACCATTTTGATGGTGGAGATATCGAGTTTCGGATGAAAATTTACAGTGTCGAGTTTCGGATGAAAATTTACATTTTTTCAAAAATCAGTGTCTCTGTATCTCGGGAACGGTATGAGCAGGGTTGGTTTTATAAAAATTCATTTTAGTAAAATTGTATAAAAATTGTATAAAAATTTTATTTTATTTTTATTTTTTTCTTGTTTCATTTTATTTTATTTTATTCCCAAAAGTCATTAATAAAATAAAATGACACCATTTTACAAAAATTTTACAAAAATTGTACAAAAATGTTACAAAAAATCGGAATCATGCATGCAAGGCCACAAAAATGTTATAATTAGACCTTTACATGAAAAACCTGTGACAGATTTTTCCCTTACTTTTCAAAAGTTGCATGCTGTAGGTATTGTTAGCTAGCTGCAAGTGTAAAGTTACAATAAATGATAAGAATGGTTTGCTTTTTCAGTAGAAGGACTACTGGAGTGTGCTGGGCACATTTGTAAAATGTCATGCAAAGTGTCAATTGTCATGACAAATGCAAAGTAAAGTGTCAGTTGTAAAGCGGGAATTAGAGCTCAGTGTCGATTCGACGTGAAATGATGACGTGAAATGTCGTCGTGAAATTAATTACACGAGTGTGGATCATGCTACGGGTCTACAATTTTCTAAGGATAATATATGAATCAATACCTTAATCGTGTCCAATACTGAGTGTTATCAGCCACAACTAGAGCGAATTGAAAAATTCAATTTTTAGCATTTCACGTCATCATCATTTCACGTCACAGTGTCAGGGAACAACTTGACATTTCACGTCAGACTGCTGCTTGCAATAGTATATTGATTCATATATTATCCTTAGAAAATTGTAGACACGTAGCATGATCCACACTCGTGTAATTAATTTCACAACGACATTTCACATCATCATTTCACGTCGAATCGACGCTGAGCTCTAATTCCGGCCTAATGCAAAATGTCAAGTGTCATGTAAAATTTCAAGAAAAGTGGCAATTGAGGCATCTAGTTCCGAATGTCGGTAAAGACCAAAGTGTAAAAAAAAGAGTTAAGTGCGGATCTGTGATAAGTGCACTTTTTTCTTCATGATAGCAAAAGAATTTTTTCAATATCTTATACCGTTCCCGAGATATATATATGCCGATTTTTAGAAAAAACAAAAAAAATCATCCGAAACAGGGTATCTCCACCCTCAAATTTGAAAAAATTCACTCGAAACAGGGTATCTCCAAAAAGAGCCACCAAAAATTTCACTCGAAACAGGGTATCTCCACCAACGGAAAAAATCATCCGAATTACGGTATAGATTTGACGCAAACAGTCCAAATTCCCATACAAAACAGAAAAAATCATCCGAATTACGGTATAGAATTCCAAACCAGTTTTTGAAAAAAATCATCCGAAACAGGGTATCTCCAAAAAAATCTTTGTCGGAAACAGGGTATCTCCAAAATGTCTTTGTCCGAAACAGGGTATCTCCACTGCTCTGGGTAAGAAATTTGCTCTCAAGTGGGGGCATGGGCCAACAGAACGGCAGCACAACCGGGCCTGTTGATGCCATCGAGAAAGTGGAGATACCCTGTTTCGAGTGATTTTTTTGAAAGAAATCACTCGAAACAGGGTATCTCCACTGAATCTGCTGACCTGCTATCAATCAAATCATCATAACTCTAGCTATATATGCCGGCCGCAGGGTTTAAAATATGGAAAATGTAGACAATTCCATAAGCTTTTCAAAAAGTCTTGGGCAAGACTTGTCACTTTAAAGTTGCACGCTCGGGCCAACTTTGAATTTTCAAATGCAATTTTGGAAAAACCTAAAATGATGGAGATACCGACATTCGGAACTAGATGCCTCAATTGTCATGACAAATGTCATGCAAAGTGTAAATTGTGTAAATAAATCTTGTGTTTTTGTATCCATAGTATGTTTTGTATCCAAATCTTATGTTTTTGTATCCAAATGTTCACATAAGATTTGAATTCAACAAAAATGTAATTTGGATACAAAACGTATGATTCAGAAATAAAACATAAGATGTGGATACAATTTGCATGACATTTTACATGACATTTTACACTTTACAAAGCTTGGAACTGTCCCCCAGATCCATGAATAAACAGGTAGACACTCAAGCAATGAGAAATAATTTTACAAAAAAAAATTAATTTTTATACAATTTTACAAAAATATGAATTTTTATACAATTTTACAAAATTTTTACAAAAATTCGAATTTTTATACAATTTTTATTTTTATTCTTAAATTTTCCATTTTATTTTATTTTATTTTATTCTTAAATTTTCCATTTTATTTTTATTTTATTTTTATTTTTTTCTGAGATTTTGCCAACCCTGGGTATGAGATATTTAAGTAAAAAAATTTTAATTTTGAAGAAAAAAGTATATATATATATATATATATATATATATATATATATATATCAGATATGCACTTAACTCAATTTTTTTCACTTTGGTCATTATGGAGTTACGGAACCAAACGCCTCAATTGTCGGCGATACGGTAATTTATATTCGTCATTTAAACCGCCATGTTTTTCTAGCCGCAAGCCGCAGACACATTTAAAAAGCCTCAATCTCGCTAGCTCTATGTAAACCTCAATTGATAAAATACTGTTGCTGTCATTCTTATGTTTTGGCCACCTTTTGCCTGTATGATCTGTATCCGTGCCTGTGTTTAGTGTGCTGGAAACTGGTTCAACAATCGCAGCAAAAAATACCGAATTTCCTCGAAATACCTCAGGTGTTTTCACGCTGATGAAAAAATACCCCCGTACGGAATGATGTACATCATGTATTTATATGCAATCCACATGATCTATTTATTGATGCCAGTTTGCATCGCAGATACACATATTTCTCATGTTTATTTCCGGTTTTGGGTATGAAATAGCACATTCTTTACTATGAATTTCACGAAACTATCTTACATAATAATAAACCCTGCCGAATAAGCCCCCCCCCCCTTCGAAATACCGCCTGAAAATGTCCACTCTAAAAATATACCCCCTGGGGGTATTTCGAGGAAATACGGTAGGTTCGGGAAGCGCGTGGAAGCCGACTTTCATGCGCGTGAACAGTTAGGCGTGAATAAAAAAATTCATTTATAAAAAAATAAATAAAAATGTGTAGACGTCAGCGGGTAACGTACAAATTCGATTGCAAAAAGTAAACAAGGCTAATTAATATTTATCTACCTTGGGAAATGAAAGACGGCGCCTAGAAGCTGTCTTTACTGAACGGATGCAATTGTGAATAATTCTCAGTTATAAAAAAAGAATGATGTTAGGTAGATGTTGGGAATCACTTTAGCATTATTAAATCTAAACATTTCTTATTTCCGACAATTCCTTCAAAACTTTGATATTGGTTCAAATGTTTTCAGTGTGCTCAACGTTTCAGACACATAAATATCTAGGTAATACTTCCAAATCAAATACAACAAGCATGATATTGTACCGCTGCTTTTCAATCTCTAAGGAGTAGGCCCCACAGCCCCAGATTTCACCTGTCTGTCACACACACCGCCCTCACATAAAGTGAAACTGAACCGAACTCTAACATAGAGTAACTGACATGCCGCGCAGGTCAGTTTCATCCTCAGGCAAGGGCATGTCAGTTTCATGCTTGGCATGTTAGTGTCACATTATGGCATGTCAGTTTCACGTTATGACAGATTCCATGCATAGCATGTAGTGATGGAATGGCGCCATGGCGCTGGCGCCATTTGAGGGCGCCAAAGGGCGCCGCGCCATGGCGCCATTGGCGCTTGGCGCCCTTTTTCTGTGGCGCCCTTGGCGCCTGGCGCCCACATTCTGAAAGGCGCCATGGCGCCCTTGGCGCTTGGCGCCCTTTTTCCGTGGCGCCCTTGGCGCCTGGCGCCCTGCTTTAAAAGGGCGCCAAAAAGGCGCCAGCAGGGTTTCAAGGAGAGCGCTGTGTAAATGCAAAAAAATGAACAACACATCCGTGGATGATCTAAATTCGCCGGAAAAATGGGTTTGAGTGGTGGGAATCTTTCGTCGAACCGTTCATAAGATTGATGAAGCAACGGTGCCTGACCGATCAGATAACGAGAATGATGGACCATCGAACTTGCAAAATCATAAATCAATGGATTCAAATCATTGCAATTCCGTTTTTCTCCATTTCAAGGGAACATTGATTGAAAAAGTCTATTTGAAGTGTATGGATTGTTGTCAAATGACAATTTCCATTGTGTTTAAATTTGTCATGTGGATTTTATATGAAAATTTTCTGTTGCTAGTCTTGTTTTTGTTAATTTAATCTTGGAGAACGCGAATTAAGAAGTAAATGCACGTACTAAAGTGCTGTAGAAGCATTTTTAGCACACACAGGGTGTTGTACGCACCTATTTATACTGGCGCCCATGGCGCCTGGCGTAGGGTTCAAACGGGATCCCGATCCCGATCCCGGATCCCGTGAAATTCCGGGATTTACCAGTCCCGATCCCGATCCCGATCCCGAAACCCCAATCCCGATCCCGATCCCGATCCCGAAATCTCAAAAATACCAATCCCGATCCCGATCCCGATCCCGAAAGTTTTCAAATCCCGATCCCGATCCCGAGAAACTCCCAAGTCCGGGATCCCGATCCCGGAAAAATTAGTGGAAATTATAGAAAGTGAAATAATGACGTTTTTGCATGCAAAAAAGTGGATGCAAACCCCCAGCGTCAATTTTATGCCACTTTTCTGGCATCCAACAGTGTTTTGAGACCTTTATGAACAACTGTGAATGCCAGAAAATTGGCCAAAATCTCTATCCCTAGAACCCAATCCCGATCCCGGAAAAATGCCTATCCCAATCCCGATCCCGATCCCGTGACCCCAATCCCGGCCAATCCCGATCCCGATCCCGATCCCGAAATCTCAAAAAACCAATCCCGATCCCGATCCCGATCCCGAAACCCCAATCCCGATCCCGATCCCGATCCCGAAATCTCAAAAAGTGAATCCCGATCCCGATCCCGATCCCGAAAAGTCAATCCCGTTTGAACCCTAGCCTGGCGCCCTATTTTTCAAATGGCGCCATGGCGCCCTTGGCGCTTGACGCCCTCTTTCCGTGGCGCCCCTGGCGCCTGGCGCCCACTTTCCGAATGGCGCCATGGCGCCCTTGGCGCCTGGCGTCCTTTTTCTGTGGCGCCCTTGGCGCTTGGCGCCCACTTTCCGAAAGGCGCCATGGCGCCCTTGGCGCCTGGCGCCCTTTTTTCTGGCGCTTTTCCATCACTAATAGCATGTCAGTTTCACTTTATGTTTGGTAGACTGTATGTTAGAATAGATTCACCAATTGTTGTGTGCCTTCGATAATGGTTTAAACGGGCATGCACCTGGTGGCAATTCCAAGCCCTGTAAAGTGTAAAGTAAAGTGTCAAATGTAAAGTCAAATGCAAAGTAAACTGTCAAATGTAAAGTCAAATGCAAAGTAAACTGTCAATTGGCATGCAAAGTTCAATAATAAAATCTTTTCTTTTTTGTTTTGATTGACACTTTACTTTGTTGCATTTGACTTTAAATTTGACACTTTACTTTACACTTTACAGGGCTTGGGACTGCCCCCAGCATTCCTAATAAAATTTCGATTCACCCAACATGCCCATAAGGCCGGAATTAGAGCTCAGCGTCGATTCGACGTGAAATGACGACGTGAAATGATGTCGTGAAATTAATTACACGAGTGTGGATCATGCTACGGGTCTACAATTTTCTAAGGATAATATATGAATCAATACCTTAATCGTGTCCAATACTGAGTGTTATCAGCCACAACTAGAGCGAATTGAAAAATTCAATTTTTATCATTTCACGTCATCATCATTTCACGTCACAGTGTCAGGGAACAACTTGACATTTCACGTCAGACTATTGCAAGCAGCAGTCTGACGTGAAATGTCAAGTTGTTCCCTGACACTGTGACGTGAAATGATGATGACGTGAAATGATAAAAATTGAATTTTTCAATTCGCTCTAGTTGTGGCTGATAACACTCAGTATTGGACACGATTAAGGTATTGATTCATATATTATCCTTAGAAAATTGTAGACCTGTAGCATGATCCACACTCGTGTAATTAATTTCACGACGTCATTTCACTACTAAAGAAAATACGTAATGACTCATCAAATCAAATGTTACTCAATATGATTCAGCTGAAATTATATTGATCATCATCACTACTGTCAGCACAACTGCTACCTTCAGCACTAGTAATCACAATCTTTGTCATTCTTTTATTTTTATTCACAGCATCTGAGGCCGCCTTTTTCAACACCAACACAGTTGCCCCACTGCCGTTAGCCTTCTCTTGTCTGTGTCCTTCACTCGTACTTATTGCTGCTATAACTTTTTGTTGTTGTGATGGATTGTCATGGAGTAGTGAGCCGGTATTGATGGTGAATTGACCACTTGTAGCTGAATTCGACTGCTGCGTGAGTGCTGACTCCACTCCGCTGGTTGTGTTTTCACTGGCGGCTACTGCGATGGGTACTTTGTTGGCAGATAACCTAACACCTATTTAGGTAAAATGCTCAAACTTAATTGTACCATGTTAGCCATTTACGTGCTGCACCTGTACTTTATGAATCCACTGAATTAATTATATTATACTTGGATGTGAGAAAACCCACTACCCATGATGATGTTGAATTTATGTCGAGTATATACAAAAATACGTAATAAACCAAAAATCAATAGCCAACATTTACCGTATTTCCTCGAAATACCCCCTCGAATGAACCCCCCGCGAAGTACCCCCAGGTCTTTTCGAGCTGTAGAAAGAGGAAACCCCCTCGAAATATTCCCATCTGGAATAAGGTAGATCATGTATGCAATGTATACTCCGGTTACTTTACACCCTGCACGCGTGGTTCCCGCTGGAAGTGTGCCAGCGATGGTTAACGCGTGCGAGTTTCATAAAAACATGACAAAGTTGATTGTTGTAATAATGTTTTTCATTAACATATTCACATCGATAAATTTTTCATTTTTTTATGGAAATCGCATGATTTAACAATCATTGGCACGCTTCCAACACGAGACATAAATCAGTGCGAGGGCAGAGTATCATGTACGCCGAGTATACTTACATGATGTATAAATCTATGCCAATGTCACTTTAATTATCAGTTTTGGGTATGTAAAAGCCCATCTTTACTATGACGCGTCTCAAACTTTATGTGGAAATAATAAGCCTCCCTCGAGATACCTCCCCTCAAAATTAGCACTCTGAAAAAATGGCTATTCCGCCCTGGGGCTATTCCGAGGAAATACGGTAGTTTTGGTGTTGGTTTACCAACCCACTATCCAGGTAAGTAAATACCAACCCACCAGTAACCACGAACGACTGCCCAGCCGTTGCACCCTCGACGACACTTTCACCCTGCCGCGCGGCGCTTTCTCGCCGCTGCGACTGCAGCAGCGGCACGCCGCCCGCCGCCGTGTCCGACGACGACTGCTCCCTGGTCCGACTGCCGTACCTTTTTGGAGGCTGGAGTACTGTTGCGGCTGTGGGCGCCGCTTCACGTTCGCTGCGTGGAGGGTGTTTTATGGATGGGTGGTGGTTGATGGAAGGTGGTTAATAGTGATGGTTGAGCTATAGCGTTTATAGTGCATGTTGCTTCAACTTTCAATCTGGATTTTTTTGTGAGCTGTAAGAAGGCCTCCTACGCGCAATTTACAGCATAACGGCAAATAAAATGTGAAATGAAAAATTCTGTCTTGACGAATGACAAATACGCAAAAAAATCTATCTAGGTAAATAGATTTTGTCCAAAAATTATCAAAAAGGTCCGGTGGATCTTGAGATATAAATTTTACTCCAATTCCAATGAAAACATAGTGAAATTTTGATGTTATATTCTCATATCTAGAGAACTATTGGAGGAAGGTTTTGATGTAGCTATCGGTTAGTGCTTTCAATTTAGAGATGGCTGTAAACGCTGCATTACAGGGATGGCCAAGGGTGATGTGCTGACCGTGGCAAAATGGATGGATAAAGAAATACAGAGATTTGATAATTAGGCTCATATTTGCACATTTACTTATTTGTACTATTTTACTTTTCATGCACTATATTCATTTACCACGCAAAATATATTTCCTGCACTATATTATTTATCCATGGAGAATATTTAATTAGGAAAGTGTTTTATGAGTAATCGATATGTTTATGTGGAATATTTAGGTTAAAAGGTCAAATAAGTTATTATTAAGTGTATTAACATGAAATTAGGCTCATTCAACTCGCCGTAATTTTCTGATCATTATTATATATACATTTACATGGTTTACTTGTAAGTTGATAAAGTCAGATCTTGTAAATATTTATGTGCTACGTATTTACTTAGGCCAGCGTCCTAATAGAGAAATAGTGCCCTGTGTGCGACTAGCATTTACTGTACGTGTTTATTAAAGCCCTTCGCGTAGGTATAATTATATTAACCCTGCTCACTATTTATATTTATATTTACTTGATATTTATAACAATACCCTGCTCAAGCTAAATATATTATAAACTCTGCTCAACTAACACACCCATTTACCTCGAATAAGTCCCAATTTGTCAACGATAAAATATACGTTTCCAGGAAGTGATTATTATTATTATGTTGAATATACCCTGTTCTACTTACGTCATTAGGAACATTTACACCACTATTTACAATTTCCAAACCCTATCATATTAGTTCCAATGTGCGTCAATGTTTTCTGACAAATTGAAACAAATTAGTAAATCGGCCAAGTTTGCCGACTTCGCGCCTCTCAAGATTAATAGTTTTTCCATTAGCCCAATTTGTACCTGGTATTTCTTTACCATAAGTATTTGAATGTGTGCACGCATAAGATAAGCCAACTGTTTCAACTAAATGTGTCTTATTATTACATTTATGTCTTATTTGTGCATTTGAATTTAGGAATTTACTGTAGCTGTGTTTTATACATTATTTTCCGTGTCTTAGCTACTTTGGAAGTTTTTACTTCAGTCTGCGGACCTACCCCAAGTGAACAAAATAAGCTAGCGATAGAAACTTCGACTAGGAAGCTCGCTAGGCTTTGCGCTTTTGTAACACGCTGTATCTGATCGAAATAAAGTACCTGAAACAATCTTGAAACCCCTTTTCAACACGCAACTACGAAATAAACTCGACTTGGCTGTCGGCAAGTGGACGTTCGGCTACAATGGGAAACCAACCACTCTAAAGGCCGTTTCTCACTACGGTCTTGGAGTTGCCGGATTCGGTGGTAGAAGACGCTGACTTCGGTGGCTTCATTACATGGCACAGCGAGCAGGGTGATTGCATGACATTGTGCTATCACCAAGCCGGAACGAACATTGTGCGGCAGCTGGCAGAACTTCAAAAGTCCTGCTGAACATCAATTTGGCCTTGGCTGAGCGTTGGCTGTTGATTTGCAGACAGCATTGTGCCAAAGTCACGGCACTCCTGTGTACATCCTGGGAGCGGTTCTATGCTCACGCGCGGAGGACACTGGAGTTCTGACAAACCTGTCAGGATTTCAGGCAGCTTTCACCAGTGTTCTGGCAAGGTGCTAGACGCTGGGCGGCACCGGCATTTGACAAGGAGTCATTGTCGGACGGTGGTCAAACTTTCACTGGACGCTCCTGGACATCCGGACGCCAGTGACCGCTTGCACGTCCTTCCTATGCCAAGGGAGGGTGACCTGACGGAGACAGGATCGCCACAGAGCCACGCTAGTCAAAGGGCTGTTTTTGGGCATTCGCGGAGGTCCCTCGCTCCACTGGGTAAGAGTGGACTCATACCTCGAAAGTGCAAAAGTAGGGGTATCAGTGTACAAAGGGCTGTAGCTGACAGAGAGTGGATTTGAAAACCAAGTATTAGGATACTTGGTAGCAGGGTTGGTTTTATAAAAATTCATTTTAGTAAAATTGTATAAAAATTTTATAAAAATTTTATTTTATTTTTATTTTATTCTTGTTTCATTTTATTTTATTTTATTTTATTCCCAAAAGTCATTAATAAAATAAAATGACACATTTTACAAAAATTGTACAAAAATTTTACAAAAAATCATAAACATGCATGCAAGGCCAGAAAATTGTTATAATTAGACCTATACATGAAAAACCTGTGACAAATTTCCCCCTTACTTTTCAAAAGTTGCATGCAGTATTTATTGTTAGCTAGCTGCAAGTGTAAAGTTACAATTATTGATACGAATGGTTTGCATTTTCAGTAGAAGGACTACTGGAGTGTGCTGGGCACATTTGTAAAATGTCATGCAAAGTGTCAATTGTCATGACAAATGTAAAGTAAAGTATCAATTGTCATGCAAAATATCAAGTGTCATGTAAAATTTCAAGCAAAGTGGCAATTGTCATGACAAATGTAAAGTAAAGTATCAATTGTCATGCAAAATATCAAGTGTCATGTAAAATTTCAAGCAAAGTGGCAATTGTCATGACAAATGTCATGCAAAGTGTAAATTGTGTATCCAAATCTTGTGTTTTTGTATCCATAGTATGTTTTATATCCAAACCTTATGTTTTTGTATCCAAATGTTCACATGAAATTTGGAGTCAACAACAACATAATTTGGATACAAAAAATAAGATTTTGAAATAAAACATGAGATTTGAACACAATTTGCTTGACAATTCTAACATTTATTTTTACATGTCATGACAATTTACACTTTACTTTACATTTGTCATGACAATTGACACTTTTCATGACATTTGACATGACATTTGACACTTTACAATGCTTGGGACTGCCCCCAGATCCATGAATAAACAGGTAGAGACTCAAGCAATGAGACAAAATTTAACAAAAAATATGAATTTTTATACAATTTTACAAAAATATGAATTTTTATACAATTTTACAAAAATTTTACAAAAATTCGAATTTTTATACAATTTTTATTTTTATTCTTAAATTTTCCATTTTATTTTATTTTATTTTATTCTTGAATATTCCATTTTATTTTTATTTTATTTTTATTTTTTTCTGAGATTTTGCCAACCCTGCTTGGTAGCATGTAGGGGCTTTGCGGAGCTCCCATCAAATATACACGCTGTGCCTGCTCGGTACCATCAGATCAGACAGCACAAAAGTGCCAGAAATTCTGCATTGCACAGGTGCAATTGCAGAGCAGTGTACAGAAACACTGCCCAGAATCAGAAAGTGCACCAGAGTGCACAGAAACGTGTCACAGGCGACACGGCAAGCGCAGCACTGCGCACAGCGGCACAGGAGCCGCTCAGGAAGCAAGTGGCCGGCGTGGTCACAAGGCACACAGGCGTGCCAGAAAGAGAGCCAGAGCTCTCAGAAAGAGAGTGTACGGACCCTCTTTGGGCGCACACTGCTGGGCAAAGAACTTGTTTATGTATAACGTGTGTAACGTATGTAACGTGTATAAGGTCAACGCGTGAGAACACGTCAGGGGCCTGTAGGACTGCATTGGTATTGTGCGTAGCACAACAAATCCGTGGTGCACAGAGCACTACACAGAAAGCCGCAGAGAAGCGTCACAGGCGTAACAGGAGACGCACTATAAAGAGAAACAGTGAAAGAAAATTCATCAGCAAAAATGGTTTCACCAACGGGTCACATCAGAAAGACCCTGGGGCCAGCAAAGCACAGGGTAGACAGCAGATTGGCGAGAGAATTTGCCAAATATGACCCGGAAATATTTGCGGGAGCATCAAAGGAGGAGAAGAGAACAGAAATGAGAAGAGTGATTGCATCTATTAAACAGGAGGGTGCGAAATTGGAGAGTGCAATGACTGCTGTGAGAACTCAATTTGACGCATGTGGGGATGTCGTCAAAGACATTGACGAACCCGATCAGATGGAACAAGAACAGAAGATGTACCAAGATGCATATGATGAGTATGCAAATATGTCAGACTTGGTGACACAAAAAGTTGCAGCCATGAACGTGTACATCGAAGAGTTGCAAGATATGATCCAGCAACTGAGCTGAAGTACCATGTATGAAGTCAACACAGCATTCATACAGCAGATGGCTGCACAGATGGCTCTGACAGCTCAGGGAGCTGCTCCGGGGGCCAGTTCAACCAATGCAACCACAGCAAAGAGCGTCAAATTACAGAAACTGGAAGTTGAACAGTTTACTGGGGAAATTGTCAAATTTCGATCATGGTGGCAAATGTTCGAATCCCACATTCACAATCGGACAGATTTGGAGGACATTTCCAAATTCTCATACTTGAGGAGCTTGCTGAAGGGCTCAGCATTTGGCATGATCAGTGGATTGAGTGTGACCGCAGAGAATTATGCACCTGCAATTGCAATGCTCAAGAAAAGATATGACCAGCCAGTTGTGGTCAGAAACACGCTGATGAGTAATATCATGAAGCTGCGACAGGCCAGGAATACCTGTCAGGACATGAGAATTTTGTTTGACGCAATTGAAAGGCTGCTCCAGCAGTTGGAGTCACTGGGTGAATCAGTGGAGCATCCAATGCTGTTGAGCCAGCTGCAACAGAAAGTGCCACCCGAGGTTCTCAGAGAAATCCAGAAGGAACAGGGAACTGAGGAAGCCTTGACGGTGGAGAAATTCAGAAAGCTGTTTGGCAAGCAGCTAGCGCTCAGTGAGGCTGTACAGCATGCACAGCAAACTGAGGCACCAGTTCAGCAATCGCGCCAGGGATTCGGGAATAATCCACGCGCACAGCAATTCAATAATCGATTCCAAGGCAATGGGAATCGATTCAGAGGGCCAGAGAACCCAAGGACCAGCACAGGGAGCATGTCTGTGATCCAGAATGGTCAGAGTGCACCACAGGCTGGATATATGAATCCTGGGAGGCCGTGTGTGTTCTGCAATGACACACAGCAATTACACTTCAATGATAAGTGTCCAAAGTTCAAAACTGCCAGAGAAAGGAGAATGATTTTGTCAAAGGCAGAGCGATGCCTGAGATGCCTACAGAAAGGGCATTACATGAATCAGTGTCAATTTACAAGAAATTGCTTCTATTGCAAGTCCAATAAGCACCACACTGCGGTGTGCCCAGAGAAATTAGGTGACAATGGCAATGGAAATGCTGGACGGCAAATTCCAGCATTTAGAGCAAATGGTCAACAGAATGGCCAACAGTCAGCAAACAATGGCAGAAAGTCTGTGCCGACGGCCGGTCGACCAGCACAGAGCCAACAGAGAAAGGCCACAGTGAATTGTGTCACTGTGGAAGAAGCTGGACCAGAAATGGTAGAGACAGAGACCATATCCAGCACAGTGGTTACAGAACCAAATACAAAGCAACAGAATACGTCAGTGAACCTGTCAGTAAACAGGAATATGTCAATGTTGATGACAGCCAGAACCGTGATTGAGGCTTCAGAAATGGATACAGAGATGGAGCCTGAACAGCCACTGCTACAGATTCACACGTTCCTGGACACAGGATCCCAGGGAACGTACATGTCAGAGAAAGTGGCCAAGAAACTCAATTTGAAGAGTACAGGTGAACACCACATCCAGGTGTACACATTCGGAAATGAAAAGCCGCACTATAAAGTAGTACAGCAAGTGGAATTCAGAATGCGGCTCAGAAATGGCCAGAAAGTTGATATGGTGGCTGATGTGGTCCCGACGTTGACCACAGAACAGATCAAAGTGCCTGTATCAGAACAGGACGAAAAGTATCTGCAGAAGTACTTCCCAGATGAGAGTTACTTCGCAGACAGAATTCCCAAGGGAAAAGGGACAGAGTGCAAGTTCAAGCCAGACATTATAGTGGGCTTGAATTATTTCTGGGACTTGATGTCCAGAAACACCAGCACCACCAGACTTCCGTCAGGATTGTATGTCATTCCATCAGAATTGGGATTGCTGATGGGAGGTGGGCAGCTGACGAGCAACAGAAATCAATGGACCACGGATGGCGCATATCCGGTGGTGGTCAACACAATTGTGCATCAAATTCAGAGAGAAAAGTGGTACGAGGAAGCACCGTTATCAATTGCTCCTATACCAAATGTCAAAGATATGGACAGACTGGATACCATTGGCATAATGGACCAGCCAGACCTCATCAAGGATGATGAGGCCATAAAGCAATTCAATGAGAGTGTACAGAGAAACCCAGATGGACGGTACTCTGTAAAGTTCATGTACAAACCGAATTTGCATGAACTCCCAGATAACAAAGCAATGGCGTTCAAGAGGTTCAGATACCTCACCAACAGGCTCAAGAGAGACCCAGAATTACTGGAGAAAATTCAGGCAATCATGAAAGCACAAGAGGAGCAAGGAGTGATTGAGAAAGTCCAAGAGGATATTATGGATGGCAGAAAGTTCCATATATTGCCTCATCAACCAGTGATAACGCCAGAGAAAACTACCACAAAGGTCAGAGAGGTATATGATGCCTCAGCAAGACCGCCAGGCATGCCAAGCTTGAATGAGTGCATGTACCGCGGTCCAGTGATACTACCACAGCTGGTAGGGATGCTGATGCGATTCTGGTTGCATGGAATCGCCCTAGTCGCAGACATAGAGAAAGCGTTTCTGCAGATTAGTCTGCAGGACAGTGACAGAGATGTGACAAGATTTCTGTGGTACAAGGATCCCACAAAACCATCCATGGAGGACAACATTCAAATTTACAGATTTGCCAGAGTGCCATTTGGTATAATCTGCAGCCCAGCGCTGCTGGCACTAACAGTCAGATACCACCTGAATCAAGCTGGCACAGAGAATGCAAAATTGATCGATGAAAATCTGTATGTGGATAATTTGATCCTCAGTGTGGACACAGAGCAGAAAGCAATCGAATTGTACCAGGAATCCAAAGTGCTGTTCACAGAGGCACAGATGAATCTGAGAGAATGGAACAGCAATAACAAGAACTTTACTTGGCAATTGGCAGAGTCAGATGTGGCCAAGGAAATTGTCACAACAGTCCTAGGAATGAAATGGGACACAGAGAGCGACCAGATGTGGCTGAAAACGCCAAAGACAGTTCAGCAATCACAATTATCAGAAACTGACCAGAAAATCAAACTTCCCACGAAAAGGACAGTTGCAAAGGTGACTGTGGGATGTTTTGATCCAATGGGACTCGTCAGTCCTGTCCTACTGCCAGCAAAGGGATTTTTGCAGACGTTATGGCATTCAGGACCAAGTGCCAAAGAGTGGGATACTCCCCTGTCTGAGGAACAGACAGCAATTTGGCAGCAATTAGAGACAGAATTGCTCAAAGTTGGACAGATTAAGTTCAACAGAAATTTTAATTATCAAAGTGGTGCAGATGCACAACTGCACATTTTCGTTGATGCCTCAGCAATGGCATACAGCGCAGCGGCATACATATGCCAGAAAACAGAAAATGACAGCGGCACGTCAAGCCTGCTGTACTCCAGATTGAGACTAGCTCCAAAGAAACCAGAACTGACAATTCCACGGCTGGAATTGTTAGCAATGTTGATCGGCAGCAGAATGTCGAAATTCATTCACAAGGAGCTCAAGGACGTCAAATTCAGTCAGACAGTTGTATGGTCAGATTCAACCTGTTGTCTGAAGTGGCTGACAACCGCGAAGCCACTGGCATGTTTTGTCAAGAACAGATTGGATGAAATCAAGAAGATTCAGAATGAGACAGAGAACATGCACATCAGACACATCGCAGGACTGGAGAACCCAGCTGATATGGCCACAAGAGGCATGAATATGTCAGAGTTGGAAGGCAGTAACCTGTGGTGGAAGGGACCAGAATGGCTAATGACTGGAGAGTGGCCAAAGCCGAAAGTGGAGCCAGTCACGCCAGAAGTAATGGCAGAAATCAAAAGGGAAGAGCTCAAATTCCCAAAGGCCAGTCCAATTTACCTGGGCGCCACACAGCAAGTGGTCAGTGACCCAGATGCCAGCGATGTGCAAGTTGATGAAAGCAAGCAAAGCAACCCATTGGGAATTGAGATACAAAGATTCTCATCACTGACAAAGTTACTGGATGCTACAGTATACGTGATGAGATTTGTGCGACAAATGCACATAAAGCGCAGCAGAAATGGCAGTCAGAGTGGACTGTCAGAAATTATGGAAAGTATCTGTGGTACAATGAAACCACAGGGAATTATCAGCATTGAAGAAAGAGAGGTTGCGTTGAAATACTGGATCAAAGTAATGCAACAGAATCATTACTAAGGAGTGGCAGAGATTCTGGCAACAGGCCACAGCAAAGGCAGCCAGGATGGCAAGAAAGCAGCTGCAGATCAGCAGTTGATCAAATGGCTCAATGTGCAAATGCATCAGGATGGAATCCTGAAGTGCCACGGCAGAATGGAGCATACAGACCCACAGGAGGTCACAGTGCCACTCATACTGTTGCCAGCAACGGCTACAGTGACTCAGCTGATCGTCAGAGACCAGCATGAGAAGTTGATGCACGCAGGAGTGCAACATACATTGGCAGCGATCAGACAAAAGTACTGGATTACACAGGGCAGACGGGTGATCTACAATGTGACAAGAACCTGCCCGATCTGTAAAAAATTGGGAGCGAAGCCGTACCAGCTTCCACCAATGCCAGATTTGCCAGAAACCAGAGTTCAAAGAGCCAGACCGTTCCAGTACACGGGTTTGGATTATCTGGGACCAGTTTGGTACAAAGTGGACAAAGATCACAGGAAAATGTGGATCTGTTTGTTCACATGCATGGTGACACGTGCGGTTCACCTGGAAAGTGTGCTGGACATGACAGCACAGGAATTCCTGAACGCAGTCAGGAGATTCATCGCCAGGCGCGGAAAGCCTGAAGCAGTGATTTCAGACAATGCGACGCAATTCAAGTTGACAGAAAAAGTGCTCAGCGCAAGCACTGACAAGGCCATTAATACTGGGAAAGAATGGTCAGAAATGGTCAAAAGTGGAGCAGTACAGACATACTGCTCACAGCAACAAATTCAGTGGAACATGACAACTCCTATGGCACCATGGCAAGGAGGAGTCTATGAGAGAATGGTGGGCATCACCAAGAAGCATTTCAAGGCAGCTGTGGGGCACAAAATGTTAACCCTGCAAGAATTGTTGACACTTCTGCCAGAAGTTGAAGCAGTGATCAACAGCAGACCGATTTCTTACATCTATGCTGATGTGAAAAGTCTCAGAGTGCTGACACCGAAAGACTTCCTGACAGGGGAAGGTCAAATTGGAGCACCACAGTTTGACGCAGACAAAGATGGAGAATTCGTGCCCAGAATGAAAAACGCAGCGAAACTGCAGAAATATTGGGAGACAACCCAGCAAACTTTGGATAAGTTCTGGGACTTGTGGCATCAAGAGTACATCCCTAGCTTGAGGGAAAGGACTCAGGTGACACACAAACATGGCAGATTGACAGCGACTCAAGAACCCAAAGTAAATGAAGTTGTACTGATTTATGAAGAGAACATGCCCAGAGGTGCATGGAAGATGGGTCGCATCGAGCAGTTAGAACCCAGCAAAGATGGACAGATACGCTCAGCAAAAGTCAGAACTGCCAACAGAAATGTGGTCAGCAGACCACTTAATCAATTGTATCCACTAGAAATCAATTCAAAGACAATGGATATCCCAGAGACAGCAGTGACAGTAAAAGTGGATTTACTGGACCCAGCAATTGTCCAGAAACACGTCAGAAATCAGAATTCAGACAGAAATCCTTTACCGGACCCTGCTCAGAGGAACTCAGCTTCAGATAGAGTCCTGAGAAGTGCGACAGGGAAAACTACAGCAACCACCAGCAGTCTGGTGATTGGAATGCTGTGCATGGTGTTGATGCTGACAGGCGTGTCAGAGTCAGCAACGCTGAGAGAAGCTGGCAAGGCTTACAGCGAAGTATTTTCCAGAACATACGTTCTAGAAACCTCAACAGTAAGGCCACCATCATTGGCAGCGCGTCATGGATTGCCGCCTTTGCCTTCAGAATGGCCACCAAAATCTGTCAGAGAAATGCAGACTTATGAGAGATTCAAGGATGCAATCAAGGATCATCCTGTGGAACAGGTGATCAGCTCACAAAGCCAGAAGTATCAGATTTGCACCAGTGGGAGACATGGACATGCGCTTACAGTTCCTGAAGAAGTGCAGTGCCATATCCCACCAAGGAATTTTGTCAAGGCAATGAAAGTTACACTTTACGCACAGAGACAGATTCCACAGAAAGAAAAAGCATACAGATGCTACATCAGAATCAAAGAGATCATCACACATACCAGTTTTTGGGGAGCGAAAGGCATTACAGGCAATTTTGAGAAATACCAGCAAGTTGGCGTGGTAGCCTGTAACTATGCAAGAATTCACAAGATGTTCAGAGGAACACCCTTAGTAGAAATGGAACCCAGAGTATGGACAACTAATCAAACCTTGAAAGTGGAATATACATGGTGTTGTCATGACAAGGAAAATGTCGTCAGTAACTTCTACATGGAAGAAGGAACCGTGGCTTCACTCGATGGAAAGACTGTGATCAGCGACTTACAGGATTTCAGCCAGTGCAGAGCCATGATGGGACATTGCAGAGACCACAATTATGGAATCACAGTGTGGGATACGGAGAACTTCAAGCATCAATGTGCATATGAGAGAATTGGCAGATTCAAAGCAGAGATATCTGGCCAGACAATTATTGTGTCAAAGTTGCAAGCAGCGTACTCTCACAGCAACAAGACAAAAAGGCCAATTGGCTCAGAATGTGTTCCGGGAGACACATACTACACCGATCAAGGAGGTGTATTTATCCAATTTGACAGAAGAGAAGACGTGCCTGTGGAATGGGCAATGCCAGGAAAGATAGTGGAGGCAAGAGAGTCGACAATCAGTGGAACATTGTATGCCAGATTGGATGACAGAAACTCCAAGTTTCAGTTCCTGCAACATGTGGTCAGAGAGATGACTCAGGCACAATTTGCGATTGTATGGCATCAGCTATGTCAACTTCGCAAGAACCAGTTGGACATGTTGACTCAGCTTTTCCGCATCGATCCAACATTGGGGATTCGAGCCATGCTGGGAAGACAGGATGTTCATGCAGAATGGGCTGGAGAAGCAATTATGTTTTGGGAATGCAAGGAAGTGCAGCCATACATAATTTATCAGACAGGAAAAGTGGGAGAAACATGTTACAAGTACACACCAATGAGATTGGACAAAGATGGGCCCTTGTGGTTCAAGAGTCCAGGCAGCAGAGACTTGGTGGAGAAATCACCAGAAGAGGACTGCAGCCACACCACACCGCACCTGTACAGAAATGAACATGGACAATGGAAGTCCGCACATGGAATGGTACACGTCACAGAGACACCAATTGAAATGACATGGAAAGGACAGTGGCAGGCCTTCACGTTTGACGCGCCTCACCTGCTCACCAACATTGTCAACAGAGCAACCAATTTCATGGATGTCAGAGGCCAGATTCAGAGACTACAGAATTTGGAGCATGTGCAGAACCAGTTGATCGATTACACAGCAGATATGTCATTGGATCCCAAAGTGATCAGAAATTCAATAGAAGGCATTGGAGCTGGAATTGGACAGACAGCAGCAGGAATCGGCAAAGCATATGGTCACTATATATCTGGAGTGTCAAAAGGGTACACCAACTTTATGGGAGGAATGCTGAAAGGACCCTTTCAAGTGATCATCAACACAATCGCAATGCTGTTGGGGATCACAATCCTGATAGCTGGAATCGTAGCTGCAGGATACCTGTGGTACAATTGGAGAATTGCCACAGGAAAGCCAGTGATTCCACCATGTGTATACACATGCATATGGAAATGTATAGTGTGCCCGTTCAAATGCATATGGCTATGCTTCAGAGCTGTCAGATATACCATCAAGAAATCAACTCAGAAAGAGACCAATTATCCACAGAGAAAAGTGCGCAAGACAGAGTTGAGACCAGCAATCAAGAGGAGAGCCAGATCCAACTCAACACAGTCCGTCAGATTTGCCAGGAGAGAAGAAACAGAGGACAGAATGGCAAAGTCACTATCAGCATACGTTCAACCAGATGAAAGTTCAGCTGATGAAAGACAAGTCAGAGCCAGGAACAGAGACAGTGTTCACATGCCTGATATCCGCAAATTCACCGCACGCAAACGCGCAGGAAGCGACACGGGCAACTACCTGCTTCATCATCAGGCTAGGTCGGCGTTGGCATCACCAGCAACTGGACCTATGACTTCGCGCACGCCCACGACTTCGCGCACGACCACGTTCACCACCGAGGCAACCGTGGAAACGCCACTCATCACATTGGCGCCCACCACCACCAGCATGTGACGTTGCTGCAACAACGAGGTGCAGCAACTCTTCCGCCCGGAGTGTGCTGACCGTGGCAAAATGGATGGATAAAGAAATACAGAGATTTGATAATTAGGCTCATATTTGCACATTTACTTATTTGTACTATTTTACTTTTCATGCACTATATTTATTTACCACACAAAATATATTTCCTGCACTATATTATTTATCCATGGAGAATATTTAATTAGGAAAGTGTTTTATGAGTAATTGATATGTTTATGTGGAATATTTAGGTTAAAAGGTCAAATAAGTTATTATTAAGTGTATTAACATGAAATTAGGCTCATTCAACTCGCCGTAATTTTCTGATCATTATTATATATACATTTACATGGTTTACTTGTAAGTTGATAAAGTCAGATCTTGTAAATATTTATGTGCTACGTATTTACTTAGGCCAGCGTCCTAATAGAGAAATAGTGCCCTGTGTGCGACTAGCATTTACTGTACGTGTTTATTAAAGCCCTTCGCGTAGGTATAATTATATTAACCCTGCTCACTATTTATATTTATATTTACTTGATATTTATAATAATACCCTGCTCAAGCTAAATATATTATAAACTCTGCTCAACTAACACACCCATTTACCTCGAATAAGTCCCAATTTGTCAACTATAAAATATACGTTTCCAGGAAGTGATTATTATTATTATGTTGAATATACCCTGTTCTACTTACGTCATTAGGAACATTTACACCACTATTTACAATTTCCAAACCCTATCATATTAGTTCCAATGTGCGTCAATGTTTTCTGACAAATTGAAACAAATTAGTAAATCGGCCAAGTTTGCCGACTTCGCGCCTCTCAAGATTAATAGTTTTTCCATTAGCCCAATTTGTACCTGGTATTTCTTTACCATAAGTATTTGAATGTGTGCACGCGTAAGATAAGCCAACTGTTTCAACTAAATGTGTCTTATTATTGCATTTATGTCTTATTTGTGCATTTGAATTTAGGAATTTACTGTAGCTGTGTTTTATACATTATTTTCCGTGTCTTAGCTACTTTGGAAGTTTTTACTTCAGTCTGCGGACCTACCCCAAGTGAACAAAATAAGCTAGCAATAGAAACTTCGACTAGGAAGCTCGCTAGGCTTTGCGCTTTTGTAACACGCTGTATCTGATCGAAATAAAGTACCTGAAACAATCTTGAAACCCCTTTTCAACACGCAACTACGAAATAAACTCGACTTGGCTGTCGGCAAGTGGACGTTTGGCTACAACGGGAAACCAACCACTCTAAAGGCCGTTTCTCACTACGGTCTTGGAGTTGCCGGATTCGGTGGTAGAAGACGCTGACTTCGGTGGCTTCATCACAGGTGACATAGACTCATGGTGTCATTTGAAAAATGTATATTTTGAAGTGGTGATGTAAAGTCATTGTGATGACAGCTTGTGATGTCATTTTTAGGCCGTGCCGTTTAATGGTTGATCCATTTCGTTACCGGTTATTCTCACTGCCTTATTCAATGAACGAGGTGTTTTTTTTGTAAAGTAAGGGTGATATGTATTTCTCACCTGTCTTATTCAGTCATGGGTTGTCATGCCTTCATCATGGGATGTCTGTCTAACTATTCCCCACAACTACCAGACAGAAATTCATTTAAATCCATTCGCTACCTTGAAAATTTGGTTCACCACAGCAATAATGGGTAGGTAGGTAAGTTTTTTTGCAGAACACTTTGTGTTTTGATTTTTTTTAAATGAATACTTCTGTTTTGAGTTTTTCAAAATTGTGGAGTTTGATTGTTTTTGTGTTAAATAAAAACACAAACAACGAAAATCAATGAGTTTATGTTTTAAATATACCTAGGTAGGTATGTGTTTGACATCGATGCACTATAGAGATAGTCACTAGGAGATAAACTAGGTTTGCAGTTTGCACAATACGATTGGCCTTGTAATACTCTATTTCTATTTTTAAAGTTCTAAAGGGTTCTGTTTCTATTGGCTCTATCTAAGAATTCTAAAACAACAACAAGAACAACAACTTAACAACAAGTCTGATAATCTAAATTAGCTGCATCCAATCAAGTTCAAAAACGCGAGTTTTATAATCGTGCTTGAGTCGGCCTTGTGCATATTCTTCAAACAGGTTGAGTGGTTTCAGCTTAATCCCAAGTTACAGCATAACTTCAAATTAAAGGTTATCTAAATGACAATTATAGTAACTCTCAACAAATTACAAATAACTAGGTATTCAAGATTAAGAAGTATACTCACTAGTTAAGTGTACCTACACTCAACTACACACATGCTACCGTTTTACCTCGAATAATCCCCCCTTGAATTAACCCCCCTCGAATTAACCCCCCCCCTCAAAATTGGCTACGGAAATAATAACCCCCCCCCCCCGCGAAATACCCCCCCCCTTCGGAATGATGTACGTCATCTACATAATAAATACGTCATGTATGCAATGTACATGATGTATATTACTGTTAATTTGCATTGCAGCTACACATAGATTAGTTTGTGTAGCTATCTACGTTTTTATGTCCAAATATATCCTGTTTGGACACATTTATTACCTGTTTTGGGTATGCAAATGCCTACTATTTACTACGATCCTTACGAAAATTCCTGACGAAATAACCCCCCCCCCCCCTCGAATAAACCCCCCCTCGAATTAACCCCCCCTCAAATTTTGCTGGCGAAATAATAAACCCCCCTGGGTGTATTTCGAGGTAATACGGTAATTTGCAAAAAATTTGAGCTTGAGGGTGTAAGAGTCTCCCAGCAGTGAAGTTTTCCTGAAAACGGGTGTTTCTGTCATTTTGTTATGTTCAACACTTACAGGCATTTGAAGATGAATTTCAGTTGCTGACGCCATTTTCTGAACCAACAAATTAAATTTTAGAATTTTATTCCGGAATTATCACCTAATTTTTTGTTGGCACATGGCCAAATAAAATTGCCAAGTGCTTTTAAACATGAATTGGATGCAGACAAACTGTACATGAGAAAAGTTAGCCTCTTCTCAAAGTTCTCATACCCCACCCATACATTCAACGTGTTTTGGAAATTGACTTACGATCCCCTCTCAGCAGTGACATCCGCACTATTGAATGGTAAGGACAACGATGAAATAACGATGAAATTTAAAATTGGACTTGGCTAAAAAATTGATAACATTATAATGGATAAACATATTAAGCTGAAATTTGCCGTGAAGCAAAGCAAGTGGTAACGATCACCGTAATCGTCTCCAAATATCAGCACGGATTGATTACAAATGCTTTCTGGAGATATCGATTTTTCACTGATTTCAACCGATTTTATACCATCATAATTCACGACGTAAAACTCATTGAAATCACCGAAATATTGGTGAATACGTATTCCCGGAAAAAGTGGATAATTGATGCAAATTTTTGGAGATAATACAATTTAGAAATGTCATAAATCAGCTTTGAACTCATTTGAGTGTCCGGAATATGGTGTTGCTTAAAAAACGAAACTGTAGTTGGTTCGAGTTTGAATGTAAGAGACATAACTAGGTACCTAATCGAACCTAATTTAAGTGGAACATAAAAGTATCGTGAAGTCCGTCGATTTTCCGCACATTTGACGCAAAAACGAACATACCTGGGCCAAGCTCTACTTCTGATAAAAGTGCTGGCCCTTCGGACCTGTATGCCAATAGCATTGGCCACCGGCCGCGGTACCACTGATAGCGCCACAAGTTTCGCTTCCCTTCTCAACGCAGTGTTGAATATCATGTAGAGTGTTGGGTTGACAGAGTTGTTTACAAAGTAGAGGCTTGTCATGGCGAAGTAGAGCCATTTAGTCGCCAGCGGTGAAGCCAGGCTGACTCTGTGATTGGGGAAATGTCGCGACGGGAGAAAAAAACACCATTGGCCCTACACACACTAGTTGACAAAGCTAGTGTCAATCTTCGAATTGGGATCGGAACCAGTTGACATTTGGTGTCATTGTCAAATAGTGTGTGTAGAGCCTTTCTCACACAAGGATAAATCATTTCAAAGTTTCGCCCCTACCTGGGGAGCCAAAGCCAAGTGCTCCAAGTTGTCAGGAAAACCAATGACACAGCGAAAAACTGCGTAAAAAGTCGCAACTCTCTTTTTGACATCATCTTTGGCTTTGGGATGTAATTAGTGTTCCTGGTGCTGGTGGCACTCCCAGACCCTGTAAAAAGCCTTGTAAAATGTCAAATGTCATGCAAAGTGTCAAAAGTCATGGAAAATGCCCTGCAAAATGGCAACCGAGTTGCCATTTTGCAGGGCATTTTCCATGACTTTTGACACTTTGCATGACATTTGACAGTTTACAGAGCTTTTTACACGGTCTGGGATTGGCACCTGGACTCCCTCAGGCTCGCTTTTTGCTGGGAAGCACTATAAGCACTCGCAGATGAACAGTCTTCGCTGACGACACATTGTTGTCCGCGCTGCGGCGACTGCAAATGATTTTTTTGATAGTCGTTGTCACATTTCTTTGATTTATCCCGCCGCATTGTTGTTGGAATGTTTGGATTGGTTTGAACGGAATCTGGCGACGCGATGGCCGACGTGCCCTTCCCCTGGTTGCCGGATGCTTTCTGTAAATGAATGTGTCAACCGAGTAGCAGATGTTATGACAAGAAACTTTTCTGGTTCACAAAGTTGGTCCCTCTACTGGAGGCAGTCCCAAACCCTGTAAAGTGTAAAGTAAAGTGTCAAGTGTCATGTAAAATGTCTTGTAAAGTGTCGATTGTCATGACAAATGTAAAGTAAAGTTCAATTGCCAAAAAAGTTCTCTGATATAAAGTCTCAACTTTTTCGCTTTGATTGACATTTTACATGACATTTGATTTGACAGTTTACCTTATACTTTACAGTACTTGGGACTGCCACCTAAAAACTGACCTTAGCATCATTGTACTTTGCCAGGGCTCTTTGATTGCTGTGCACCCTCCAAATAATGATGGAATAACTGAACACCATCAACACAACTGTGATCACGTTGACGGACAGGTCCACGAATGAGTACCTGGGGTCAGTCGCGGACCCTGTAAATGCCCTGTAAAATGTCAAATGTCATGTAAAGTGTCAAAAGTCATAGAAAATGCCCTGTGGAAATGGCAAACGTTTGCCATTTTCCAGGGCATCTTTGCATGAATTTTGACACTTTCCATAACATTTGACATTTGACAGGGCATTTTACAGCGTCTGGGACTGCACCAGGTGTCTATCTCAATGTACATGGTGACCCACATGGTGTGGTCGTACAAAGTGTGGCAGCATGGGAACAGTGTGGGGATTGAAACCATCAGACCGCAGAAATAGGTGAACGCGATTATTAGTCTGGTACGATTTCTGTTGAATATCTGCTTGTATTCCATTGGGTAGGCAATGGAAGCCAGCCTGGGTGCATTTGGAAGCATTGTGCCATGGCACACTAGTACACCACTGAAACTTGGAAAACTTATAAATCTGTATTGAACACAATTGAGTTTACCACAATGAGTGATTTCTGATCACCGTCACCAGTAGTTGACAAAATTTGCTTTCTGGTAAACTCAAATGTGTTTGAAACTGATTTATGAGTTCCCGAAATGTTGATGGTGTACTAGTGTGCGCGGCGCCATTAATCCGCATTACGGTGATGGAAAGCGTAAAGGATGTCAGTGTTGAACTGGGACTTTGTAACATGTCTTGTTAAATGACACGAAAAACATTTACCTATTCAATGCCATCACACCCAGCTTCACAACACCAGTATACCAGAAGACATCATAAGCAAAAATGGCCACATAATTCCTGTAACTGTACACTTGCACATATTTCGCATGGAGTGCTGTCGCTGGCACAATGTGGCTGAGTGAAATCAGTCCCATCAATAGGTCACAAGTTGCCAAACTGATGATGAACCAGTAGCTTGTGGATTTTCTCAGCTGGTCGCTATGCAGAACGCCTGAAATTAGTCAATAGGTATGCTGGGTGTATTTAATGTATTTATATACTCGAAATACCCCCCTCGAAATACCCCCTAGAGATACCCCCTCAAAATGGACACTATGAATTATTAACCCCCCTCCTCAAAATTCTCACTCTGAAAAAACCCCCCTGGGAAATACGGTAACTCTGTTTATACCTTGAACCTGGAAGCAAACACTGAACAAAAACATTTTGAAAGAACACACTGTATAATCGAAGTTTGCAAAGAAATTGGAAAATATTTCAGTAAATGGTGCTGAAGGTGTGAAGTCGATAAAGAGAAGCAAAAAACAACAGGAAATTGGTCGCAAGAAAAAACAGTGGGGCACATTTTGCCAAGTGTCGTTAATCTGCTTTTCTTGACCCACTTCTCCAAATTAAAAAAACGGCATCAAAGGAAATGAGCAAAGCGACTCACCCAGAATCACAAGTAGATTGGAAGCAATTGCATATGTCAACATAGCGGACCAAATAATCACCACTATCATATCTTGGAGTGGATCAATGTCACTGACGCTGGCTACCGGTTTTGAATCATTAAGATTTTCTAGGTTGTCGAGCATTGCATTTCCAGTCTGAATTGGCTCAGAGAGTGGTGGTAGGTAAATGGTAGTTTCTAGAGACATCTTTTTGTCTTATGTATATTTTGATGAAATACCGCTTTCACGATTGCGCTGTGAAAATAACGATGGTTTGTCGTTTCAATGGCTCTCTTTACGCTATCTTTCCATGATAAAGCTTAATGGGTGTGCACTTTCAAAAATCTGAAACTGAAATCTTTTTTGTAGCAGCTACCACGGCCAACGACGGGTAAGTTCTCCAAAAAAAACACTTTCTGTGTTTTGAGTTTTTCAAAAATGAATACCTGTGTTTTGAGTTTTTTTCATAAAAAAACTTGAGTAACTCTGTTTTTATTTCTGTGTTTTTTGTAAAAACTTGAGTTTCTTGAGTTTTTTCAAAAAAAACTCGAGTTTTTTCCAAAAAATTAGAGTTTTCCCCAAAAATTTTGATTTACAGCATTTCGATCTGGAAACAGTGGTTTTCTTATAAAATATTGGTTTTGCACATGTTTTAACACCACATAACATTTGTGTATTCATTCAAGTGTCAAAAAAGTCCTTAAAAAAGTCCACAATGAGGACATCAACACCAGCAACAAAATGCCCAGAAACGACAATTTACGCAGTACCCCAAAATTCTTCAATGGATGTGCACTGTATTGAAGACTACGGAATTGATTTGAACTACAACTACCATATTACCTCGAAATACCCGCATGGGCATTATTATTTTGTCAGAAAGTTTTGTAAGGATCATAGAAAATAGTAGGCATTTACGTACCCAAAACAGGTTATAAATGCGTACAAACAGGATATATTTGAAATAAACATCAGTAGTCAGCTACACAACCTAGTACAGTCTATGTGTAGCTGCGATGCAAATTAGCAGTAATAAATACATCATGTACATTGGATACATGATGTACATCATCCCGGAGGGGGTTTTTTGAGGGGGGGGGGGGCGGGGCTTATTATTTCACCAGTCCATTTTCAGGGGAGTTAATTCAAGGTAATATGGTATACTTAAATGTCGAAACTTAAATTGTCAAATTCACCATGAGATGCCATCTTTAATTTCTTTTTTGTACCATTATAAAATATGAATACATTATGTACATTTTTACATACTACTGATGCTTATCTTATTATGTTTAGTTTAACTGAATTAATGTGCATTCAACCACTTCGCTGAAAAAAACACAAAAACTCAAAAAAAAACTTTTCTGTGTTTCCGTGTTTCTGTGTTTCTGTGTTCTCCAAAAAAACTCATTTGAGTTTTGAGTTTTTCAAAATTTATGAGGTTCCGTGTTTCTGTGTAAAACAAAAACACAGAAACTCAATGAGTTTCTGTGTTCAATTTCTGTGTTTTTTCCATCGTTGACCACAGCTCGGCAGCCATTCCAATATTTCAGCTGTAACTTTAATGCTCCATCCAGCTTTCCAGCCACCCAGTAAGAATTGAATGGCACAAAAAGACATTTTTCTTGTTGTTGTTAAAGAGTTGTTAAAAGTACTGAACTTTTTCAAAGTACCTAAACATAAACGTAAAGTATTTTTATTTTACTCACCGCCGAGTGCAGAAAACGTGAAGCGTAATTTTTTATTTTTACACTGCGTTAAAGTTGGTTTTTGTTCAGGGAAAACGTAAAAGCGACTATTTTTCTCACAGAAAACGTAAAAGCTAGTGTATTGATTTTCACAGAAAATGTAAAAGTGAGTCGTTTTTCATGTTTAATCTGGAAGACATCAGTGATGTGTTTCTTATCTCTTGATCAGGGTTGGTTTTAGTAAAATTCTTTTTACTAAAATTGTATTTTTTTTTAAATTAAAATTGTATTTTATTTTTATTTTATTCACGTTTCATGTTATTTTATTTTATTGTATTCCGAAATGTCATGAATAAAATAAAATGAAACCATTTTACAAAAATTGTACAAATATTTTACAAAATTTTTACAAAAAATTGGAATCTTGCGTGCAAAACCACAAAACAATGTGCACGCTAGAAGAATGCAGATGAATAGAATTTTTTTTTGGATGTTGACTTGTGATACGGGTTGCGACGTGCGTATCTTGAATTGTGACCCTCGCAAGGGCTGGATAGATACATATACCTAACTGCTCCTACGGAGGGAAAGATATCTAAAAAAATTATTTTTGGGGGTTTGGATGAAGGGCTTGATGGTTCAATATATTGTTTTTTTTTCACGGTATGGAATGAATAAAATGGGAAAGATCACATGAATTAGTGATTTTTAAGGTGAAAATATATAAAAAGATGTGAAAATTTGCAATTTTGAGCAAAAATATTTTTCAATCACAACAATGAAAGCAACAACAAGGCACCAGTTCTGCAAATTGGCAGCTAGAAACGTAAGCAACAGGATAGAAAACTTATTATATAATTTTACATACACTGGAGTTTTTGTAAAATTTTACTAAAATTGTACAAAAATTGGAATTTTTGTACAATTTTACTAAAATTTTACAAAAACTTGAATTTTAGTAAAATTGTATTTTTATTTTATTAATTTTCCACTTTTTTTTATTTTTATTTTTTCTTCAATTCTCCATTTTATTTGTATTTTATTTTTATTTTTTTTTCTGAGATTTTGCCAACCCTGCTCTTGTAAGTAATTCTTATAAGTAATTCTTGGGAATGTGACATGCTATTAGGTATTCTATTAGGTAGGAAAAGGGTCGAAACAGGGTTACGGCTTGGAGGTGCTGAGGGAGTGCACCATGTGATATTTCCAAGCCTTTTTTGAATTCACTTGTACCTTTCTTTCTCGCTTTTTGTTGAATCCTTGAATTCAATGTTTCGTTATTTTCGAGTTGAGGGCAACGCGTGTAAATGCCCCTTAAAATATGTTTTCTCTACTCGTGTACTTTCTAAGAGTACGCGTAAACATACAGTATTTCCTCGAAATACCCCCCCCCCCCTCGAAATACCCCCCCCTCGAAATACCCCCCCTCAAAATGGACACTATGAACTTATAAACCCCCCCCTTCGAAATACCCCCCCCCCAAATTTAGTGTATAGAGAATGTAAATGACAAAGGCTGCGGTTTGTCATCTGGGTAATGCAATACACACGTTAAAAACGATGACTCTATTATGTGAGAACAGTGATTATCAACGATGGAAAAAACACAGAAATTGAACACAGAAACTTATTGAGTTTCTGTGTTTTTGTTTTACACAGAAACACGGAAACTCAAAAATTTTGAAAAACTCAAAACTCAAATGAGTTTTTTATTGGAGAACACAGAAACACAGAAACACGGAAACACAGAAAAGTTTTTTGAGTTTTTTCATTGGATTGAAGGAATACTGTGCTGTGTTTAACTGAACAAAAAAAGAAATGTGCACAAGTGCATATCAACAGATAACAAAGGGTCCAAATTTAATAACAAGCAACAAAATACAACCTAAGTAACAAAATGGCACCTGGTCATATGACAATGATTGGCATTGTTATTGACACTGACTGATTGACTTGCACCCACCAGCTCACTCCACAGAGTTGAAAGCTACCCCCAAAGCTGCCAAAAGCATAACCTGGTCACTAGTAAGGTATTTTTACAACTTTAGTGGGTCAAAAGATGAGTTAGTCAAGTGAAACCAGTAGCGTAAAAATAGAAAATGTTCAAACCTTTATTTTACATTTTGAATGACTGTTTACATTGTTCAGTGGATTTTACAGGGTCCCTGGACATGCATGATCAAATTTGTAATAAGAACACCACTGTTTTTGCATTTAACCACTGTATTTGAGAAAAAAACTTGCATTTTATGAAAAAACTTGAGTTTTTATGAAAAAACTTGAGTTTTTACAAAAAACACAGAAATAATAACAGAGTTACTCAAGTTTTTTTCGTGAAAAAAACTCATAACACAGGTATTCATTTTTGAAAAACTCAAAACACAGAAAGTGTTTTTTTCTGGAGAACTTACCCATCATTGGTGATTATACGTCTACACACTTACCGTATTTACTCGAATAATACCCCCCACTTGAATAATTCCCCCCCTCGAATAATTCCCCCCTGTTAGACGAGTGAGGAAAAAATAATTCCCCCATTCGAATAATCCCCCCCCCCCCCCAATGACGGAAGGTAGATAATGCACATTCTTTTAACAAAAAAAACAATCGATGAAGTCAAACCATGCAAAAGATCTGTTTGTAGATTGATTCGTGGAGTGGAAATGCAGCATCGGAGTGCAAAGATGCAATCTTATGTTCACTATCAATGGAAACGGACATACATGTGTGTGTAGTGTGAAAAAAATATGTGCTTGAAAATTGTGACGAAATAATAATCCCCCCACTCGAATAATTCCCCCCCTCGAATAGTTCCCCCCTCAAAAATGTCTGACGAAAAAATAATTCCCCGGGGGAATTATTCGAGTAAATACGGTATACAAGTCTTTAGAGTCTTATCAATGGCGATTTTTGTTGCATTTTCGACGTCTGCGTATGTTTCAGACGACAATTTAGTACTTGGTTTTCAAAAAATTTCTGGCGAAATAATTAACCCCCCCCCCCCTCGAAATACCCCCCCTCGTTTAACCCCCCCTCAAAATTCTCACTCTGAAACAATAAACCCCCCGGGGGTATTTCGAGGAAATACGGTATACTATCGGTATATTTTTCTCACAGAGGAAACCTAAACGTATCTACTCAGTACTCGAGTATGCGTATTTTTCGAGTAATGTTAATACGTTTTCACAACTATCATGTGGGGGAGATTTCTCCCGATTCAGACAAAACAATCACCAAAGCCTGTCTCCGCTGATGCAGTGCTTGCAGGTATTTACGACAGCCGCGATTCTAAGTGACGAGGAAATTGTGTCTACCTTTTTATACCAATACTTCGTAAACGTCGTGTTCCGGCAGCGCGGTTACATTGTGGCACGCCTGGTGATGTAAAAAGCTAAGCGCCAAACTAGTCATGGGGCGTTTCCAACCCCCCAGCGCCAAGCGCCAATGGCGCCGAGGCAAACTGGCGCTAAGCGCTGAGAACGCCATGGCGCTTTTTGGTTTTACGCTAGCGTCAAGCGTCTGCGGCGTGCATTTTGTTCTTGACGCCGGGTAAAAATAGCGCCAAGCATCAAAAACGCCATTGCGCGTTCCATGAGCGTGGCGGCACAGAAAGAAAGCGCCAAGCGCCAAAAGCAACCATGGCGCATTTACATCACCAGGTATGCCAGTACTGTCATAGCTCAGCTTCCTCGGACCTTGAGTTTGTTTTACTTGACCCTGTTCTACAGTTTTTTAAACTCTATTTGCTTATCCAGATACATCCGTTTTGCATACGATAAAAACACCTGGGAAAAAATGACATTTACGTTAGAGAGTAATCGCAACGTTAGGATAACGTTACTGTTGATTTCAATGCTGTATCTACACACAATCGCATCTTTAACCAAAAACGTTACTGTATTTTTTCTAATGGAACGGCATACCTCCAAATGAACGGCAGGTTTGGCATTTTTTCCACCCACGAAAAAAATCTAAGAGTAGCCTCAACTCAACACAACAATATTTTAATGGATGGTGAGAAAATCACGGTTGAGAAAATCACCATGATTAGAGGTTGTTGTCGTATTTGATTTTGTTTAAATTGAGGCTCTGAAATGAAAATGTTGCTCAAGCTTAAATAAAATATGATGTTCAAATGAATAACGTGTGAAAAAAATCGGTGAAAATAGAACGGCTGGTAAAAAAGTTGAAGAAAAAATAGAACGGCGCTCTTCTTCTTCTAACGGTTTTTCTTCACGTGTAGTTGCAGTTTTGGATAAGATGTTACCGTAAATAGTGTGATATTTACACGGAAACATCGAGTGATGACAAGTGGTTGTTTGGAACTCGATTACTTTCAAATAAAACTTTGAAGTGTACAAGTAGCGGTGGATCCATAGCAAAACTAATTTAAATGTAGTTGGCAACCTAAGTAAATGTATTTCCCAAACATATCTATCTGTTTCAAACATATCTGTTTACCATAATGTACTATTTTTTTCTGTCAGTAGTAAGTAGATGATGAAGTACTCATTTGGACCAATGCATAGGTGTTAAAATAGATTTGTCAGTTTTTTAGTTCCGGATGTCGACTAGTTTACCAGAAATACCCAGGTATTTTTGTACTTATACTTACGCTTACGCTTATACTTTTACAAAATATCCCTACGCTTTGATATGGTGGAAATCGTAGAGAAAATTATTTTATGAAGAAGAATGGTTTTATGCTTTTGAGAAAGGTGGAGTTGCGTACTAGCGACTAAAGTTTTTTTTCCTGATACGTTTCTTTGGGAACAACAGTGTTTGTATGGTAATGATGATATCATGATGGAGTGTTTCCTTCCGAACAATGAATAGAGTGTGATTCGCTGAGTATACAAAAAACTGCACTGAAAACATAAATATTTGTGAATTCTGTGAATACGTATTCAATTTGTATTTACCGTATTTCCTCGAAATACCCCCCCTTTAATTAACCCCCCGTCGAAATAGCCTCAGGTGTTTTTGAGCTGGGAAAAAAATAACCCCCCCCCCTCGAAATACCCCCCGTCTGGAAGAAGGTACATCATGTATATGATATACATGATGTATGAATTGGAACCAATTTGCATCGCTGGTACAACACAGACTGGTCCGTGTAGCGATACACGTTGATACGTCCAAGTATAACCTCCTTCGCTGCATTTATTACAAGTCTGGGGTATGAAATAGAGCATTCTTTACTACCATCCGTCACGAAAATTTCTGGCAAAATAATAACCCCCCCCCCCTCGAAATACCCCCCTCAAAATTTCCACTCTGAAAAAATAAACCCCCTGGGGGTATTTCGAGGAAATACGGTATTTGATTGTTTGAAAATTTGGTGCATGTAAAATGAATTCCAACGACAGCACAAAGTAAGCATTCAGAACGTTCAGAGCTGTGTGATGCTGAAATTATTCGTGGAAATGATTCATTATTTTACCTAAAAAGTGAAAACAATAGTGTTTTCTGATGTTCAACAGTGTGAGCACGTTCTTAAAAAAAATTTATGCTTACACTTTATTGTATGCGTTCCTCGGTGTTTTAAAAATACCTTATGCTTTAGTATCAATAGTCAAACTTTGGAAAGTGTATTTACGCTTACGCTTACGCTTTCCAACTAAACCGGTATTTTAACAACTCTGCCAGTGTGCGTACATGCAAGTCGCAAACATGTCCCAATTGAGTATTTATCACATATTCTATAATGATAATAAACAGAATAATTAATGTCGTGCAGAGATTGAACCACGCAGATATGGCGAAGTTTGCAGTGTTTTAAACACTGTGGAACATGCAACAAAACGATCAACTTTCTATGATTATTTAAGCATAGTGTCGGCACATTTACCGATGTGCTATTAGTCAGTCAGATTAGACCAAATATTTACTGATTTGATGAAATACCGATTTCCTCGAAATAATGCAGGAGGGTTTACTTTTTCAGAGTGTCCTTTTTGAGAGGGGTGATTCGAGGGTGGTTTATTATTATTAATTCGTTACTTCTAACGTACGCAGACGTAAAAAAATGCAACAATAGCCAACATGTATAAGCAGCTATAGACTCTAGGGTGCAGAGTTGTTAAAATACCGGTATTTTTGGAAAGCGTAAGCGTAAGCGTAAATACACTTTCCAAATTTTCAGTATGGATACTTAAAGCGTAAGGTAATTTGAAAATACCTGGGAAAGCGTAAATAAAAGCGTAAGCGTAAAAATTTTTTAAGAGACGTTTTCTCAGTGAATTCTTTCCAAATCAAGCTCTCAGCGACATTTTTCGGATGTCCACTTAGTAGTCTGACCTCATGTTGTTTGGCAATTCATCGGCAGCGACACTTACCGTATTTCTTATAATAGGAGAGCACCGTTCAATTTTTTTCATCAACTTTTTTTGTCTGCCGTTATATGGGAGGTGCCGTTCTATTGGAGGCTGCCGTTCTATTAGAATATACACGGTAAGTCATCTTTTTATCTTCCAACTTGTAGTTAGTGCTGTCGACGGCGACAACATTGTCGTTGGAATCCATTTTCAGCCCAAAATTTCTTACACAGTATTAGCAAGACATTCATACTGCGACACAATTTCTAAATGTGCCACTATTTTCAGCACATTACTGCACGCACGCAGTAATGTTTTTGGTACGCAGTTTCGTTCACTCTTTTTTGTGGTTTTATGCTTTTTCAAAAGTGTAAAACTGAACCGTGTGAAAAGCTTTTTTACGCTTTTAGTACCCGGGTATTTTGGCCGGGAAAGCGTAAAAAAGCGTACGGGTATTTTATGAAAGCGTAAGCGTAAGCGTAAGTATAAATACCCATTTACCCGGGTATTTCGGGTAAGCGTAAATACGCTTTCGCAACTCTGCTAGGGTGTCAACAAAAAATTTTTATGGAAAACGGAAACGTAAAAGGAAAATTTTTTGCACTTTCCGGAAAACGGAACGGAAAACGGAAAAAAATTGCCTGCGGAAAGCGGAAACGGAAAACGGAAAACGGAAATTTGACACCCTAATAGACTCATATATACCTACCTAGGTACTTACGTATTTTATGTAGATCGAAAAGGCCCTGTCCTAACGTAACTCTCATTGTCTATCACAAACTGCCGTTTTTGGCAGTTACATTCTTTTTACGAAGGTTTTTACGAGGTAATTTAGGAGGTATAATGAATTTTATAATGAATTAGTGTATTCACGATGAAAAATGTTCCTTACTAGCGAGCATTTTTCCTAACAAAGTGCTGTTTCGCGCAGTTTCTCCCCGACCCCAGTCATTTGTTTGCTTCGATGCGTTTTTTATTGTGCAGGCATGCTTTTTATACAATAAATTACGGCACAAGCCACAAGGTACCCCACGAGGTAATTTCTTCTGTATTTACATGGTAATTACTTTCTTCATCTTTTTATGAATCTCACAACAAATATATTTTTGCTTCACTAGAACTCACTTCTGGCGCATGCATGGCGCCATTTTCCTGTGGCACCATTGGCGCTTGGCGCTGGGGTTTGGAAAAAGCGCTTTTGGCGCTTGGCGCCAAAGTTCTGGCGCTTTTGCCATCACTAGTTACGACATGTTGGTGCATTACCTCACATCAGGGGGCAGTCACGCACCCTGTAAAATGCAATGTCAAGTGTCAAATGTCATGTAAAATGCCAAAAATCTTTCCTTCTTTTTTTGATTGTCACTTTTCATGCATTTGACAATTGACATGACACTTTACAGGGTGTGGGACTGCAACCAGTTTGTACCAACATCCCCCTAGGACCGATGAATCGCATGGATAAACAGAAAAATCTATTTGCCTCACTCCTGAAATTGCGGCGGATAAAAAGTATTAAAAAGCTTCTTGCGTATTTAAACTGTGCAAAATGTCACTGCTAATCACTGCCACATCACACTGCTAATGTGGTAAATACTTACTTATCTTTAATTGATGTCGTAAATACATAAATATTTTATAGTTGTGGGAAATGCTTAACAAAAACATTCTCGACCAGAACGTTTTCAGTTTTTGGATACACTCGTATAATTTTAATTCAAGTTGATGGCATAGTTGTTAAAACGTATGTACGTTTACTCTAAACATATATATACTCGAGTACTGCGTAAATACGTTTACGTTTCCTCACCAAAAACCGCGGTAATCACTTATTCGCGTACTTTTTGAAAGTACGCGAGTACAGAAAACGTAATTCCGAAAAATAATGGGGTGCAAAACAAGCAAAAACGATTCAAACGAATTGAAATGGCTGTGAAAATCGCCGCGGAAATGACGGGTTGCGACGGCGGACGGGTAAAGCAAGCAACAACTTTCACTTTGCTTCTGCTCACTTTTATATTTTCCTGTCTACAAAATCGAAAAAAAATATTCGCTTTTACGTTTTTTCCGAGTACTGGTATTTACAATTACTCACATTTACGCAGTGTAAAAGGAAAAAATACTTTACTTTTCTGTACGCAGGTGTGAGTAAAAAGAAAATACTTTACTTTATGTTTACTTTGAAAGAAAGTTCAGTACTTTTAACAACTCCGGATGATAGAATCCAGCAAGCAAACATGAATTATACTTGAGAAGATTTACTGACATTCGTCCTGTTTTATCGTTTTGAGGCTTTTAGGTTTGAGTTATGTATTTTTACAATCCAACGTGATCTGATTTATGCCTGCTCGAAATACCAGGAGATTTGGAAGGCAGATTATTTCCTTCAAACAACATCATTCAATAATTACAAAAACATTATTCATTTAGACTGCAAACTGCACCGCGTGAGTACCGCGGTCGATTTGGCTACAATAACAATTTACAAAAAAAAAAACAATCTGCAAGTCTACAAAATGACAGTGCGCTATCCTCAAAATTGATAAATGAAGAGCAATTTTTAAAGGTCGAGAGAAAACGGGTACTGACAAAACGATCCATCTCATCAAGTGCACACGCAAGCGCACGCTGTAAATTGATTATTTCTAGAAACTGCTTATTTGGGAAACCTTTTCATAAAGACGACTTCCATTTATAGCATTATCAGAATTCCTTGTTTACTACACTTTCTCGACAAACAACAATTTCTGACAATGAAATGAAATGAAAACAATTTTTCAAAACCCAGTTTCCCAAATTGTCATTTTTACAAAGTATCAGTTTACAAAATGAGCTGGCAACTCGCACTAATGGCACCTAAGTAAAGATGCGAAGACCGCAGTTTCATGACAAACGCCCATAAACGGGGAGCCAAAGTAAAGCACATAAAATAGGTAATTGTGATAAACGCTAACAGTAAACAGCCACCCATACTGGAGCCGTGAACCTGATGCATGTTTCACAAGCTTCCAACTGAAGTCTACCTAAATAGATGCTTCTCTAGATTGAAATAAGACTATTTCCCCCATTTCAGTCCAATGTCTCAATTTTACATTCGCCCCGGCCCGGGGCCCATTTTATCAAATAAAACCTATCATGGGCCATTAAATTCAAGACGAGGCCAGCGAGTGATTAAGTTGATATCGCGACCCGGTATCTTCGGTTTGTGGAAACTACGAGACGATTAATTTCGACCCGGTGATAAAAGATCTACCTAGGTTATGCTGAGAAGCGATGAGAAGCGAACGGCGACGTTGAAAAAGTTATGGCTGATCAACATGTGGTAGCATTATAATAAACTGCTGTCAGGGCCACTTACGTATTCGAAAGGAATAATTCCCGTGTGTTAGAATTATTTCGTCAGACTTTTTTCAGGGGGGAAGGGCTATTCGAGGGGGAATTATTCAAGTGGCGGAATTATTATTTCAAAAAATTTTTCAAGCATATTTCTATCAACTCATTTAACAAAATACTCTTTATTAACACAAAAAGTGTCATTTACCGTATTTCCTCGAATTACCCCCCGGGGAGTTTATTTTTTCAGAGTGAAAATTTTGAGAGAAAACGTGAAAAATGCAACAATAACCACCATTTATAAGTTTTTACGGCTTTATATAAGGATGTAGATTGTATAAACGATGTTCTAACGTAACACAGTAAGTGTTTTGAACGTCTGTTACGCATTTCCTAGACCACAAATTCATAGTGCCCATTTTGAGGGGGGTACTTTGAGGGGGTGGGGGTATTTCGAGGAAATACGGTTTGTTCAAAATATGGACAACAAATTGATTAAATTTCATTAGGGGAATTAGGTATTCAAGAGAAGGAATTATTATGACCTCACTCGTCTAACAGGGGGAAATTATTCATCAATTTGGGAATTATTGAAGCGAATACGGTACATTCCAAAACATACCTACCTACCTAAAATAAATTGGCCTCCAAGAAGCATAGATCCAAACGAACGCAGGGAACGTTGTAAAAAATACATGTGGCACACCACGGCAGAATGTAAATACCATAAATATTGTATCACCCTATCATCACGAAT
This sequence comes from Sphaerolaimus hirsutus, assembly GCA_964036195.1. Classification (NCBI taxonomy): domain Eukaryota; kingdom Metazoa; phylum Nematoda; class Chromadorea; order Monhysterida; family Sphaerolaimidae; genus Sphaerolaimus; species Sphaerolaimus hirsutus. The sequence goes on along the minus strand of OZ038454.1, from coordinate 20,173,047 downwards.
AACGGTCCCACATCGCAATGGCGGTCGTTTTGAACGTGTGAAAGTGGCCGATCTTTGCGCCCGAGCACTTGTACACTTTGGGCACTTGTATACTTGGGTATATTTCTTAATGCGATGTATTTTACTACAGACATGATGTCCGCGTCTCTCGAAAGGACTTTTCTAATCATTCAGCAGCGTAGAACAAAAGGCCAGGGTTTAGATCACGTGTACCGTAGACACGTACATAAATACAAATATACAGGGTGCGGCAATTTAGACACCCCCTTTCACTTGTCACTGGGTAGCCGGATTAACGTTAAATTTTAGGTCAACATTAACAACTAAATAGGAAAGCATCTCTGAAAATATGGCTGCGATCGCTCGATCGTTCTCAAGTTATTCATGCAAACGCGTAGGTAATTGTCACTACCAACCTCGTGACGATAGGCATTGAGCGCGCACAATAACCAGTGCAAAAATTTTATTATGAAGGAGTGATGTGCACCGACTTACAAAATGCAACAAATGATTCCAAACAACAGCAACCACCACTCTTATGAAAAGCCAACTGCAACTGATCCGGGTTTCATCTGCAGCTTCTGTTTTGTCAATTTGTATTGCCACGAGGTGGTAGTCAAGCGACAATTATTGGTGTTTGCGTGATTAAGTGGAGAACGAGTGGAGCTATCGCAGCCATATTTTTAAGGATCCTTTCCCATTTAGTTGTTAATGTACACCTATTATTTGACGTTAATCCGACCACCCAGTGACAAGTTATTCAAAATCTAGAGGGGCGTCTCAATTGCCGCACCCTGTATTTATATCAATGTGTGTTTTGTGGGTGTGGGTGTTTCCAAGGCGATGGAAGTTTTTTTATACCAAATAACATTTAGTTGACCGAACCCTGAATCGCTGGAATTGAAAAAGGATAGCAAATTGTCTTAAATAAGTTACTTCACATTTCGACGTATAAACACCTTCCAAGACAGCCTCCGCAATATCTCCGGTTGTCGGGAAGGGGGGGGGGTTAAAAATCGAGATTTTGCGGGAGTTTACTCTAACCCCCCGCAACTATGGGAGACGCATATGTGAATTTTTTTGAAAAATCGGTGTCCAAACGAGCCCGTGCCATTATGCATCTAAACCGATTATGCATCTTGGCCCATCCTGCACCTAATTCTACCCATTATGCATCTACACCGATTACTCACAAGTACTCACTTACTCGCATACTTTTTGAAAGTACGCGAGTACAGAAAACGTATTTTAAGGGGACAGAAAATGTCATTTTGCCAGACAAAAAGTGACAAACATAGAACATTTTCCGAAGAAATACTTACCAGGAGAGAAAAACACATCTTTGATGTATTTCAGGGTAAAAATATCGATTTTTATGTTATTTTTGTGAGAAAAATACCAACTTTTACGTTTTCTGTGAGAAAAATACCCATTTTTACGTTTGCCCTGGAAAAAATACTCGATTTTACATTTTCTCTGGAAAAAGTATTTTACTCAGTGTAAAAGTAAAAATAAAATGCTTAACGTTTTCTGTACTCAGGGGCGAGTAAAACAAAAATACTTTACATTTACATTTACTTTAAAAAAAAGTTCCTTGCTTTTAACAACTCTGGTTAGATGCATAATTTGTCTAGATGCATAATGGGTAGAATTAGGTGCATGATGGGCCTAGATGCATAATCGGTTTAGATGCATAATGAGTCATACTCGTCCAAACGAGGTTCGGCACCCACTCGTTTTTGGACACTAAACGCACATAACTCTAGCTGTGGGGGGAGGAATTTTTCCAAAATTTTCCGAGGTGTACCCAACAATCACTCCCCCCCCACAACTGTACACGGCAGGAGGCGGCGGCGACTGTTCGTGAACTTTTGTGAAAATTTTGCTGCCCAAGCCAGGTTCGGCACCGAACAGCGGAAAAAATCGGCCAAAATACGGCCTGTGGAGTCTGGGTCTGGGGGGGGATTCATTTGAAATTATGAGTGATGTACCCAACGTTCCCCAGTGTAGTTCTTCATTAAATTTTATTGGGGGCGCTTTTTACTTTGGCGCAACCTCAAACGCCAGTACCAGGCGCAATTGTTCCTGACGCCATGAAAAAATGGCGCAAGTGCCAAAAGCACCACAGCGCTTCCTGCTCTGGCACTAGCGCCCGGCGCCAATTCCATCGTGCTTTTACATCAATAGCAGAAACTTTTCTCATAACATGGTACTTGCTATCAACGAAAAAAATACAGATCTGTAAAAAATATAGATGCGTAAAAAATACAGATCCGCCGGCGCCACTACAAGACTCTGTAAACTGTCCTATTTGAAAAAGAAAAAGAAAATTTCTCTCGCCACGGTCAATCCCGTATAGAGAGAGATTCACCCTGCTGAAGGTTTTTGAAAGTGTTTGTGTGTGTGTTGTGTACTTGGGCAAGGGGTACAATCCCCCTGGGCCTTTCGCAAGTGACTGGGGCGCAAACTTTGACGCCCCAACTGACTTAATTGTCAAAAAGGCCAATTTGGCCAAGTGCCAATTTCTAACGGCACGTCTCGTTTTGAGATCATATTCGGGTAAATCCCCACCTTCATACTACTGGCGTTGTTTGAGGTATAATGCCAATTATTTGAGAGGTTCTTCGAGTGTGACTGCAGATTCGGATTCCCTAAATGGGGTCACGCCGGTCATTTCTCAAAAATTGGCACAATGCCAAAAACTCCGTATTTCGATTTTTACCGACTCTCGGTTTACCGAAGTGGTAAGTCACAGCCAGAGCTTGCTAAATCGCTTTTGCACTAACCCTCCAAGCAAATCGCCTGCTTCCACGCATGAAAAAGCCATTTCTACTAATATGTTTACCTTTAACCACAGGTACGGTGGTATACGGCTAACATCTTTCATTTATACTAACATGGACTCGGGTAAATTGGATAAAAAGAAGACAAGAACCCTCTCTAAGTCGCGCAAACAACCAGATTCCACATCCGGGGCGAATGATGTGGCAGGCGAGGTCGGCGACGCAACAATTTTGAATATATGTGATGAAGAAGCGTTTACGGTGAGCCATGTCTTAGAAACAACTTGGGTACAATGGGCTATATATCGCGGCAACTATCATATGTGGGCATCGTTTATAAGACCGGATCTCTTTACTGTTCAGTTAATTGATACACAACTGTCAAAATTCCTTACAAAATCGATTATGGCATTCGGCCAACTATTTCGTTGGTTGAAGATTTCCACTTTATTGCTACATCTCCATATGCAGGCGGCTATTGCTGACAAGCCGTCGGCCGAGCAACTTGCGCTGAGACTGGTCTGGGCAAAGACAAAAAATGCGCGCACGAAAAAAGCTGGCTCGACGCCACACAAGACATCGAATGACAATCAGTTGGTTACACTTTCAAATATGATGCTCGTCCACAATTTATCACTAACTTCCCATTTTTTGAATAGTCTCCACTCTTACTACACTTATGTCTTTGACGGCTTTTTCTATAACATCACAATACCTAATTGCCCTGCACTGGTGTTGGGTTTCTATTCAAAAGTGGGTAACACTTGTGCCAGTCATAAAAACATGATGCGTAATCTGTCATGCCTCATAGTATGTTATCATGACAAAGATGTTAATCGCACGCTTGCTACTCAAATGATATTAATATCTTACACAAACAGACAACAAGATGAGGGCATGCTCTCGCCCGAACTTGGCCCAACGTCGAAAGCTGTGAAAAAAGGAGAAGCACCGCCGGCACAGAAAAAACACACGCAGCTGGTGGATCGCGTACTAAATGGTGACGTGTCAACTGAAGATGTTCAAGTGTCAACTGGTGCTGTGCAGTCCGGTGTATCGAATGCAGGAAAAAAGAAAACGGAAAAATGCGGCGTACCTCAGATGAAAGGTGGGTCACTATTCACTATTCCAAACCCACTTATCACATTTGAGGGTATAGTTGGTTGTTTACACTCGCCACACATTCGTGCATACTTTGGGGGGAGAGAATGTGACACATGGTTTACATTAATTAAATGGATCAATAAATTGGCCCAACATATGCTTGAAAACGTATTTGAAGGTCGATATCAAAGTCACATACAATTTCCTACATTTCTTCCGGGTACCCGGAAGTCGGTACGCGACCAGTACTCCAAATACGATAAAAATTCCCATATTTCAGACCCGGAATCGCTGTCAGCGTTGGCTAGACGGCGCAAATTGGCTGCCCTGACAGCATCAAATCTTCGACTTGGTGGCATGAATTTGAAAGGCCATTTGACCCCGCATGACAATGGGCGTTTTACAGTAAAAGAAATGGCCGACCTTTTGGGTAAGGTGCATATTATGTTACTGCTTATCCTTTCCTTTTCTATATTCTCTATTTTTCTTATATTTGTGCCTGCTTTTATGCCTGTTTTTGCCAAGTTTGGGGCATTCTGGGGTATTGTCGCAGTGCGAAGAATATGGCAAACAAATGAACATAGTCATAGTAATTTATTGGAAAATGTGTTAGAGGTGTCTCAAATATCGGGGAAAAATCAAATCTCACATAATGGACAGACAATTCAAAGCATCAAAAACCATGTAGATATGATTAACTTCCAAAAATGCCAAATATTTCACTATTTTACAGCGCCGTCTGGTGACAGGCCGCAGCTGAACACTGATTGGGACAGTTTGGGTGCTGATTTGGGTCGTCACTACACTGTCGGACATGTAAAATTCGAACCTGAAACAATAATGTCCGAAATTCAGCAGTGTTTTGGAAGTTTTGATACTAACAACTGCGGATCCAGGGCAGTGCTGATGATGGGCGGACTGCTGAACTACTGTTTCATGGAAATCAACCAGATGAGAAAGTTTTGCCAGAAAGTGAGTTATAATTTAACTGTGGGGATGGTATATTTGAGTCAAATTGGGGCTTATTATCATGATTATTATCCTTATCATTATCATACTACTTTGTACAACTGTGCATATACAATATCAAAATACACATCCCAATACACACAGTTTGAAGTCTTCACGGCTGGGCTAGCGAGCGCGTTGAAAGATGAAATAATTGGGATTAGCCGGTCTGTTACGGCGATTGAGGCTGATATCGCGATGCTCATGGACGACACGATAAATCTAGATGATAAGGTATCTGATTATGAGCGTCAGGTCAGTGTGACAGTTTGCACATTTTGTAAGAATACTAGCTTTTCCTTAGCATACACAAAAAAGGCAAAATATTTTGTGATATCGATAAAATATCAGCTGATAATCAAGAAACCTAAAAAATGCAAAATGTCAGAAATGATACTAACGTGTATACATCAAAAAATCTGGTTACTAATGATAAATTTACTAAATAGAAATCGATGTATTAGATGCTATTTGTCACGTATGTCAAAACGACTGTACAAATGCTTCTTTGAAATACAGGCTACTAGCAAACGTGATGAAATCCTTGGCAAACTTCTGGAAATGCAAGACAAATTGGGGGCGATGGAAAACAAAATGGGGCTGTATGCACAAGTGGCCAGTTCAAAGGTCAAACCATCGGCTTCAGCAGCGCCGAAACGTAAACAGGATGAATGTGAAACTGTCAACGTGCCTACCAAGAAAAAACAGAAAACTGATATGGTGAGTTATCTGTGCTCCTGTGTAAAATTTGTTTCGTTTACAAACGCAAAAGAGGATTGTGTGAAAACTGACCTACCTTCAATCTTGTTGATACCGTACATACATATGAATGGGGCTTCCAAGGGGATCAAATCGATAGTAATGCTAAAAAAAGAAACAGATGAAAGAAAAACTGAAAAATCGATTACTACAATAATTTCCAAAAACATAGTTATACACATAAAATATCCATTGGACATTGGGGGGGGGGGTTGTTTTCCCCACGCAAACAAAACCCGATTCATTATCCCAACTGAATATAGATTTTTCCTGTGGGGGGTACCCACGGATGACACATGGGTGTCAAAAATGTCGACAAATACTTCTTGCTATTTTACGCAGCCACCTACGATTAACGCCAAAATTCCGGTGGACTATCGCGGGCGGGCTGCTGACCAAGATATCGTCATTTCACTAATCGACCCGACTGACCCCCTGAGCCCGATGTTCCCATGGAGTGTCAATTTCGATGGCCAAATTTATCCGTGCATTGGACTGGCGCTAATGATGGTTAGAAATGGGGCGGATTTCTATGAAATTGATGAAAATGGAAAGATTATAGAGTTAATTACTGCAATGAAAAAAATAGATTGTCAATTGACTACGCCAGAGTTCCAATTATTTGAATTCTAATTCAAACTGACTTTGAAACTAATCCTAAACCAGTTTCATGCAACTATGATATGCGTACACTTACAGGCGGAGGCGAAAGCTTCAGGCAATACGGAGCTGGAAAACGGTGTTTTTGCCTGCAAGCCATACTTCGTGAAACATAATGGCATCCAGTTCGATCAGAAATACTATGATTTCGTGGGAAGAATAAACCCGGCCTGGTACAGAATCCAACAATACGAACTGGCACAAGGTGAAAATGCTGCCAAATCGTGGTTTAATGTGGGTACGGGTGCCCCCTATGAGACCCTCTATGACAGCCTGGAAGAGGCAAAGGCGACGCCTGCCTATGCTGCCCTGAAAAAGGTTCTGATTAGCGCGCTGGGGATGAATCCACAATTACGGTTAGCTTTGATTAAAGGGGGTTTGATTAAAGGGGGTTTAGAATTGAAATATACAGAATCAGACGAAAGTAAGGTTCTGACAATACCGTTTATACCGTGTACTCACTTATTTATGGTGTCAGATAAATGTATAAACGATAAATTAAATAATAAAAAATTACTTTCCATGAATTTGGTGCAGTTAGACATCAACAGATACTCATGTATATCCATTGTAAAAACTCACCTATTCGCTTCATCTTTTACAAACTATCCAACGGCTAATAACAAATACAGGCAGCTTGTCTGGCAAACTGGAAAGGAACGAAACAATGGCACTGTAACCGACAACTTTCGTTTTATTCGTGCAACTGGCTCATATCCAAGTAGTGGTTGGCGCGGGGCGTTAATATGCGGTGCCGACAAATTATCAACCGAGGTTGGTTTGGCGGAAGAAAAAAAGGGCCATGATATGTCCCTAAAATATGTCGCTACTGCTAGATTTGCAACTTGTCAGAAATTTGAAAAAAAAAGTTGCGAAATGGATAAAAACGCCAAAAATGGTAAAAATGTCAAAAATCGTCGGTGCTTAAGACATGTGTTGCATTTTGATCATCACCTATTAACACTGCTTTTGACCTTTACGATCTTTGCCCCCGTTTCAACGCAGGCAGCCCTTAGCACAACTGTGGGTCGCAACTACAAATCCCCATTTATGAATTTGTGGGGTGAAGCGATTATGGAATTACGGGCAAAATTGACAGAAAAACTGGCATATCAAAAACGGAATGCCTCTGGTGCCTGGGAACCATTGAAAGAGTATGGCACGTTTGACAAGTTCAACAACATTGGGCATTGGAAAATCACAGATCCCAATGGCATCAACAAAAATATCTATTTAATGTTGCAAAATCCGAATAAGGTAAGTATTGATTACTATCTCGAATCAAACGCTAACATGGGCCGTATAATCATAGATGTTAACTGGGGCACTGCCAAAAAACCAGGAGAAGACTATAAACATTATAGAACTTCGAAAAACCTAACAATTCCTAATATTTCTAAAATTTCTAAAAATTCTAAAAAAAAATTTGAAAAAACATTTAAAAATCTAAAATTCTTCAAAATTCTCAAAAATTCAAAAAATTTCAAAAATTTCAAAAATTTCAAAATCTGGAAACATCCCGGAACCTCAATAAATATCCATGATTCTGATTACACTACAAATTGCTGCCTATTAACACTGCTGCCTACTATACAGGCAGGGCGCGGTCGCGGTCGCGGCAGAGGCCAATCTCGCGGTGCTCCATCTGGAGGGCCGAACCAACAACAAGCGCCCTACTACCAAAGGGGGGCTGGGCAACGCGGCCGTGGATATGGTAGAGGGGCCGCATTCGGAGCGTTTCGAGGGCGGGGCAGCACTTCCGCCACGCCGATCCAAAGTGCCTTTACCTCAACTAAATTCGATGGGCTAATTGAGCCGGTCCTGTCTGATGACCAGTCAATTGATGACGTCACCGAGGCGCTCTTTGCGGAGGCTAAATCGACGACAGCTGTGCAATCTGGTAATTTAGTGGTGAATCCATTCTTTCAGTATTTAGACTATTCCTTTTCTGGTGTTGTTAATTTCCTAAAACCACAGCTTATTGTTTCTAAATTTAAAATTTTAATAGATTTTAAAATGTCAAAAATTAAAATAAAATTAAAAATTATCCACACTATTGAGTTATTCGGTTGGATACGTAAATCATCGGGCGATAAAGTACTAATAGTATTGCGAAATTACTTTATAGAATGTTGTGATTGGCAACTTTACGCGATGTCCCATTTTCTCGCAGGTGCCACCGATTTGGAAACGCTCAATGCACGCATCACCCAACTAATGGACATAGTAAATCGGAAAAATTTGGGTGCTTCGTCGAGCACAGCCACTGCTGCCGGCAGTGACATCAAGAAAGATGCTTTGACCATACCGGAACCGGAATCTCAACCAGGGGGGACCGTTACACCACAAGAAGATGTCTTTGATGATGAGGAAAATGGCCTGTTTGACGAGGCTGCTTTATTCGAAGAAGATATGGAATTCGGTAATTTTTGCGGATTTCAGTATACCCTACGTCTGTATTATTCACCGAAATGTCAAAAACTCTTGTGGGTTCTATATCTGTGGGAATTTGCAACAACAAAATCTGAAACTTGCGACTTACAATGTACACTTAATCTGAAGGGGCTGTGGATTGTATTGTTAAAATGGGATTTCCAAAACATCGCACAGTATATTGACAATTCAAAAATGGTACTATACCCAAACATATGTATATACTGCTGCCAAATAGAGTGTGACATATTGCGAAAGTCCAATATGATACAACATAAAATATTTCCGCTTTTAAACGTCTCAGACTCGCCTGAACCCGCTGTACAAACTGACTCGATCAACAGCGCCGCCCCGCCACAGGCAAGTGTTGCCTCGGTTTCGTCTACATCTCCCACTGGATTGGACGCTTGCCAACCTGCCCCCATTACCACACAGGTTCGTAGGGGCCTCAGTGAATACAGGGGTTTAAAGCGCGAAGTTTCATGCTATCGATCGTCGGAATTTGTTGACTTCAAGGCGCTATGTGTGAAGTCACAAGTGAAAATTGCAGAATTCCTGAAGAGTGCCATCACAAAAGAAAAACTACCCGAACAAAAGCTGATGCGCGATGCTGTGTTCAATGGCAAACTTATGGCGCCGATCAGTATGCTTCGGAAATTACACATTTTGCCGCCACTCGGACCACAAATGGGCTACCGCCAGTCGGATGGTAGGGATATGTTTGATACCATTGACGACTTCGAACCAGACAAAGTGCCTCAGATGGGATATTTCTACACAATGTACTTGGCCGGCGACAGTACAAGTGTAGGACTGAAAAATGAAATAATACGGCGCGCTGACATTGAGAATATGAAGATTCAAGTTCACTCGACTGGAGCAATATACTGCGGGCAGAGAATTGACTGCATTGGAACAGCCCTCAAATACAATGAGATGAAACAGTCGTATGACGCAGTTGTACTCAGAGCTGTGCTGGACTGTGCAGACTTAGAATTGTCAACGGCGACACTCGTTCCGGGCGTGAGCATTCGCAAGAACTTTTTGGTACCGATTCACAGCTTACTCAGTCAAATTGAAGAATGTCAAAGTTTCAACCTTCAACCACACGGGCGGTTTATAGTGAGCCTTATTGGACCCTCATTACCGGATTACAATTACTCAGTCTGGAGTGAAGAACTGGCGTCTGAGCTGTTTTACTTCTTTCTGGATCTTGAACAACAGCTTATCGATTTTCTGAAAGCTAGACATAAAAGAGTGATGGTTTTGCCAATAATGAGTTTTTGCCTGCTGAAATTTCAAACGATGGGGCTGCATTCGCCAGTTGAGGCCATGACACATCTAATTGCCAGAGATGGGCTTCACAATTCACATACTGGCACCAAAGTTATGGGATATTTAGTTGTAAAGACCTTGAAACAAATGTCCGTTTTAGACATTAAGTCACATTTGTCTTGCGTGATTTTAAAGGCAGATTTCCATGGAAAATCGTTCTCATACAGTCACATACGGTGGTCCAAATCGTTTATAGCTAAAAGTGATATGCCTGAAAATCATGCAACCAAATGCGACACTTTCAACATTGGTCTCATCAAAATACGCCACTTTAAACGTCCTGCTATCTCAGGTTGCGGCGACACGCAAACGGCGGGCGGAACTGAAGAAGAAATTAAAGAAAAATCAAAATCAACATATGATTACGACATTTTTTACGAAACCATGAATTCGGTACGTTGCTTCGAATGCCATATTCATAGGCATGGATGTTTAATTAAAAGTAAAGACATCAAGGTACAAATGCTCCTTAATTTCAAGGATTTCAATTTTTCGAGACTAAGTATTCGGCGGAAAATCTTGCACATGAACCTGATTTACATTGAAATCAATACGAATAGTGATTATATTGCTAACAGACCGTGTATAGATAAAAAGCTTTCCCATTTATCACGCAGACTCAGCGCGGCAGGTCGAGATGTGCATGTGCGCCGCAGTGAAACGGCGGAATTAGTATCCTATCTTACATTTTCCTACAACAAGTTTCATGCACTTTCTGGACATACAAATTGTAAATTGTTTGAAAGTGAAATGTCCAATATGTTGAAAATGTCTGAAATGTCTGAAGTTACATCATCCAAAAATAAAATGTCCGAAACGTGCATGGAAAAATGTTGTAGCAGTCTTCGGTTACTACTTCAGTTAGCATTTATGATCTATCTATTTACAACTGTGGGTGCAAGTGCATATACACTTTTGTGGCAAATCGTTAAGTATATGATTGGATCAAAACCAAATATTTGCGACGAACACTTGCGCAGCAGTTTGAACTTACTTATTCGCTTCATTTTTACATTTCTGATAATGGTGATCACTTTTTACTGGTTGATATGGGATGACTGTGTGTTACACTTTACAGTTTACTTGTGTTATGAGCACATTAGACAGGTGCGTAGAGGGTTGTATGCGCAGAGGTATCACTGTGTTCTACGTTCGCGTAATGGCATATGGAATATAAATACGGTTTTATACATTGGAATATTTATCTTGCTGACAATCCCAATTGTACATGCTACAAATGCTGGCGCGGCTTCCAGAGCGTCATTTTCTATAGTAGAAAACTTTGCACTTACAATTTTATATCAGAATGTGAGATGTTTAAAGAATCAGTCGATAGCATTACTTGAGACAATCTTGAAGAGTGGTGCGGACATTTTGTGTTTGACAGAAACACAACACATGGATAAAAGTGATGCGCCGTCAATAGGTGGGTTTACGTCGATTCAAACCTATAGAGAATGTAAAGGTACGGGAGGTATCGGTATTTACATACGCAAAGGCATTTCATTCTCATTAAATCGAGTTTCAGCTAGTTTATCTCGATACATACTGAATATTAAAATAAGATACGATAACGACAGTGGTATCTCGGATACAAATCAGCGTTTACATCAATTAACAACGAAGAAAAACTTGAATATTGTGGTGGTATACCTAGAAAATAACAGCAAAGCGAAAAACGAACGCTGGGCTCGTCAAACAAACATAAATATACTAGAATACCTATCGGGGATCGTAGATATTAATAATGAGAATGGTGAAGACACACTCATCATGGGCGACTTCAATGGCCATATTGGTAATGACTCTATCGGGATACATGGAAACAGTCCTGATGTCAATGAAAACGGCAAATTAGTAAGACATTTTCTACAAAAATGTGACGCCTATTTGCTAAACAAGGATATGAAAGGGCTTTGGACATTTGAAAGGTGCAATGCGCGATCAGTGATCGATTTGTGCATTTGTAACAATTCAGACTTAATGACAGCTGGCCACATAGATGAAATAGGTGAATGCAGTAGCATACAATCTGATCACAATGCAATAATTATGACTATTGATTACACGGTCACACTTAGACAGGAAAAGCTCAAAGTAACGAGACCTGGAACAGAAAGACAAGAACGAGAGTTCATACAGAAGATATGTAACAAGGAAATGGTGTCATACACAGATTTTGTGGAAGGTATCAAGGACGGAGCAACAGTGGAAAACCAGCAAATGTATGCTGGCACCGTGCCAGTGGCAATTCGCAAACAGGGCAAAAAAATTGTAAAAATACGCCGGAAAATCAAACGATTACAGCCCTTGTGTGAGTTAAACGGAAATAAGCCAGAAACAGAAATTCTGTTCAAGGAATTACACATGGAACGTCGGAAACTATCTGCAATGAAAAAGGAGTTGGAGAGGGAAAGGAAAAATAAATTGATTCTCAAATTAGCATCACAAGGGGGTGCGTCTCGATTAAAAGATATCTATTCCAAGGTCAATCAAATACGACAGGGAAACAGCAATGTTACACATACAATTCAGACAGACAGCGGGAAAGCTGTGGCAAATGCTGCTGAAATGAATACAGAGATGAAAAAAGCATGGGCGGTTGTTATGCATGAAAATCCAGGGCAAAGAATCACAGACATGGATACAAATGAAATCGCTCATGTCGATACGGATTACAAACAACATCGAAAACTAACACAAGATATAAACATAGTTGAACTGGAGACGGCTATATTCCATCTGAAAAACAACAAATCATGTGGTACAACGTCGGTATTTCATGAACATTTGAAAATACTTACAGACACACACCTTGAAAATTTAGTGGACCTATTCAATAGATGGCTGCATGGAGAGGAGATTCCTCATGATGCGGCACTATGTAAAATGATACTTCTGCACAAAAAGGGAGACAAATGTGATCTGAAAAACTATAGAACATTGGGGTTATCTTGTAATATAAAAAAAGTATATATGTCAATAATAAATAAACGGTTAATACGTTGGCTTGAAAGCACAAATGCTCTAACAGAAATGCAAGGTGGTTTTAGACCAGGCAGAAGAACGTTAGACAATGTACAGATACTTAAGACTTGCTACAACTACGCTCAGGCTAATGGTAACGAATTTGTGACATGCTTTGTAGATGCTGTCAAAGCATTTGATAGGGTAGACAGAGAAAAGCTATGGTTGAAAATGAAAGGAATGGGCATTCCCGACCTGCTGATTGGAGCAATCTCGAGAGTCTATGCAAAAACAAAAGCAGTCATGACATATGGAGGCTATGAGAGTGACATATTGGAATATCGACTAGGAGTGGCACAAGGCTGTGCTCTAAGCCCGACCCTATATGCTATATATATGCATGATCTAGCAAATGTGTTATTAAACACCGGTTGTGGTGCTAAATGCGGTGCAGATAAAACAAAGATACCAGCCTTATTTTTTGCAGACGATATAGTGCTGTTGGCAGGAAGAGATAGTGACATGGAAACGCTCCTAGACGCATTTAGTAGATGGGCGTGGCAATGGAGCGTTGCTATTAATCCATCTAAAAGTGAGGTACTTAGATGGGGAATATCAAAGCGGGCAGAGCGATCTTGGGCCCTACAGATAGGAGACCCATCAAATCCTACAAAAACGTTTCTGAAGGAAACGTCCTCTATTAGATATCTTGGAGTGCAGATTAACAAGGGATGTGATCCATTCTCAGAGCACAAAGCTAATAGAATAGCAAAAATGAGACAACTGTCTAACCTGGCCATATTGGCGGCCTGTGGATCAATAACGCCCATATACAATGGCCTTATAACCTGGAAGGCGTATGTTGAACCAGCAAGCATGTTTGGGTTAGAAGTCACAGGAATGAAAAAACAAGATCTATGTGAAATGGACAAAATATTTATACAAACAATAAAGAAAATAGCAAGGCTACCGGTTCGAACTAGTACAGCTGGATTATTACATGACCTAGATACTATACTACCGTCTGATAAATATAATCAGCTTGTACTGACAAATGACAATTACATGTTCCGAATCGATAAAACAAGATGGTTGTATAGAGCTTGGGAAGTTGACATAGGTCTATCAGGCAACAAGAGGTTGCGCGTAGATAATACCAACAGAAGTCTAGTTACCTCAGCTAGGACAGCGACAAGAATGATAATTGATGCAAATTTGCTCAAAAAAAGTGAAATCAAACAGCACGTGTACAGAGAAAGAAGACACCGAACACTAGCAGGTATAAAGGCAGAAACGGCCATTAAATACAGACTCAATGAGGTGGATAGTATTGAAATAAAGGGAATACATTACAATGAGCTCAACTGGTTTGCAGCTCGATTGAATGCTTTACACACGAGAGGGAATGGTGGTCACAGAATATGTGGACTATGCTCAACGAAATATGTCAAACAAGTGGCAAATTTACATCATGTTATGCATATATGTGTTGGGTTAGATGACTTCAGAAAGAGAGTGTTAAACACAAAGTGCTCAATACCTTGTAAGTGGTTGGAGAACCCATTAGGAAAGGGCGTATGCCACAATCATAGAAAAATATTAGACAAACTACTGGTATATGGGACCAGTCATCTTCATGACAGATAGAGAATAAACATTGAGAGAAAGAATGGCAGAATGAAAGAATGATAGACAGTAGAAATGATGGAAGGGCGTAACTCTGTAAAGAGTAGGGCCCTGGATCCAGTAAACTACAAATAAAATAAATAAATGTCAAATTGCAAGTGTCAAAAGTCATGTGAAATGACAACTTTTTTATTGCTCACTCGTCAATGGGTCATTTAACGTGTTATATGAAATTTTAAACGATATTTAACACTGTGCATGACATTTGGCATGAATCCGAGGCCATTTTACAGGAGGAGTGGCCCTCGAATGACCCATCTGTTATTGGCAAAATATTTACTATACTCGGAGGACCGCAAAGTATGCGCAGAAACCTACCGTAATTAAATGAATAAGATCTTGTGATAAATTTCATAATTAATTATTCCATGGTCAAAACGAAATATTATCATGAAAAACCCGTAAAAATTTTGGTTCATTATTCAGATTGGTTAGGGTAGGTTTCCATACTAAGTGTGATGTCCGCCGAGTATACGCAATCTGCAAAAACAAGCCAAACGCCAAACAGACCAAGGTACAGAAACAATTTATGCGCCCTCCTGTAGCGTCAATTATGCATGTATTTATTCTACTCTAGAGCTACAGTATAGGTATTATGATTACATATGTAGCTACGTTTCTGGCAGGAAAAAAATGAATATTGGATATTATTTAAAATTCAGGTGCGAGACAACTCCTTGAGCTACACAGTTAATACAAACTACCTAGGTAAAACTCCCCATGCGTGTATTTGTGCTAATACAGTATGTATTTGTATTTCTACATGTATTTTTCATGTTCACTTAACTTTGACGTTCGTGAAAAATACCTGAGACAAATAATTTCATCATTTGATCATCGTTATCGAGTTTGATCTTTTACGAAGGCCACATTATCTTTACCTCCCGTCCAAAAGGTGGATACATCTTACGCATTTTGCAAACACAATTTGATCGGCACATTTTCGGACTGCCTTACTCTTTGTGATGATTTGTATTGTTTTGATTTGTCGGCTGCAACGATGGCAAAAACACACATATTAAATACGGAAAATCATTGAGTTTCCGTGTGTTTTAGCACAGAAACACGGAAACTCAACAATTTTGAAAAACACGGAAACTCAAATGAGTTCTTTTTTGGAGAACACGGAAACACAGAAACACGGAAACACGGAAACACGGAAAATACGGAAATGTTTTTATAGGTTTTTGATCCAAGCAACTTGAGGAACTTGATTTGAACTGACCAATGTGAATATGTGCATACATAAGGTATGCATGTATGTATTGTATGTACCGTATTACCCCGAAATACCCCCAGGGGGTTTATTATTTCGCCAGCAAAATTTGAGGGGGGGGGATAATGCGAGTGGGGGGTTTATTCGAGGGGGGTCTATTATTTCGCCAGAAATTTTCGGAACTTCCCCATACGCAGACGTAGAAAAATCGAACAATTACATAGATGTATATGTGTTTATAGGCATATATAATTGTATACCGTATTTCCTCGAAATATCCCCCGGGGCCCGGGGGGTGATTGTTTCATAGTGGTCCCCAGAGGGGGGGGGGGTTAAACGAGGGGGGGTATTTCGAGGGGGGAGTTATTATTTCACAAGAAAATTTTTGAAAACCAAGTACGAAATTGTCGTCTGAAACGTACGCAGACGTCGAAAAATGCAACAAAAACCGCCATTTATAAGGTTCTGTAGACTAATATTAGTATGTAGATGGTATGTACACTGTTCTAAGTGACATCGACATTGTTTTAACGTGTGTTCTGCACTACGCAGAACACAAACTGCAGTATTTGTCATGTACGTTCACGTTACACTCAATTTTAGGGGGGTATTTCGGGGGAGGGGGGTTTATTATTTCCTCAGCCGAAATTTAGGGAGGTATTTCGAGGGGGGGTTAATTCAAGGGGGGTTAATTCGAGGTAATACGGTAAATATGTAAGTAAAGTATACAAGTTGAATGATGACATGAGTATCCAAAAAATAAAAGATGGTGTCCGCATTTCCTGGTGGTTATTTACGACAATGATAGTGACTGTGATTGAAGTGTTGAGGAATGTCCACCAGAGTCTACTAGCACGGCTGTGGGGTTAGTTGTGAATTCGGTTCCATGGTAAGCAATATTAATACCGTATTACCTTGAATTAACCACCCCCCCTTGAATTACCATCCCCCCCCCCTCGAAATGACCCCCCCCCCCTAAAATTTGGCTGAGGAAATAATAAACCCCCCCTTGAAATACCCCACCCTAAAATTGAGTGTAACGAGAACGTACATGACAAATACCGCTGTTTGTGATCTGTACAGTGCAGAACACACATTAAAACCGATGATTGAGTGACGTTAGGGAAGGGTTTCTGTGTGTATACAGTTATATATGCCTATAAACACATATACATCTATGTTATTGTTTGTTTTTTCTACATCTGAGTATAGGGAATTTCCTAAAATTTCTGGCGAAATAATAGACCCCCTCGAATAACCCCCCCCCCGTCGAAATAACCCCTAAAAATTTTGCTGGCGAAATAATAAACCCTCTGGGGGTATTTCGAGGTAATACGGTAGATACCGTATTTCCTCGAATTACCCCCTTAAAATGACAACCCCCCCCCCTCGAAATACCCCCAGGTCTGAGCGAACTGAGGAAAAAATACCCCCTCGGAATACGTTTTCTGTATTTTTAGTATTTAAAAAAGCGATTACAGGTTCTTTTGTCAGTATTTTACTTGAGTATACGTATTTTTCCAGTTAACGTAAATACGTTTAAACAACTATGCAAATTTCCCGGCGAAACTCTGGTGTGAAATCATCATCAACATAAATACATAGAACAACCTGAGAAAACATCAAAGTTTGGTCGACCCCCCGCCTGCCTAAAATGCCGAAATCAATTTTTTTTACGATACCCAAGTGGTCAATTTTGGAAAGAACACCTTCACGGGTTTCTGCCATTCTTCCAATTACATGCAAATTTGTTTTCTAGTACCAGCATTGATAAATAAATTGCGTTAAATCTATTGAAGCACCTTTACGTCTGAATCTCCTGGGAATTTACTCACTGAACAGATACGTAATTTGTCGTTGCTGTTGTTTCTAAACAGATTTGTTGACTAAAATTCCTAATGCGCTTTGAACCAAATCTCCAGGTTATAAACAAAATGGGTATAAAAGTACCTAATGCATACCCTCGATATTTGCACACCGGTATTTAACAATGAAATATAAAATTCATAATATGATCGCAGTCGTATTTACCTATCCCATAAAAAATGGCTAAAGCCAACAAAAAGTGGACGCTACAGCAAAACATGTATGCTTTTCAATGCAGAAAAGTAATATATCATGTTTGTCTTGCCATTTTAAGATTGAGCCATCAAAAGAATTATATCAGGGTTAATGTATTCCAATATTAATCAAATAGGCTTGCAACACAGCAAACTGCATCACAAATAAACAATTTCACCAAACTTTTGCATGGCAGCGTGAGCTGGGTGAATGTGCTGCAAACATTAAAGACACAAAAAGCTCACGCTGCCATGCAAAAGTTTGGTGAAATTGTTTTTTTGAAATTCCACGGGCCCACTAGGATACCTATTATCAATATAAACAATGATGTCATGGTTCAGAAAACTGTATGGTGTGTTGTCCAAAATACCACAATAGTGAAGTAAAACATCACAACTTTGACTGTGAATATAGAAAATTTTGAGTACACAATATGAGGAGCAGGTGGTGCCACTCCTTAAGTGGAGTAGACGGTGCCACTCCATACGAATGGTGCCATTTTGGGAGTAGATGGCACCACTCCATGAAAATGGCACCGTTTTGGTGTAGATGGCACCTCTCCATAAAAATAGTGCCATTTTGGAGTAGATGGCGCCACTCCATACAAATGGTGCCATTTTGGAGTAGATGCCACCACTCCATAAAAATGGGGCCATTTTGGAGTCGATGGCACCACTCCATGACAATGGTGCTGTTTTGGAGTAGATGGCGCCAAACCATAAAAATGGCGCCATTTTGGCGTAGATGGCGCCTCTCCATAAAAATGGTGCCATTTTGGAGTAGATGGTGCCAAACCATCAAAATGGTGCCATTTCGGCGTAGATGGCGCCTCTCCATGACAATGGTGCTGTTTTGGAGTAGATGGCGCCTCACCATAAAAATGGCACCGTTTTGGAGTCGATGGCGCCACTCCATAAAAATGGCACTATTTTGGAGTCAATGGCACCACTCTGTAAAAATGGCGCTGTTTTGGAGTCGATGGCACACACCGTAAAAATGGCGCAGTTTTGGAGTCAATGAATGGCACCACTCTGTGATCGTAAGACTTGAATACCCACATGGTCACAGTATCAAGCAATTATCAATAGGCAATTATCAATTAGCAAGTATAAAGCAGCACTTTCATCACTCATGCGCGTTTTACACAAATCACGCAAATTTAAATAACTTTTCTAAATCTTAACCAAAATTGATAAAATTGGGCTCATTTGAAAGCCACTGTTCCTGCGCACATCAACAAATTTTTTGTATTCCCTTGTTTGTATTTAATTTTTTTATTTATTCATGTTTGAAGATTTGAAACAACAACAGTTCTAAAGTGGGCGGAGCCTGTAATCTTTTTTTTGGAAAATAAGAAATGGCAACATATGCTCTTTCATATGAGCCATTAACCATGAAAATCGGTTGTGTTTCAAAGAAGTTATTACACTTTGAAGTTTTTTGTCACAACAACAACAACAACAACAACAACAAGAAACACTACCTCTGAAAGCAAATCGTGAATAACTTTTTTGAAACTCAACCAATTGGAGTCGGGGTACTTTCTGACACGGGCTTTCCAATGGTGTTGGTGGTTTCTGTATAGCTCGTGGCGTTCCGAAGTTATTCGTGTTTTAATTTTCGATTTTCCGCATTTTGCTGTCTCTGACCATATTATGGGTGGGTCGACTGCGCCCTCCCTCGGCAGCGAGGGATGGCGCTGGCGCGCCCACCCGATATTTATTTGCGAGTGGCTCATGCATCCTGGTGCCAATATTTACGCTTTTACATAGATTCAATTTCAATTCAATTCGATGTATCATTAGCGCTGTCATGGCAACGAGCAACAACGGTGATGATGACTAATAATTTCAACGCTTTGTTTCTCGGTGAACAGACACTCACACATTTGTTGAATGGGTGTTCGATCATCGGATGGACCTCTGCCAAATATTTACCGTATTTCCTCGAAATACCCCCGGGAGTGATTGTTTCTGTGTGAGAATTTTGAGGGGGGTTAAACGAGGGGGGTATTTCGAGGGGGGGGGGCTTATTATTTCGCTAGAAATTTATTTGAACCCTTGTACAAAAATGTTGGTTGTAACGCACGCAGACGTCGAAAAATGCGACAATAAGCACAATGTATAAGGGTCTATACACTTATTTTAGTATGTAGATGGTGTAAACCCTGTTCTGACGTCTAACGATGGCAAAAAAAAATATTCGAAAATTTGAAAACGTTTTCGAATTTTCGAATTCTTTCAGACTTTTCGAATTTTTGAGCAGGCGGTGAAAAAAATACATAAAAATCGATTGATTTTGTAAAGGATTCGAAAATTCGAAAAGACTTTTCCAATTTTTCAGGGATTTCAAGGTCACAAAATGCATTCTTCACTTCAACATGCTAAATCAACCGACATATGATTTGCGGTCTGACCGAGCCCTAACAACACATAAAAAGGGTAAAAACATCGAAACCTAATTTTCCAGGGACTTTTACATGACTTTAGACACTTTGCATGAGATTTGACACTTTACAGGGCATTTTGCATGAATTTACTTGTGCACATTTCATGACATTTGCCATTTTACAGAACATTTTGCATAAATTGAGTTGCATGATATTTACCATTTTCAGGGCATTTTACATGACTTTAGACACTGTGTGACATTTGACATTTTACAGCGCATTTTACAGGAGTCCATAGTCCCTAGAAAAGGAGTTTATTATTCAAATGAATTGTAAATAGTATGTGCAGAAACTGCATGTGATTTGTGTGTGTTGGTCTTGCTTTTGAAAATGTTTAATTTAATTGCCTTTCCCTCTTTTTGATTGATGTGTGTATGAAACCATGACACAGTAAACTAGTCCACATAAGTACTTTGAGTGATTTAGATAACTGTGAAAAAGTTCAAAGGTTACCTGAACATGAAAACTACCCAAATACTGCATTTAAAGCTTTAAATCCAATTTTTTTCCAAAAAATTTGAAAACGATTTTAAAAAAATTGAAAAGTGCCCAAAAAATTCGAAAACTACCAAAAAGATTCGAAAATTCGAAAATTGAAAACTAAATTCGAAATTCAAAAACTATTTTGGGAAAAAATTCGAAAATTCGAAAAGTCAGTTGAGAAAAAAAGCTTAAAAATTTAAATACTTTTTTCCGGAGGTTGGCCATCGTTAGACGTGACACAGTCATTGTTTTTGACATATATTCCGCATTGCCAGATCACAAACCGCAGTTTTGGCATGTACCGCAAATCCTCGAAAAAGACCCCCCTCAAATAACTCCCCCTTGAATAACTCCCCCCTGTTAGCGAGGTGAGGAAAAAATAACTCCCCCTCGAATAACTCCCCCTCTTGAATAACTCCCCCTCTGGATGAAAACGATTCAATACAAAAATACAAAAGAATATATGCCTACAGCAGCGACAGCAGATACATGATATGTATGCAGTGTATACACGTCATTTTGTTGTTGTTAGACAGGTAAATACCTGAATTACATGTGTTTACAGACAGAATCGATACAATTAATTAAGTCCAAGTTTCTGAGGAAAAAATGACTCCCCCCTCGAATAACTCCCCCTTGAATAACCCCCCCCCCCTCTAAAACGTCTGAGGAAAAACTAACTCCCCTGGGGTCTTATTCGAGGATTTAGGGAACATTCTCTGTACACGCAATTTGGGTGGGGGTATTTCGAGGGGGTGGGTGCTTATTTCATAGTCGCCATTTTGAGGAGGGGTATTTCGAGACGGGGGTATTTCGAGGAAATACGGTATAACACATTCTAAATGGATATCACATGAATTTACCGTATTTCCTCGAAATACCCCCCCCCCCCGTCTCGAAATACGCCCTTCAAAATGGGCACTATGAATTTATAACCCCCCTCGAAATACCCCCCCCCCCAAATTGAGTGTAAGGGGAACGTAGATGACAAAAACTATGCGCTTTGTGTTTGGGCAATGCAGAACACACGGTAAAAACAATGACTGTGTTACGTTAGAACATCGTTTACACTATCTACATATATACTTATGTAAGTCTATACATGGTGCTTTTTGTTGCATTTTTCTTCGCCGACGTATGTCACAAACAACAAATTACCTAGTACCAGGAGTTCGGAATTTCCGGGAAGATAATAACCCCCCCCCCCCTCGAAATACCCCCTCGTTTAACCCACCCTCAAAATTCTCGCTCTGAAACAATCACCCCCGGGGGTATTTCGAGGAAATACGGTATATAGATTTTTGTTCGATCAACATTGTGGTTTACGAATGGCAGATCACAACATTGAAACTACAGCTAAGCTGGCTATCTCGCGTTCCATCCTCCAGAAGCATGTCGGGTATCTTGGTATTTTATTTACGTGATTACTCCGTAAAATGTCATGTGAGTAGAAAATGTTTACCAAATTACATCAAGTGTAATGTAAAATTTCTTAAACGACTTGCCAAACTATCAAACATGTTATCATTTTTCATCTACATTTTACATGATATTGTGAGTTTTTCTGCGTCTGCAAAGCAGAGTTGTTAAAAGTACCGAACTTTTTTTCAATGTATGCATATGCGTTTGTTTTTACTCACCCCCTGAGTACAGAAAGCTTAAAGTAAAAATTATTTACTTTTACTGGCGAGTAAATGAGAGTAAAATACTTTTTTAGAAAGCATATATGTTGAGTATTTTTTCTCAGGAAAGTGTAAAAGCGAGTAAAATTCATTTTTCTTTCTGGAAAAAGCATTATCAATGTTTGCCATGGACAACAATAAGGTGTTTTCCTTCTATTGATAAGTATTCTTTATGACAAGCAGTGGTCTCGAACCCCGAATGACGTAGGCTCATCCCACATCTAAACCCATCCCACATCTAAATCTACTTTGTCTCTCAAATAGACAGTATTTAGGTAATTTAGGGAATTTCCAAAAAGTCATGATGATACAAGGTAATCAATCTAATATAACATATGAGAGTGTTTGAAGGCAATTTGACACCACATGTGTTAAAACATGACAGTTGACAACTATTGAGTGCAGTCAGTGTTATTGAGTACAACTTTGACCTGCGAAATCAAGGAGTCATTGAAAGTGGCTCTTAATGTAGCACTTTTTCAACATCAACATTTTTTTGCATCCATCCACCAAAAATGCAAGGAAAACGCATCAAATATGACAGGCATCCAATTTATGGGTGAGGATGTGGGATGGGTTTAGATGTGGAATGGCACAGACCCGTCTCGAATGGCCAAAATACTCTTTTTGTACTCGCAACAATTACTATACTGTTCTCGAGTACTCTCAAAAACTAAGCGTACAGGCGAGTACAGATACTTTTTCAAGGTATGCGTATGCGTTTTTGAACGGTACTAGAGTATGCGTACATTTTGAGTAACTGTGCTGCAATGGGGCAAGCAAAATCATGAATGACTGTATGGAAGCAAACACAAATGCGATATTGCACGATTTCTAGGAAAATCCTACTCTAAATTGCCCGAGCATTGCAAATCTGATAAATGCACATTTCTAAAACTAAAATCACTGTTGTTTGTAACAGGGTGCACAAATATTGAGTGTGTGCACATTGCTCTCAATACATTCTATTGCATGTATATAGGTATTTTGTATTGTTTTGACCTTCACTCAGTATAATCCCCGGCAATGTAAATACGTCATGTTTAGACCTAGGTATGTTCATGTATTTAGGTACGTATTTTATTTACGAATATTATGGATATCATATTGTGCATAAAATGTGATGGTACTTTATGGTTTCGAATATGCCCCCATTCTATACACAAATAAATGCTTCTGTACATTCACAACTACGTTACTAAAAATGCGATGCCGTGTAGCATGTTTATTGTATTTTAAGAGAGAATGAAATAAACACACACATTCATAAAAATATTACACGTTTATTCATAGAATTCTCTAATACCTACGCTTCATAATGCCTTTCTGCAAAAATGCCAGTTTCAGTAATAATTCTCCCGTATAAGTATTTTAATATCAGATGAAAGAAGTAAGTAAGCAGCATGTATGGAAGAGTGCATTCAGAAATATATTCTACTTATCAGTCACACACATTTGATTACTCATTCTTATGTGAGTATCACCTGGTGAATAAATTAGACCCTATTGTTACAATGCTGCATAAAAGTCAAATGTGCACAAATGCAGCCAAATCATGCTGCAGGGTTGTTAAAAGCAGAAAATTACACCTCAAATGTGAATATGAGAGTGTAAAAATATATGTACCTTTATATTTTATAGGTAGATTTTAATAACTGTACTACAATGTGTGCAAGTGATTTATTTATTTGTTTGTATTCGCGGCGGACATCACACTTAGTATGAAAACCTACCATCACCCATCTGAATAATAAACCAAAATTTTTAGTTTTTTTTGTCAAAATATTTCGATTTTACTATGGAATAATAAATTACGAAATTTATCACAAGATTTTATTCATTAAATTATGGTAGGTTTCCATACTAGGTGTGCATAACTAGGCTCATGCACTCACACAAAATGTTTGCCTGCAGCGCAATGTCGCCTGGCCCGCAAAAATAATGAACCTTCAATTACTGCAATTGAAC
Source organism: Sphaerolaimus hirsutus (assembly GCA_964036195.1). NCBI lineage: Eukaryota > Metazoa > Nematoda > Chromadorea > Monhysterida > Sphaerolaimidae > Sphaerolaimus > Sphaerolaimus hirsutus. The sequence goes on along the minus strand of OZ038454.1, from coordinate 20,148,453 downwards.
ACAAAATATCTCCACGTGATACTTTTTTCACAGTTTCCCGTTTTCATGCAATCCGTGCGATTTACTGTAATAGAGATAAAGTTTACCTATAGGCAAGCCATTTGCAATAGGTTGTTGAAAAACACTTACCTTTTTCATTGAAAAACCTATTCAATTTTTGCACTTCGCACAGTGCGCCCGCTCTATCTCCTTTTTATCTGCAGTATATTCCTAAAATACGAGTGACCCAACTTTTTCTGTGTCGTCAACTTTATTTTTATGCGACAATGCTTTTTTAAAGTGAAGAAATATCTATAGATCGAGAACACACGTTGCTAAACAAACAAACAATTCTATTCTAAACGCTGCCCGTTGGCACTCAGCCCTTACTAGTGATGTAAAGGCACCGGGGCACCGGTGCCCCGGTGCTGGGCACCGAAGGGCACCAGCACCGGTGCTGGTGCGGTGTCATTGCAATCTTCATGGGTGCCATGCCGGTGCCGGTGCCATTTTTTTCAGAATAGCACTGGTGCCGGTGCGGTGCGGTGCCATTTTTTGCCGGTGCCAAAGGTGCTAGCACCAGGGCCAAAGTAAAAGGCACCAGGAAAGGCACCGGCCAAGGCTTCATGTGCTGTGCAATTTTGTCCATAGTATGTGCTTATTCATATTTCAAAAAACATATATTTACCCAACCGTTTTTGCCTATTTTGTAAACCTCCCATCAAATAAATATACCTACTGTGAAATCCATTATACCCGATACCTGATCTGATGAGCAAATCTAAAATTTTGTTGAATTTTAAATTATTTTTATATTTTATATTTATCTTACTTGTTTGTTCAAAATTTGTTGTCAGTTTATGACAGAGATAGTTCCATTCTCTGTACAGCAAAGACTCCGATCAGTAGACAATAGTGGCTATGGACATTGTAGTGAATTAAATATTTTATCTTTCAGTTGTAATCATTGTAATTGCTTCATAAAAGTTATTGCCACATCATTCTGATCATTTTAAGTGCTCAACCATCAAAATCGGTTGAAAATTCATGGAAATATGCACTTCCAAAGGTGAGACCACTGAGAAACACTGCCCGATATTTACTTCAGAAATTCCAGCCCGGTGCGGTGCCTTTCGGTGCTAGCACCGGCAACCCGCCGGTGCCCTTCGGTGCCGGTGCCATTTTTTCCAAAAGGCACCGGTGCCGGTGCGGTGCGGTGCCATTTTCTGGCCGGTGCCCCAGGGTGCCAGGTGCCCTTTTCATGCGTTGGCAAAGGTGCCGGTGCGGTGCGGTGCCATTTTTCCCGGTGCCTTTAACATCACTAGCCGTTACACGGTTAGCGATGGATTTGCGCCATGGCGCTGGCGTCATTTGAGGGCGCCAAAAAGGGACTTTTTGTCACAGCGCCTAAGGCCAGCGCCATAAGGGGAATCAACCAGAGTTGATCAAAGTACAGAAAGTTTTTTGTATTTTGTTTTTACTCACTCCAAGTACAGAAAATGTACATTAAATTTTTTTACTTTTATTCACAAGTAAATGAGAGTAAAATATTTTTTCCCAGAAAGCGTAAATGTGAGTATTTTTTACCCAGGAAAGCATACAAGTGAGTAAAATTACCTTTTCTTTCTGGAAAATGTGGAAGGGAGCATTATGAATGTTTACATTGGACAACAAAAGAGTGTTTTCTTTCTATTAATAAAAGTTTTCTTTATAAATAGCAGATGTCTTTAATGGCAAAAATACTCGTTCTTTACTTGCAAAAATTATTCTACTTTAATTGAGTACTCAAGTATAAATATGCAGTAACAACTGTGGAATCAACAGTGGAATGTGAAGCTCTCCCCCTATAGGTATTTCCAGAATAAGTTAAAATGAAGTATTTTACTGATGGAAGCAATGGCTGAAACATCTTCACCACCATACATCCTCAAATTAACTGTACTTCAATATAAGTGTATTGAATTTTCATCAATACTCAAGGTAAATTTACACAACAGGTTTTATTGTACAAGCCATTGGTTAACATTTTCACCCTTGAGTCTTTTGCCCATTTCTACTTGGGTATTTTGTTTTGTACATTTTGGCAATGTTTCACCTCTGTTTCGGACATTTCTGCAGTTTGTAAATGCCCATGTAATGGGAGCACCCTTGAGACCGACCGAGACTACACTCAAATTTTGTTCTAGCTTTACTCCAGAAAAGGAAAATTCATTTTCAACATGAGGTTTGGACCAGTATGAATCAAACCCACGCACACACCATCGTTTTTTTGATGTCTTTCTTCCATTCTATTCAAAACCAGTTTTCACTAGTTTGATTTCTTAATGTTGATTGCATATGGCATACACTTCTGATGTTTTCATTTTGATTACTTCTCACTTCCTGCGATTGCGATTTCATCCTTGAAGGCAAAATAAATAGTGATTGATCGTGTGGGCTGATTTAAAGTTATTTTGCGTCAGTTGGGAGAAAAACGCTTGGCGATTGACAAGTAAAAGACAATTTTAGGCAAATGACAAGAAAGTGGTTAGACATATGACAAGTAAATATTTACTTTTGAAAACTACCTACACTTTACTTTTCTCACCACTTTTTGTTACTTGTCTACTATCAGATCGGAATCGGTATTTTGGCAACATCATAGCCTCACTGTATGTAGACTGAAACTTTTGGTTCCGCAAGTGCGAAAATTTCATTGAAGAATTCGTTATGTTTGGGGGCACCTAGGGTTCAAACGGGACCAGTTTTTCGGACCGGGACAAGAAATTTTCTAATGTCGGGACTAGTGATGGAAAAAGCGCCAGGCTTTCGGCGCCAAGCGCCAAAAGCGCCATGGCGCTTTTCTGACCCCGGCGCCAAGCGCCAATGGCGCCAGAGCAAAATGGCGCCAAGCGCCAAAAGCGCCATGGCGCTTTTCTGAACCTCAGCGCCAAGCGCCAATGGCGCCAGAGGGTAATGGCGCCAAGCGCCAATAGCGCCAGCGCCAAAAAATTGTTCAACAATTTGATGGTAGAAAAATGAGTGCATAACTGTGAGTGACGTACCGCTGAAGTCATAGTAGTCTATTGAACATTTTTGCCCATTCAAACAACCACTAAATATGGGGGGTGGGGGCTCGAGGGATAAATAGTACCCTAAAATTTAGCCTCAGGTTAGATAGATAGCTGAGTGGCCCGGGAATAGATAGATAGCTGGAGCATTTGTTGGGGAGGTAACCCCCCCCCCCTCCAACTCCCGCCAGACTGAACCCCTGATTTAGACTGCAAGAAAGAAATAGGAGCAAAGCACAAAAGGGGATTTATCACGATTTTAACACCTCTGCTTTTATTCAATGTATGTATCTATTTATATAACGTCTACCCTAATATTAATCAATATTTATTCAGTTGCTTCAAAATTGATCAACTGCAGTGTCGATTTCACCGTATTATAACAATTTTTTTATTATCATGGTTGGCGCTTTTTTGGCGCCATTTAAAATGCCGGTGCCAGGCGCCATTGGCGCCACCAGAAAATGGCGCCAAGCGCCAAAAGCGCCATGGCGCTTTCTCAGACCCCAGCGCCAAGCGCCAATGGCGCCAGAGCGTTTTAGCGCCAAGCGCCAAAAGCGCCATGGCGCTTTTTGCTTTGGCGCTAGCGCCAGGCGCCAGCGCCATGGCGCTTTTCCATCACTAGTCGGGACCGGGACCGGGATTGGCTTTTTTCAATTGTTGGGACCGGGACCGGGACTGGGGGGTCGGGATCGGGACTGGTATTTGCTGAACCATGTACCGGGACCGCGGTCTTGTTTGAACCCTATTGTACATAATATCCAGCCAATGTTGTTCCACACACTTCCACTGTGTGAAGGGACTACTCTCAATGTATCAGCCTTTTCTTATCACATTATTCAAGCACTATTCCATTCCTATCTTCACTTGAAGTCATGAATATTTGAAGAAAAGCAATGTATTTATGTAACAAGTTAGACAAGACACTTGTAACAACACCTAAAATAGATTTTTTTTGGTAGAAATCACCACAATACAATATGGCTCCACAACTATTATATTGCTATATATATGACATCACAACATACTGCTATTTGTCTGACATATTTACGTGTATATGTTGAACACATTGTAACTATATTTGGGAGCCTTCGAAAAAAACACTTTATTAAAAAAACATAATCGTTTAAACCCAGGTCATTGAAAATGACGTATTTTCCATCCCTTGTCGGGACCGCTCTAAAATTCCGGGACCGGGACTGGGTGGTCGGGACCGGGACTGGCTTTTTTTAATTGTCGGGACCGGGACCGGGATGGCCCCAGTCCCGTCTTTTTTCCGAACCATGTACCGGGACCGCGGGCCCGTTTGAACCCTAGGGGCACCCATCGCGAAAATATCAGTAATCCTTCACGCAATTTGCATCCAGGCCAATTTTCTTTTACCCTTGAAACGCGACTTAAAATCGGTGGATTTCTCGTTTTCGCATTGTTGTTCTGGATTTCAAGAACATTTTTTTAGATCACATTGTTTTAATGCGCGTGCAAAGACGTTTGAATGCGTAATACGCAAAAATTTCAGCGCGCCGCGCCCCCCTAGGGATGGCAAGCGCTTTTTTTTCAAGTGCTTTTTTTAAAAAACGCCACGTTTTTTTAAAAAAAAGCGCTAGGGTCCCAAAAAATTTTGTACTTATGCACTAGGTATTTTGCTATTTTTTCGTGAGCAAGCGCGAAATTTCACATGCAACTTACCACTGGTGGCTGTTTTCATTGGTTTTGTGGCATTTTTATAGTCATTGCTTCTATTCCTGCATGCTATCATGTAATAATAAGTTGTGATATGTTAGTGTAGTATAGAATATTCAGCCAATGTGCTCCCACATACTCCCAGTGGGAAACATTGGTCTCAATGTATTAGGCTTCTCTTATAGCCTTATTTATAAGCACTATTTCATGCCTAACTTCACTTGAAGTCACGAAACATTCACAAACAGCGATATACATAATGAGTCAACAAAAAAAGTAATTTTTTTGGCAGATCTCACCACTTATCATGTTGTCCCATGACTACACAGCCATTCTATGGCTATATATCATCACAATTGCTGCCAATTGTCTGATATACCTGTATATATTGATACAGAACCATATTTTGAGCTTTTTAGGGAACGTCTCGACATTTTTTGAAAAAAAGTGAAAAAAGCGCGTTTTTTAAAAGCGGGGCCATAAAAAAGCGCTTTTTTCCATCCCTACGCCCCCCAAAAAAACAACACAAAACAAAAACAAAAACGAATTGATATAAATATTTACTCACTCCGGGAAAAGCGACGCTTTCATGTGGCTTGGGTGACTCTTTTGCAGCTGTGGTAACAGACGCCGAGCGAGCCTGCACGTCATTACCGCGGCGTGTGCTCTCACATCTCAAATAACTGAGTCCCCCAACTTCTGCATTTACTTGATTGCACACACACTTCAATTTTGGGCTGACGGTACAGCCCTTTGCATTTTTTGTTATGGCCACTGCGGCATAGATAATCCACTTGTGACCATTGTTTGTGGCATACATGTGTCACACAGCCACAAATGGTACAGTGTGCGCAGAAATTCCTGTGCGTATTGGCACCGACCCAAGTGCCACCGTTACTCCGCGCACTTGCGCCAGCCTACATCTTAAAACTGCACGCGAATTTTGGCCCGGTCGCGCGCCCCGTTTTCCCTATACAAACTTGTGATTTTTACGAACTTTTCGAGGCCCACCACGCGCTTGAAAATGGGAATTGTGGGTCGAGCGTACGCACAGAGGGCTAAAATTATGTCCGTTCTCTGTCAGATGTAAAAAATCGTAGAAATTTAACTGTTGTTATTGAGCTCACACACAAAAAAGGCGAGCCTGACGGAACGTTCGTGATTTTTGGGGTTAGCGCTAGTGGGCATTTACACGAAAGTGGGCGGAGCTTACGCTGACCGCCGCATGCAAAGCAAAATATCTGCGCACACTGTATTCACCGTATTACCTCAAAATACCTCCATGGTTTTTTTTTATTTTGCCAGCAAAATTTGAGGGGGGGGGTTATTATTTTGTCAGAAATTTTAGTAAGGATCGTAATAAATAGTGACATTTGCGTTCCCAAAACAGGTGATAAATGTGTCCAAACAGGATATATTTGGACATAAAAACGTAGATAACTACACTAAGTATCATAAACGAAGAATATAATTGCTACAATGGCGCACCGCACACTGGAATTTTGCGTTCAGCGTTCGAACGTTTTTGCACGCTGAACTACAAACGCTGAAATCAATATCTAAAGAACACAACATTTTTGAAGCGTAAAAAATTCTACTCGCATGTGAATTGCGCGAAATATTGCAAATTGCGAAATGTTTACGCTTCAAAAACGTTGCGTTCTTTAGATTTTGATTTCAGCGTTTGTAGTTCAGCGAGCAAAAGCGTTCTAACGTTGAACACAACATTTCAGTGTGCGGTCGCCATCTCGTTTTGAATAGTGTGGTGGTATTATACTCACTTGTACGTTGGTGTTGGTTAGGCTGTTGGATTCAATGAATACTTGCTGATCACGATAATCAACAACCTGATATTTCTTCAATTGCTTATTCTGTGGCAATTGGCCAAAATCTTAAGAGGCGGAAATTCGTCCGAAAATAATATTATGCAGAAACCGTCCGAGATGAAGATCTTTAATGGCAAGGTTGGCAGCCAGCCAAAAGTTTCGAAATCGCTATAAATATTAAAAAATAGGTGGATTTAAAAGAAAATATCAATTCTGAAGGTTCAAAATTACAGAATGGAGCAAATTTGAACTAAATGCTATAAATGTACTTAAAATAACTGGGATAAACCGTTATTTTAAGTTTTAAGTTATAGCAAAAACTTGGGAAAAATCTGTACGTGTACAATACGCAACCGGTAACTTGAACGTGGATCAACTGTCATAAATACCCGGTTCGAAAATAATATTATTTATGCAGAAATCGTTTATTGTAGACGTTTTTCATTGACCTATCCAATAAAAATAAAATGTATGAATTCAAAAAAGTGCGCTGTAATGCGCGGTTTAGGCGTCACGATAAACTTTAACCGCTGTTAACTTTCACGCAGGTTCTACTAAAAATTTCGTAAAGATAAAAATGAGTTCCATTCCACCTACTGATGATAATCCTGAAGGCTTCGCGAGGGCGAATTTTGCACTTAACGACTCAAATGAAAATCTGCGAGACCCGAGTAAAAATGTTGGCCCACAGACCGCTGCACAGGACAATGAGAATGAGGTATGATTATGTATTTTTGGGACCGTTTTCGTGCGCGCAAAATACACGACTCCCCTGAGGCACGCTGTAATTTTTTTGGCAGAGTTCCAATTTTTCATTTCTTACCATTTTTCATAATTCTACATGTGCCCTTACCCCAACACAATAACCCTGACCATTTTCAGCCAAACCTACCCGACGGTTCTGTGGAAAAGAACGAAAGTTCGCCGCCCGTCGACAGCGAAGTGCACCTGTGCGGCTACGGCAGGTGCACGCCCAAGTGGCTGCAGCGGATGCACAACGCTAGCTGTTTGCTCATGACCATTTCGCTCTGTTCTATAGTGCAGGTTGGCGCTGGGGATGAATATCCTTTTTATGTCGACTTCTTAAGCCTTTTGTCGAATGTTCGTGACTTCAAGTGAAGTTGGGCATGGAAAAGTGCTTAACTAAGGTTATAAGAGCAGGCAATTACATTGGCAGTGATGTATCACACTGGACAGCTATATGGGCGCACATTGGCTGGATATTATATACATACTACACTAACATATCACAGCTTATTATGACACAATAGCATGAACAAATGGAAGGTTTCACACTAAAAATGTCTCAAAATCAATGAAAACAACCACCAATGGTAATGGGCATGTGAAATTGCGCGCTTGCGCGCAAAAAAATTGCAAAATACCTACCTAGTGCGTAGTACTAAAAATTTTGGCTGCCGTTTTTATAAAAAAACGGTTTCGGTGCCTCTGTTTTTTTTAAAAACAACGTTTTTATATAAAAACGGTTAAAAAAACACCGGCCATCCCTAGTTGGCGCTCGTTTTTTTGACATGGGAATGTGCGTGTGCGAAAATAAAAAGTGAAAAGATTGCAGGAGCGGATGCATCAGCAACATTCACAAATGTTTTTTTGTAGTTTGTTTTTGTAACCATCTGTCTTTTTGTCCATAACCAGAAGCAGTGAGCTAAAATTACATGCAGTTGCCGGTCCAGGCCCTGTAAAATGTCAAATGTCATGCAAAGTGTCAAAAGTCATGTAAAATGGCCTCTAAAATGGCGAACGTACGTTTGCCATTTTACCAGACCTTTTTCATGAATTTTGACACTTTACAGGGCTTTTTAAAAGAGGGTCTGGGACTGTCCCAACAGGCTAAAAACGCCTTCCCAAAGAGACAGACAACAAACCACGTTCAAAGACACTTTTCAAGTTGACAACCAGTCAACTGCACTCCCATGATCACAAACCCCTTGAAATTCAGGGCATCATCGTGAACGGGCACCTGCCAGCGTCGATTAGCACCATAGAGCGGCGCTTTTCGCTGTCCTCCACGCAGACGGGCATGATAGCCGGCACGTACGATTTCGCCGTGGTATTGGTCCTGGTGCCCGTGTGCCATTTTGGAGGGGTCGGGCATAAAGGGAGGTCGGTTTTTGGGGGGTTGGGTGGATTGAAAATGTTGTGTTTTATGTTGTTTTCAGTGTTTGGAAGTTAATTCGTTTCGAGTGATTGAAAAGTGAAGCGTATTTGCTTGTTTAATGCATGACATGTAAAAAATATCTAGAGGCGAGTCTGCGGCTCAAAATGCTTCCAAAATACACGGCGTCATCTAGTTAACTTTTCAGCTTGAAAATTTTAGATTTCAGCTTTTCAGCTTGTTTTTGGAAGTTCCTTTGCATATCTGTGTAAGGGTATAGGCCTTGGCATGGTGCCAAATACCTACGTTGGCACTTCCTAAAGGTAAATCCTCAGATGACCTAAAATCAGTTTGGTTCGATATTCGCAGATGGCTAGGCTTTGGAATGCTTCTGGTGGGATTGGGTTCATTTGTGTTGGCACTGCCCCAATTTACTACTGGACCATACGAGTATGCAGAAAGGAGGCTCGGCGTTGTGAGTATTTTAGGGAATTAACCGGGTTGTCAAAGGAAATATACAGGGGTATCTTGAATTTTGACCCTCCGAGTGGTTGGATAGATAGCAAATCGCTCCTCCGGAGGGATAGATAGCTGAAAAATTTTCTGGGGGGGGGTTGGGGGGGGGTTTGGGGGGGGGTTGTGGTGGTTCGATATATAGGCTTTTTCGGGGCATAGAAGGAAGAAAAGGGAGAAAAATCGCTAAAAGTAGGTGTAAAATAGCTCAAAATGGGTATACAAGAGCATATAGTACTTAAAATAGCTGAAAATAGGCAGTTAGACGCATGAACCAGTGATTTTGGAGGTGAAAATCTATATATAGGTATGAAAAATAGCGATTTTGAGCGAAAATTGGGGTATAGTTTCTGAAAAATCGCTCCAGATAGGTAGATAGCTGAGCGATTTGGGGGGGGGGTTTAGGGGGTAGTAGCCCAAAATTTTGCCTCCGGGATAGATAGATAGCTGAGCGGCCTCCAGGATAGATAGATAGCTGGGCGGTTTGGGGGGGGGTAACCCCCCCCCAACCCCCCCCATTCGAGACCCCTGGAAATATATCGTATATCCTTGATTAGTTCCCCTGGGGCATTATTTTTCCGTTTGGACTTTTGAGGGGCAACTACTCCAGGAAACGGATAAGTCAAATCAGGGGTATTCCAGATTTTGACCCTCTCGTAGGGTTGGTGAAAATAAGCTAAAAATAGGTAGATAATAAAAATGCACCAAAATTAACTGAAAATAGGCAATAAGGGATAACATGAATTAGTGATTTTGAAGGTGAAAAACTATAAAAAAGGTATGAAAACTTATCTGAGCGACTTTGAGTAAAAATTGGGGTAAAAGTTATCAAAAATCGCTCCATATATCTAGATAGCTGGCCAATTGGGGGGGGGGGGGGGTAGTAGCCAAAAAATTTGTGTCCGGATAGTTGGGCGATTTAGTGGTGTAACCCTTCAACGCCCTTTCTTACCCCTCAGTCAAAGTGAATCCATCTAACACATCGCAGGTGTGCTCAACATCTGCGCCGGGCACAATTCCCAACACAACAAAAGCCCTGTGCGATTCCGGCGTCGACACGCACACATCGAACTTGTCCAATTATTTCTACGTTTTTCTTTTTGGCCAGTTATTGGTCGGACTTGGCGCGGCGCCGCTTTACACGCTGGGCGTGGCTTATTTGGATGAAAGCGTCACGCAGAAAAGATCGCCCGTGTATTTGGGCCTTTTTACTGCGTTCGCTGTTCTTGGGCCGGCTATTGGGTTTATTATGGGCGGACAGTTGTTGAGTATTTGGGGCGATTGGGGAAAGCGTGCGCCCAGGTTTGTGGTTTTTAATTTTGCACTTTGTGTGTTCGTTTCCGGCTGTCGCTTTGTAGGTTTTTCTGCGTGGATTTTGTTGTTACCGGGCGTCAACGCTACAGCGTGCTTGTGTTCGGTAAGTATTTACGTACTGAATCAGTACGGAAAATTTCAGCTGGCATTTTTGAAGGAAAAAAAAACTTCCATTTTTTTTAAACTTCGGCCATTCCGAATCGAAACTCATCGCCTCCCAAATCCTAGTATACAATTCATTGTAAAAACTATTCAATATTAAATAAAAAATAAATAAAATAAAATACATTGTGCAATAAAAAGTGTAATACCTCCCCCGGTCTCAGTGCCTCGCTGGCATCGGGAGGCTCAGATGACCCGCGGTGGTACGGCGCGTGGTGGCTCGGCTTCCTGCTGTGCGGCATGGTCGCCGCGGTTGGCGGCTCTCTCATGCTCTGTTTTGCTAGAAGTTTACCTGGTTTGATTATTTTTTGGATTGATTTTTGGGGGTTATACTGAGTTGTTGTTTTTGGGATTTTTTGGAGGGGGGGGGGGTTCAAGTTCAATCATATCGGGGTATTTCGAGGGTGATGGTCGATTCGATGAAATACCGTACAAAAACTTTTAAATATGGGATTTTATGCTTCGTTTGAATCTAACTTTTCAAAAAAAGTTCGGCTGCCATCTCTAGAAAACCCTTATTTCTAAACTAGTTGACATCGACACCAAATGTCGAGTGGTGCCGAACTCGATTCAAGGCTTGCTGACGAGTGGACGAACGACGTTCAAACGCAATCTTTGAATTAGGATCGGAACCAGTGGACATTTGGTGTCGATGTCAACTAGCGTGTGTGGGGCCGTTGTCGGAAACCTCCTCCACCTACCTGTACAAAAATACAGGTGCTGCTGAACATCGTGCGAAGGATGTAGATCAAGCGAATGCCAGTGCGCCCACTTCGCCGTTCAGTGAAAATCTGGTCGACTTGCCCAAAGCATGTTGGGTCAGTATTTTTCTCAATTGTTATATAGCAGTTGTTGAATAAATAGTTAATTAGGTAGCTGAAAAGCGGTGTGCCTCAGCACATCTAAGTGCGGTCGTTGAAAAAACTTTTTCCATCCCTAGGCTTGTACTAAATATATTTCTGTGCATTTTCAGGCGCTTCTACAAAATGGCACATTTAGCGCATTGATCGTGATGCAAACTGTGGAAGCGTTCATGCTCAATGCTATGGCCACATTTATGCCCAAGGTGTTTGAAAATCTATACAACATGACCCCCACTACTGCCAGTATGCTCTGTGGTGTGTGATTTTCTACAGTTTCCGGCTTTTGTGTATAATTCTCCCCGTGCCTGTAATCATTTAAGCCCGCTAGTCATGTAGACCCTCCAGTCATGTATTTTAGAGGGGATCAGCATGACATGGGGGATTAGCGGCAGTGGATTTATATGATTGGTAGAGTACATAGCGCGGGCTGCAGTGTGAGTGCACTAGCATTGTTTTTGTGACTCTTTTAATGATTCTGCTCAAAGTAAAATTGAAACACTCGTAAATTAGTTGTTATGGAGTATTCTTCTTCAAAGTTTTTGAGCCGTGTTATCAAAATAGCGACAAAAAAAATGTGAGTGCACACGGACTGTGGCCCACGCTTTGTATTTACTCTACTAATGATGTAAATCCATTGATGTGCTATGCTAATCACCCATGCTATTCGCCTCTAAAATACATGACTGGTGGGTCTACATGATTAGCGGGATTTCGTGGCTAGTAAGCCTACGTCGTATAATTCACCCTCGCTATGTTGGTTTTATTTCAGGTGCCATTTTGGTCCCATGCGGTTTCGTGGGCAATATTTTGGGCGGTTGGCTAATGGGCAAATTTTCTCTGCGCTGTCGCGGCGCGCTCATTTTGGCGATCATATTCAACATTTTTTGCCTCATTTTCATGCCGGCATTTTTGCTATCTTGTCCTCAGGCGGAGTTTGTTGGTGCCACGGTCCCTTACAGAGGAGTTGAGGAGCCGCGCGGATTTGTCAGGTGTGTTTTCTGAAGATGTGTCCCATGTTTGAGAATCACAGACATAATTTTTTAGACTTCCTTAATGTATAGAAGGCGGAAAGTGAAACATCGCTAAAAAAAGGTGAAAAATAGGTTAACCCGGTAGTCCAAAATAGGGATTTTCAAGCTGAAAATAGACAAAATGGAGCAAAAAATTTGAGCGAAAATTTGGGAAAAATCGCTCAAAAATTGCCAATACAGATAGATAGCTGAGCGATTGGGGGGGGGGTTCAGGGGATACTATCCAAAACTTTTGCCTCCGGGATCAATAGCTATGCGGTTAATGGGGGGGGGGGGGTTACCCCCTCCCAACCCCCATTGGAGACCCCTGACGTACACTATCGAGTAGTAAACGTGTCACCCTAAATTTTACCCAACGCAGAAGCCAGTGCAACGCTCCATGCCATTGTGAATCCTTATACGACCCGGTGTGCGTGAAAAGTGCAGATTACAATAATGAAAGCCTTATCGGAGCCTACTCCTTTTTCTCCGCTTGCAGCGCTGGCTGCGTATCCCACGATAATAATAATGATGTTGGTTTTGATGGTGTCTGAACAAATCTGACAATATTTTTTACGTCATTTAGCGATTGCGGCTGCGGTGACAAACAAAATTTGTACAGGGAATGGAAATGGAAATTTTTTGAACGAAAAAAAGTTGCAGAAATTTGGCCAGAAACAAAAAATTTGCGGAAATTTTGCCGAAAATGGTAAAAGGGTGCAGAAAGTTCGCTCGTAACGCAAACACTTACATAATTGAAAAACCAACATGCTGGTTAACCAGTTTGGCTGAAACAGAAAACAGGAGTTGACACCTTAATTGTTACCCAACAATCTACTCCGAACGCAGATGTGGACCGACTGCAGGTGCGCACCCGCACAAAACGCTAGTGCCCTGCCTCGGGAATGGCTCGCGACCACTGGGGCAGCTTCCAGTGAGCGATATAATAACACTGCTACTTCGGGTTGGTTCAGAGAATGTGTGGGTGCCTTGAAGGGAAGGGAATGAATTTTTCATATCAGGATGAATAGTGATTAAGTCAGGGACGTATCCAGGATTTTTGAGCGGGGGGGCTGCTTGTTTACGGGGGCCATGGCGCTATTGACGTTGGCGCCAGCGCCAGGAACCGCTTTTTATGTATGAAATATGCATAGATATACAGCGAATGTCGCAAAAATGTGTTCATTTCCAAGGATATCAGTTTACAGTGACCGATCTGCTGTAAATACAATCCATGGGGAAGAAATTGCGCGCTTGAGCGCAAAATTTTTAAGAAACGTCGTAAAATGTATAGGAAATCTGTTAATCATTCACAAACTTCCTACTCGCGCGTCACTTACCGTTCCTCAGGCCTGTGCCCGCTGGACTGCGGTGTCACATTCTACATGTCCATACTGTTGTTCTCGCTGCTCATCATTGCCACGTTCGGCTCGGCCATGCCCGTGCAGCAGGCCATGCTCAGATCGGTGCCGTTCGACAGACGCAGCCTCGCGCTCGGACTCAGCTGGGTGTTCATGCGTATACTTGGTCTGTGTTCGTTTCGACCTTATGCGGCCCGCACGCTAGTTGACACATGTGTGTCAACTGGTCTGTGTCAACTCAGATTTTGGCTTCACGTTTCGCAGAGCGATCTCCAAATTCACGTGCGGCAATTTAAAAAATAAATATTACGGCAAGTGCATTTAGAGATCGCTCTGCGACACGTGAGCATGAGTTGACACATACCAGTTGACACACTTGTGTTAACTAGTGTGTGTTCCGCCATAGAGTCTAATGAGTGTAAATAGTATTCAGGCGCGGAGTTGTGCTGTTTTCTTATATAAAGAACTTACCAGTTGACAAAGTCAACTCAATTCGGTTTACAATTAAAACTTCAAATTCAAAAATCCATTTATTGGGCAACTTCCATCATACACAGGGTCGATCCCCGGTGCGATTCTGTTCGGTAAGATAATCGACGTGACTTGCAGCCTGGCGCTCAGGGACCACTGCGACAACTGGCTGTCGTGTTATAGATACGACACGAAATTCCTTGCAATCGCAGTAGTTCTCATGGGTTGGTTGATTGGGGGATCTGTTGTTTCCGTTCATCGGAGCATGGGTCTCCAATGGGGGGGGGGTTACCCCTCCCCCCAAACCGTTCAGGTATCTATTTATCCCGGAGGCAAAATTTTGGGCTACTAAATCCTAAAGCTCCCCCCTCCCAAATCGCTCAGCTACCTACCTATCTGGAGCAATTTTTGAGGAACTATACCCCATTTTTTGCTCAAAATCGCTCAAAATTTTTCATACCTTTTTGAATAGATTTTCACTTTCAAAATCATATGCATTGTCCCTTGTTTGCCTATTTTCAGCTATTTTTAGTGCTCTATATGCTCTTGTATACCCATTTTGAGCTATTTTACACCTACTTTTAGCGATTTTTCTCCCTTGTTTCCTTCTACGCCCCGAAAAAGCCTACATATCGAACCCTCGCAACCCCCCCCCCGCCAAAATAATCACGAAAATAACTTCAAATTTCAAACGTCATCGCTCATAATTTCCAACCCCCCCCCCCCTCAGGTTGCATTTGCACCATATTCATCATAATCAGCTTGATAGCCGCCCTGCTGCTGTACACCCCGCCGAGCGAAAATCAAGAAAAATCTGAAAATGTGCCGTCGATACCAAATCGTTCAATTCGCGCCACGCGGGCGCAATCCGTGGGCAGGAATCTACTCACCAACGTTTTAAAGCGATCGTTGTCGCGCGCCGGCGTGGCGCCAGCGCCAGTGACGCCAGCAACAGCGCCTGGCGCCATAAATTTACATTCGGAGGATAGACGAGCTACATCCGCGCTGTGATATTGGTGTATACTCGGCGGACATCACACTAAGTGTGGAAATCTACCATAACTCAGCCGAATAATCAGCCGAAAATAATGCGATTTTTCATCATAATATTTCTTTTTTACTATGGATAATTAATTGCGAAATTTATCACAAGATTTTATTCATTAAATTATGGCAGGATTCTGCAGGTACTTCTGCGGTCCGCCGAGTATATTAGCTATTTGTGTACATATTTATACGCATTTCATGTGATTTTACTGGAAACATTCGAAAAAATTGTATTGCGTGCACAATCGTTGGGCGGCGATGCCTTGAATTTTTTTTTCGTATACTCGTTTTTTTTGTTCTACGACATTTCGCCTCACTCCACAATTAATTTTCTAGTCGATAGATCATAATATTTACGTTTTATGTACGTATTTGTTCTTACGCACTTGTATTTACGTACCGTGTTGCCTTAATCGCACTTTTTACGCACTTACGTCGAGGGTCGTAGTGTAAAAGCGCCAGCGCCAGGTGTTTTGCTCTAGGCGCAAGGTAAAAAAACAACGCAAAAAGCACTAGGTATGGCGATTTTCATGGTCATGTCATGGCGCCAAGCACCACGCCAGAGTGGCGCCAAACGCCATTGCGCTTTTTGCGTTTGTTCTATTGCCAGGCCCCAGCACCGTAGCGCCTTTACATCACCGGTCAGGGATATTTGTGATCGGAGGGATTATTCAAGGGTACTTTTTGGCGACGTGATTATTGTATTTCTAGCGGAAATTTCCATTCGATAAATCAAACCTACATTATACTTATTTTATCTATAAGCATATAAGTTAAAAAAGTCAAGTATATTTTGAATTCGTGTCCTTATAAATAAAATACCTATTGTATAATGATTAGGTACATAAATAATTTAGGCAGATCGTCCAAACGACAGCAACAATTAAAGCATACCGATTTTTGAGAATGCACGGCGGCACACAATTGGAAGTTCAATTAGTATACATTGGACCGGCTATTCAGGTATACTGATACCGTATTTGTTCTGACAGGAGAGCGCCGTTCTATTTTTCGTCAACTTTTTTTAGCTGCCGTTCTATTTTTTCCACCAAATTTTTCACACATTTTTCATTCCAACGGTATTATTTTGAATGAAACGAGAAATATAAAAATATCAGAATCAATTTGAAATGTAAATAATAATATTGTTACTGAAATTTGGACACTGCATGACAATTTACAAATTTGTATGACATTTCACAGGATATTTGACACTTTACACTTCCCCGGGCATCGGACTGGCGCACCTGATCGTGTTTAGTTTACAACGCCGTTTCTAAAATTCACAAAGCATGAAGCTAACTACCTAATCCGGTAAAATCATTCTATCTAGCATCCTTTCTGCATGTTTGCAAAGAAAATTCTGTAATTTTCGAAAACAGATCTAAAAATGATGATTGGCAAAACCGTGCTTTTCTTAGTGTTGCTGGCATCGTGTCAAGTGCAAGTTTTCGCGAGAGGCATGGTGAGCCAAGACAACCAATTTTCAGAATACCTAAGAATATTTACTCGAAATACCCCCGAGGAATTGCCCCCTTCCTCGAAATACTCCCAGGTCTTTTCGAGCTGAGGAAAAAAATACCCCACCCCCTCGAAATACCCCCGTTTAGATTAAGGTACGACACCCCCGTCACATACGAAATACGAAATGTAAATTAAAATATACGAACATGATTTTATTGCTGCGAATGTGCATTGCAGCTACACAGACTAGTTTGTGTAGCCATCATTTCGATATGTCTAAATGTATCCTGTTTTATTACCAGTTTTGGGTGTGTAAAAGCCCATCTTCATTATGATCATTCTCGAAAGTCTGGGGAAATAATAACCCTCGAAAAACCCTCACCAAAATTGCACTCTGAAAAACTATCCCCCTGGGGGTATTTCAAGGAAATACAAAACCTACAAAGTCAAAAACACAGGGCCGCCAAAGTCTCTCCGACCCGGAAACCAAATTTGATTCGCGTTCGTCCTGCCCCCCGATGGAGATGCCATGCGGCCCTTGCGGCGTCAGACAGGATGCCCAAGGTTGCAAAGTGGGCTGCTGGGGCAGGCCGCCGATGTGTGAGTGAGATCGATTGATTTTGTTGCCGATGACGCTCGTTGGTTACTTAGTCTTAAAGTGCAGACACTTGTAATTTTGGAGGGTGTACGGTTTCGCACATACGCCCATTTCGCACATGTATGAAACCAGTTTCGCACAAACGCCCGTTTCGCACATAATTGATGAACGCACATAACACTCCAGAATAAAATTCCATTAATTTTTATTTTTCCTCCGATTTTATCACAAAAAGGAATGTCCAGATAAATATACTGAAAAACTGGCACATGAATCTGAAAAAGATAAACTCTGTCGTATCACATTTTAGGAGAAAATTACACCAAAATGCAACCGGGGCGGAACACAACCCCAAAACTTACTATAGCATATGAAGGGTGTGCTTCTAAAAGTACCGATCTACAAAAAATCGATTTTGAGATAATCGCGATTGAAAGTTTGGAGCATGTAATACCCATACATGGGTATTGGGTATGGGAATTTTGGGTAAGGGTATTTCGGCCATATTGTTGGGTATCCACATGCATGGGTATAATCATTGATTATAACCATAACACTAGCTATATAAAATTTAGGGAATTGTATTTTTGTAGTACAGTACATTTTAAAGGAACAAATTGGTAATAGCGTGTAGATCGGTATTTTTTCAAGCACACAATCAGAAAGCTGTAGATCGGTACTTTTACCCATAATAAAAAAGCACAAAATGAGTTTTTGCGCAACCGGACACCGATCTGACATCGGTACTTTTAGAAGCACAGAAAATAATGTGCAGATCGGTATATATGAAAGAACAATTTTGAAAAAAGTGTGTAGATTGGTACTTTTAAAGACACAAAAGCTGAAAAAGCTTGTAGATCGGTACTTTTAAAATTTCAAAAACTGTATTTTGCGATTTTTTTGCTTTTTTCGACCCCCCATAACTCAAAATTGAATTTCGCACCCCCACAGATTATATATATTTTTGAAGCGCATTTTTATGGGGACCCCAAAAATGGTCCTAACTCAAATTTGAAAAATTTGTAGATCGGTACTTTTAGAAGCACACCCTTCATATGCAAGTAGAGTAGATGGGAAAAAGCCTGCAGAATATCAATGGCATCTTATCAACACGGGATTTTAGAAAACATATTCACTATGCATCACCATGTCTTAGTCCAGAAAACTGGTTTTCAAATACGTTAAACCCGAAAAGCTACAAAAAATCGGCATAAAAAGCTAGAAGCGATGGACAGAGAGAAACAGGCAAAAATCAGCTAGTTTCAATAAAAGAAAACAGTCCACCTACAGGCGCGAATGTTTTTTGATCAGGTACGTTTTGAGCAGCATTGATCATTGTAAATACCGTATTTGATGCAATAATTCCCCTGGGGAATTGGTTTTTCGTCAGACATTTGGTTGCTAAGAAAAGCGCATCTGTAGATAAAATTTGGCAATTAACAGTAAAAAATATTATGATCGGATATACAAAAGCCACTGTTAAATCATGCAAACACGCATCCACTGTAAAAATATGATTTCTCACCACTGCTCCAACTCTGGAAAGTTTTTGAACAGGTCCAGTGCTTCGGGATTTCTAAGAGCGTTCTCGTTCGCTGGCTGGCGACCTTCGATGACGTCACGCACAGCCAACTCGACTTTTTTGCCATTCGCCGTGTACTGGAATATATTTTGGTCATGGAAACGTCAAGCGCACGTAAACATATAGAGCTATACTCGACGGACATGACACTTATTACGGAAACCTACCATAACCCGTCTGAATAATGAAGCAAAGCTACACAGTTTTTCATCAGAGTATTTCGTTTTACAATGGAATAATTACTTTACGAAATTTATCACGAAATTTTATTCATGAAATTATGGGAGGATTCTACGCACAGCCGAGTATACTACGAAGTGTTTCTAAGGACTAGCGTTCAAACATGACAATGACAAATTTGCACGACATTTTATTTGACATGCAACTTTACTTTACACTTAACAGCGTGCGGGACTGCCACCAGATCCTCATCATGATCTTGAAACTCGTAAACTCAGTTTCGTTTAAAACGTACTTTGTAACATCAAACAATCTGTGACAGTTGAAGCGAGTAACCAAACCAACACAAATCACCAAGCCGGCACGGGTGGATCACATTTAACATACAAGCACATATCACAGTATGTCTCCCTGCACATGCCGCAGTGCTCATATCACAGTTTGTCTCCCTGCACATGCCCGAGGGCACAGATCACATGTCGCTGTGCTCATTGCACATACACGCGGGGCGGTGTTGTCGAAATGCGTGTGCGCGCGTGAAGTACATGTATTTATCTCTATACATTATACAAAAACTCTATTGATTTCATTTTTTGATATTTGTTAATAGGTGTATATTTGTTTGGCTGTATATTTGTCAATGTGCTGTACATTTGTTTATGTGTCACATATACTATTAAACTGCTACAATAAAATTTTTGTTGTTGTCCTCACTTATCTGGAGTAGGATGGACTTAACATAGCTTACATTAATATGGAGGTTTTTCCATCAACTTACAAAAAATGTGACTCATGCAATTACAATTTGAACAAAAACTTGTTAACAACTGGATTTAAAATGCATGCACTATTCAACGCAGACACTATGAATGTTGATGTTTCAGGGACTGATAACAGACCATAATAGATAAATACATGTATACTTGGCGGACATCACACTTAGTATGAAAACCTACCATAACGCATCTGAATAATGAACCAAAAATTATACATTTTTATCATAATATTTCGTTTTTACTATGGAATAATCAATTACAAAATTTATCACGAGATTTTATACATTAAATACTGGTAGGTTTTCATACTATGTGTGTTGTCCGCCAAGTATACTTCACGCGCGCACACGCATTTCGACAACACCGCACCGCGTGTATGTGCAATGAGCACAGCGACATGTGATCTGTGCCCACGGGCATGTGCAGGGAGACAAACTGTGATATGAGCACTGCGGCATGTGCAGGGAGACATACTGTGATATGTGCTTGTATGTGCAATGTAGCACACTCAGCCGGCACAGTACCAAATTCGTTAAGCGACGTTTACCTACACTGATTTCTGTGCCGATAAAAAAGGAGTGAAAAAGGTTCCATAAGTCCGGAATAAAATTCCGAATACCAAATAACGAAAACTCGTTTTGAAACCGAACCTAAAACTGAAGTTGTGTGCACTCAAGTAGCGAGTATAAATACTTCAATGCATTTTCTTGCAGATATGACACTATATCAGAGTTGTTAAAATACCGGTATTTTTGGAAAGCGTAAGCGTAAATAAACTTACAAATTTTGAGTATGGATACTGTAAGCGTAAGGTATTTTTAAAAGGCTCCGCACCTGTACGCACAAACGCCCGGCGCGCACAAACGCCTGGCACGCACAAAATGAAAGTCCGGTACGCACAAACGCCCCGTATGCACAAAACTGTTGCTGTGTCCGTGCCAGTCGTTATGTATTTGTATACTCCAGTCACTTTACACCCTGCACGCGTGGTTCCTGCTGGAAGCGTGCCAACGATGTTTTACCCATGCGATTTTCAAAGTTGAAAAGTTGAAAAAAGTCATTTCTCTAACGATACTCATTTACTCTAACGATACTCATTCACACAATGATTTCTCTCATCTTTTATACAAAAATCGCATGCTTTATCATCGTTGGCACGCTTCCAACGTGAGACATAAATGAGTGCAAGGGCAGAGTATCATATCCGCCGAGTAATACATTGCCACCAATCTCACCGAGTGTTTGAGTGCATGTTGGGTGCATTCACGTGTAATTCACGTGTATTCACGTGTATTCACGGTACGCACAGAGCATCAGATTTGTGCGTACCGGACATTTGTGCGTGGCGGGCTCAATTTTGTGCGTGCCGGGCGTTTGTGCGTAGGAGGCCTGGCCCTTTTTAAAATACCTAGGAAAGCGTATAAAAAGCGTAAGCGTAAAAAATTTGTTTTAGAGTGCTCTTGTTATCGAGCATCGGAAAATACCAATGCTTTCACATTTAGATCAATGCATCACCGACTCTCTCCATTTTTGTTCAGTTAATTCTTTTCAAATCAAGCGCTCGGTCACATTTTTCGGACATCCACTTGGTAGTCTCGGATTTCGTGCTGTTGACGGCAACAACATCGTCGTCCGAATCCATTTTCGGTCCCAAAATTACTAATCTAACACACCGATATTTCTCGACGACTCAATATTGACCAGACATTCATATTGCGACACAATTTATACATGTGCAGGCTGTCCGTGAAAGTCCACCCCGTGGTAAACAAGCGTGTTAACCAATGCGGGTGAACAACTTTTGTACTACCACGCAGACAAAAATTGCTCGTGTTGGCGTAATATTACCAACACGCTGTACGCACAATTGCGTGTAAAACAAATATGTGTACCACTGCAATAACGCTGTGCAACGTGTTACTGCATCTGTTCATCACATTGCATAGTGGTTAGCAAAAAATAATGGGTGACTCACACTGGATGTGCATTGAGTTTTCGTTGTTTTCATTCACTTATATGATGAATAAACATTTACAAAAAAATTCAAAAATGCATTTGCAAGTTGAAATTTTAATTTATATGGGTGACAAATGGGTTGAAATTTTAATTTATATGGATGGGTCACATATTTAAGAGAAAATTCCCCCCTCGATTCCCCTCGAAAAATTAACTAATTAAATTAATTATATACAGAAAATCAAAATATGTGGAGATTATGTGCTTTCACATTTAAATTATTAATCAAATAATTTACTTTGCACATGAATCCACATATGCAAATAAAAATGATCTATAATTTTTTTACATTACTGACCCACACTGTGAAATGGATAGGTTTTTTTGAGCGTGTGGGATTACCCCGAATTTAGAGGTCACTCGAAAATTGACCATTTGCTGCGTGTTAGTATGTTTACACTAACACGCACTGCATCGTGTGGGGTAATTCTGCTAACACGTTGCATAGTGCAACTTAGGTGTTAGTCATTTTTTGTACCCCGTCAAAAACAGCATCTGCGTGGTACACGGGTTACAAATTTTTCCCTATTTTCACGGACAGCCTGTACATGTGCCGCTATTTCCAGTGTATTGCTACACACACACAGTCCCTATTTTTTGTATTTTTTCCTTCATTTTTTGTAGTTTTACAATTTTTCAAAAGCGTAAAACTGGGCCATGTGAAAAGCTTTTTTACGCTTTTAGTATCCGGGTAATTTGGCCAGGAAAGCGTAATAAAGCGTAAGGGTATTTTACGAAAGCGTAAGCGTAAGTATAAATACCCATTTACCCGGGTATTTCGGCTAAGCGTAAATACGCTTTCGCAACTGTGCACTATATACCGGGATTATGGAACTTTCTTGTCTTATGGATTATGGAAAAAATTTTGTCGGCACAAAAAACCTTGAAAACGACCCTTTACCAATCAGCGTGCAACCTCAATCCCATTACAAACCGGTATGTCGGGCACTTCCAGCACCAGCTGCGGCACATGTTTGGCACTCAATTTGCTCCTTATAGCCGCCTTTATGCTCTTTTCATCGAGCGATTTCGCGTCGCCCCGCCTTTCCACGAACAGCACCACTAGGGTGTCAAATTTCCGTTTCCGTTTTCCGTTTCCGCCTTTCTGCAGGAAAATTTTTTACCTTTCCGTTTTCCATTTTCCGGCAGCCGAAATTTTTTTACCTTTCCGTTTTCCGGCAGACGAAAAATTTTTACCTTTCCGTTTTCCGTTTTCCGGCAGCTGAAAATTTTATACCTTTCCGTTTCCGTTTTTCTGGCCCATTTTTCCGTTTTCCAGCTGAAAAATTTTTACCTTTCCGTTTCCATTTTTCCAGGCCATTTTTCCATTTTCTGGCTCGATTTTCAGTTTTCTGGCATTTTTCCATTGTTTTTCCAATCTGTATTTATTTTTTTCCACTATGGTGTTTTTAACTACCAGGTTCTTTTGTCATTCATAATTTTTATCTGTATCCAAATCTGTAAAAAAATACAAAGTAATTGTGGACACATACTTTGCAGTCAGCTGAGTATACTTTTTACTGTTCAGTTACATCAAAGTTCACTTTTGCTCAATTCTTATTGTTGTTGTAGTGTATTTTTGCTACCTTTTGATGATTTTTTGTTGGTTCAGTTAAGCTTAAACTGCAAGTGAAGTTACTGGCATGATCCATAGTTGCAGAATGTACAGCTATAATACCACAATCAAAGCCAAGCAGGCAAACCTGCATGCAGGTTTTCCTTCTGCAAATTTGTCTATTACCGTGCAAATTTCACTTGATTTTTTCTGTTTCCGTGAAAATTTCACTTTCCGTTTTCCGTTTTCCGGCATTTCATTTTTCCGTTTTCCATTTTCTGGCCGACAATTTTTTTTACCTTTCCATTTTCCGTTTTCCGCTGAGTGAAATTTTTTTACCTTTCTGTTTTCCGTTTTCCAGCAGAAATTTTTTTTACTTTTCCGTTTTCCGTTTTCCGTAAAGTGAAAAATTTTTACCTTTCCGTTTTCCGTAAAAAATTTTTTTTGACACCCTAAGCACCGGAGGAGGACAAGTCGGTCTGGCGTCGCTGAGACACGCACACGCTGTCGGCGATGTCCGGCAGGGATTCCACTGAAAAGTGGGTTGCCGATTGTGGAAATGTGAATTTTTTGACTATACACCGTATATACTCGAATAAGACTCTAGGGCAGTTATTATTTCGTCAGAAGGGTATGAGGGGGGAATTATTCAAGGTGATGTTATCCAAGGGGGGGGGTATTTTTGCCTCAGATCTTGCACTTTATTCATTGTATGAATGCACTCCGTCAACATTCAGTAATCCAGTTATTTAACAGTTCAACAACAACAAAAACAACGTATTCATGCTAAAATTAATGTTCATCGACATCCAAATCATTCAAATGCACATTGTGGATACACATTACAAATATTTATCCAGAGGGAGGAGTTATTCAAGAGGGGGGTTATTTTTTTTCTCACCTGGCCAACAGGGGGAGTTAAAAGGATGATGTTATTTGGATGGGGTCTTATTCAAGTAGTGACGATATTTAAACTCAACGAGATGGGTGCATGAGTTCCAGTCCCGAGCCCGATCCCGATCCCGATATCCAAAAATACCAATCCTGATCCCGAAAATTTTCAAATCCCGATCCCGATCCCGAAAAACTCCCAAGTCCGGGATCCCGATCCCGGAAAAATTAGTGGAAATTATAAAAAGTGAAATAATGACGTTTTGCATGCAAAAAAAGTGGATGCAAACCCCCAGTGTCAATTTTATGCCACTTTTCTGGCATCCAACAGTGTTTTGAGACCTTTATGAACAACTGTGAATGCCAGAAAAATGGCCACAATCTCTATCCCTAGAACCCAATCCCGATCCCGGCCAATCCCGATCCCAATCCCGAAATCTCAAAAAACCAATCCCGATCCCGAAACTCCAATCCCGATCCCAATCCCGAAATCTCAAAAAGTGAATCCCGATCCCGATCCCGAAAAGTCAATCCCGTTTGAACCCTAATGACAATTTACAAATTTGTATGACATTACACATGATATTTGATACTTTACTTTACACTTCCCCGGGCATCGAACTGGCGTGTTTAGTTTACAGCGCCGTTTCTAAAATTCACATAGCATGAAGCTAACTACCTAATCCGGTAAAATCATTCTAAATATCTAGCATCCATTCTGCATGTTTGCAAAAAAATTCTGTTATTTTCGAAAACATATCTAAAAAGGATGATTGGCAAAACCGTGCTTTTCTTGGTGTTGCTGGCATCGTGTCAAGTGCAAGTTTTCGCGAAAAGCATGGTGAGCATGTAAAAGCCCATCTTTATTATCAGTCTCGAAAGTCTCTGGGGAAATAATAACCCTCAAAAAACCCTCACCAAAATTACACTCTGAAAAACCATCCCCCAGGGGGCTATTTCAAGGAAATACAAAACCTACAAAGTCAAAAACACAGGGCCGCCAAAGTCTCTCCGACCCGGAAACCAAATTTGATTCGCGTTCGTCCTGCCCCCCGGTGGAGGTGGAATGTCCCCGTTGCGCCTACAAACGGGATGCCCAAGGTTGCATAGTGGGCTGCCGCCGCGATGTATCGCCCATGTGTTGATTGATGATTGGTTGCTGACGCTTGTTGGTTACTTTTGACGTGTGGACACTTGTGATTTCATCTTGTAACTGTACCTACCTTGTAATTCTCCATCAAAGTCAAACTTTTACTTTTACCTACTCCTAACTTGACATTTATCATTTTACTCTGCCTCTAGGGGAGCAGGCCTACCTGGCTCGCACACTTGGTCCACAACTTTTCTTACAAAATCCTTGATCCTTTTCTTTGAAACATACAAATGAATAAAAAATATTCTTTTCAAATTTGTACATTTTTCTCAACATTTTCTTGGAGTAAAATAATAATTAAGAAACCATGGTGTATGCTTTTCAAAAGGGATGGAAAAAGATGAATCCTCTAGAATTTGATAAAATAGCCATTTTAAGACTCATCCAATTATTCAATTTCGGCAATTGAATGGACACAGGGGGCAGTCCCAAGTAGGGTTGGCCGATGTTTTTTTAAAACGTTTTTTTTTAAACATGACATCCAAAATGTTTTTTTTTAAAAACATCGGCCGAAATTTTTAGTACTAAGCACTAGGTATTTTGCAATCGCGATTTCACACACAAATTGACATTGGTGGTTGTTTTCATTGGTTTTGTGGCATTTTTAGTATCAAAGTATCCATTAATATATGCTACCATGGGTTAATAAGCCGCCATATGTCGGTGTAGTATATAATATTGAGGTAATGTGCTTCCATGTACCTCCACAGTGTGTAACTTCACTCCCAAAGTAACAACCTCCTTTTATAACCTTGTTTCATCACTATTCCGTGCCAAACTTTACCTGAAGTCACGAACACTTGACTATAAGGCGATATACGAACATGTCAACAAAAAATGGATATTTTTGACACAAATAACCACTTATAATGCTATCCCATGGCTCCACAGTCATTGTATGGTCATATATAACATCACAGAGTATTGCCACTGTCTTATATACCTAGGTATATATGTTGACACAAGGTCATATCTGGGAGCTTTTAAAAAAAAAGTTTTTTATTTAAAAAAACGTTGTTTTTAATATAAAAAAACAGAGTTAAAAAAAAGTTTTTTTTCAACCCTAGTCCCAAGCCCTGTAAATTTTAAAAAAGTAAGAAACTACAGTTAGATATAATACATAAGGGTGGGGAACCTTTGTCCCCGCTGCCACGTAATTGTAGGTTTGGCAAACCAATCGAAAGTGTAAACTTTAATTGTTGGCAGGTGCCTCGCACCTGGTTTTAGCGCTTAACCCCTTGTACAAAGTGTAAAGTAAAGTGTCAAATGTAAAGTCAAATGCAAAGTAAGGTGTCAATCAAAACAAAAAAGATTTTTTTACTGAACTTTGCATGACAATTGACATTTGACTTTACATTTGACACTTTACTTTACACTTTATAGGGCTTGGGACTGCCACCAGGTCGCCAGAGAACGGGGCGCCAATAACGCCATGACACTGGCGCCATTTTGGGTCACCAAATGGCGCGCGCCATTCCATCACAAGTTTTGGGACACGTTCGCGTCTTAGGGAGAACAATGCAAATACCGTAAATTCTGTAATTGGGCGCCAGGCGTACTATTGTTTGCAGCACATTTTTAGGGGGCGCACTATTGTAGATGGGATATTATTGGAGAGTGGCGCATTTGATCTTTTGTCAAATCATAAACATCAATGTCAACATAACTGAAATGTGAGCATCACATATTAAAGTGATAAATCTCATAAATCAAAAGTACCCATAAAGCAGTGAATGACTGTGGCAAAATCGGCTACCTATTACTCTAATTCAATGATCGACACATCTGAGTCAGACGTTTTTTTGTTGTTGTTTTTTTGTTTTCTCAGTGTGGCGCACTATTGGAGAGTGGCGCATTATACTCGCACAACGTGCGCAAGGGTGGCGCACTGTTGGAGAGGACGCATTATTGGTGACCTGGCGCCCAATTAGAGAATTTACGGTATTTTGTTACTTAAATTCAGCATTAAAAATGTCGCAGCAAATTTGCATAAAAATAAAGAACGCTCCAGAATAAAACGCCATTAATTTTCATTTTTCCTCCGAAAGCGGCTGGATCACAAAAAGGAATGTCCAGATAAATATTCAGAAAAAAACTGGCACATAAATCTGAAAAGGAGAAACTCTGTCGTATCACATTCTAGGGGAAAAGTACACCAAAATGCACCCGGGGCAAAACAGCCCCAAATCTTACAATAGCATAATGAAAAGTAGAGTAGACGGGAAACGCGGGACATCAGCGGCATCTTATCCACACAAGATTTTAGAAAACATTATCACTATGCATCAGGGTTGGCAAAATCTCCGAAAAAAATAAAAAAATAATAAAAATAAAATGGAAAATTGGAGAATAAAATAAAATAAAATAAAATGGAAAATTAATAAAATAAAAATACAATTTTACTAAAATTCGAATTTTTGTAAAATTTTAGTAAAATTGTACAATAATTCAAATTTTTGTACAATTTTAGTAAAATTTTACAAAAATTTGAGTGTCTGTTCAATTCTATAGAAAGTTTTCTATCATGTTGCTTAAGTTTCTTGCTGCCAATTTGCAGAACTAGTGCCTTGTTGTATCTTTCATTGTTGTGATTGAGAAATATTGTTGCTCAAAATTGCCAATTTTCACATTTTTTATAATATTTTCACCTTAAAAATCACTAATTTGTGATTTTTTTTCTTATTTTCTTCGTTCCATACCTTGAAAAAGCCTATAAATATATTGAATCCCGCAAGCCCCCCCCACCCAAAAAACAACAACCCACTTTTAGCTATCTTCCCTTGGGAGGAGCAATTAGCTCCCCCTGAGGGTCAAAATACAAAATACCTACCTCGCAACCCGTGTCACAAGTTTACAAAAAATTTTTTGTATTCATCCACATGCTTCTAGCGTGCACATCGTTTTATGTCCTTGCATCCAAGTTTTCCGATTTTTTGTAAAATTTTTGTAAAATATTTGTAAAATTTTTGTAAAAATGGTTTCATTTTATTTTATTAATGACATTTCAGAATAAAATAAAATAAAATAAACTGAAACATGAATAAAATAAAAATAAAATACAATTTTAATAAAAATAAAATACAATTTTAGTAAAAAGAATTTTACTAAAACCAACCATGCTATGCATCAACATGTCTTACTCCAGAAAACTGGTTTTGCATTATGTTAAACCCGAAAAGACACGAAAAATCGGCATAAAAATACAATCTAGGGTCGATGTAATCACAGAGAGAAAGAGGCAGAATAACCACTTACAAAAATCTGCTTTACTTTCAATAAAAGAAAACAGTTCATGTGCGCAACAGTGGACACCTACAGGCGCGAAAAAAAATTTGGACCCGGCACGTTTTTAAGCAGCACTGATCATTGCAAATTTCTAATTTGCTGCCAAAATTCCCCAGGGAAATTATTTTTCCGTCAGACATGAATGGTAAGAAAAAAAATTTGGCGATTAGCAGTAAAAAATATTATGATCGGATACAAAAGCCACTGTAAAATCATGCAAACACGCATCCACTGTAAAAATATGATTAATCACCACTGCTCCAACTCTGGAAAGTTTTTGAACAGGTCCAGTGCTTCGGGATTTCTAAGAGCGTTCTCGTTCGCTGGCTGGCGACCTTCGATGACGTCACGCACCGCCAATTCGACCTTTTTGCCATTCGCCGTGTACTGGAATATATTTTGGTCATGGAAAAATCAACCGCACGTAAATACACCCATGTTCATATGAGTTCGGACACTTAGAAAATCGGACACTTCAATATGAAAAACTTTATTCTGCCGGAACTCTATAACTCCGGAAAATTTTGGCCGGTACCCAAATAAAGCCCAAACATTTGCCTACAAAAGTCATCGGAAGCCCCCCAGTATGATGACATGTGGGCCTGGGTCCGGACACTTCCTTTATGTAGGAATAAATCTGTCTTCCAAGGCCGGATTTTGGCTTTCAAAGCTTGCGCGCAAATTTTTTACACATACCATGAAAAATGTAAGGGAAAACTTGCATTTCCGGGAATTGTTTAGGTCTCACCCCAGGAACCTCGAAAACGACCCTTTACCAATCCGCGTGCAACCTCAATCCCATTACAAACCGGAATGTCGGGCACTTCCAGCACCAGCTGCGGCACGTGTTTGGCACTCAATTTGCTTCTTATCGCCGCCTTTATGCTCTTTTCATCGAGCGTTTTCGCCTCGTCACGTCTTTTCACGAACAGCACCACTCGTTCGGAGGACAAGTCGGTCTGGCGTCGCTGAGACACGCACACGCTGTCGGCGACGTCCGGCAGGGAATCCACTGAAAAGTGGGTTGCCGATTTTGAAAATGTGAATTACTGTGTTTGCTAGAAAAATTGCCCTGGGAATTATTTTTCGTCAGACTTTTTTTGAGAAGGGAACTATTCAAGGGGGGGGGGGTATTATTATTTGGTCAAAATTGCCAAGCATATTATATCAACTGCTTTCACGAAATAATGGTTTATTAACAAAATAATATGCCATTTTGGTTCAGACTAAACATGGAAAATTGTTGGCAATTATTCGAGCAAATACACAGTGCGATGGGCGCAAGTTATTGCAGTGCAAGACTAGATTGTGTAGATTGTGATGTTTAACATTAAAACCCTGACCACCACTCACCGACTCTATAAATCTCGGCACTTCCAAAACGCACGCCGCCCGGGTTCAGCGTGGCATCACTGAAACAAATTGGACCAAAAATTTACCATCCGTCATTCAACCAGTGCAAAATTTTTGCCACGCAAAAGAAATGACGCAAACCTCCTTCCGAGCATGACCACCCCGCCGGTTTTGGAATCGATCATGCAAAAATCCCCGTGCGACCAAAGTCCGGCGAAACGAGCGAAATAAGCTTGGTGATACTTTTTACCATCGGGATCGTTCAAAAAATGGCTCGGCATAGAGGGGAACGGTTTCATGCAGACCAACTCGCCTCGTTCGTCGAACACACGAGAACCTGTGGGTGTACTTGAGACAGGGACGTATCCAGGATTTTTGAGCGGGGGGGGCTGCTTGTTTACGGAGGCCGGCGAGGGGGGGGGGCTGAGCCCCCCCCCCCCCTAAAATTTTAGATACATAGTGGCGGAATGACGCCATGGCGCTGGCGCCAAAAGTAGGCGCCACGCCATGGCGCCATTGGCGTTGGCGTCAGCGCCATGGAACGCTGTAGTTGTATGTAAATATACATACAGAACAGCAAAAAGCACAACATTCAGTGTATTTATAATGATTTGCGGTCACATGGAGCAAATCTGATGGTTATAACCGTATGTTTGGTGAAGAATGCGCGCTCGCGCGCAAAATTTTTTACGCTGAAGTTGAAAAAGTCGCATTTTCCGGTCACTTTCTGGTCTCGCCCCGGGAGGGGGGGAGGCTGCAGCCCCCCCGCCCCCCCCTGGATACGGCCCTGACTTGAGATGAATACCGTATTTCCTCGTAACCCCCCCCCCCCTCGAATTGACCCCTCCCCTCGAAATACCCCCGAACCTGAGAGCTGAGGAAAAAAGTAGACCCCCCTCGTCGAAACCCCCCCCCCCCCTACTTGCATCGTTCACATCAAGGACGTATCCAGGGGGGGGGGGCGGGGGGGCTGCAGCCGCCCCCCCCGTTCCCGGGTGAGACCGGAAAAAATCGAGGAAAATGCCGTTTTCGGTACTAATTTTCAAGGTGCTACATAAAAATTTTGCGCGCAAGCGCGCATTTTTCCACCTTCCACGGGAATTATTGGAAAATCGGCAGCTGTACCCTCAAATATCTGTAAAATACGTTGAATTTCGTGCCCATCTCTCCATATGTATGTATATTTACATAGATATCAGCGGTTCATGGCGCCAGCGCCAACGCCAATGGCGCCATGGCGTGGCGTCTACGAATGGCGCCAGCGCCATGGCGCCATTCCGCCACTATACAGGTAAAATTTTAGGGGGGGGGGCTGAGCCCCCCCCGTTCGCCGGGCTCCGTAAACAAACAGCCCCCCCGCTCAAAAATCCTGGATACGTCCCTGGTTCACATAGCAGATTCACAACAACTAACTAGTTTGTATACCGTATTTCCTCGAAATACCCCCCCCCCGGTGATTTTTTCGAGTGAATTTTTTTTTTTTTTTGGGGGGGGGGGTTTAACGAAGGGGTTATTTTGAGGAGGGTTTTCTTTTTTCGTCAGAAATTTTCGTTAAATTCATAGTAAAGAATGTGTTTAAGAACTCAAAACCGGGCTGTAGACCCATCCGACCCCCCTGGAAGAAACGTGAAACACCCAATACGTGTAGGCAGAACCGAGTATACAACAAATAGCAAAACCTCTCAACACACCATTTTCATCCAGACAAGCGACATCCAAGCCCAGAAAAATGCACTGGCACTGGCCGGCCACGCACGGCACCAACTCGCTGCCCCCCACGAAACAGCCGATTATATCAGTGCCGCCTGTGATAAGGGTGGTTTTCAGATGGACTGAATATTTATGAGCGATCTAGAACTGGCAAAAATAGATGCGGAATCCGGACGCAATAAATGGCGGCAACTTTTCCTTGCATTTTTGCCATTTGGGTGCCATTTATCGGATTAGTGGCGTGGCGTCATCACTAAGCACCAGTAAAAATTGTGCCAAGCGCCAACAGTTCCTAGGTGAAATGAATGCAAAATGTAAACATTTCGACACGAACCTGAAATAGACCCAATTGGTATATTGGGCTTGATGTTGTCGTGCATGTAAACAAAATTGTCGTTGGTCAGGACGGAGCCCGTGGACAGCAGCATGCGCAGCGTGGACAACGAATGCGTTTCGCCTGCGATAAGCTGTCTTGGTGAAATCGTTTTTGCTTCTTGCTAAAACTTTGAAAAAGACACCCGATATCCTCGAATAACACCCTGTTGGCGAGGGGAGGAAAAATCATTCCCTTTCGATTAATAACTACCCTGGGGTATTATTCGAGGGTATACGGTAATTTAAATTAAGCTAACGGGGAATGAGACCTTTTTCTTCGAACACAGAATAGCACTTTGCCCCCGCGCCGAAAATCGTCACCCTATTGACACAACATGACCGTTTAGTTTCATCCGGGGTTTTTTTCTGAACAAAATATGGAACGCACCCAAGTTCATCGATCAAATCGAACATGGAATCGGGCTTGGGTTCGAACGGCGAGCCGTCATACAGAACGATCGTCGCGCCTGCAAAATTGTAAAGCACATCAACTATACCAGAAAATACACACCCATTGAATCTGACTGAAGCCTAGTAACGTCTAAACCCATTAGACATCTAAACCCGCCACCCATCTACTTCTACCCACCACACATCTAGGATTAAGAGACTAGAACATTATTTGACACGCCCACTCTACTGTGGACGGCAAATACAAAGGCGTAGACATCTACGTCACCGGCAACTAATATCACTATCATTCAAAAAAATTCGGGCGCGCTGATTGAATGATAGACGTTTATCGATTCAACTTGTAGATAATCGCTGTTTATCCGCAGACTCTGTCTAGATGTGTAAGTTAGATGGTTCAGATGTGTACCGGCACAAGGCCATTTAACCTCACACAAGACCGGGTCAAGCCTATTACGCATATAAACCCATCACGCATGTAGGCCAATTATAGACACATCATACCCGCATGGGTAAGAAAGGGGGGCGGGTGACCCCACCACGAACCGCCCAGCTATCTATCTATCCCTGGGGCAAATTTTTTTGGCAACCTTCCCCTGAACATGCCCGCCCCTCCGCGAATTGCCTAGCTATCTGGAGCGCTTTTTAGCAATTTTCCCTAATTTTCAGAATGCCAGGTATAATTTAATGCGTTCTAGGTCAACATGCGGGATGGGTTTACATGCGGAATAGTGCAGGCCACACAAGACCAGCCAAAAAAACGGACCACACTGCAAGGCGCCGACAAGCCAATTCCACATCATCCACCCAGTGGTCGTCCAGAACATGATCACATCCTTCTCAGTTACGCCATGCTGCAGCCGGTGCTCCTCACTGTGCTTGAGCAACGTGCCCAGCGTCGTGTGCGCCATGCACTTCGGCGCGCCCGTCGTGCCCGAAGAGAACATCGTGTACAGACTGGCGGAGGGGAGGCAATGGGTGAATTTCACAGGTGGTAGGGGGCTGGGGACGGGCGCCAGGAATGCAGACAGGTCGAGACTGAGTGATTTGGATACTTTTGGATGGGAAATACCTGGTTTTATTGGGTGATGTAAACTTCTGTGCCAACTAGGGATGGCAAGCGCTTTTTTTAAAAAACGCCGCTTTTTTAAAAAAAATACGCAAGGGTGCCAGCGCATTTTTTATAAAAAAAGCGCTGGCAAAATTTTTTGTACTCATGCACTAGGTATTTTGCAATTTTTTTGCGCGCAAGCGCATAATTTCACATGCAAATTGTCATTGGTGGTTGTTTTTCATTGGTTTTGTAGCATTTTAGTGGTATTGCTTCTAGTAATAATAAGTTGAGGAGATATGTCAGTGTAGTAAAACATATCCAGCCAACGTGCTTCCACTTTTCTACAGTGTGAAACATCACTGTCATGTATTAGCCTTCTTTTATAGCCAAATTTAAGCACTATTCCATGACTTAAATCACTTGCAGTCAAGGAACATTCAAAAACGGCGATATAAATCATGAGTCAACATAAAATTGGATTTTTTTGGCAGAAATCAGCACTTATAATGCTATCAGATGATTACACAGCCATTATATGGCTATATATCATCACAAGTACTGCCACTTGTCTGATATACCTGTATATATTGACTCAGGACCATATTTGGGAGCTTTTTAGGTAACGTCTTGACATTTTTTGAAAAAAAGCGAAAACAGCGCTTTTTTTAAAAAAAAGCGGGGCCGTTAAAAAAGAGCGCTTTTTTCCATCCCTAGTGCCAACCATTTGACAGAAGTGGGCACGGCGAGATCATTTACGGAGACATCGGCATCTTCTGTTTCGGAAAGAAACGGAACGATTACGCAAAGTTCCAACGATGGCAGTGCTGAAAATGCGTGTTGTTAAAAAATTTACTTTTAAAGTTAGAAATCATCAAAATAAATAGTATACACACATTTGATAACTCGCGCCAACTTCTCCACCTGCCTGTGCCGCTTGCCGTTGTATCTGACAGACAACACGGATAAGAGCACGCGCGGTTTGACCTGCCCCAGTCGCTCGATGACGGCCTGGGAAACCAATATTTCGGGGCTCGCTCTTCGCAAGTTCGCGCAAAAAATGCAAAGAACATTGGAAAATTTGAACCCGCGTCCAGTTCTGCACGCGGAATTACAACTATGGAAACAATAATGCTACGTAACGCAAACATGTTTGAAGAAAAAAAATTGATCCCCACATATGAATTGCACAATGGGCCCCAAATTCCTTTAAAGTGTCTGCGATTGGCTCCTTTTTTGCAGACAGAAATTTTTAAAAACTATTTCCGCGCAGCGAAACTGTAAACCATCTGGACGCCAGACCAAAAATCTCGAATGTATTTTGCAAAAATGTCCCATTACCTCAGGACCAAAATCCGGACTACACCCTGCCCAAACTCCGCCCAGCGCAGCGGTCATCAGCATCGCAAAAACAGCCTCATGTGAATTTGGCAAGTAGCCAGCCACCGAATCGCCTTCCTTGAAGTCGGGCAAGTGCGACTTTAGCGCGTGGATTCTGGCATAAACTGCCTGTTTCATGTCGTCGTAGGAAAACTTTAAGCTGTCCTTGGAGAACGAGTCCAGCCCCTCTCCTGAATGTTTAGATTATTGTCAATTGATGGTTTTTATATCAGTCAGATACAGGGATGTACGCAGGATTTTTGAGCGGGGGGGGGGGGGCGGATTGTATACGGAGCCCGGCGAACGGGGGGGGCGGCGCCCCCCCCCCCCCCTAAATTTTGGGCCTCTAGTAAAGGAATGGAGCCATGGCGCTGGCGCCATTTGTAGGCGCCAGCGCCATGGCAGTATTGGCGTTGGCGTTGGCGCCAACGTCTACTATATAGGTATCTATTTATACCTATATATATATAGTAATATTACCATTTTCGGTACTTTTTTATTGCTGTTAGACCGTATAAACATACATATTGGATGACGGGGTGGGGATTTGCGCGCTTGCGCGCAAAAAATTTTTAAAAGTGACTACAAAATCGGTTAAGAAAAGTGCCATTCCTGGCAAATGTTTATGCCCGGCCCGGGAACGGGGGGGGGGCGGCCGCCCCCCCCCGCCCCCCCCTGCGTACGTCCTTGGTCAGATAGGGCCCAGCCAGATCCGGTCAAATTCGTGTCAACTAAATTTTGGTTAATTATGTGCTTTCAACCTTCCTATGTGATAGATTCGATCATAGTTAATTTTAAATGGTGAAACTCACTTTCCATTGTTTCGGTGAAGTATTTGCTTTATAAATTTTTTTTGGTGTTCTTTAGTTGACATTCAGTTGACATTTTTTTGTGATATCAACTAGTAGTGTAGGCCCATAATCACGGTAAATAACAATCAAGCAAGAACAAACTCGCTACAACTAAGGCCACATCTCCGCCCTTCCCACCATTCAGCAAATTTTCAGCATAATTCAGCTCTCCACCCAAACACCATTTTGGCACTTTATCCATGGGCACATTTTTCTCCAAAATTGTGTGCGGTTTGACGGAAAATTTGACATTGCAAAATTCGATAACGGCAGCCCAGAAAAGATCAATGTTGTCCACTGACCACTTGTGCAGTGAGGTATAGTCCGCTGAAACATTGCGAAACGTAAAAATTAATGGCAACATCTTAAATGTGCTAGCTCTTACCTCGGGTTGTAAAATTGACGGCATCAATTATAACTGGCGCATGTTTTGAAGAGGGCGCCACTGGTGTCGATTTTGAAGTGAATAGGTAAGTGAAAAATAAAAGGTAAAAAGAAAAGTAAATGTGAGAAGTGAAATGGCAAGTGAAGAGTTTCGTTCCATAAGTGCATAAGCGCCAAAATCACAAAAATCGAGTTAAGCGTGGATTCGACATCCACATGTTTGTAAATTTGAGAAAAAAATTTGGTGTCATAGTCCATGTCGGTCCGGAGATACATTGGTACCGATTTTCAGAAAAAGCATGATTTTCACATCGAAAGTGTGTATCTCCACCAAGAAAAACGACATTTTCAAATCGAAAGTGCGTTTATCCATCTCGGGCCACCGGAATTACCACTTCGAAAATGCATATCTCCAAAAAAAAGTTTCGTTCCAAAAGTGCGTCCGTTCTCCTGAAGAGCCGGTCAGAACTCCAGATACAAAATGGGAGTTTCATTCCAAAAGTGCGTCCGTGCATTTCCAAACATGCCCAGAGCTATAATTTGGATACGTATGTACGTATAAGTCTAAAAATTTTCGTCGGTGTACTTTTCGAGACGGGCTTTTCAATGGTGCAGTTGGTTTTTTTCTAGGTCGCACCATTCATAAGTCGTTTTAGTTTTAATCGCAGATTGTCCATTTTGTTCCTGAAAAATTTGGCCCGACAAATCTGGACAGAACTCAACATAGACTGTACGGCCAAAAAAATCATTTATACAAAAAATGTAGGCAATAGTCTCAGGTATCTGAAAAGTGCGTGGCAAGCTCCGTCGCTCAAACATGGCGCTGTCGGGCCATCGCTAAACTTTAAAATGCGAATTTGAAAAATTTAAATTGGTGGAGATATGCACTTACGGAACGAAACTCTTAAAGTGAAACAAAAAACGTTTTAGCGGGTTCTTCAGTTTTGCCTTATTTTACCTACCATTTCACTTACCACTTTACTTTACTTGTAACTTAACACTTCTAACTTTTTTTATACTTAACTAGCATAATTGACCCCCGTGCTGCTGTTCAAATGGCGCACTTCTCCAGATGTTTTTCCACCGCTAATTTCCACATAGCATAAATTACAGAACGTGCGGCGCAAAATGCGACTGCAATAAAGTTACCAAAAAATCCCAGGGCCGGAAAAAGCCGATGTAAAATATTCTCGAGATTACTACAATCCCCAAACAAACAAAATATAAAGCCATGTTTCTCCCGCAGCAATTCGATAAACTTCAACACAGGAAGATCGTCTCTTGGTTTGGCTGGCGGTTCCCACAAAATTCTGTCGACCGTCGCATCAGTACCGTTCCCATTTGCGATGATTATGTCCACATTTGATTCGCTGGACATGCGAGCGATCTTTGTCATGCGAAATTTCGGACTTGTCGACATATTTAGAGATGTCCTGCAAGTTTGGAGTATTGAGATTAAACGAGATATTCTAGTAAAACTAGGGGCAGTGCCGAGCCCTGTAAAGTCATGTTCTCAAATGTCATGTAAAATGTCAAAAAAGATTTGATTACTGAAGTTTGACACTTTTCAAGACAATTGACAAATTTGTATATTGTTCAAGAAATTTGACACCTGACTTCACACTTTACAGGGCTCTGGACTGCCATCTGGCTGGCATAAATGAACTGAAATGAAGACATTGAGAAAAAAATGAAAGAAAATCGAAAAATAGAAAGCCTTTTCGCGAAAGGTATTTTGGAACGTGGGAAACGCTGAACGTGGAAATCTTTGTGCGGAATATTCAACAAGCCAGAAACCGGATGATGTAAAAAAGATCAATTTTTGGTGAGAAAAATTAAATCATGATATGCGACAAACAAGTTTGCAAGCCAGACGTGTCAACGAAATGTATGAAATGTGCCGCCAAGGTGGTGCGCGAGCTAACCTTCTAAATTTGTGCGCTATAAACAGGGTTGGCAAAATCTCAGAAAAAAATAAATAAAATAGAAAATTGATGAAAAAAATGAAATAAAACATGAATAAAATTAAAAAAAGATAATTTTTTACAATTTTAGTAAAAGGAATTTTACAAAAACCAATTCTGGTCATGAACTAAAATAGAAAATAAAAATAAAATGGAAAATTGAATAAAATAAAAATAAAATGGAACAATTAAGAATTTTTATACAATTTTACTAAAACCAACCCTGGCTATACATCTTTACGTGTGTTGCAACTGCACTCTGAATTTTAATCAGGACCATTGTTACTACGGCGCTGCTCACATTCGTACACCGCCAAAATTCGGAAACTCGTTGAATCTGATTTGAACGCATTTTAGTTTACCAGAATGAAGAGTCTGTCAACTACTGTTGACAGCGGTTAAAAATCATGCTTTCTGACAAACTAAAATGTTTTCAAAACAGATTTATGAGTTTCGCTTTTTTGTCGATGTTTTGTTCATTTTTTGGCCACCCGGCAGAAATTTCACTCATCATGAAGCTTTGATAAACATTTAAAGCAACTTCAAGGACGATCATATGCCGTATTCTCCGAAAATACCGCCCCTAAAAATGGCCACTATGAATTAATAACGCCCCCCTCGAACTCCCCCCTACAAAATTTGCACTATGAAAGAATGGCGCTACGCACACTGAAGCCGAAATATTCGGCATACGCACGTTTTTGACAAATGCCGAATTAAATGCTGAATAGAAAAAAACTTGCTGAACTCAAATCGTCCGTACTCTTGAAAATTAGGCGGTTTGTCAATTCAGCATGTATTTCAGCATTCAAAAGATGCGTACACTTTTTCATGCGGAAACATTCAGCAATAGGATAAAATCTCAAATGCTGAAATGCAAAGATAAACGAGGATTGGTTTTTGAGATCTCGGGATCGGATCGGGATTGACCTTTTGGTATCGGGATCGGGATTGGTTTTTGAGATTTCGGGATCGGGATTGACCTTTCGGGATCGGGATTGGCATTTTTCAGGATCGGTAATGGCATTTTTGAAAACATTCTAATATACACGTTTTTTGCCAATGTTTTCACAAAACAGACTCAAAAACACGTCTGGATGCCAGAAAAGAGGCATAAAGTGGACATTGGTTAAAATTTATTAATGCAAAAAGGGCATTTAATGAGGTTGACCAAATTTTCTGGGATCGGGATCGGGATTGTATAAATTTTTTCGGGATCGGGATTGTGATTTTGAAAGTTTCTGGATCGGGATCGGGATTGGCTTTTGAGATTTCGGGATCGGGATCAGGATTGAGGTTTCAGGATTGAGGTTTCAGGATCGGGATCGGGACCACCAAATCCCGAAATGTTTTGGGATCGGGATCGGGATTCCATTTCGACCCTAGTGCCAACCCTATCCAATATACATAATCACTATTGTCTATTGACCGAAGTTGATGCTGTACAGAGAATGTAACTAATTATATCTTGTCATAAAGTTGACATCAAAAATTGTCATCAATTATATCTTGTCACACACACTAGTCAGGGGTAGGAAAGGGGGGGTTCCCCCCCCCCAAATCGCCCAGCTATCTATCTATTCCAGAGGCCGCTCAGCTATCTATCTATCCCGGAGGCAAAATTTTGGGCTACTATCCCCTAAACCCCTCCCCCCAATCGGCCAGCTATCTACCTATCTGGAGCGATTTTTGGGAAACTATACCCTAATTTTCGCTCAAAATCGCTATTTTCATACCTATATATAGATTTTCACCTCCAAAATCACTAGTTCGTGCATCTAACTGCCTATTTTGAGCTATTTTTAGTACTATATGTCCTTATATACCCATTTTTAGCCATTTTTCACCTACTTTTAGCAATTTTTCTCCTTTTCCTCCCTTCTATGCCTATATATTGAGCCCCCGCGAACCCCCCCCCCAGAAAAATTTTCAGCTATCTATCCCTCCGGAGGAGTGATTTGCTATCTATCCAACACCCAGGAGGGCCGAAAACTAGAATACCCCTGACACTAGTTGACATCAAAAATTGTGTCAACTAAATTTTGGATAATTATTGGTTTTACTTGGCAGCAGGGTTGGCAAAATCTCAGAAAAAAAAATCAAATACAATTTTTATACAATTTTACTACAATTTTAGTAAAAAGAATTTCACAAAAACTAATCCTGGTCACAAAGAATAAAAAATAAAAATAAAATAAAAATAAAATAATAATAAAATGGAAAATTGAAGAATAAAAAAATAAAAATAAAATGGAAAATTGAAAAAAAAATAAAAATAAAATATAATTTATTTACAATTTTACTGCAGTTTCAGTAAAAATTATTTTACTAAAACCAACCCTGCTTGGCAGATGCTACAGTGTATGCACAACTTCATGTGAGCAGTGGCAAAAAGAATGAAAATTGGGGTTAAGGGTGACTTCTAGTGAAAATTATGGTCATCGTTTTCAAAAATACTTACTTTTACATTTTCCCATGGAAATAAAAGTAAAAAATTCTACTATACGTTTTCTGCACTCAGGAGTGACTAAAAATGAATATTTTACATTAACTTTGAAAACATTGATTACTTTCAACAATCTGGTTTGCAGGCATGCTTAGGGTGACAAATTTCCATTTCCGTTTTCTGCAGGCAAATTTTTTCCATTTTCCATTCCGTTTTCCGGTAATTGAATTAATTTTTCCATTTTCCGTTCCATTTTCCGACTACAAAATTTTTTTCCATTTCCGTTCCTGTTTTTCTGGCTAATTATCCCTTTTCTGGCTAAATTTTCAGTTTTTCTGCCTTTTTCCGGCTGAATTTTCAGTTTTTCCGGCTGAATTTTCAGTTTTTCCTCCTTTTTCCCGTTTTCAGGCTCAATTTTCAGTTTTTCAGCCTCATATTCCCCTTTTCTGGCTCAATTGTCTGTTTTCTGTTTCAGCCAAACTGGTAAACATGCATGCAGGTTTTCAATTATGTGACTTTTTCCATTTTCCATCAAAATTTCAGCAATTTTTAGCATTTCCAGGAAATTTCCACAATTTTTTTTGTTTTCTGGCAAAATTTCATTTTTCCATTTCCAGTTTTCCGGCCTTGTTTTCCTTGTTGCTGAAATTTTATTTCCGTTTTCTGGCAAGTGCAAAAAAATTTCCGTTTCCATTTTCCATAACAAAATTTTTTTGACACCCTAGGCACGCGCTGTTCCAATGTTTATCATTACTATTCGCTCATGTATAGGGTTCAAACGGGATCCCGATCCCGGATCCCGTGAAATTCCGGGATTTACCAGTCCCGATCCCGATCCCGAAACCCCAATCCTGATCCCGATCCCGAAATCTCAAAAATACCAATCATGATCCCGAAAGTTTTCAAATCCCGATCCCGATCCCGAGAAACTCCCAAGTCCGGGATCCCGATCCCGGAAAAATTAGTGGAAATTATAAAAAGTGAAAT
Organism: Sphaerolaimus hirsutus; assembly: GCA_964036195.1. Taxonomy (NCBI): domain Eukaryota; kingdom Metazoa; phylum Nematoda; class Chromadorea; order Monhysterida; family Sphaerolaimidae; genus Sphaerolaimus; species Sphaerolaimus hirsutus. The sequence goes on along the minus strand of OZ038454.1, from coordinate 20,106,646 downwards.
AATGACGTTTTTGCATGCAAAAAAGTGGATGCAAACCCCCAGCGTCAATTTTATGCCACTTTTCTGGCATCCAACAGTGTTTTGAGACCTTTATGAACAACTGTGAATGCCAGAAAAATGGCCAAAATTTCTATCCCTAGAACCCAATCCCGATCCCGGAAAAATGCCTATCCCAATCCCGATCCCGTGACCCCAATCCCGGCCAATCCCGATCCCGAAATCTCAAATTACCAATCCCGATCCCGAAATCTCAAAAAGTGAATCCCGATCCCGATCCTGATCCCGAAAAGTCAATCCCGTTTGAACCCTACTCATGTACACACATTGCCCAAATTCCCAAAATGGTTCGTACGTTTTTTCTGTTTACACACTGTTGAAATGTGCTGAACTACAATATCTCAAGAATGAGCAGTTTTTTAAAAAAATTTATGGTCTTCATTTTTGAAGATCATGTTCATACATGTTCATAAAAAATGTTTCATGAAGATGTATGAAAAACTAGATGAGATCTGGATCATTTCACGGCAGTAGATTTTCTGCCAATTGCTGAACTGGTTTGCTGAAATGAAAGTGTCCGGATACAATTTTTTCACAAGATGCTGAAATGTTAAATTCAGCATATGACCAAAAATGCTGGAAAATCATCTAAATCCGTCCGAATTTGTCCGAATTCGTACGGTTGCTGAATGTCTGGACCCAAAAATGCTGGTCTAAAACCGTCCGAACAGCATTTTTTTAGTTCGGATTCGGCAGATGAAAACGTGCGTATGCCGAATATTTCGGCTTCAGTGTGCGTAGCGCCGATAACCCCTCCCCCCGGGGGTATTTCGAGAAAAAATGGTACATATGTATATTTCGGTCTGTGTAGATAAGGTGCACCACTATAACTAATTAAAAAGATATAGCATTGGCGCTGTACCATTAGAAAGCGCCAAGTTCTAGGCGTTTTAAAAATAAATAAATCGCAAAATACGACTGCCATTTGTGCAGCGAAGCATACTAAAAAATTACCGCGCATTCGACAAAAAAAATAATGAAAATATTTTCAAGTAAGCGCAGGAATAATGCCGACGCTTTTTGCGCGGGCGTGATAAGCGCTGAAATGACACCCCACGACAAATAACATCCGCTATGTAATCGTCAACATTTTTCTAGTGGAAGTGTCTGAATATCGTACATAAAATTTTACTTCCTTAAAAAATGTTTTCCAATCAACAGGATTAGAATTTTTCTTATGAATTAAATATCTCCGAAGCTTTCGTGCGCATAACACTTGGAACACTTCAACCAAGGAAACAATATTACAAACACGATAAAACCAATTGTCACGTTCATTGCGCAATACTGAATGGATGCGTGAAAATTAAAATTAAAGTAGATGCGATAAATTACGAATCTCGCGGACGTAAAATCGGCATAAAATGCGCACATCACAGTCAGCACCAGTAGCGAAACAATTTGGATCGCATCACGTACATACGAGGACTTGTTCTATTTAGTGGACAACTTACACGATCGATTTGACCCACGTCCATAGTCCGAGCGATGTTTCCCTAATTTTTGGCTAAAAATCGCAAAATATGCTTCATTTAACTAATTTTCACCTTCATAATCGTTATTTTTGTATATATATATACACGGTTATATACTATTTTTCCCGATTTTATTTATAGCAATGTCAAAAAATTTGGCAAGTTCCCAAGTCCTCATACGGCATGATTCCCAACAATTTGATTACAACGCGCCCGCACCGGTAACCCATATTTATGTGAATAGCGAAAGAAATAACAAAAGATTAGAATTGATGGATGCAATTGCGCCTAAACCAATTTAAAAAATCTATCAATCGGCTTTGAAATTTGAACGCATTTGAATTCACCGGAATGAACTTATTCATTTCCATCAACTATAGTGGATGGACACCTTATTGGCGGCCCGCAGACTACTTGATACACGTGTGTCAACTGGTCTGCGTCAACTCAGATTTCGACTACTTGTGACGCCGAGATATTCCATATGCACATGCCGGAATATTTATTTTTCAACATTTCCATGTGCATTCGGAGATTGCTCTGCGACACGCGTGAAGCCGAAATCTGAGTTGACACACACGTGAAAACGTTTTTCCAAGGGTAGAAATTGACACAGGACCTTTTGTGGGCCGCAAATCAGGTAAACTCTAATGCGTTCAAAGCTGATTTATGAGTGTTCGAAAGTTCGGCAGTAAACTAGTGCGTGTAGAGCTATTGTGGGCGGGTCGGAGACAGTTGCGATAGCGACCCACCCATAATATACAAGTCCAAAGTTGTGTAACTTCATGATACTACACCCAAGAAGGAAACCAATTGCGAAACCAACCACCATTCGAAAGCAAATGTCAGAATCCGTCGGGTAAACAAATAAAAATAATAAATAAATAAATTCTATCAACTGAAGAAACCCCATTTATGACTCCGGGTGTAATTTCTCAAACTGAATGGTTGGCAATTCGGCTATAGCGCCGGCCGCGTCGACTCTTCTAGAGTCCAATTCTGCCCGCCATAATGCTATGACGCCACGAACCTGAAACAAGTTGCAAACTCTTCACTTTAAAGTGGTTGCTGGACGTTATATTCGATCAAGGCTTTGACGTTCGCGGGGGCTGATACGTAAATATAAATTGGAAATAGCTCGTCCGGAGGCAGGGACAGCACAAACCACACACATTACCCCACACGACCCCCTACACCCGAGAACCCTGCATCCAAGAATGCTGGAAAATGATCATAAATGATAATTCGGTATAACGATTTTTTTATTTGTTACGCATTTTATGTGAACAATTATAGCAAAAACACAAAAAGTTTATGATGATATGAGCATGCAACACTCCCGCATATTTAACTGGTGTAAATTCATTTTACGTTTAACTATTTCTTTTAGACGAGGAATACCATACCACAATAGACAACACAAGTAACTGATAGAGAAAAACCTGCCCCACGTACAATTGTATGGAAGAATTCCACATGCGGCCGTTCATTGTATCGATCAAATTTCTCCAAACTATCGTACAATTTCAGATTGAGAGTGCCATAGCTCTGCCGCACCACTTCAAGTACCTGCAAAAATGATGTGTTTGAAAGTAAATAGAAAAAGTGAATGGATCGACAGGTAGATTATAAAAATACTTAAACATTCAACTTTTTAATACATTTCACTTGAACCGACAAAGCGATCGCAATGTGGATCGATCTTATGATATCGTATTTCTTTCTCATACAGAAAAAGCCCCATATTTCTATTTATTTCTTAGAAACTTGTAGCAAAGAATTATTATTAGTATACTCGGCGGACATCACACTTAGTATGGAAAAGTACCATAACCCATCTGAATAATGAACCAAAAATTATACAGTTTTTTCATCATAATATTTAGTTTTTACTACGGAATAATAAATTACGAAATTAAAATTTATCACAAGAGTTTTTTAATAAATTATGGTAGGATTCTGCACACCCTCCAACATAGTATATTAACTGCACGTGCAGGGACGTAGCCAGGATTTTTGAGCGGGGGGGGGGGCGGATTGTTTACGGAGCCCGGCAAACGGGGGGGGGGCGGCGCCCCCCCCTAAATTTAGACCCCAGCGGTAAAGGAATGGCGCCATGGCGCCAGCGCCATTCGTACGCGCCACGCCATGGCGCCATTGGCGTTGGCATTGGCGCCAAACACTGTTATACAGTGTATGTATTTTACATACATATACTGCGACGGGGACATATGTATTTTGAGTGTTTTTTGTCCCAAACTATACTCCGTGGCGACGAAATGCGCGCTTGCGCGCAAAATTTTTTGCGTACTGCCGACAAAATCGCTTTACGGATCCGCCATCTCTGGCTTTTTTTTTGTTCGACCCGGGAAGGGGGGGGGGGGCGGCCGCCCTCCCCCGCCCCCCCTGGCTACGTCCTTGTGCACGTGTCATGTGCCTTGAAAAATTAAATCATATTTTTGAAATATTTGACCGACGAATAGGCAGTTTCGCTTGAACTTGCAGGATGAATTAGAAAAAGTTGTTCTGCAGATTTACTTGCAATAAGTAATCAGTCCATCGATCGAAGAGGGAGGGGTAAAATCACAATTTCCCACCATAATATTGAAAATATTTTTTCAGTCGATTATCGAGTAAACTTTTGTAAAAGCTTAACCGCAAATTTTTGGTGTTGGTATTCAATGGGGGCATTTATTTACATCATTAGCAAATAATTACCTGTTTATTAAAGGCAAAGGCCAGTATTTTTGACTAATCTTTGCATTGGGGCTGTATATGACGTCATTCTTCACGAAGTAGACATATATAAGTATTACAAATTCCATTCCAGAAGTATTTGGAACATTTATGCAATGTAAATGGCTTTTTCATACCAAATTTTGATTTTTAACCAAATTTCCTTAGCATTGGGGTATTTTTGACAAGGCGAGTGATACAAGATTCAGGCCATAATTTCGAATGAATATTCCCGGAAAATATTTGTAGCGACCAGGCTATAAATTGATAAATGACAATTGACAATTGTTGACAATTGTCGGTTATTGTCACCGATTTTGGAAATACAATTTTATATAAGGGTGTAAAGACACTAGAAGGGTTAATTCGTGTGCGTAATCAATTGTAAGAAATATTCACCCAAATCGACATTTGAATATCTCAAATAGAAGCATAATTAATTAAATTGAGCCGTACTTAGGGTTCAAACGGGATCCCGATCCCGATCCCGGATCCCGTGAAATTCCGGGATTCACCAGTCCCGATCTTGAAATCCAAAAATACCAATCCCGATCCCGAGAAACTCCCAAGTCAGGGATCCCGATCCCGGAAAAATTAGTGGAAATTATAAAACGTGAAATAATGACGTTTTTGCATGCAAAAAAATGGATGCAAACCCCCAGTGTCAATTTTATGCCACTGTTCTGACATCCAACAGTGTTTTGAGACCTTTATGAACAACTGTGAATGCCAGAAAAATGGTCAAAATCTCTATCCCTAGAACCCAATCCCGATCCCGGAAAAATGCCAATCCCGATCCCGATCCCGTGACCCCAATCCCGGCCAATCCCGATCCCGAAATCTCAAAAAACCAATCCCGATCCCGAAATCTCAAAAAGTGAATCCCGATCCCGAAAAGTCAATCCCGTTTGAACCCTAGCCGTACTGGTTCGATTGTTTGTACTTGGGTTGCACTTCACAGTCCGCCGAGATAGTCCAAACATCATCAACGCCTCAACAAACCTCCTCCTCAGTTTTCCACTGCACGGCGCCAGTGCCGTCAGCCAGTGTCGCTTGCAGCTGCGTAGAAATCGAGCGCACATTGGCCAACTGCGTGGACAGGCGGTGCGGCAGCGACTTTGACCGCTGCACGCCGCCGCATGTCGACTGGGTGGACGTGCTCGGGCGAGACGACTCTTGCACGTGTCGTAGGACTGTGTTGAGGAGTTTGCACTGTGGCGGAAAACCCTTAGCGCATCTAAACTCTCAGCACATGTCAGCGTATCTATGCACTGGTGATGAAGCGCCAAAAAATTTGCACCAGAGCCATAACGACATTCCATCACTACTATGCACCCTATGCGTGGGAGCACAATCAAAGATCTTCCCGTGCCATGCCACACTTGCTAACTTTCAACCTGGAATATGTCCACTGTTAAGCCCTGAAACCATTTGACGGGATTTTTGAATACAGTTTTGATTTCGTTTCATATATTTTGGCAAGATGCCAGCCACCGTTGTGCCGCCACATAGATGCGCTGAGAGCTTTGATTGAGAGTTCACATGCGCTGAGGCCAACGATGGGTAAGTTCTCCAAAAAAAACACTTTCTGTGTTTTGAGTTTTTCAAAAATGAATACCTGTGTTTTGAGTTTTTTTCAAGAAAAAAACTTGAGTAACTCTGTTTTTATTTCTGTGTTTTTTTGTAAAAACTCAAGTTTTTTGAGTTTTTTCTAAAAAAACTCGAGTTTTTTCCGAAAAAATTCGAGTTTTCCCCAAAAAATTTTGATTTACAGCATTTCGATCTGGAAACAGTGGTTTTCTTATAAAATATTGGTTTTGCACATGTTTTAACCCCACATAACATTTGTGTATTCATTCAAGTGTCAAAACAGTCCTTAAAAATGTCCACAATGATGACATCAACATCACAACACTAGCAACAAAATGCCCAGAAATGACAATTTACGCAGTACTCCAAAATTATTCAATGGATGTGCACTGTATGGAAGACTACGGAATTGATTTGAACTACAACTACCATATTACCTCGAAATACCCCCATGGGCATCATTATTTCGTCAGAAAGTTTTGTGAGGATCATAGAAAATAGTAGGCATTTACGTACCCAAAACAGGTTATAAATGCGTACAAAACAAACAGGATATATTTGAAAAAAAACATGTAGTCAGCTACACAACCTAGTACAGCTTATGTGTAGCTGCGATGCAAATTAGCAGTAATAAATACACCATGTACATTGGATACATGATTTACATCATCCCGGAGGGGGGTATTTCGAGGGGGGCGGGGCTTATTATTTCACCAGTCCATTTTGAGGGGAGTTAATTCAAGGGGGGGTTTATTCAAGGTAATAAGGTATACTTAATTGACGAAACTTAAATTGTCAAATCCACCATGAGATGTGCATGCCATCTTAAATTTAGTTTTTGTACCATTATAAAATATGAATACCGTACATTAAGTACATACCTATTTACATACTATAGATGCTTATCTTATTATGTTTAGTTAAACTGAATTAATGTGCATTCAACCACTTCGCTGAGAAAAAAAAAACTCAAAAAACTTTTCTGTGTTTCCGTGTTTCTGTGTTCTTCAAAAAAACTCATTTGAGTTTTGAGTTTTTCAAAATTTATGAGTTTCCGTGTTTCTGTGTAAAACAAAAACACAGAAACTCAATGAGTTTCTGTGTTCAATTTCTGTGTTTTTTCCATCGTTGGCTGAGGCACACCGTCGTCCAAGTCGAAAACCAACGTACCAGTGAAATGCAGGGCATCAAATACAGACGACTGTCTAACGATCTCGTAGTACAACTGGTCATAATGTAGTGCTGAAGGAAGAAATGTATCTCCATATGTTATGAATAAATTGAGCAATTGGACAACACGTTGGCACAATGCCAACACGCTGAAGTGACGTTCCAATGTCGACTCGTTTGCAACCAGGAATCGAATCAGACCAATTAGAGCTGAAGTAAAATACATATTGGGTTATGTATGTTCATTGGCATGTGAACAAAAAAAAGTAAAATGTAAAATTTATAACCATTCCAAAGCGATCGCCAGTCATAATTCAGTCTGACACCGCACTTTTTCTCGTAGCACAATAGTCTGTGTATACAGCCGAGGACCAATCTGCAATTTAAATGATTTTGGATCAACATGCAGTAAAACACAATGTAAAAATTCATGACGTGTTTGACACGTAAAATGCATGAAAACATGGCGAACCGTTTTACCATACATCACTAACATTAAAAGTCTCAACAAAATAAGTTACGTATCTACTTTTCACTGGCGAGTTCGAAAATATGGAATACTGACGAGTTGCGGTACTTGTTTGGTGATCTGATAAATATGATAAGAGTAATTTATGTAAATACGTTTACGTAGGTTCCTTTATGCATGCCAATATCCGCTGTACTTTCACAAGAGTTACTTTTCGCAGAAATAGCAGATTTCATCGAAAACACGCAACGCACCCATACATTTCGTGCGGAAACTTCTCCCCACTGGGCGTCATATGGCTGACGACAAATTCCTGGCACAGCGCCAAAAGTGCCGCGGCCAACGGGCACGGCTTACATTGCGTGGAGCATTCAAAACCGCCTTTTCGTTGTCGCATTGGCGCCAAATATATGGGGCAACGGACGCAGCACTGTGTGTCGTGCATCAGCGCTAGCGAATACTGGTCCTGAGTATGGCTTCGTGGAATTTATTCAAATTTAGCAAATAAATACGGAGTAAGAATGATTGACTTGAATTGACTATCGTTTTTACCAGGGTTCTGCCATGGAGGGGTAACCCAGCCCCTACCAAATCGCCCAGCTATATAAATATCTATCTATCCCTAGGAAAACATCTGGCTACTATCGTCTGAACCCCCCCCAGATAAAAATCGCTCAGCTGTCTACCTATAGGGTACAAATTTTGAGCTTATTTTCTCCAATGTTTCACTAAAAATCGCTAAATTTCTAATAATGACCTATATTTATATATAGAACACCCGCGAACCCTCCCCCAAATTTTTGTACAGCTCTCTATCCCTCTGGATGATAAATTTTCTATCAATCGAACCCCCGCAAGAGTCGAAATCCTGGAGACTCCCAAAAGTGCTCATTTGTCGAATTTAACAAAATATTAGAACTTACCTCGACTATGCACGTCAATGTAATGAAAGCCAATTTGGCAGCCTCATACGATCGAGGATCTGCACAAAAATCACAACAGTCAGAGAGTGCAAACAGTAAATCAAAATCCCTATAAGAATGACAACCCCCAACCCCTGAGCTGCTGGCACAGCACAGACGTGTGCAATAGGAAGGCGGGCAAGAGCGGGCAGGCCACCTGGAGCAGTCACAGACCCTGTAAAATGTCAAATGCCACGCAAAGTGTCAAAAGTCATGTAAAATGCCCTGCAAAATGTTAACTAAATATTCATATCGCCATTTTGCACGGCATTTTCCATGACTCTTGACAATTTGCATGACATGTGTCATCTTACAAGGTCTGGGATTGGCACCTGCGCCGCCGCTACGGCAGGCACGCCGTTGGACTGGACCGACTGCGAAGAATCGCAGCCATTGGCGCCGTCGCAGCACGCGCTGTCGCCGCAAGTGCTCGCGCCATTGGTCGACTGGCCGTCTGGGTGGTTGGCGCGCAAGGTGGCGCTCGTGTGCCCCGTTGAAACGGCGGCGGGTGGCTGGGGGGTGTCAATGCACAGTCAGTCTTGCCGCCACGGTTGCATGGATATATTGAAGGGTATTACGTGATAACCAAGGACATACGCAGGCGGGGTGGGGGGAGACTGCCCCCCTTTCCCGAGCGGAACATAACGAAATTCCAAGAACGGTACATTTATATGTCGATTTTGTAAGCAATTTGCGCGCATGCGCGCATTTCCTTTCTACACAACAGGTCCTATTCATATTTAGGTTTCTGGAGCATAAACACTTCAACTTTTCCTATACGTTTTTCAATGTTTGTGCAAAAATTTTGCGCGCAAGCGCGCATTCACCCCCTCACACATAAATAATTACCATTGGATTGGTCCCTGTAGGTACAAATTCCTGAAATTGATCTCAAAATTGTGCCCGTCGCTGTATACGTGCATTTATTTACATACATACATATATAGTGATTTCTGGCACTGGCGCCAGCGCCAATGACGCCATGGCGTGGCGCCCACGAATGGCGCCAGCGCCATGGAAACATTCCGTTACTCTGTGGACACAATTTTAGGGGGGGGGGGCTCGCCGGGCTCTGTAAACAAGCAGCCCTCCCCGCTCAAAAATCCTGGATACGTCCCTGCATGTAATAATTGCGAGCTACAAATTGACCCTTCGATACGTAAAAAATTTCTCTATGCTGCCATTCGTAAAAGAATTGTATCAGTACAAATTTACATATAGGGACTTATGTAAACTGGTGGCACATTTAAATGAGAAATCAGGTACCTCATTTTCCATAACAATCTCACAGGGAAACGTGCAGCCCAATATGGCTGCCATTTGTTGTGGGGGTGCCCACAACATTTGCCTACATAAATGCCAAGTGGCACCCCATGGCACCCCCCTGTTCTGCTGCTACAGATAAATGAAAAAATTTTGCCAATTTTTTTCCGGAAAGTATAAATGAGAATTTTCAAAAAACCGTACAAAATATGGCTGCAGTAATGTGTGCAGCCTTTTTTGGTGTGCTGACAACACAAGTGATGAATACACTTGTGTTGGTGCTCTTTCAAAAAATTAAAATTCCTTGTGGCTTGCCCAAAGCCATCTTTTGACCCACTGGTAAGTAGGGGGTATATTTTGACCCCCACACAAAAATTACCCCCAATATACAGACATGTGCCACAAAGCCATGTCAACAATGATTTGAAACTTTGTGATTACCTAAATTGTGGTTGTAATAAAAAAACTGTGATTTTTGATTTTCTGGACATGACCTCTTTATTTGTCTGGGCCAGTCACACTAGATACAGGGCACATTGCCCATTGGCCCCTATAGGTTTTTATCAGATAATTAGTGCCCACATTGAATGGGCACAAGTATTTTGTAATTTGAATCATGACACTGCAGGCGCTGGACGCGCTGTCACGCGAGTGCCCTCTTTACACAGGGCTGTTTTTATCATTTGCTATAAAAAATACATAAGTGCAAAAACGGAACCCAGGAGCAGCCATATGTTGCCCCTGACACTGAGCGAGCCAATTATGGCCCCCATGTGCTCCATAAATAGCTTGGGATAGTGGATTGTCCACTTTTTCTAACCTATGTTTTTCTCCAAAAAAATTTTTTTATTTGATCAACAATGCCTTCATCGTGTGGGGCTTCTGGGGTTTCTGAGAGGGGAGAAAAGTTGCACGTACTTACACTCTACCAATGTCAAAAAAACTTTTTTTGTCTTAAGTGTCTAGAAAAAAATATATTAAAAATTTAAATTTCATCGGGAACAAAAATTTGTATGGAATTCTCATTTATATTTTCCAGAAAAAAATGATTAAAAAATTATTTTCTGCACCAAGGGTGGCCTGAGGGGGGTGCCCCCTAGGGTATATATAGTGAACACTTGGGGTCACCCTCACACAAGATGACAGCCTGACAGCTTGCATGTGGGATCTGTAAAATACAATAAAGTGATTTTCTCATTTATATTTTCCACCAGTTTAGTTTTGGACAACCAAAATCAGCAAAAATATTATCTAATAAGTGAAAATTAATCTCTGCTGAGATCACATACATGAAGTTGAATGTCGCCATGATTTACTTTATACACCAAGGGTTTCGACGTTGAAAAAGCTACCGTATTTCCTATAATACCCCCCTTGAAAAATACCCCCCCCCAATTAAGTGTATAGAGAACGTAAATGATCGAAGCTGCGGTTTGTGACCCGGGAAACGCAGAACACACGTTAAAAACAATGACTGTATTCTGTTAGGACAGGGTTCATACCATCTACATAAATACTAACTGTTGAAGTCTATAGAGTCTTATACATGGCGGTTTTTGTCGCATATTTCGATGTCTGTATATGTTACAGATAACAATTTAGTTATTGAAACGAAATAATAAACCCCCTACAAAATACCCCCCTCAAAATATCTAATCTGAAAAAATAAACCCCCCGGGGGGTAATTGGAGGAAATACAGTTTATATTTTGCCCTCGTGAAACCATCCCAGATTTTTTATTATCTTTTCCTCCGGAGAAGCGATTTGATACCTATCCAGCTACCGCGAGGGTCAAAATCTTGGAGAAGACTGACACACATTCCTCACTGAAAATAAACAGAACCATTTTTATGTCAATTCAACGATCTAACGCTGCTATTCTGCTACTGACACATCTAAAAATTCCCAAATGTATAACAAACGGATGTCAAGGTAGCGACGAAGTTCCTGTTCAAGTGCACCGCCTCGTACAAGCACAGTAAGACGTCTATGTCGGGACTGCAAAGGAAACAACACGGTTGAACGCAACCATCGAATGGTGAATATATTTATACCATACTGAAAACTCACTGCACATCCATGGTGGAGTTATCGTCGTCCCCACCCACCAAAACTCCGCCCACCCAGTCGGCAAATCCAGCAAAGTAGCCCTTCGATTGTTCTTTCTTGTTCTGCGCACTTTGAGCTAACCGTTTGTGGTGTTCGTTTCTCTCTGTCAAATGCCAAGCAAAGGCAGCGCTCAGACCCTGTTCAAAAATCACATGCAGTCAATATTTTTTCAAAAAAATTGGCAATCAAACGATAGCTCACACTAAGTGCAATCTCATCGTCGAGCATGGACAGCTTGGCGATGCAGGCGTTCGTGCGCTGAAATGGGGGATTCAATTTTAAAAAATTGAATAGTTTGGTGAAAAGAAAACAACCATTCGAACCTGATCCTTTCTAGAATTGACTAAAATTGTTAGCAACAATGCAGCATCTCGCGTGAGGTGTCGTAATTTGGCACGTTGCCCGGTGGCTATTGTCTACGATGAAAATTTTGAGCATGCAAAGCAGTAATAAATACACTGCCAGTAAAAATACAATGCGTAGCAGAAATCGAGCTATAAAACAGGTAGCTGCCAAAAAATGGTACTGATCCCTTCCTTAAAGAAGGTGGCGTGAAAACAAAAATACGAAAACTTTCCAAACGACAGAAATTTTACACTAAAAATTAGCACTCACCACTCACCAGAACTAAAGCATCAAAAATAGTGGGTGCCGCAACCAACATTTCCATAAAACAGCTGTGATCGATATTATCAGTTACCTGCGGCGATTTTCTAAAATATAAAAAATACGCAATACGAAGTTACTGCCCAGTGTAATTATTGCACTAGCAAAAATGGCCTCAAGATGTCCCGTCCCGCACTCTGTAAAGTGTGAAGTAGCGTAAACTGAAATCTAAGTGTCACTTCAAAATAATTTAATGTCATATGCCATGTAAAATGTCAATTTAAATAAATAGGAAAAGATTTTATACCTAAACTTTTGACATGTTGCACGACAATTGACAAATTTGAATGAGATTTTATGATTTCCAACATTTTTCTTTACCCTTTACAGGGTGGCGACTGGCACCTTGGCGAATTTGAAAATGGAAACCAACAAGTGCCATAGAAAGTAAACAAGTGACTGCAGCCGAACGAAAGTGACTTGACACATTGGTGCAAAGGATTTCGCAAAGCCTGTCTATGAGATCCTGAAAAATTAATCATAAGCCATTTAAATATATGACGACAATATAAAACGAGATGTCACTTACAGGTGCCACTTCAACATCCCCAAGGACAAATTCAGCATTGTCTGTATCGAATGCATCGCAATTAGTACTCAATCGATGACCAACAGTTCGCACGATTGCAGACAATGTCTAAAAGAACGTTGTTTTCAAATTGAAAAAATCAATTCTTCAAAATTAAACGTAATATAAATAAAATTAAATAAAAAAATTTTTCAGCGTCCGGGTTGTAACCAACGTGTTTTAGAACCATGTTTTCAAAAAAAAAATTTGAGGCGTTTAAAAAGTTAATTTTTTCCAACCCTAGCTCAGCCATCACAGTACTACCGGATTTATGTACAATCCCTGACAAAATTGCCGCTTACGCGGCCGTAATAATGTGTCCAATTACTTCCGGATGCGGAAAAAACGATTCAACTTGACCTGGTGTCAGTTCCGCAAATTGAGAAGTGAAATGGCAAAAGCAAAGTAAAATGGCAATAGTGAAGTGAAATAGCAAGTAAATTGGCAAAAGCGAAGTAAAAACAAATAAAAAGTAATTTCTCTTCACTTTTGCCATTTTACTTCTCAATTCACTGACTACGCTTCTGCCACTTGGCAATTTCACCTGGCATTTTACTTATCACTTCTTAATTTGCGGAACTAGCCCCAGGGTGCAATGAATGACTAACTATCAATGCATTGAACGCCCGAATGTCATTTCGCGATTTGATTGTCAGCCAACAGCGACTTGCTAGCAATCCAACTGGTTTCTGAGAGAAAAAAAATGTGAAAACAAATTTCATGGATTTTCAGAAATTGTACTACAAAAACTACCAAACCTTGAGACTTTGAAACTTTTCATTTGAGATAGTATCCAGAGCTCGCATCAGCAAATCCGGCCGAGCGGACAACAGAAACAATTCGCACCAAAATGACTCGCTGTCGGTTTTCCGGTCTAACTGTGAAATAATGCAGGTCCTATAATAATTATTGCGTGAGGTGTCAAAGATGAGCTACAAATATATATTCTATTGGACAACGTGGTTCATTTTGTGGTCCAAACAAAGTCAAAAAGTGTACCCCCTATTGGAGACCCGAACTTATATTAGAATAAATACGGTATAGATAAAAAATTAATGCGACAGATTTTATTTCATCCAGACAAACCCCGTACTTCCAAAACGAAAATTGAAAAGACGAACCAGTAAAATGGCTTTGTAATGGTTCCACACTTTAGGCAGGGGTTTGGAGCCCGTACCGCCACCGCGGCCAATTTCTGCCATCAGTACACGTTTTCAACTTTTTTCTTTTTTGGATATTTCGCATGATTTACACGCCCGAAAAGTGATAAAATCGACATTTTTTCGGCACAATCAGTTTACTGAAGAACTCAACGGGCGTTTTTGCTGCGTTCTCAACGTATTACTGTTTTGGTGATGTACTGCACTTGGAGTTTCACATACTATTCTGAAAATCTAACTTTCCTGAAACTTACATTGACCCAAAACAGCTGGCTACGGGCCAGAATTTCGACAACTTTCAAATCTTTCACTTTTAACGTCGTGCTTTCAAATAACCCCGTGTGTCCGTGTGCGAACGTTAAAAGTATCGGGCTATTTATGACAAATTGGCACCCGTCCAAGTTATTGGTTACTTATTGTACAAGTGAGTGTGAAAGCACTCAAAATCACTCAAGTGCTCAAAATCGCTAAAATTAGCCACATTTTGCCCACTCTCTCCTTCATAATCGCTATTTGTGTCAATATACATGGTTATATACCTATTTTTAGCTATTTTATTTGTAGCGATTGCGAAATAATTTTTGGTAGGTTTCTTTATGGCAAACTGCCAACTTGTCATACGTGGTATTTCCCCGTTAAGATTATACGGCGGTGCATAAGTTGGTGACGACTCAGGTTCTTCTCATGAATTACACTCTTTCATGAATTTATTACACAAAAAAACGCTATAATATAGTCACGTTAAAAATACATCATAATAGCAAGCAAATATATATTTTTAAAACTGTGCCCTTTCCCAGATCACGGAGCACAAGCCATATTAGCGACCAGCTGCATGGGCGCGGCGCTTTCAATCACTCTGGCCCCATCGCCGCCCACGATGCCAGTCAATTCTTGTCTCTTTTCGCTGGTGAATGGGATGCCGGACGTGTTCACGAACAACATCCTGACGCCGAAGCTGTTGCGCATGCTCGACATGGTTCTGCCTAATCGGCCCATGAGTGTGGATCGGTCGGTGAAGACTACGACCAGTGTGTCTTTGTCTTTGCTTCTCACCATGTAGCTGCGATGTGGTGGTTATGCATTTTGGCACTGTTCCAACCGGTGAATTTGTGTGACATTTAATGCGATATTATATGCTTCCCATACCAGTGTGTTAAAAATCGCAGCTTAATATCGTTCGAATCTCGATATTTAACTGTTCAAATACTGCGGATATTTGAAAAATGTCCCCAGAGTCCAAAAATTTTCCGAATTGAAATGTTAGATGAAAAACTAAGGGCTAAGTGCGAATTGCACCAGGGGCTAGAACATTCCTTCAAACATTACACATTGGCGCACCGCACACTCAAAATTTTCAAGGGCAGTTCGAACGTTTTTGAGTTCCGCCAAGGCAGAACTCCAAGGGCGGTTCGAACATTTTTATTTAGAGAACATGTGGCATTTTTAGGACATTCGGATGAAATTCACACAAATCCGGATGAATTCACACAGTTTTTGTCCATTTGCATATCATAACAAAACGTTTCAAAAACATTGGGACACTTTCAATTCCGCCCTTGACTTAAGAGATACACCCTTTAGAGAAGGTTGTTATGAGAAACACATCTTATTTATCTTACCAAACATATTTGTGAAAAAAATTTTATAGGTAGATCTAGGCTTTGTCTTCAAAAATGAATAGAGAATTTTTTTTGTAATATCCACTTGTTTAAAAGATATTGAAGTTCACCGTGTGGCATATTTGTGTAAACCGAAACTGAATTCCACCCTCTAGAAAGTGTCCCAATGTTTTCTTGCTTAGATGGCGCACTGCACACTCAAAATTGTCAAGGGCAGTTCGGACGTTTTTGCATTCCACCAAGGCGGAATTCCAAGGGCGGTTCAGACACTTTGCACTTTCCTACCTGTCTGAAATAATTCCACCCATGCACAATCCGGGGCAATTGCATTGTGCAAAGTGTTCGAACGTTTCATGTGCGGAATTGAAATCAAGGGCAGTTTGAAGGTTTTTTGATTCCGCCCCCGTTTTTAATTCCGCCCTTTTGAATTCCGCCCTTGAAAAAGTGTTCGAACTGCAACTGAAAATTTGAGTGTGCCGTGCAACATTCAGCCGCACCAAAAATTAAAATTTGCGAATCCAAAAACACCCGATTGCAGAACGCAAAATTCAGCACTTTTTAGCATCCATCATTCACAATTCGATGAACTCCCCACCAACCGCAGAAAATCGATGTATCCATTTGTGCTCGGTGTTCTGGCCGCGGCGGGTTTTATGGCATCTGCGGCCGCTGCGGCGACTGCTGATGTAGTTTGTCTGCCCGCTATTTTATGCGTAAATCCGACATCACGTTTTTTCGAGATGCGCCCAAACTGCGGTTGGAAAAGGCTTGTTCTTGTTTTGTCTCTATAAATTCCAGGGTGTCACGCGCAGTTGATTTCTTAGCACAGTTACCATTGAAAAAATCTCGGGAGAGTTATATTTTTCAAAATATCGGAAAATATAAAAAATCTCAAATTTATGTAAAAATATCAGCAAATATAAAAAATTCAGATTTATTTATATTTCTCCAGGGGGCACTCCAAAGCCCTGGCAAGTGTTAAGTATAGTGTTAAATGTCAATCAAAACAAAACAGAAAAGATTTTATTCCTGAACTTTGCATGACAATTGACACTTTGCATGGCATTTTACATCTCATTTGACGCTTTACTTTACTCTTTACCGGGCCTGAGATTGGCACCAGGTTGTTCCAGAAAGATTCCATTATATTTTATTACTGGGCAGAAAATATAAAAAATACATCAGTTAGATTTTCTCTGCTTTTTTCAGAGATTTAATTATATTTTGCTGTTGTGAGATTTTCTGAGATTATAACTAATAAACTATTTTCTCAAAATCACCCAGCATTCAATGCAAACCACACTGTACCTACAATGCAGCCAATACAACAATGACAAACAAACTTGAAATTTGGCGTTTGAGCCCAGTTCACTCCGTATCTGCTCAATGATTTTAGTGGTCGTTCTTCCAGGTGCAAAAAGGCTTAAATCGCCCGACTCGTTATCGTAGAGAAAGGTTGTCTCTGTTGGGCATTTGCCAGGTTTGCCTGCATGCGTCAGTTTTCTTGATTCATTTAAATTCATACTTATTTGTTCTTTTCACGCAAGGGTCCGAATTTCACGTGACTTTCATGTTAGATCGAGATAGACTGGTTTTCATATTAGCTTTCGACATTTGATTATCAGTCTGAAATTCTCACCCACCGTGATCTCAAAAATTGGGCACATAGGGTGTTTCTGATCGAATGATTTGATTTTCAGTAAAACCTCTCACGCAATATGAGTGACCCACACAATTTGATCGTTCATAAATGTCTGATCAGCCCAGAAAAATCCAACTTTCTCACCAGTGCTGGGTTTTTGCGTTGCACCAATAGATAGATCACCCGGTTTAGAATCGGGTACACCAATATTCCGATCCCCCTGTGGTCCAATTCCGAGTCTCCTGGTAGGACCCGGAGCAGGTCCGGAACCGGAACCCGTCGCCGAACCCGACCCGGATGTCTGAGTGTCGCTGTGCATCTGCAAGCGGCGCTCGTTGCCGTCGGGCAGCACGACCACCATGGAGGTTAGGTCGTTTACTAGGCCGTACTGCGAGTTGGTGGCTTTTTGCGATTGCGATTAACAGTTCCATGTCAATTTGCTGAAATACCTAGTACTGACGGTGGAAAACAATTCAAAAACATTTCCGATTTTTTTATGTAAGTTTTCGAATTCGCTTTGTTGTGTTTTTGTTTGAAAAAGCGTGGAAATACATGAATAACGTGTTGAATATTCAAAACTTTTATTTCACTGTGACAATAGTTTGGAAGCTGTAAAACGTGAATATGTAGTCAAAATTGACTAGAAAAGTTAAAAAGTTATTTAAAAAAAGAAAACTGAACGCAAAAAATATGAAAAACTTTTTTAGAAAAATTGTGAAAAAATATGAAAAACTTTTTTAGAAAAATTGTGAAACATCTAAAACCTCGAAAAATTACAATTTTTTCAAGAAAGTTTACCATCCTTTATAGCACATCCGCGAAATTATACAACACAGGGTACCAACCTTCAAGCTCATCTGAAGTGCCCTATCAGCCCTTTCATCCTTCTCCGCTTGGCTCAGCGAAAACGATCTAGACTCCTCAATCAGTTTCTGCACAGTAAGGTAAGCCCACATTCGTTCTATATAGCCGGCGACCGTGTGCGAGCCGGGCACGCCGCCGTTGATGTCGAATTCGTCGGGCACGCCGAACGGTTCGTCCAACTGCGGCCCGCAGAAACTGCGGTTTGTGGGGGGTTGGCAGTGGTGATTTTTGGGTTGATTTCCAATTGCGGGGTGGGTGAGTGATGGTGGGATGTTGTATTGGTTACATGTAATTCTAGTTGTTCTACCGTAGTGCGTACGCTATTGGAATGAGACAAGCGACGCCAGGAGAATAACTCCAAAATGTCGTTGTAGTGAGTGTACTCAAGCTCAAACTGGCGGTGTAAATACTATAGTCCTAGATAGTTGTGTTTAGGGTTGCAAAAAAAAGTTTTTCAACTCCCTGTTTGAAACGTTTTTCATAAAAAACGTTTTTTTAAAGCTCCCAGATATGGCTCTGGGTCAATATATATAGGTATATCAGACAAGTGACAATACTCTGTGATGTTATATTAGGTTGTAAACTAAGTTTCTTATCTTTTTTGCGATCTCATAGAAATGCACATTTCTGCGTCCCATTATGTTGTACATTGGCCGATTTTGATACCCCTCGAGTATGTTGGGGTTTGGGGTTTGGGCTATGACGAAAATTTTTTGTTTCCTCGAATAATCCCCCAGTCCCGAGATATGGGGGGTATTTAAAAAGGTGGTCATTTTCCATAGCCGATGTGGACACTGACCTTTGAAGATTGATAAATCGACCATTTCTGGGCCGATTTTTTTCATTCAACACTTAAAATAATCGAGACGACCTGTAGATTCCAGTTTTGTAATCGGATAAGTGATGTCTAAATTCTGTATGCCAATAAACTAAAAGCTTAGAGTTAAAAGTGCTATAACTTTTGATTGGAAAAAGATATTGAAAACATGTTTGTGCCAGATGAATTCTGTTAGTCTAAACTATACAAAAACATGTTCAGAAAAAAGTTTGTGCCGTGTTAAAAACCGGGTCAAATCGGTATACGGAGTTTAGACATCACTAATTCAATCACAAAACTGGAATCTACATGTCGTCTCGAGCAGTTTAAGTGTTGAATGAATAAAGTCTGCCCAGAAATGGCCGATTGATCAAGCTTCAAATGTCAATGTCCACATCGTCCATGGAAGACCTTTTTAAAGACCCCCCTTATCTCGGGACTGGGGGATTATTCGAGGAAACAAACAATTTTCGTCATAGCCCAGACCCCAAACCCCAACATACTCGAAGGGCATAAAAATCGCCCAATGTATTTACAACAGAATAGGACGCAGAAAAGTGCATTTCTATAAGATCGCAAAAAAAGATAAAAAACTTAGTTTACACCCTAATATATATGACCATATAATGGCTGTGGAGCCATGGGATAGCATTATAAGTGGTGATTTGTGTCAAAAATGTTCATTTTTTGTCGACATGTTCGTAAATCGTCTTATAGTCTAATG
Organism: Sphaerolaimus hirsutus; assembly: GCA_964036195.1. NCBI lineage: Eukaryota > Metazoa > Nematoda > Chromadorea > Monhysterida > Sphaerolaimidae > Sphaerolaimus > Sphaerolaimus hirsutus. Next base: position 20,086,752 of record OZ038454.1, on the reverse strand, counting down.
TTCGTAACTTCAAGTGAAGTTTCGCACGGAATAGTGATCAAACAAAGTTATAAATGGAGGTTGTTACTTCAGGAGTGATGTTACACACTGCGGAGGTACATGGAAGCAAATTACCTGAATATTATATACTACAGCAACATATGACGGCTTATTTACCCATGGTAGCACATAGAAATGGTTGCTTTGATACTAAAAATGCCACAAACCAATAAAAACAACCTCCAATGTCAAATTGTGTGTGAAATTGCGCGCTTGCGCGCAAAAATTTTGCAAAATACCTAGTGCTTAGTACTAAAAATTTTGGCCGATGTTTAAAAAAAACGTTTCGGACCTAGTGTTTTTTATAAAAAAACGTTTTTTTAATAAAACGTTTTAAAAAAACATCGGCCAACCCTACCTAGTTGTGCTACACTTAACATACATATTTATTTAATTTATTATAAAATGATTTTTTGTTTGTTCTACTCCAGGGAATGCGTAAAAGCAATTACTCTGCTCAGGTATTTCTAATATACTCCAGTCACTTTATATCCTGCACGCGTGGTTCCCGCTGGAAGCGTGCCAACAATTTTTTTACGCATGCGATTTTCAAAAAAAGTTGAAAAAGTCAACTCTGTTATAACTCTATACGTGAACTTGCAACAATGATTTTTTCATTTTTTTATACAAAAATCGCATTCTTTGTCATCATTGGCACGCTTCCAACGTGAGACATAAATGAGTGCGAGGGCAGAGTATCATGTCCGCCGAGTATAACATGTCGAGGCAAATTCGTTATCCCTGAATCCCCAAAAACACGTCCAGCTATTTCCTATCCCATTTATCGGTGTACATCGTACCGTATTTGCTCCAATAATTCCCCTGGGGAATTATTTGTTCGTCAGACTTTTTTTCAGGTGGAACGATTTGAGAGGGGGTAACTATTGAAGGGGGTGGGAACTATTCAAAGGGGAATTATTTTAACTATTCAAGAGAGGGGATCATTCAAGGAGTGGAAGAACTAATTAAGACGGGGAATTGTTCAAGGAGGTGGGGTAAGTATTCAAGAGGGGGAATTATTCAAAGGGTTGTGGAATTATTATCTCGTCAACAAGTTCAAGCAAATTTCTATCAACATATTTCTATCAATTTATTAACAGAATGGCCCTACACACACTAGTTTTCACCGTGACTGATGTGAAAACTGAAATGGCGACATGGCGACATCCAGCCTACTCTTATTGTATGCTATAGGTGTTTTAGTTTTCAAATTTTCAAGGCTTAACTTTCATTAATTTAAATTCTAATTTAAGTTAAATAATATCATTCAACCATGTTCGTTCATTTGCATTTGAAAAAATTTCAGTTTTCACACGAAGTCACGGTGAAAACTAGTGTGTGTAGGCACTATATCATGGCATTTTTGTTAAAATTATACACAACAAATTTATCATAAATATGCCTGAAGAGGGAATTATTCGAGGCGGATTATATTTTCAGTCTCTAAAAGGGGGGAATTATCCAAGGGGTGAACTATTCAAGCAAATACGGTACCTATATAATTAAGCCAACTCGTTTCCTCAATTATACTCGGATGACATTACGCCGTACATTTTTCCGGAGGAAACACAAAACAGGAAATCATGACGCGAACACTTTCGTCGCCATCATCATCTCTCGCCATCACGTCGTCTTCAACTAACACTAACTAACTAACTTCGTCGTCATCGCGCTTTCCATAAGTTCTCGGTTGGCTGTCTGCCAGCCGAAGACCTAACTCTTATCTGTTTGTAGAGTATCGTGCCTGCCGAGTATACATTCTAGTCTATTCCAGAAGCGGCATGCCACTTACGTGATGTGTCTGGTTGTAGGTATCGCAAAACCTCCCCTGCGCTGGGGCACTTGCTTAGGGTCGGGGTAGCACGGAGCCTTACGCCCGCTGTCAGCCTCCAACTTCAATGATTGCACATTTCCGTTGTCATCCATCGATTTTCCAGTAACTTCGGCTCTGAGAGGTTGATTCTTTTGGGACATTTTGCCCACAATCATCACTTCCCCGTCGCTAAATAGCGGCTTTCCATCTTGTTTGACCAAAGTGCCCGGTTCAATGTTGTTTCCGTGGTACTTCACCCGCATGTTGGTGATCAGCGGCGTGGCCATGATGTCGTAGAAATCTGGGCGGTTTATTTCAAAGGAAATCATATGTTCTGTATTTTGTTGGCGCCGAGGATTAGTGATGTAGAAGCGCCATGGCTTTTAGCGCTTTGCGCTATTGGTGCTCGGCACTACGGTATGGAAAAGCGCCATGGCGCTTTTGGCGCTTGGGGCAATTTTTGTGTGGCGCCAAGAACAAAACTCCTGCCACAGCCAAAGCAAAATCGCATTGGCGGTTGGCGCTGCAGGTCGAAAGAGCACCATGGCCCTTCTGGCGCTTGGCGCTAAAGTCCTGGCGCTTTTTACATCACTGCATTTCCTTTTGTTCACTATAGTCGCGTCATAAATAAATATGAATGTCAAAATTTGTGTAGACTCACTTTCCAATTGCACTCCGGCATCTGAATCTATGTAGATTTTCCTTGCCAGGCCTACGTTGTCGGCTGCTATCGTTCTAATGAAGTCAAAGTTTGGTTCTGTGATGGTGGGGGCAGAGTTGTTAAAAGTACTGAACTTTTTCAAAAGTAAACGTAAAGTATTGAATTTATACTCACAGGTGAGTACAGAAAACGTAAAGTATTTATTTTTTACTTTTACTCGTGAGTAAACGTGAGTAAATTACTTTTGTCTCCGGAAAACGTAAAAGTGGGTATTTTTCAGGGATTTTGCCCCAATTTTCGCTCAAAATCACTAATTTTCAAACTTTTCCACCATCAAATTCACTAGTTAATGTGTTTTGCCTATTTTTATGCAATTTTGGATATTATGTCCCTATTTTTTTCATTTATGCCTTGAAACAGCCTGTTTGAAATACGTTTTCTGTACTCGCGTCCTTTCAAAAAGTACGCGAGTAAGTGAGTTCCGGTATTTTTTTGGGATGAAACGTAAACGTATTTACGCAGTACTCGAGTATCCATATTTATCGAGTAAACGTAAATACGTTTTAACAACTATGGGTGAGGCAAAGGTGGTAAGGGTTCGCGCATTTTACAGATTTTCACAAAAATTGTGCAGACTGTACACAGGGACGGCACTTGATTCATTTCAACTTAGTTTTGTATTTTTTGTTTTTAAATCTGATTCTACAAATCCTGTTTGTAAATACAACTATGATGGAAAAATTTTGTAGCAATTCACTGTATTTATGAAATTGCGATTTTTGCACACAAGCGCGCTATTTATGACCTTTTTCTCATAGGGTGTTGTTTTCATTTTTTATGTGATATCGTTAGTTGCCACAAAAGTACATTTCTACATGCGGCCATGAAAATTAGCGTTGTTATGTGGGTGTGGTCCATAAGATCCATCTAGCCGATGTTTTACCACATGTTACTGTGTGAAAATCTCAAAACACTTCATAAGCATCACACTCAATGTATTTGTTTAAATATACTACTCTAACATACTCTAGCATGCTTAGCAAAGCACTCTTCGAATCTAGTAGGTATACTACTCTAATTACACGTTCAGGTCACACAGCCTTATTTGGCCAAGCCAAAGCTCCACAGCAATTACATGTCCACAGTATTTCAGAGATGACAACACACCATGTTTATGTTATACATTTATTCTAGCTCTATACCCTATTTTTTCTCAATATTGAAACAATCTAGTTTAATTAAATAGTATGTATTTTTTCTATTAAAGTTTGGTTTTGACACCCCTATGTATGCAAATAATATGTAAAATTGTACTCTGGTATGTTTCCTCAAACTAGGTATAATAATTCAAAAGCTCCCCTCTCTAACCCCCCCCCCCCCCGTTTGTATACCTAATATCCTTCCCCAACCAAATCCTTCCCCCCCCCCCTCAAAAACCCACCCGATCCAAAAGCGACGCAATTGATCGCGAATCGATCATCCTGCCTCGGCTGTCTCTGTTTTCCATCGACAGCGTTCAATATGTCCACCTCGTTGGTGGTGCCCACAGTGGGCTGGCCGTCGGTCAGGAACAGCACCATGTTCGCCAGGGTGCCCAGCGATTGCTGGCGTTCTAGTTCGCCCAAAGCTTCTGTTAGGGCGGCGTGGATGTTCGTGCCTGTGGGGGGGGGGGGTTGTTTGTGCCTTGTGAGAGCGGGTTTCTATGTTGAGTTGTGGTTCGGTTTTTGTTGTAGTTTTAAGTGCCTCTCTTGTGCACTGAATACTGTAGATTTTGAACGGTGAAAGTGCGCATTGATCTGCTTGCTTGATTCGTCCCCAATGCACCGTATGGCATAATTACACGGTCACTTGCCCATATAAGCATCTGTCCATACATACATCGTATAAAAGTATTGACACGATGTGCTTTCGTATATTTTTATTTTCGTTTGAAAAAAACAATAATTCGAAGAAAAAATCCTTATATTTTCGAATTTTTGCATGCTATCTTCAACCTGTTATCTATCGAAAATACTGTTTGTGTATTTATAACGTTTTTTTAACATGACGTTTGAAATGTTGTTTTTTTTAAAAAAACATCGGCCAAAATTTTTAGTACTAAGCACTAGGTATTTTGCAAAATTTTTGCGCGCAAGCGCGCAATTTCACACACAAATTGACATTGGTGGTTGTTTTCATTGGTTTTGTTGCATTTTTAGTATCAAAATGGGTGAATAAGCCGACATATGTTGCTGTAATATATAATATTGAGGTAATGTGCTTCCATGTACCTCCACAGTGTGTAACTTTACTCCCAAAGTGACAACCTCCTTTTATAACCTTGTTTGATCACTATTCCGTGCCAAACTTTACCTGAAGTCATAAACGTTCGACTATAAGGCGATATACGAACGATATGTCGACGAAAAATGGATATTTTCGACACAAATCACCACTTATAATGCTATCCCATGGCTCCACAGCCATTATATGGTCATATTTAACATCACAGAGTATTGCCACTGTCTGATATACCTATATATGTTGACACTAGGTCATATTTGGGAGCTTTTAAAAAAAAACGTTTTTTTTCCAACCCTATGCACATCTCTCAATTCTCATAAAACCATCTGTATCTAAAGTACTATGTGTTCTCATCCAAGCAGATGCCTTAATTGTATGATATCATCATAGTTGAGAGAGTGTTGTTACGGACAGGGGGCAGTCCCAAGCCCTGTAAAGTGTAAAGTAAAGTGTCAAATGTAAAGTCAAATGCAAAGTCAAGTGTCAATTAAAACAAAAAAGAAAAGATTTTATTACTGAACTTTGCATGACAATTGACACTTTACTTTGCATTTGACTTTACAATTGACACTTTACTTTACACTTTCAGAGCTTGGGATTGGCACCAGATCGGTGTCTATCCCCCACACCTGAATTAGTTTGCTTTGCGCGTTAGTGACGTTGTTCCGGGAAAAATGTCCAGGCTACGTCTACCTAAACGTAAATAAGTAGTTCACCACCCTGCTGCCATTGTGAAGGGAGGATCCCATGAAACATACAAGTCCGTGTACACGCACGCGGTGTTATAGAAATGTATGTGCACGCGTCATAGAACTTCTCACTTTTAATAATTCCCATTGAAAAGCAAGTAAAAAGTTAATAATTATAAGGGAAATATTACTCCCGGGGTGTTCATTCTAGGGTTGGCCGATGTTTTTTTTTAAACGTTATTTTTTTTATAAAAAACATGACGTCCGAAATGTTTTTTTTTTTTTAAAACAACGGCCAAAATTTTTAGTACTAAGCACTAGGTATTTTGCAAAATTTTTGCGCGCAAGCGCGCAATTTCACACACAAATTGACATTGGTGGTTGTTTTCATTGGTTTTGTTGCATTTTTAGTATCAAAACATCCATTTCTATGTGCTACCATGGGTGAATAAGCCGACATATGTTGCTGTAATATATAATATTGAGGTAATGTGCTTCCATGTACCTCCACAGTGTGTAACTTCACTCCCAAAGTAACAACCTCCTTTTATAACCTTGTTTGATCATCATTCCGTGCCAAACTTTACCTGAAGTCACGAACATTCAACTATAAGGCGATATACGAACGATATGTCGACGAAAAATGGATATTTTTGACACAAATCACCACTTATAATGCTATCCCATGGCTCCACAGCCATTATATGGTCATATTTAACATCACAGAGTATTGCCAGTGTCTGATATACCTATATATGTTGACACTAGGTCATATCTGGGAGCTTTTAAAAAAAACGTTTTTTTTAAAAAAAACGTTGTTTTTTTTATAAAAAAAACATCGAGTTAAAAAAAAACGTTTTTTTTCCAACCCTAGTTCATTCAGGTAACAAAGTACCGTATTTGCTTCATTAATTCCCCGTGTTAGACGCGTGAGGAGAAAATAATCCCCCCTTAATGCATATGATCAATTTGGTCTGTCGAATTTGAACAAAAAATGGCATGTTATTTGGTGAAAAAAGGATATTTCGTGGTATGACTTGATAGAAGTCGCTTATATGCCAATCATTATAATTATCGCTACTTTAATTATCAGATTATCAGTACACACATTGCAGCACTCATGCAATGCTATAACACTGTGTGCATGTATGTTTGATGGGCTTGTATGTTTCATGTAGCACTCTCCAATGTGTAGGGTATCCTATCCATTTTTTTTTGTAACCTATACTCGGCAGACATCAAACTTAGTATGGAAACCTACCATAACTCACCTGAATAATGAACCAATAATTATACAGTTTGTCATCATAATACTATGCTTCACTGTTTTCACTATCGAATAATTAATTACGAAATTTATCGCAAGATTTTATTCATTGAATTATGGTAGGATTCTGCGCATACTTTGCGGTCTGTCGGGTATACCTAATTCACAAGTTAATCAATTTGGCGCGAAAACGCAGAGTGCAGAGTGTAAGTATCTTTACTTTTAACAATTCTTCGGCATGTAAATACATACCCAATCTAACTGAGATAATAAGAAATCGTTTACCATGTTCGGGCAGTTTGCATGACTTTTGACGCTTTGCATGACATTGACATTTTACAGGGCATCTTACGTGTCTGGGACTGCCCCCTGGTGCCGGTTCCGCAAGTGGACAAGCTAAGAGTTAAAACATAAGAGTTGAGTAAAATGACAAATGGCAAGTTAAGAGTAAATGATAAATGATGAGTTAAGAGACAAGAGTAAAGTTAAATGACAAATGATTAGTTAAGAGATAAGAGTAAAGTTAAGAGTCAAGCAAGTATATCCAAATCTTATTTTTTTCGTATCCACATCTTATTTTTTTGTATCCAAATCTTATGTCGAAAAATAAGATTTGGATACAAAAACATAAGATCTGGATACGATAACATAAAATTTGGATACACTTTTATCTCATAACTATTCATTTGCCATTTAACTTTACTCTTAAATTTACTATTGTCTCTTAACTCATCATTTAGCATTTAACTTTACTCTTAACTTGCCATTTTACTCAACTCTTAACTTTTAACTCTTAACTTTTCCACTTGCGGAACTGGCCCCTGGTGTCACTTTACTTACATAACTAATTACCTTCCTCTGCCCATAAGTGACGCAGTTCAAGGAAAAATGTCCAAGTTAAATACATCTAAATATAAACCACATAAAACCGAAACCCAATCCAAAAACAAAGCCCCATCTCATCCAACCCACCCCCATTAGCTTTCTGCTGCTCTATCCAATCAATAGCCGCCAGCGCGTTTGCCCTAGTAGCCGGCTGCGAATCGCGCCGCCACTTGTCCACGTCCTTGTTGAACAGGAGCACGTTGAAGTAGTCGTTCGGGTGCCGCGCCCACATGTCGTTCAGGATTTGACGCATTGCTGACTGGGGGGTTTGGGGGGGGGGGGTGTGAAGTGTTGTTTTTGATGGCTTTGTGTACTAAGTGTGACTGTGTTTGTGCTGGCTCATGCTATGTAAAATGTCAATGGCAAATGCAGGGTGAAGTGTCTATTTTCATGCAAAGTTTAGAGAAAAAAAATTCTTTTTGTTTTGTTTTGATTGACATTTTTTTATGACGTTTGACACTTTACAGGGTCCAAGTTTGTCGCATCCTCTCGTTGACCTTCATATTTGCATCACTGTTGCAAAAATAGCAACCCGAATGCATTTTTATGTAAATACATGCACAAATACACGTGGTCAGCTATGTAAATTGCCATGGCAATAGGTGTTGAATCGCATTTACTCATGGCACAGCTGATCTGCATATCGTATTTGCTCGAATAATTGCCCTGGGTACTTTTCGTCAGATATTTTTTAAGGGAATCTATTATAGGTGGGCGGCATTATTAAAGGGGGAATGATATTTCGTAAAAATGTTTCAAGCAAGTTTCTATCACCTCATTTCAAGAAATATGATTGGGGAAATTGTTTAACAGTGGATTTATTAACAAAATAACATGCCGGGGTTTTTTTCAAATTAGACACAACAAATTTATTGTATGCCTACCTAATTACTTTTCCCTCACTCAACTTACAGGGGGAATTCAAGGGTAATCATTTTATCTTACGGTATAGAACAGGGGGAATTATTCCAAGGGAGTTATTCAAGCAAATACGGTTAATCCCATTTCACTTTCTAATGCACGTAGCATGTCAGAGTCATGGGCCATGGTTTGATAAGGCAGGAAAAACCTGTGGTTAGGTTTAAATTGCTTAGATATTTCCCGCCAACGGTTCGTAATTGCACCTGATTGAAAAAAAACTATTTCAAGGGAATCTCATGTATAAATAGACCGGGGAACCAAATCTATTTTTTGATATGGAAAGATCTATGAACTGGAAATGTCACGAATATTTCTGTAAATTTCAAGCTTTACGTCTCCAGAAGATAAACGAGTAATACTAAAGAACTAATTTAAACGAGTGCAAGGCAGACTGGTTGCCACGAGGGTGCACTAATACGCACACCTGCCCGTTACGCACATTTGCCCGTTTTTTTCACTTGACACTTTTTCAAGTGATTTTCACGTATGAGTGAAATGAAAAGTGTTCACTAATGTCATTGCGCAACTTTTTTTCACTTCACTCTTATCTGAAAATCACTTGAAAAAGTGTCAAGTGAAAAAACGGGTAAATGTGCGTAACAGGCAGATGTGCGTATTAGGCATGCCCATTGCGACCAAGGGTGTACCCTTGATATATTTATTGGCGTCCCACCAACGATGGGTAAGTTCTCCAAAAAAAACACTTTCTGTGTTTTGAGTTTTCCAAAATTGAATACCTGTGTTTTGAGTTTTTTTCTTGAAAAAAATTTGAGTAACTCTGTTTTTATTTCTGTGTTTTTTGTAAAAACTCGAGTTTTTTGAGTTTTTTTCTAAAAAACTCCAGTATTTTCTAAAAAATTTGACTTTCCCCCCAAAAAATTTTGATTTACAGTATTTCGATCTGGAAACACTGGTTTTCTTATAAAATATTGGTTTTACACATGTTTTAACCCCACATAACATTTCTGTTTTCATTCAAGTGTCAAAAAAGTCCATAAAAATGTCCACAATGAGGACATCAACATCACAACACCAGCAAAAAAATGCCCAGAAATGACAATTTACGCAAAACTCCAAAATTCTTCAATGGATGTGCACTGTATGGAAGACTACGGAATTGATTTGAACTACAACTACCATTTACCTAGAAATACCCCCATGGGGGTTTATTATTTCATCAGAAAGTGTTGTAAGGATCATAGAAAATAGTAGGCATTTACGTACCCAAAACAGGTTATAAATGCATACAAACAGGATATATTTGAAATAAACATGTAGATAGCTACACAACCTAGTACAGTCTATGTGTAGCTGCGATGCAAATTAGCAGTAATAAATACATCATGTACATTTTTTCATTTACATCATGTACGCTATTTTGAGGGGGGGCTTATTATTTCACCAGTCCATTTTGAGGGGGTTAATTCAAGGGGGGTTAATTCGAGGTAATAAGGTATACTTAAATGTCGAAACTTAAATTGTCAAATCCACCATGAGATGTGCATGCCATCTTGAATTGCTTTTTTGTACCATTATAAAATATGAATACATTATGTACATATTTACATACTATACATGCTCATCTTATCTTGTTTAGTTTAACTGAATTAATTTGCATTCAACCGCTTCGCTGAAAAAAACACAAAAATTCAAAAAAAAACTTTTCTGTGTTTCCGTGTTTCTGTGTTTCTGTGTTCTCCAAAAAAAAACTCATTTGAGTTTTGAGTTTTTCAAAATTTATGAGTTTCCGTGTTTCTGTGTAAAACAAAAACACAGAAACTCAATGAGTTTCTGTGTTCAATTTCTGTGTTTTTTCCATCGTTGCGTCCCACACACTAGTTGACACATGTGCGTTTGCATGTTTGCGTGAACGCTCTGCGACAAGTGAGGCCGAAATCTGAGTTGACACAGATCAGTTGACACACACGTTTCAACTAATGCATGCAAGTCAGCTTCCCGCAGCACCTTTAACTACCAATAACACATGAATATTTACATATGTAAAATATAGTTGAGCTTTTCAATTAGTGTTTATGTTGTCTTGCCAACTTTGCATACAGATACTTCACAGATTTTACTTTGCTGTCATTTTGTATGTTGACAAGGAACTATGACTACCCATGAATCAGGGGTATCCTAAATAGATTTACCTAGACCCTTCCTGGAGTTTTTTTAGATAGATAGCAAATCGCTCCTCCGGAGGGATAGATAACTGAATTTCACTTGGAGGGGTAACGTATGGCTCAATATATAGGCTTTTTCAAGGCGTAGAAGGGGAAAAATTGCTAAAACTATGCAGCTAAAAACAACTAGGTAAATGTATGTATAGGCCCGTAAATCAATATGCCAAACCATCCAAACCATGGTCCCGTTAGAAACTTTATGTGAACCTAATTTAATGTAGGGTCCAAACGGGATCCCGATCCCGAGAAATTCCGGGATTTTGTGGTCCCGATCCCGTGACCCCAATCCCGATCCCGAAATCTCGAAAAACCAGTCCCGATCCCGAAAAGTCTATCCCGTTTGAACCCTACCCTCATGTTCTCAAGCCCCGTCGCATCCGGGGAAACTTCAAGCTATCTATTCTGCCTAGGGTTGGCCGATGTTTGTTTTTTTTAAACGTTTTTTTTTGAAAACAACATGACGTCCGAAATGTTTTGTTTTTTTTAAAACATCGACCAAAATTTTCAGTACTAAGCACTAGGTATTTTGCAAAATTTTTGCGCGCAAGCGCGCAATTTCACACACAAATTGACATTGGTGGTTGTTTTCATTGGTTTTGTGGCATTTATAGTATCAAAGTATCCATTTCTATGTGCTACCATGGGTTAATAAGCCGTCATATGCTTCTGTACTATATAATATTGAGATAATATGCTTCCATGTACCTCCACAGTGTGTAACTTCACTCCCAAAGTAACAAGCTCCTTTTTTAACCTTGTTTGATCACTATTCCATGCCAAACTTTACCTGAAGTCATGAACATTTGACTATAAGGCGATATATGAACGATATGTCGACAAAAAATGGATATTTTTGACACAAATCACCACTTATAATGCTATCCCATGGCTCCACAGCCATTATATGGTCATATATAACATCATTGAGTATTGCCACTGTCTGATATACCTATATATGTTGACACAAGGTCATATCTGGGAGCTTTTAAAAAAAACGTTTTTTATTTAAAAAAACGTTGTTTTTTTAAAAAAAAACATCGAGTTAAAAAAAACGTTTTTTTTCCAACCCTAATTCTGCCGGAGTAGCAATTTACCAAATCTGCAAACCACCGAGGACACCCCCTTGTATAGCGTCTGGATCAAACATATGTGGCGCGAAAAACACCCCCTTGGACTTTTTTTCAATAGGATTTTGTAGATCAGTGAGCAGTCTTAAAATGCTTTCATTATTTTATGCCTGTTACTCGCTCTTTTTCAACGGGTTGGTAAATCCATGCACCATTAGTAAGGATGAACAACCCTGATATAAATTAATAATAAATTTACTTGTCCATGATATTTAGTTCATTGCCCGCGCACGTAATGTATGGCATAAGTACTACCGTACTCATCAAGCTTGCATGGACACTTTATCCAAGCAGCTTTTTTGAAACAATTCAAGTACGTAAACCTTATTTGAGTATTCAGAAAGATGTATCAGTGTTTGTGTTGAGCAATTGCCATCTAGAAAATTGTGCAAGGACGTAGCCAGGGGGGGGGCGGGGGGGGCGGCCGCCCCCCCCCCCCTTCCCGTGCCGGACCGAAAAATGTGCCAGAAATGGCACTTTCAGACGATGATTTTATCGACAGCTTGAAAAAATTTTGCGCGCAAGCGCGCATTTTCCCTCCACAACATATCTTTTCGGCTGACCGGTCTCCGCGGCCTCAAAGCCAGTGAAAATGGACTCAATTCTTGTCCATGTCGCTATATATGCCTGTAAAATACAGACATATACTGCTGTTTTGGCGCCAATGCCAACGCCAGTGGCGCCATGGCGTGGCGCCTACGAATGGCGCAGCGCCATGGCGCCATTCCCCTACTACAGGGGTAAAATTTTAGGGGGGGGGGCGCCGCCCCCCCCGTTCGCCGGGCTCCGTATACAATCCGCCCCCCCCGCTCAAAAATCCTGGCTACGTCCCTGAAATTGTGGATATCGATTGTTTAAGTTTTGGAACAATATCTCATTAATCAGGGTTGGTTATAAAATAATTCATCTTTCTAAAATTGTATAAAATTTTATTTTTATTTTATTCATGTTTCACTTGATTTTATTTCCAAAAGTCATTTAGGTATTAAAAAATGGCACCTTTTTGCACAAATTTTTACAAAAAAGGAGTAAACTAGCATGTGATTCCACAGATAATGTGCACGCTACAAACATCCATATGATAACAAAAATGAACACTTGAACATTTCGCATTTTTCTACTTTAACTCGGCATATTTGACAACAGCAGTACAATTTTGTTCTAGTTTTGTAGCTGTACCCATATGCTGAACATTTGAATTTGACTGGGTTGATTCCGCCATTTTTACCATTTGATTTTACTGAAAATATAATTAAATCTCTCTGGAAAAGCTTGGGGACAATGTAAATATTTTTTTTTTACTGTTATTTAAAAAATATAAATCTCTCGAAATTTTACGAATACTACATGTAAATGTGAAACACCCGGTAAATACCCTTCAATATTCATCTGGGGATCTAACACCCTACATGATATGATGGGTCAAATTTTGTGACATTTTACATGAAATCTCCCAGCACAGGGCTCCGCCTTGGCCCCTGTCCAAATATTCGCTCACCTGCAACTGCTGGAATTTTGTCCCTCTCATAGAACCGGAGGTGTCCAGCGTGAATATTACGTGTTTGGTGCCGGCGGGCAAAGTGTCGGGCGCGATGAAGTGCACGAAGTAGCCGTCGAGCGTCTGCGTGTTGGACCGATATGTTTGGTGTAAAAGTGTTAGAGTGTGCTGAGATTATTTCCGAAGTTGTTTAGGTATACTACGTTGTATTGATGTGCGGAAATTGTTTCCATGGGCTTGCACGTGATCACAATCTCTTTTCGGCTCTACGGTCTGCAGTATTTTATTTTTATCCATAAAAATCTGATAGCCACATCGGATTTTTTCCGCGTGAGTAAACAATCCCCCGTTCTCTCTACTCAGGACCTTTACGGGTGTGCCGACTATTCAAATTAACTAATGGACATGGATATTCAACTATGTCGCATGATAGTCACCGCCTGCCATTCACTACATCGCAGGTGCGTGTTTTTTTGTTTAAGCCGGAATTACAGCTCAGCGGCGTTTGACGTGAAATGATGGCGTCGTAAAATTTATTACATCAAAATAGACATAGGTACAGCGTTGAAATTTTAGAATTTGATAGTTCTAGTAATTGTGTGTAATGTCCTAAAAAAATAAAGAAAATAATTATTATTTAATAAGTTATTAATTTTACGTCAAAATTTACACATTCTACGCCAACATTTCACGTCAAACATTTTACGTCACCAAAAATTTTTGACGTTAAATTTATAACTACTTCAATAATGATTATTTGATAAAAATTTTTGGGACATTACATACAATTACTAGAACTATCTTATTCTGAAATTTCAATGCTGTACCTTTGTCTATTTTGATGTAATCAATTTTACGATGTCATCATTTCACGTCAAACGCCGCTGAGCTGTAATTCCGGCTTTATAGTTGGTTAGATTGAGATTAAGACGTGACGTTGGGTTTGTGACGTCACTGATTGTTTTGATGTGGTCAGTTCATAGGATCGTGTAGTATATTGATGATTTCCAATGTGTATGTAGGTAAATGGGTAGAATATTGGATAGGGCTGTCCGAAAAAAAGTTACGCCATTATTTTGAGTCACGCTGCGTTTTACCGCACCCTAAAGCCATTGTGAGTTGGGTAAATAGCGGCCCGCACATTGGTTGTCAACTGGTCCGTTTCAACTCAGATTTCGGCTTCACGTTTCGAAGAGCGATCTCCAAATGCGCATGCATTAACATAAACATTATGGCGTGTGCATTGGAAGATCACTGTGCGACACGTGAAGCCGAAATCTGAGTTGACACAGACCAATTGTCACACCTGTGTCAACTAGTGTCTGGGCCGCCATCACCGTACCCCAAAGCCATTCCTCACAAAACACTCAAGCCTCTGTTCTCCCACTCACTCCCACCCAACCCATCCGTCTCTCCCACCCACCTCGATCTCTCCGCCGCTGTAGTCCCTCTCCACGTCGTACAACACGATCAGCTGGCCTTTGTCTAGCTGCACGGCGCCCGGCTTGTACGAGATGTACGCGATGGACCCGTCCCTCTGGGATGCCGACCGCACCTCTACGTTGGGGTCCTCTGAAGGGGGGGGGGGGGGTGAGGGGGAGTTGAAGGGTTGAAAAAGTGTTTTGTGTGGAGTATTTATCTAGCATATTTGTCATATATGATATCGTGGAAAATATCAAAATCCTATTTCACGTCTACATGAGAAGTGAATAGGTATATCCGGGTATTTATTAGGTATTTATATCCGGGAGCAATTTTTTGTTCTGAAGCATAAAATCATAGAATTCCGAATTCTTTTATCACATTTATACATGCGAATATTCACGATCATTTGTCAATCGATCCTGCTACGGTATATTACGCGCTATCAATTCAAACTGTAGTTGTCATGTCATGCCATTTATTCATTTTGACGACAAATGTATCTATTTGCTTCAAACATTAATCTAACGTAGTGCACGTCATGACTAGTGATGGAAAAGCGCCAGAAAAAATGGCGCCAGGCGCCAAGGGCGCCATGGCGCCATTCGGAAAGTGGGCGCCAAGCGCCAAGGGCGCCACAGAAAAAGGGCGCCAGGCGCCAAGGGCGCCATGGCGCCATTCAGAAAGTGGGCGCCAGGCGCCAGGGGCGCCACGGAAAGAGGGCGCCAAGCGCCAAGGGCGCCATGGCGCCATTTGAAAAATAGGGCGCCAGGCGCCAAGGGCGCCAGGATAAAAAAGTGCCTAAAACACCATGCGTGTGCTAAAAATGTTTCTACAGCACCATTGTACGCGCATTCACTTCTTAATTCGCGTTCTCCAGGATGTATTGAACAAAAACAAGGCTAGCAACAAAATTTTTTGAATAAAATCCACATGACGAATTCAAACGCAATGGTAATTGTCATTTGACAACAATCCGTTCATTACAAATAGACCTTTCCAAACAATGTTTCCTAATTGCAACGATTTAAATCCGTTTATTTATGATTTTGCAAGTTAGACGGTCCATCATTTTTGTCTTCTGATCCGTCAGACAGATCTGATGAACCGTTGGACGAAAGATTTCCACCCACTCACACCACTTCGTCCATTTTTCTGGCGAATTTAGATCATCCACGGATGCGTTTGTTATATTTTTTTTCGTTTACACAGCACTCAGCGTGAAACCCTGCTGGCGCCTTTTTGGCGCCCTTATTAAGCAGGGCGCCAGGCGCCAAGGGCGCCACGGAAAAAGGGCGCCAAGCGCCAAGGGCGCCATGGCGCCTTTCAGAATGTGGGCGCCAGGCGCCAAGGGCGCCACAGAAAAAGGGCGCCAAGCGCCAATGGCGCCATGGCGCGGCGCCCTTTGGCGCCCTCAAATGGCGCCAGCGCCATGGCGCCATTCCATCACTAGTCATGACCTCCATGTGAGGAATTAATTTTGTAATTTGCCTAACTATGTACCTTAAGCAAATAGAAATTGTGCGCACCTTGTAGCCTTAGTAATTCCTTGTTACTCATTTTTCCAATATCCCACTGGTTCTTTGGCACGTGGATTTTGGTGAACCTGTTTCGCTCAGCGATCAGTGCATCGACCTGTGAATATTTATGTGAGGTTGTATTTTCCCCAGTGTGCATGAAACAAATCGCCTATTTAAATTGAAAGACTGCGTATAAAAGAAGTCCGTACATTTGTCCCTGTCAAAAGTTAGTTGTGCATCATTGGCGGCATCATGACACACACGCGATGTTCTAATGCAGTTGCCGTAATGTTTATTTTTCAACATTGCCGCATGTGCATTTGGAGATTGTGGCACGTGATGCCGAAATCTGAGTTGACACAGACTAGTTGACACAAAGTTGTCAACTAGTGTGTGACCTGTGAGCCGTCATTGATCCGGCGATGAAGCGCGCATGGCGTTTTTGCAGCGCCATGTTTTTTGTAACTTTTTCCGTTGCATGTCGACCAAACCGGATGGTAACGCTCTACCGCATACACTCCAACTTGAATCTCGCATTTACTGGCGTATTTAGGTATCTCACTAAGGAGACAATCCATTTTACGTTTCGGATTTCCCACCACCCACCTGCAAATCCTGGACCGGATAAGGCGGCTGTATATTGACCACGTGCTTGTAAACACCATGCTCCCTCTGCAGCACCTCCTGGTAGGTCATGTTGAACACCGCCCTGCCGCCGGGTCTGATGTGCGCGCGCACTTCGAACACGTTGGTTTGTCTCGGCCGCGACTGCACTAGGCCGGTGGTTTTGCCCTGACGTTGGGCTTCTTCGTAGCGGTCGCGCGCGCTCTGTGAGATGAATACACTTGTTTGGGGGTGATATGACCTGGTGCCACTACTGGTACCCTGTAAAAGACCCTGTAAAATGTCATGTATAATGTAAAAGACCCTGTAATGTGTCATGTGTATCCAAATCTTATTTAATCGTGTCAAAATCTTATATTTTTGTATCCAAATCTCACTTTTGACGTAAGATTTCGATACAAAAACATAAGATTTGGATACGATCAAATAAGATTTGAATACAGATGACACTTGGCAGGGTCTTTTACATGACATTTGACACTTTACAGGGTCTTTTAATGACGCATGAGATTTTACAGAGTCTGGAAGCGGCACCAGGGTGAAAATTTAATTGACCCCACACACTGTGCTGCCATTTGTTGCAGGCTTGCAATGGCTGAAACAATATTCTTTGTGTTGTCGCCAGGTAAAAAGTCATGCACGGCAAGCATAGCTGTTCATGAAGTACATGAAAATGTGCCTAAAAAGTATCTATACTGAGTTACGGTCAGTGATCTATGTATAGGTAGTTTTTCTTCTAAAATACGTTTAAATATAGGTAGTTTTGCATACTAAAATATATGGAATTGGGCACCGTAAGTCCGTAATGACTACATTTATGAGTACCTAGATAGTAATATAAATATATTGTACTGTGTGGAAATGTATTATTTTCTTCCTTCTCTTTATTGGTATTTCTAGGGGGTGTTATTTACTCAGCTCGCTCAGACCTCGGGTATTTCGAGGGAGTTGGTCAATTTAAGTGGTTATTCGAGGAGATACGGTAAATGGAAAATGTATAGCCAATAATGACATCGTTCGTTTCACTCAAAATTGCTAAATCTGTGTACCCTTTCGCCCGTTGCACTTTGAAAAACGCTAATGATTTTTCCTTCCTGGCTATTTTCAACCATATATAGGTATGTAGCTTGCTCACCGGTATTAAATGTTATATCTACCTAGCTTAGCGGTTCTTTAATTTTTTATTTACTTTTTTGCTTTCTAGGTGTTCAATAAGCCTTAATTTATATTTTCTTGGATAAACATAATTGACTAGTCAAGCTCTTTCTTCAGTTCATTCCATTCCATCGTTTATGCTTTGAGTTAATTGTTGTTTTTCAAACCTAATTGATAACATTTTCTCGTTCTCCCAAATGTGACATTGGTGTTAATACTTGCAGTCAACATTGTAAATAATAACACATTCCAAAGTAAACTCCGTCAAACTAAACCAACAAACACCAATCACCTAAAAACCAATGGGCCAGAGGTCTCCTGGGGGGGCAGCCCCCCCCCCAAATCGGCTAGCTATCTATCTATCCCGGAGGCCGTTCAGCTATCTATCTATCATGGAGGCCGCTCAGCAAAATATCCCGAGGCAAAATTTTTGGCTACTACTAGGGTTCAAACGGGACCGCGGTCCCGGTACATGGTTCGGCAAAAAGTCGGGACTGGGGCGGTCCCGGTCCCGGTCCCGACACCCCAGTCCCGGTCCCGGTCCCGACACCCCAGTCCCGGTCCCGGTCCCGGTCCCGACAATTGAAAAAGGCCAGTCCCGGTCCCGGTCCCGACCACCCAGTCCCGGTCCCGGTCCCGGTCCCCGAATTGTTCAGCGGTCCCGATATGAAAAATTTACCGGACTGGATCCATATTTTGCTTTTTAAATACTTGTAAAATTCGAAAAAATTCGCGCCAGTCGGCGCATTCTCATTCCGTCGACAAATTTTTGACGTTTTTTTGGTGAGTTCCAAACATTCTCATTCATGTTCGACATCAGAGAAGGCTGAAAAATTTATTTTCCTTCAGAAAGCACTGCACCAGCTTATGTATCAATACTCACTGTCATAATTTTCGTGCATTCTGTCTTTTTTTGTGACTCAATTGAATTTTGTGACTTATATTACATTTTGATGACAATTTTGATTGAATGAAGTGTGAAAATCGTATGAAACTTCTGAAAATATGCATTCAAATGGTTATCGGTCCCGATAGGGCTCAAAATAGGGCTGTGGTCCTGGTACCTGGTTCGGCAAATCCTGGTCCCGGTCCGGATGCCCCAGTCCCGGTCCCGGTCCCGACAATTGAAAAATGCCAGTCCCGGTCCCGGTCCCGACCACCTAGTCCCGGTCCCGATAAGAAAAATTTCTGGTCCCGGTCCCGGTCCCGGTCCGAAAAACTGGTCCCGTTTGAACCCTAGCTACTACCCCCAAAGACCCCCCCCCCCCATCGCTCAGCTATCTATCTATCTGGAGTGGTTTTTGAGAAATTTTGCCCCAATTTTCACTCAAAATCGCTAATTTTCGCACCTTTTTATAGTTTTTCACCTTCAAAATCGTGCTATCCGTCTATATGCATGATTATCTGCCTGTTTTTAGCCATTTTAAACCTACTTTTAGCAACTTTTAACCGATAATAGAGATTTTCTCGTCATTCTGCCTTCTATGCACTGAAAAAGCCTATATATTCTGCCCCCGCGAGCCCCCCAAGCCCCCCCCCCAGCCCCCCCCCCCCAGAAAAAAATTGCAGCTACCTTTCCCTCCGGAGGAGGGATTTGATATGTATCCAGCCCCCGCGAGGGCCAAAATCTTGGAGACCCCCGCAATGGGCACACAAAAAAAACTTCACCCCAACCTGCGAATCCTGGACCTCTCCATAAAAAATCTGCCCATCAACCTCCATGCTAAAATTAGCCACATATGCCCTTTCCGGCAGTGTGGCGGTGAACACGGCCTCTTCCCCCTGGCCGAACGTATTCGTGTTGTACAGCTCGGCCACCGTGTCGGTGACGGCGAAGCGCGCCTGGATCTCGCTGATCACGTGCATCGTGTTGATGACGAGGGCCTGGAGGGGGGGGGGGGGGGTTAGGGTGGAATGTAGTGTTTTGGGCAGCTGCGCTGCGGGTTTGCGGAAGTGTGTGGTGTTTGTCTACCTAGTGGCATTCCATTGAGTAACATGATTTTAATTGTTATCATATAATTATGTGTGATAATTATTAATTGAGGTGTGTGAATGTAGTGTCCATTCCATATACATTCTTAGTGTCAGTGTTCAGCGTGTTTCCGGAAAATGACAGTTTTTTCAAAGAAACGGTTAATAAACTCATTAACTCTGCGTATTCTATTCATTATTTTGAACAATCCAAAATTAACCAGGTCATTTTCTAGTTCACTTTCTTGTCAAAATTGCTCAATGATTCCGCCACAAACGCCCTGTCGACTGCTGTGCTTCATGTAAATAACCATTCATACTAAATTTACAGTATAACAACAAATCTACCATTTGCTCGAATAATTACCTACCATGGGAAATTATTTTTCGTCAGACTTTTGAGGGGGAACTATTCGAGGGTGAAATAATTCAAGGAGGGGACTTTAGATCTCGGCAAAATTTCCAAGCATGTTTCTATTAAGTCATTCCACGAAATATGCTTTATTAACACAAAAACATGTTTTTTTGTTCAAATTGGATCATACAAATTGATCATATATGCCTTAAGGGTGAATTATTCAAGTGGGGTTTATTTTTCCTCACTCATCTTACAGGTGGGTATTATTCAAGGGGGGATTATCCAAGAAAATACGATAAACGTTGAGATTCACTTAGTCACAGCACTTCCATGTTGTTTCGTTTGACTGATATGAAATAAATATTTATAAAAAACTGACCGCCTCAGTTCCGCACGCGAGCAGCGCAGCAGCGATCACGCATATGATCAGCTTCATTTTTATCAGCTGCGTTCGACACACAAATTTGTGTAGCAATAACACTCAAGTTGTTGTCTCTCCTTGCTGCTTGTTTTTTGTTGTTGCTTGAATTAATTTAAGGATTATAAATATATAAATTTATATATCTCAAATATTTAGAATAAATTTTGACTCAATTCGCTTTTCGTAAAAAGGGGATAAAAGTTGCGTTAATTTCAGTGTCGTTTCGTCGTTCGTTCGCGAGTGAATTAACTGATTGTCGCACGCACACCCACGTCCCTGCCAGAAAAACAACTCTCTGCGTTTCCGACAACAAACACATTATTACACTGCGTGTTTTCAACAAATTCGCCGTTTTCCTCTTGTTATGTTGCCTTTAAGGCATTTTGTTTATAATATGTTTACTCGGTCGCGGTAAGACATTTTATTTATTGAGATTTTAATCAGTAGTTGATACCAAAAATTTATTGACTGTCACGCAAATTTTCGAACCGATTCGCTTGCGCGCTTCCGCGCGTGGGAGTGGTGGGGAACTTTACAGGGTTGTGATGAAAAATTACCGATAAAAACGCGCTGGTAAAAATGGTCGGGCGGCACAATTCAAAAAATGAGGAACTAGGCTACTTCTGTATACTTCTGTATACTGGGTTACGACTAGGGGTAGGAAAGGGGGGTTGGGGGATCCCCCCCTAAAAACCGCCCAACCCTCTATCTATACCGGAGGCCGCTCAGCTATCTATCTATCCCGGAGGCAAAATTTTGGGTTTCTATCCCAAAAGCCCTAACCCCCCCCCCCACCCAAATCGGCCAGCTATCTACCTACCTGGAGCGATTTTTGAGAAACTATACCGCAATTTTCCCTCAAAATTTTCCCTGTTTTTCGTACCTTTTTATAGATGTTCACCTCCAAAATCACTACCTAGTTCGTGTCTACTACATATTTTTTGTACTATGTGTGCTTCTATACACATTTTAATATATTTTTCACCTACTTTAAGCGATTTTTCTTCCTTTTCTTCCTTTTCTTCCTTATACACCTTGAAAAATTCTATATATTGAACCCACGCGAACCCCCCCCCCCAACGCCCCCCAATCCCCCCCCCCCAACGCCCCTCAATCCCCCCAACCACCCCCCAAATGTTTTTTCAGCTGTCTATCCCTCGGAGAGTCAAAATCTAGAATACCCCAGGCTACAAAGTTGTGTTAGTTGAACACAATATGCACAAAACTACTCAATACTCATACTACAGCCACCAACAATTCAAAACCGTACTTGTCAAATATCCAGTGCTAGTGTACTGTCCAGGTAATCCTAGACAAAACTGTTCTTTTACACATGTAGTAAATAAATAGTCACCTGTTGCACAAGTGAAACAGTTGATAATATTTTTTCAATTTAAACTTCCAATCCACACAATTTACTCCAGTGGGAATTAGGGTTCAAACGGGATCCCGATCCCGATCCCGGATCCCGTGAAATTCCGGGATTTACCAGTCCCGATCCCGAAACCCCAATCCGATCCCGATCCCGAAAACCAAAAATACCAATCCCAATCCCGATCCCGAAAATTTTAAAATCCCGATCCCGATCCCGAGAAACTCCCAAGTCCGGGATCCCGATCCCGGAAAAATTAGTGGAAATTATAAAAAGTGAAATAATGACGTTTTTGCATGCAAAAAAGTGGATGCAAACCCCCAGTGTCAATTTTATGCCACTTTTCTGGCATCCAACAGTGTTTTGAGACCTTTATGAACAACTGTGAATGCCAGAAAAATGGCCAAAATCTCTATCCCTAGAACCCAATCCCAATCCCGGAAAAATGCCAATCCCGATCCCGATCCCGTGACCCCAATCCCGGCCAATCCCAATCCCGGAAAAATGCCAATCCCGATCCCGATCCCGTGACCCCAATCCCGGCCAATCCCAATCCCGATACCGATCCCGAAATCTCAAAAAAACAATCCCGATCCCGGAACCCAATCCCGATCCCGAAATCTCAAAAAGTTAATCCCTATCCCGATCCCGAAAAGTCAATCCCGTTTGAACCCTAGTGGGAATGAGTGTTCGTTTTTTGAATGAACTGGGCTAAAGTAATGCTGAAGATTCTGCAAAGGCTGACGCAGAGATCAAAAGGTCCCTCAAACTTCATTTTCCAAACTTAATCACCTGGTTTCTCTTTCAATCACTATGCATGCCATCCCTCCCGCCCACGCATTCCGGTACTAAAAACATGCCCATAAATTGACGAAAAGTGGCAGGCGGCGGGGTTTTCGTGTTTACTGCGGAGAGCTTTTTTGCCTTCCCGTCTGCATTGCGCGCGCGCTGGAAGTGGATCAAACAGTGTCGCAAACCGATTACAATTGAACAATGCATGAGATTGTGCATGGAAGCTAAAATGAGACTGATTTCTATGGCAGTGCATGGGTGCATGGAGTGTATTTTAGGGATGGCAATATCATTTTTGTATGCGTGATTCTAAAAAAAAATCAATTGAAAAATTTGAGTTTGGATAAATTTAATTTTCAAGATGGAAAAAGTGATTTAAAATAGGGGATGAGTATTTGTTGATATGAAATAAGGATACCAGTATAAGTTGAAATTTCAAAATTGGCGGGAAATATCACATTATCACAGGTGATTTGTGTGAAACTGCGCGCGCATGCACAAATGTTCAACATATTTACAATTATTCAATATTTTTCAGTTTGATAAAAATTCGACTAGATGCTGTATTTAAAAAAATGAATTCAGTGAAAAGCTCATGTGCTCAATCCCCAATCGCACCCATGCCGAGATTGTGCACCCCCTGGGGGCCAATGCACACTTTTGTCAACGAGCACCCATTGCCCATTCCGTGACTGTTGTCTCGTTTCAATTTCGACTTAAACACTTTTGGTTTCTGTGTTTCCGGTATTATTGGTATAATACAAACTTGCCTTCAACTTAGCTACCGAGTTTTGATTTCAAGTGCCGTGGATTCTTGGTTACGGTCTCAACGCAAAGCTCTTGATCATAGTCTGAAAAAGTAAAAATAACCGTCGCAGTCTCAAGACAGATCAGATCAAGAGACATCAGTCTCAGTCTTAGGCTCCAAAACTATCCTAACCCCGGTTTCAGTTCCACTCAATGGCACAATGGTGCCATTTCAGGGCACCAACTGGTGTCACGCCATTGCACCATTGGCACTTGGTGCACTTGGTGCCCTTTTCGCGTGTTATTTTTGGCTGAATTTTCCAGGCTGACAGTTATATGGGACTTTATTAGAGTAGTAGACAGGTGTTTGTTGATTGCTTCATTTTGACTTTGCATAGTCTCTCAACCAAGTAAACTGAATTGAATGGAATAGACCCCTCCCTACTCACACGGTCATTGTAAATGTGTGACGTTTCTTTCCAGCTCCAACATTTGAAACGCGGAAGCTTTTTTGGGGGGACAAGGTATTTTTTGCTCCAATAGATTTGATGAGTTAAAAAGCATGTACAGTTACTGCGATTATTGGTATACTCGGCGGAACGCAAAGTATGTGCAGAATCCTACCAAAATTTAATGAATAAAATCTTGTGATAAATTTCGTTGTTTTTTTCCATAGTAAAAACGAAAACTTGTAGAAAAAACTGTAAAAATTTTGAACCATTATTCAGATGGGTTATGGCAGGTTTCCATACTAAGTGTGCTGTCCGCCGAGTACACAAATTTGAGAACATGGAGGTCTTATCGTATGCTGTTTCTATTCGCTCAACTGTGACAACTTTCTCGGCCGAGATGTCCGCTCTCGGCGGACCGTGGCGCAATATATTAATATACATTTCTTTTCAGTGAGCATGCCAAGTCGAACATTTGCAAGTGAATTTTACTGGTGTAGCACATGAAATAGCCCTGTGCAAATGTATTTGCCATTAGTCCATTACCATTCACGTTGCGATGAATACTAATACGTGGTGCTTGACGCCAGTGCACGGCAGCGGTATTTAAAAGGAAATGGTTCAGACTGCAGCTTGTCGCGGTGTCACATGGTTTTTAACCTGTCGGGATTTTACTTGAGCTACCAGCTTCCTTTCAACCAGCTGTCGTTTATAACTTCCGCTTCATGAAATGTAGGCATGTAACATTTTTATAAATCTACTATCTTACGGTGTTAATTTTTCTCATGTTTCCGAATTTGAAGTAAATATTCGACAACGTTTCTGAAACCTGAAAGGTGTTTCCGTTGAGGAACATCTTACGCATCGTATTCGAGCTAAATGCATTTTTATTCGGTGTGCATTCAGTCAAGAACGTATTTTCTCTGCGTAGTAGTTGATTGAACTTCCTACACAATTTTCAATCAACTACTATAATACACCCGGTGGAGCGGTCGGCGGAAGTTAGGCATTTTAGGCACCCTTTTAGGATGAAGTAGGCCCCCTGGCCATGTAGACTCGGCTGCTATGTAATACTACCCGCTGGCCATGTAGCGGCGCTTCCTTGTTGACGATTTTTTTGTGATTTGTCACTTGATTAAGGAAAGATATTCCTTGAACAAAGTCAAAATATGATGAGAAATGTCCTTAACCATCATATTTTGACTTTTTCGAGGAATATCTCTACTTCATCAGGTGACCAGTGACAAAAAAACGTAAAAAAGGTCTATCTTGACGTTTTTTTGTGACTTTTCACTGTATAAAGTGCTGAACACATTTGAGCAAAGTCAAATATTATAAGAAATGTCATTACTTACCATATTGAACTTTATTCAAATGTGTTCAGCACTAAAAAGTGAAAAGTGACAAAAAACGTCATGGGCTCATGGCTACATGGTCAGCGGGTAGAATTACATGGCAGCCGGGTCTACATGGCCAGCGGGTTTACATGGCCGCCGGCACAGGGCTTTTCAGGATACCGCGCCAGGCGCCAAGAGCGCCACGGAAGAAGGGCGCCATGTCTTGGCGCCCGTTAAAAATGTCGTCAAAATCACAGACCTTGATTGATGATTGATGATGATGACCGGAGGCTTTATTTGAGGAAAACAAAGTTGTCAGTTAATAGAACGCCAACCGCGTGGCGACTTCAAATAATTCTAGAGTGGTGACATTACTCAGTGTTCCGCCACTACTTGTCGCTCACTGGTCTAACATTTAGTGAGCCAACGGGCAAAAAGTTTATTCCCAGTTATTTTTGGATAGATTGCGTGCGTTTTTCCAAAATTCAATTTGTCTGGAAGCTTAGCGTTCAGACGAGTAAAATAACTATTCCTAAAAGTGATGCCCACCATTTCAAACTTTAGTCACCATATCCGAGTTGGGAACGTATAGCAAACATTAGCTTTTATGTCTTATGGTTTTATGTCAACTGACGGTCTGTTGCGCGTTGTGATGGAATATCGCCATGGCGCTGGCGCCATTTGAGGGCGCCAAAGGGCGCCGCACCATTGCGCCATTGGCGTTTGGCGCCCTTTTTCTGTGGTGCCCTTGGCGCCTGGCGCCCTTCTTTAAAAGGGCGCCAAAAAGGTGCCAGCAGGGTTTCAAGGTGAGTTCTGTGTAAATCAAAAAAATAATGAAAAATGCTTCCGTGGATGATCTAAATTCGCCAGAAAAATGGACAGTGGTGTGAGTCGGTGGAAATCTTTCGTCCAACGTTTCATCAGATGTGTCTGACGGATCAGAAGACAATAATGATGGACCGTCGAACTTGCAAAATTATAAATAAACGGATTCAAATCGTTGCAATTCCGTTTTTGTCCATTTCAGGGAAACATTGATTGGAAAAGTCTATTTTAAGTGAATGGATTGTTATCAAATGACAATCTCCATTGTGTTTGAATTCGTCATGTGGATTTTATTGTAATTTTTTTGTTGCTAGATGTGTTTTTGTTCATTACATCCCAAAGAACGCGAATTAAGACGTGAATGCGTGTACCACGGTACGGTGCTGTAGCAACATTTTTAGCACAGCAGGGTGTCGCAGGCATTTATCCTGGCGCCCTATTTTCTAAATGGCGCCCTTGGCGCTTTGCGCCCTCTTTCCGTGACGCCCCTGGCGCCTGGCGCCCACTTTCCGAATGGCACCATGGCCCCCTTGGCGCCTGGCGCCCTTGGCGCTTGGCGCCCACTTTCCGTATGGCGCCATGGCGCCCTTGGCGCCTGGCGCCCTTTTTTCTGGCGCTTTTCCATCACTAGTTGCGCGCACATAATCATTCATTGCTTAATCTAGAGAAGTGTATTTTCCACACTGAATTTATTGCCAACCGACTAATCTTAGGTAATTAATGAACCATCGTCACATCATGCCCGTGTGAAAACATTCCCACTTGAGAAACACTCGGCCAGTTCGAAAGTATGTCACGAGTTTCTGCGATAGTGGCCAGGTCGTAATTTAATGAGTAAAAATACCGTATTTCTTCTAATAGAAGAGCGCCGTTGGATTTTTTCATCAACTTTTCTACCTGACGTTCTATTGGATTGGAGGTTCTATTGGAGGCTGCTGTTTTATTTCTCTCACCAATTTTTCACACATTTGTTATTTTAGCCTCATTGTTTGATGAAGCTTAAGCAATATTTTATGTCAGCGATCAATTTAAAGTCTAATATGTATTTGAATGCTTTGACGTTTGAACGTTCTCTCTCGCCATCCATTTTTTTATATTTTTGTGTGGAGACTTGCAACAAAATCGACAACATAATTGGGTACATCGTCAGTATAAGCTGACCGTGACTAAATACTAATTTGAGTAAATAAGTGATTTTGTGACAATCTAATTAACTACCTAAATATTATCTCATAAAATCTCTCAAAAAGGAAATGTAATCAAATAGGCATCCCTGAAAAACGCAGCGGAAGTAATTAAATTCATCTGAAAAAACCGGGATAAAATATGAATAAATACATACAAGATTTTTATTCTTTCTGATATAGTAAAATTATAAATCTTCCGAGATTTTTTCAATGCTAACACTGATGAAAAAAGACGCAATTACAGTACAACACGTCCCCTTACCACATTTTTTTCTCGACGTAATAGAAGCACGCAAATTTTTATGAGGTGCTTCAACAAATCGAAGAGAAAATCGTGCGGCCTTTATTAAGCATCTTGGGAGGGCTGCCCAGGGCTAATTCCGCAAATGTAGAAGTGAAAAATAAGCCAAAACAAGAAAATAGTAAAAAATGTGAAGGATGAATTCTGAATTAGAAAGCGTTGTTTTTGATGACGGTAATAATGATTTAGTGTGAAACATGCCGATTTTTCGCTTGGGTCGGAACTTTGGAATTTAAAATAATACCCTATTCAGAAAACTATTTCACTCAACTTTTCTCTTCCCAATTCCCATTCACTTCTCACTTCTCCTTTTGCGGAATTGTCACCAGCGCTGGGGCACCGGTAGGGTGTCAACTTTCCGTTTTCCGTTTTCCGTTTCCGCTTTCCGCAGGCAAATTTTTTTCCGTTTCCGTTTTCCGGCTGCTAAATTTTTTTTCCGTTTCCGTTTCCGTTTTTCCGGCTCATTTTCCGTTTTCCGGCTAAAACTTCAGTTTTTCCGCCTTTTTTCTGTTTTCCGGCTCAATTGTCTGTTTTTCCAACTTTTTTCGATTTTCTGACTCAATTCTCTGTTTTCTGTTTCAGCCAAACTGGTAAACATGCATGCAGGTTCTCAATTATGTGAATTGTTTCTATTTCTAGCAAGATTTCTGCAAATTTTTTGATTTCTGGATAAATTTCTGCAATTTTTTTTCTGTTTCCGGCAAAATTTCAGCAAATTTTTTCTGTTTCCGGCATAATTTCAGCAAATTTTTCCGTTTCCGTTTCCGGCCTTTCATTTTTCCGTTTTCCGTTTTCCGGTAGCTGCAATTTTTTTTCCGTTTCCGTTTCCGTTTTCCGGCAAGTGTAAATTTTTTTCCGTTTCCGTTTTCCGCCAAAAAGTTTTTGTTGACACCCTAGGCACCGGTGCCTTTACATCACTACTCGTGACTAGGGTGTCAAATTTCCGTTTTCCGCAGGCAAATTTTTTCCGTTTTCCAGCTGAAAAATTTTTTTTCCGTTTTCTGGCAACTTTTTTTTCCGTTTCCGTTTTTCTGGCTCATTTTCCGTTTTCCGGCTAAATTTTCAGTTTTTCTGCCTTTTTTCTGTTTTCCAGCTCAATTTCCAGTTTTTCCACCTTTTTCCATTTTCTGCCTCAATTTTCCATTTTTCCGCCTCATTTTACCTTTTTCTGGCTCAACTTTCTGTTTTCTGATCAGCCAAACTGGTAAAAATTCATGCAGATTGTCAATGATGTAAAAAAATTTTCTGTTTCCAGCAAAATTACTGCAAATTTTTTCCACTTTCAGCAAAATTTCAGCACATTTTATCCATTTTCCGGCAAAATTTCAGCAAGTTTTTCCATTTCCGTGCATTTATCTGTTTCCGTTTTTCCAGCCTCTTTCCGTTTTCTGGCCGCTGAAAAAAATTTTTTCCGTTTCCGTTTTCCGCCAACTGCAATTTTTTTCCGTTCTGTTTTCCGGCCGCTGAAAAAAATTTTCCGTTTCCGTTTTCCGTAAAAAAATTTTTTTGACACCCTACTCGTGACTTATTTTCATTGAAAGAAACCTTGTTGCTTAATGACATGTTGTAGATGTGTATCTAGGTAGGTATACCATTTTCGTTCCATCATTAATGATGAAGTAGGGATGAGATGACAATAATTGTGTTGCAAAACTACTCCGGGAGTGTAGGCGACATCAAAATTTTCCATAAAAATGTTATTTAACGCGCCAACCGCAGACGCAGGTGATAATTGCTCGGTTAACGCAATTTAATTAATTCACGTATTCATCAGCTAAATATAGAGATAAAATTAGCACTATTCTGTACCGCAAGGGCGACGGATGTGATAAAGGGATAAAAATGCCGTGTTAGGAGAGACGAAAAATGTTGGTTCCACACTGTTTACATTTTGAATTGTTTGGAAAAAAATTCTTACACTTTCTGGTTACCAGTACTAGTCTTGCATAGATTTTCTGTGTAGGTATATATAATTTATTTCTCTGTTTCATTCTGTTTCAATCGTACCACTATTGGCATCGATGCGTGACGCCGTATATAAAAGGAAAAATAAATAGCTAGAAAAGAATTATTTCTACATGCATGGGTTGCCAAGACATGAGCTAAATGGCGCACCACTTGGGAATTTTGAGTTATGCGTTCGAACGATTTTTGGAATCGGAAATGTTAGATCTAGCGAACAGAAAATTGTATAAAGAAACAAAAGTCAGGCCTACTGTGAATAGCTTAAATGACCAGGTATCCTCTTCAGACTTTTTTCTGGGCCTGCTTTATCATTCAAAATTATTTTGAAGATAAATATGTACCGTATATCCTCGAATAAGACCCCAGGGGAGTTATTTTTTCGTCAGAGTTTTTGAAAGGGGAGCTATTCAAGGGAGGGAGTTATTTTTTCCTCAGGAAAGATAGACTTGATTCATTGTATGAATGCATTCTGTCAACTCATGTAATCCAGGTACTAACAATTCAACAACAACAAAAAGGTTTTTCGAGGGGCAGTTATTTTTTCGTGAGTGTTTTTGAGGTGGGAGTTATTCGAGAGGAAGGGATTATTCGAGGATATACGGTATTCCTATTCCGCCTCCAAAAAATCTTCGAACGCATAATTCTGTGTGTTCATCATTTTGCGATTTACATCAAATTTCATCATTGATTATCCGATTCTGAGCTACTGCTCTTAAAGTACTGCAATATGATCGAAGCCCGTTGGAAACAGATCGTTCGGACACTGAATATAAATGTTCACAATATCATTAGCGGGAACGCCGCGGGCAGCGAATATACTTTTTGCTCGCACAAGTGAAAATGCAAGTTGCAAGCTACATATTTATATTTATATTTATATGCTGGTGCTGCACACACTAGTTTACCAACACAGGTCAACTCAAAATTGAATACTCATTAGTGATGGAATAGCTGGCGCCGTTGGCGCGCTTATTCTGTGGCGCCATTGGCCTTGCCCCCTGTGGAGCCCTTTTTCTGCTTTGCTCGCGGTGTCATTTGTATTGTATGGTGCCATGGCGCCCTTTTTCTTTGGTTCCCAGCTCCATTTTCCCAAACCGCACCATGGCGTTTGGCAGTTTTTTGTGGCGCTTTTCCATCACTAGTAGCAATAAATGACGTTTTTTAAAAATATTAATTTTGAGTTTGAAATTTAATCTGGTGATAAAAAAGCAAACTCAAAAATTTTGAGTCAAAATTTAACTCATTCAAACGTAATTGATGAGTGCTCAATTTTGAGTTTACTTGTGTTAGTAAACTAGTGTGTGCAGCGACATTATGGTCACAGACAGTAGAAATGGTCACATTGTATGTGGGACGAGAGACTTGCAGTCTTCTGCATTTTTGAACTCTCTACTGTGAACAAAAATTTTCATGATGTCAGTGTACAGTAAAGAAAAGTCCTAAAGTTCCCGAAAAATATTTCCTTTGAATTCAGTATGCTGATTTAATTAGCAATTTCGCCTGGATTTCATGCTTCGTGTAGTTATACTTGCTACACTTTGCGGTGTCGTTTCTCGTCTACCTAATTCTCGTATCACAACATTTGATCCGCTCAGAAGAAACATTGAATACCGTAATTCCTCGAAATACCCCCGGGGGGTTTATTTTTTCAGAGTGAGAATTTTGAGGGGGGTATTTCGAGGGGGGGTTTATTATTTCGCCAGAAATTTTTTGAAATCCCAGTACTAAAATGTCGTCTGAAACGTACGTAGACGTCGAATAATATTTATAAGACTCTAAAGACTTGTATAAGTGTGTAGACGTATAATCACTGTTCTCACATAACAGAGTCATCGTTTTTAACGTGTGTTCTGCATTGCCCGGATGACAAACCGCAGCCTTTGTCATTTACGTACTCTATACACTAAATTTGTGGGGGGGGGGTATTTCGAGGGGGGGGGTTATAAGTTCATAGTGTCCATTTTGAGGGGGGTATTTCGAGGAAATACGGTACCTATTTCATTTATCTTAATGGAATGGCATATTTCCCGTGGGAAGGTACCCCCAGATGAAAGGCAAGTTTTGTCAATTTGAAGTCAAGAAAAAATATTCAAAATATTTTATTTTTTAGACACTTAACGAATGGTCCAGTTCGTAGTTCGACTGGAACTGTCTCAAACAAAACCCACTTCACAAAATTCTCCACCTATTTTATAATATAAAATAGGTAGCAAATGTGGATAAACTGCTCAAAGTTAGCCGTTAGCACTAGCTTAATTGCACACTCGCCAGTCGATAGCAATAAACGGACTTCGGCAGTGGCGCAGTGCGAGCGTAGCCGTTGCGGTCCCACGTGATTTCACTATTTTACCCATTTACATGAATGCTCAGTGCGCACCCTTCATTAGGCTTGTAAGATAACTATTCTAGATACACTCCTGGAAAAATGTCTTTATCCTCCTGATCAGGAACGAAAACATTCAATGCCTCCGCTGCTAACGTGCGACCCGTGTCGGGATATACATGGGATGAATTCTTCTAGACAAAGGTGCCTTTATGCCACATGTCGATTTTTAGGTTTCTGGGTGCCTTGATGCTCGTTTGACAGCGATCCAAAGTCAAATTTCCGATGGAAAAAGTCTTTATCCCTTAAGCTAAAACTGTAAAACAAAGAAGAAAACATGGTGAAACGATGTAAAAGACTGCGATGCGATGTAAAAAAACGATGCACTGCTCAAATGGTTATCACTTTGCCAATTTGTATTCAAAATGGTATACGCAGTGGACTTGATACTCTGCACGCACTCGCATTGATTTCGCATCATGTTCAAAATCGTCTGCCTTCGGTTGGCAGACAAATATCGACCCAGCATGGTGCAAATTTTCGAAATTATGAAAAAACCGAAATGTTGGCACCGTGCCAGCTTATGGCTGCACGCATTAAGCAAAATGTAAAAAAGCAACAAAAAATCGCGGAAGGCGCTGCGTTCACGGTTAACGAAATGTTGAGTATATACGCAGGAGGGGGGCCATATTTCTACTATGGGGGGTTGACATAATTATTACCTCTATGTATGAGTTTCACCCCTCTGTGACTCATATACGTTTGGTTCACCATTGAACCAAAAAAATCAAAGGGATAAAGACATTTTTCCAGGAGTGTATATGTATAAATACCTAAATACAGGGGTTTGACTATAGTTTGCAAGCGACTTTTTATAATTACGGCTCTGTGTCTGTGTGTGACCAAAAATGTACGTATGTTTACGTTATGGTAGTTGTATGTATGTAAGCTCTAATAAATTCATAGGTTCATTTTTCAAGTACAGCGCAGCCAGAAACTTTGTGCCAATTTACTGGGATTTTGCCAACAAACGCTGTGCTTGTAATTTTTAATAAATATGAGGTATCATTTGTCATTGAGTCAGTGAAATAATAGTACAATTCAATTTTGACCAGTTTTGCTATATTTTAATTTTTTGCCATTTTGAAGTGTCAAATTTGACACTTTTGGAAACCACACTTTGTATAAAAATCGGGAAGGTAGGAGCCATGGTTAAATCGGGTGGGCACGCCAGTCAACCGTTGCCTATGGCGAGCTCAAATGACCCACCCATAATATGGTCAGACTAGGATGGCCGGTGTTTTATTTTAAGCGTCCTTTAAAAAAAAATGTTTGTTTGTTTTTTGAAAACAGAGGCATCGAAACCGTTTTTTTAAAACACCAGCCAAAAAATTTTTGTACTATGCACTAGGTATTTTGCAATTTTTTTGCGCTCAATTTCACATACACTTTACCTTGATTTTATTGGTTTTGAGGCAATTTTCGTGTGAAAGCTTCCATTTGTTCATGCTATTGTGTAATAATAAGCCGTGATATGTTACTGTAGTATATAATATCCAGCCAATGTGCTCCCACATACTTCTACAGTGTGATCCACCACTGTCAATGGAAAAGCCTTCTCTCATTTATAACCTTTTTTAAGCACTATTCCATTCAAAACTTGACTTGATGTCACGAACATTCGACAAAAGGCGATATGTAACAAGTCGACAAAACATGGATATTTTTGACAGAAATCACCACTTATAATGCTATCCCATGGCTCCACAGCCATTCTATGGCTATATTCAACATCACAAAATATGGGCAATAGTCTAATATACCTACCTGTATGTGTTGACTCATAACCATATTTGGGAGCTTTTAAAAAAAAACATTTTAAATTATAAAAAAATGTTTTGTTTTGTTTTAAAACAGGGTCGTTAAAAACATTTTTGGCCATCCCTTGGTCAGACACACTAAAATGCGGTAATAGCATAGTAAGTAGGTGATATAGAGTGAGCTGCAGAGAAGTAGGCCGCCTTGGCAAGTTGGCACAACACAATATATAAATCCAGACATGTCGGAAATCCAGAAATCCGGGCATTTTTACTCATTTCCCTCACTTTATTTCCTCTCCTGTTGCCCATAAATTTATATGAAGTCAAGACATGGCAATGATCATGAATAACAATCACAGTGCATCGCAAATGGTCTACAGTTTCTCTGGGGGCGGTCCCAAGCCCTGTAAAGTAAAGTAGTCAAATGCAAGGTCAAATGTCAATTGTCATGCAAAGTGTCAAATTTAAAGTCAATTGTCATGCAAAGTGTCAAATTTAAAGTCAAATGTCAATTGTCATGCAAAGTGTCAAATGTAAATTGTGCCACATTGAGATTGACCTCTAAAATGTAATAATATGAAATTAATTATGATCTATGTCTAAGGCTGAACCTTGGCTAGACAGTCTAGCCCATATCAAAATCTTAAATTTTCATTGTTAACAAAACTTGTGCTACTGGATAAAATGCAAAAACCTGCGCGGAAAACGACGACTGCTTTTTTTCAAGATCAGGCAGCTGAAACAAACATTTTTTAACCAACTCTAGTCACATGTGAGAAGTTGATAAGTCCACTTGTTTATCGGACTTGTTGCTGTCATTTTTTGCACCTAATATTTTTGTATATACCGTATTTACCCGAATAATTCCTTCCACATGAATAATTCTCCTTGTTAGACGAGTGAAAAAAAAATTCCCCCCACTTGAATCCCCCCCCGAACGATTGAAGAAAGATTATGCACATATTTACACTACACACAATCGATGAGTTGTATGCACATACAAACAATCATTCATTGAATGCAAAGTTTGTACATCCGGTTTGAAAAGATACATGCAATGGCAGGCACATTTACCAACGGAGACAGGAGATTTTTTTTTATACGTGTTCATGATGTGTGATACATATTTAACATGCTGGAAAATTTTGACGAAATAATAACTTCGTCACTTGAATAATTCCCTCCTTGAATAGCCCCCCCCCCGTCCAATTTGTCTGACGAAATATTTATTTCCCGGGGTATTATTTGTATAAATACGCTAATAATTCTATCCATTGTTACACGTTTTTCAAAGCTTGATAATTTATGTATAATCGTTGCTTTGTCATAATAAAATGGCCGCAAATAGAAGCAGAAAGCAGCTCCCGATCAAGAAGTTCGACGTAATAATTTTTTGGTTATGATTCTAACTTACCTATGATGGCACTATGGCTGTAAGTACACTCGGCGGACCGCATGCTATGCATTTTCCCGAAGGAAACACTCCATCACTAACGATGGCAAACCCTCTGAAAAAAAGTATTTAAATTTTTAAGTGTTTTTTCCAAAATGAATTTTCGAATTTTCGAATTTTTCCTCAAATTAATTTTCGAATTTCGAATTTAATTTTCGAATTTTCGAATCTTTTTGGGTAATTTTCGAATTTTTTAGGGTAATTTTCGAATATTTTTGGGTAATTTTCGAATTTTTTTGGGTAATTTTCGAATTTTTTATATACTTTTCAAATTTTTTAAAGAGCTTTAAGCTGTTAAGTAGTTATGTTTAAATAGTTATCGGTGCTCGGTGCATTCCTGCACATTCCTCAATGTGACCGGGTCCACCCATAGCTGGAATTGGGTGTGGCTGTTATGGGGGGTCCACCAGACTTTTGTGTCATTCCATTCTGTTTTACATTTGCTGATTTTGTAATTACAAAAATTTAATGTCAATTTGACCCTGTATTTATGTGGTTTTTATACATACATTTACCATAAATTCTTGAATAAGTCCCCCTCGAATAATTGCCCTCAAAGATCACTGACAAAAAATCCACCCCCCCATGGAGGACTTATTCGAGGATATACACTATTTATATTAAGTATATAGTGGCGTGTTCAGAAAAATTCATTTTACATGTTGAAATACTCAGTCAAATTGGCATAATGAATTTTTACATCACTAATCCAACCTCAAAAATAGAATCTACAGGTTGTGCAGATCATTTTAAGTAATTAACGGTCCAAATCGGCCAAGAAATGGTCATGTTATCAAGCTTCAAAGTCAACTAGCCAGATCGGCCATGTACAATCACCACCTTTTTATAGACCCCCCTTATCTTGGGACTGGGGGCGATTCAAGGAAACAAAACAATTCGGTTGACGTGCAACATAATGGGGTGACACAAAAGTCTGGTGGACCCACCCCCTAAAATGCCTTCCCCGATTCAAGCTATGGGTCCGCCAC
Organism: Sphaerolaimus hirsutus; assembly: GCA_964036195.1. Taxonomy (NCBI): domain Eukaryota; kingdom Metazoa; phylum Nematoda; class Chromadorea; order Monhysterida; family Sphaerolaimidae; genus Sphaerolaimus; species Sphaerolaimus hirsutus. Next base: position 20,050,355 of record OZ038454.1, on the reverse strand, counting down.
GGATGCCGTTTCAACGTTCATTGACGTTTTTTTCATTTCGATAGACATTTTCACACGCACTGCGTATCAATTATCCATTAATTCAGCACATAGAACCTAAGAATGTGTTTTATGTCCTTGAATTCCCTGAAAAATTCGAAAACTATTTTCGAATTTTTTCAAAAAAAATCGATTTTTAAGTGTTTTTTCCAGTGGTGGAATAAAAATTCGAAAAAATTCGAAAATTCGAAAATATTTTCGAATTTTCGAATCTTTTTTTGCCATCGTTATCCATCACGACGTCATCGTGATTAAAATAAAAAAGATTTCCAGCAAACAAAGGAAAAACGTCTCAGGTCAAAACATTCTTCATTTGTACGCGACTCTGCCTTTTTCTTTTTAGAATATTTCTCTTTTTGTGAAAATGAAGACCTAAATACATAAATATCCTTGTCACGCGTTATCGACCAAGACGTAATTAATTTTGGGCGCATGCTTTGCGGTCCGCCGAGTTATAGGTATAATAAATATTTAGTTTCTATCCTAACATACTCATAGAAGGGAATTCAACCATTTAGTAACATACCATAAATCCTCGAATAAGTCCCCCGGGAGTTATTTTTTCTTCCGAATTTTTTGAGGGGGGGGGGGGCTTATTCGAGGATATACTGTAGCTATTTTCGTCAAGCCCACCAATAAAGTTAAATTTAATAAATAGCGAGTCTAATTGCAAATAACATGGGCCAAAATTGCACCTTTTTTAGAGTGTAGGTACCTCTCATCGTAGTTACGCCTACAATTGGCGGTGGTAATACGGTAATTACAGATCGCACAACAAACGAAAAAACGGGCTATTTTAAGCTCAAACGCGCAGGGGTTGGCAGCCAACGTCGGCGCATCGGGTGACCGACGTGCAGCCCGACGACATCTCGGCGCTGGTGAGCAACCTGACCGCCTTGCTGGACGGCGACGGCGCGGCCGACGTTTCACGCGCGGCGCTCAGACACACCGCCAGCGATTATGTACAGGTGCGGCTGGGGGGTGCGCTAAGCATAGCGGCACTTGGTCAGGCGGTTGAGATCATAGTTGTTAAAACGTATTTACGTTTACTCGATAAATACGGATACTCGAGTACTGCGTAAATACGTTTACGTTTCCTCCCGAAAAAAATACCGGTACTCACTTACTCGCGTACGTTTTGAAAGTACGCGAGTACAGAAAACGTATTTCAAACAGGCTTTGTAGGCTTTTTCAGGGCATAAAGGAAGCAAAGGGAGAGAATAGCTAAGAATAGGGACAAAATATCCAAAATAGCGTAAAAATAGGCAAAAGCACATTAACTAGTGAATTTAATGGTGAAAAAGTTCGAAAATTAGTCATTTTAAGTGAAATTGGAGCAAAATTTCGCAAAAATACCCACTTTACGTTTTCTGGGACAAAAGTAATTTACTCACTTTTACTCATGAGTAAAAGTAAAAAATAAATACTTTACGTTTTCTGTACTCACCTGTGAGTAAAAAAATGAATACTTTACATTTAAGTTTACTTTCGAAAAAGTTCAGTACTTTTAACAACTCTGGTTGAGATTTGGTATTTTGATTGGTGTGTTTGGAATTTAGCCATGTGCACTGTTCCTCGAGTGTGTTTAAATATGTATTCCCAGTGATCGGCTGCTCACCTAGCCCTATTTCACAAAACTGAATTTGTGGTCTCACTTTTCAAATTTGCATTTGAATTTCGACTCTGATGTGAAACGTTTTTCCGACGTCGATGCATCGATGAATTTTTTGTCGCAGCTGGTGTCGGATCTGTTCTGCATCGTGATCGGCGTGCCGGTGAACGTGTTCACGCTGGTCGCCTTGGTCTACAGGATGGGCGCTAGCCCTTCCTCGCTGCTCATCTACCATATCCACTTGAATATCTCTGATTTGTTGGTAAGTTGGGCTGCGACTGCTTTTTTAGACCAAGGCACATGCTAGATCTAGGCAAGGTTTCCTAGATTTTGACCGTCTAGGGGGTTGCATGAATAGCAAATCGCTCCTCTGGAGGGATAGATAGCTGAAAAAAATTTGGGGGTAGTTGCGGGGGTTGAATGTATAAGCTTTTTCAATGTGTAGAAGGCAGAAAATAGGGAAAAATCGCTAAAATTCCCACTTCCAAAAATCCCACTTAAATTCCATTTAAATCCCTGGGCACATGGGTATGTATAGTTATGCAAATAGGTATGTATTTTTTGCTTGAAAAGCTATATACTCGAAAAGGGTGATATCTTTTTCTCGCATTGTCATTGTCCGTGTTCGAATTGAACGCCGGTGGCGCAGGTGCTGGGCGTGTACTGCACGGGCAACATGTTCTGGCTGCTGACGTACCAGTGGCGCGGCGGGCTGGTCATGTGCAAGCTGATGCGCTTCGCCGACGTGTTCGTGTTCGCCCTGTGCAGCAACATCATGGTCTGCCTCGCCATGGATCGATTGAGGTGGGCAAATGATAAATACATGTGTGCAGCAGCCTTTTTGTAGATGGACAATTTTTGATACATGATGGTTTACATCTTCACCGCCAAACTGTTCTCACATCACGTTTAAAAACAAATAGAAAAAGACCCATCTCTAGTGATGTAAAAAGCGCCAACACCTTGGCGCCAAGCGCCAAAAGTACCATGGTGCTTTTCTTACCCTTAGCACCAATGCGGCAGAGCAGAGTAGCGCCTTTTCCTTTGGCGCTAGCGCCATGCTTTTTCAAGCCGCGCTGCAGCCCCAATAAAAAATACTCAGAATAATCCGACCCCGTCGCGGCGCCGCCAGCGGCCAGACTCAACGCGAGCGCAAGTGGTGCTTCAGCATGCGGCCGGATTTGATCTGCGCCTGGCTGGGCGCGGCCGTGATCGCCCTGCCCCAGCTGTACGTGTGGAGATTGTACGAGCACAAGAGGAACGACGGGCAGAATAATGGCGGCAGGCGATTTGTGCAGTGCACGTCGATTTGGGTGTGTGCAGTTGGCAGGGGTTTTTCAAACTTTTTTATAAAGAATATAGACACCAAGCGCGAGAAAGCTCTCAGCGCACTCTCAGCACAAGTAATGTATTCTCATTTCTCAATGCTACAGCGATCTATCGATCCCGAGGCAAAATCATTGGCTACTATCCCTTGAACCCCCAGTTCCCCAGAAGAACCCCTTGAATTAGTGTTTAGTCATTTATCACCTATTTTTAGCGTTTTATCTCCCTTTTTCCTTCTACACCATGAAAATCATATATATTGAACCCACGCGATCCTATCCACCCCAAAATAAGTTTTTCAAGATATTTATCTATATGAACACGCGGAGGGGTCCAAATTCATTATACCCCCGACTGTGAGTAGATTACTTGCGCTGAGAGCTTACTTGCGCTGGACGGGAGTTTACTTGCGCTGAGGCACACTCCCAACACGTTCCACTGCCGTGTGTGCTTACACGCCTCATTGGGCCCACACACGCTAGTTGACATCGGCACCAAATGTCAACTGGTGCCGATCCCGATTCAAAGCTTGCTGACTAGCCGACGAACGACGTTCAAACGCAAGCTTTGAATTGGGAACGGAACGAGTTGACATTTGGCGTCAATGTCAACTAGCGTGTGTGGGGCCATAAAATACTTCATACGCTCAATTAACATCGCAGGTAATCGAATACAACGAGGCGCTGCGCACATCCGGTGATGTGGAAAGCGTAAACATGGTGATCCCGTTCATCTACGAGGCATATCACCTACTGGCTGTATTCTGGCTACCATTGATCATTCTCTTCTACTGTTATCTGAGCATTGTCAGGGACATCATGACAGCTTTGAGACGGCACGCGTTGACAAACAGTCAGCGCAATGATGCAGTTGTCACAATGAGATTGACACAAACTACTGACAATGTGGATGACGCTACTACGGCGGCTAAGTGCGGCGATGTCAGGTTGTTGTTGTTGTTGTCGTTTTTTTGCCAGGGGCCACTCCCGGGCCCTGTGAAATTTCAAATGTAATGCAAAGTGTCGAAAGTGAGGTAAAATGTCCTGTAAAATGTCAAATGACCGGTTTAAAGATAAAATTTGACATTTTACAGGACATTTGTCACTACTTTTGACACTGTATGACATTTTACATTCTACACAGTCTGAGCGTCACACCTGTTTAACACTGAAATTTGTTTAGTTGGTGTATCTCAAACCACACCCAATATTCCAACAGATCCACCAACCCTACAAATCTGCATTCTAAATGGACAACGACACTGAAGGATGATACATTTACGACAAATCATGATACTCAACGCATGGACCCATCCACCAATGTCGGCACTTTGAATGAGGCGCAGTCATTTTCACACGGCTACGTAGGCAGTGATGCCGGTGCCCGCGCGCAGACACAGGTGACGTTTTTTTAGTTGTTAAGTGTTGATGGCAATGTTGACAATGTAGTAAATGTTGGCGGAAGGCTTCCACTTCCTTATCCTTGAATAACCGATTTCTGACGCAAAAGTCTCTAGTATGTAGGGTGTCAACAAAAAAATTTTTACGGAAAACGGAAACGGAAATTTTTTGCACTTTCCGGAAAACGGAAACACATTTGCCTGCGTAAAGCGGGAACGAGAAACGGAAACAGAAAGAATTTTGCCTGTGGAAAGCGGAAACGGAAAAAATTTTGCACTTGCCCGAAAACGGAACGGAAAATAATTTGCCTGCGGAAAGCGGAAACGGAAAACAGAAATTCGACACTCTACTAGTATGTGATAGCAATTCGAGATGACATAAAAGTATTTTTGTGAAGCAACTCCAAAGCAAAGTGCTCCGCACGCATCACCGCTATGATGTAAATGTCAATAAGATGCCACCACTCACTGTCTATAAAAACACTTCACAACGCTTCACCGCGCGTCACACTCATCATTATCGGGAGTGGTTCAATGTTCATGGAACGACACCACATCACAGGTATCAGAAGCGAGTAACAGCAGGTGGCTAGTTTCAGCCAGACGTCGTTCGACAAGGATCACATTAACACTGGTAGTTGTTTATGTGGCAACTTGGCTGCCGTATAATGTTCTCGCAGTGTGGAAAAGTATAAACCCAGTTTCATTTACTAATGATTGGGATCCTATTTTACATGTATTGTTTCAATTCATCATTTTGAATGCGGTTGTCAATCCGTTTATTTATGGCAGGCAACAGTTTTGCTGAGTTTGTCATTTTTATTGTGCAGTTTATTGAGCGAGGCGATGAATCTCGACGCGCAATATTTTGTAAACATTTTGGTCTTCAATATTTTTTGTCAAGATATAAATACGTTGATGAACGTTAATTGATTAACCTTTCAAACTGAGTCATATCTGAGACACTGCATTGAAATTTTATAATACCTTTGATAAATACAATTAACATGCCGATCTAGAAGAACTGTCAGGATTGTGTTCATTTCCATCGAAATGCAGCAATCGAATGTTGTCCACAGCAGCGGCCCCTTGGTTGCTACCGCCATTCACCGCCATAAATATCACCTAATATTTGACTGTACATTGTGCTTGATGGCACTCAACACATTAGTTGACACATGTGTGTCAACTGGTATTTGTCAACTCAGATTTCGGCTTCACGTGTGGCAGAACGAACTTTCAATGCACCTGCAGTTATATTTATTTTTAACGTTGACGCATGTGTATTTGGACATCGCTCTCGGACACGTGAAGCCGAAATCTGAGTTGACAGACCAGTTGACAAACATGTGTCAACTAGTGTGTGGGCTGCCTATGTGTTGCTCTTAAATTAACAAAATGTGAGAAAATAGCAAAACAGGACGCACCGTTTGCACATCGACAGGCACAAAGATGCTCGATGTTCTCCATTGTCTATCCTCAATCTTTGCCAATGGATTTGACTCGAATGGGCAATTCGTCGTACCTAAGGTGTCAAAAAAAATTGTCTGCCAAAAAATGGTGAAGTTGATAATTTTCAGCTGCCAAAAAACGAAAAACTACAAAAATTTTCCTTCAAAAAAACTTCAAATTTCCACCCTAATCATACCATCCAGACAGACGCGCTGCACGATGTTGTAGGTGGCCTCGTAGTGGTCAAAGCGGAGGATGTACGGGCTGGACAGGCTCAGTGTTTGGCTTTCAATTGCGGCAACGTCCCCGGGGTGCAGGTATGTTGCTATGAACCCGTCCGTTGGCCCGTCGGCTGTGAGATTTTGTGTTTTTGAGTGAATCCCTCGGGGAGGTTTTCAGCTTTTGAGGCAATTTAAGGGAGCTAATCGTCATCATATTCATAACCCTTCGGCATTTTCCGTGACTTTTGACACTTTGCATTTTACTGGGCTTATTACAGGCACTCGGAGTGCCCCCAGTTGAACCCGACAGTCTCGTAGTTTGAGCCTTTTCAGAAAATGGGATAGTTCAATGGTATTTATACACAATAATTTAACTTCTCGAGAAAATATGCGAAAGGAACTCAAAATATAGCATTATAATATCAGAAAAAGGAGATGCCCATATTTCTAAGGCTTCAAATTGAAAACCACTCACGTCCATTGTGAATTCCAGTAATTTTGTTTCTGAAAGCACCAGTGACCGATTCATAAGAAGCGGTCGTTATGTCGTGCAGAACGGAATCACGCTCGCTCAGCGAGTCGATGTAGTTGCACATGCCTGAAAATTCTTCTTTGAAAATTCTACATTTATTTCTATACTGGGCGGGCAGGAATGCTATCATATTTTAGTGAATAAGGTTACGTGAAAAATTGAGCACCATATTCATTCAAAGTGGGAGCAATGTGATATCTTTTTTATGTCTGTTCGTTCATTCAGATGAGATATGGTAGATTTCATCGTAAGGTGTGCCCAGTGTTGTGTCAGTAGACTATAGCAACTAGGTAAATTACAGAGAGCTGAGTGATCTGACCTGCCGTGGCGCCACAAACAATAAGGTCGCACAAATTTCCATCTGCGTCTTTAACTGCCTGCGGTGCAGTGTTGGATTCTATCAAGACTGGAGCTTGGATTGTTCCATCCACAGTTGTTTTTTCCGCAGAATATTCATCATCGATATATTCCAGACTGTTAGATTCCGGTTTTTTGGTGCCAATGTACCACGGTTCTGTTTTCTGGTTCTGTCCGCCACAGGGTACCGCCGTTAGCTCCATATCATCCACTATGATCAAATCGACATTTGTGGATGAGACGAAATTTGAGGCGATCAGTACTACCTGCGGGCGTTTTGTAAACACCGTATTTGCTTGAATAATCCCCGTTTGTTTAATTCCCCCTGTAAGATGAGTGAGGAAAAAATATCCCCCTTTAATTATTCCCCCTTATGATCTATTTGTTATGTCTAATTTGAAAAAATAGCATGTTTTGTGGAATGAGTTGATAGAAACATTCTTGCAAATTTTGACGGAATAATAATGCATCCCCTTGAATAATTCCCCTTGAATAATCGCCCCTCAAAAAGTCTGACGAAAAAATAATTCCCCAGGGGGATCATTAAGCAAATACGGTATTTTTATGTAGACTGATGGTTGAGTAAATAAATCAGCAGACTGTAAAAAGGGCTCACATCAATGTTATTCCCAGACGAAAGTTCCACTGAAATTGGCGCATCAGAAGGCTCTTTTGGCAATAAAGCACAATTTAGAATCATTTGTTCACCGGTGTCGTCCACAAATGTCTCCTGGGTGCACACTCGCAATTCTGGAGAGCCGGATATCCAGTACCTGAAGAGCCAAACTTCCAATAAGAATTGCACTTCAGCAGTGATGTCAAGGCGCCATGGCGCTCTTGGCGCCTGGCGCTTTTTTGCTCTGGCGCCATTGGCGCTCGGCGCTTGAGGTTGAAAAAGCGCTATGGCGCGTTTTACATTACCATACCTGAGCTTCAACATCATTCTCCCCTGAGCGCATGGTATATTGCATGAAACCAATTTTGCCTCATCTCTCATCTGTCCCAAACCCCCGATTGCAATGGCGAATGGCCCATCTGAGTGATAATGGGGAATGAATTTCTGAATGAAAAACTGCGCATAAACTGCCATGGCTATCAGTGTGGGAACCGTGACGAGATATTTATAAGTTATTTACACCTTTTTCATGCACTCCCATTTACTGCATTTGAAATTGCATTTTGCATTTCAATATTTCGATTAGATTAAGTCGGGACACCCGAATGAAAACGTTTGTCAGGCAAGCTAAGTTTTCCGCACCTGGTTCTGTAGAACCAAAAGCCGCTCTAAATGCTAATTCATCACCGACTCCGCCCGCTATATGCCAATCAAACTTGTGATGAATGTCATCGGCTCTCTTTTCGTTCGACCAACAGCAAGGATCGCTCCAGTCGCAAAATAATGGATCGTTGACGACTCCTTTAGAAAATTTGGATGGCGATTGATTATATTGATGAGATTTGAGAGAGAGAAAAACGTGCTCACTTGGTGGTCGATTTTCAATTTTTCTGATACTTTCGCTGTCAATGCCTTTGGCTGAAAATTTCAAAACAATTTGATGGCTTAAAGTTACAAGAAACAAGAAAAGACAAGTAAAAAGTTGTCAACCATCGATCAGGAACTTGATCTGAGCTTCTGAAGGTTGCAGCGAATCGACATCGCTATCAATTGCATCCAGGTCGCCATTGATATCATCCAGTGAAGGGTTACAAGACAATACTGCGTTGATTTGGGTTTCAATCACATGAAAATAAGAATGTTGAAATCTAAAATCATTTTTTACCAACCAATTTTGGCTGTTTGTAGAACAGAAAGTAGTAGAATTTTATGGAGCATCATAGTTATCATTTAGTGACATATTTTAGTAAAATCAGAAAACTCATTCCAAGTGTGCGCGTGAATGTCTTCCCATTTTTCTCAAAGAAAGAGTGAGTGTTGTTTTTGGAACTACATTTACACTTGACACAGCGTTTGACCTAGAAATGATAAAAAGTCTCTTGAGATGTCACTCTGCCATTTTATATTGTATTTGTCATTGATTTGTTGAACACAGCCATGTATTTATTGGTAACTAGATTTGATTTATGTCTTTCTTTGTTTTTATGTAAATGTACATTAAAAAATTAACAATAATTCAATTTTCTACATTATATTTACATATAACTTCATCGATTGTTTCTGAGATCTAAATACAATATATAATACAATAAAAAATAAAAATCAATTCAAATTGTTAGTGACAAATCATTTGCACAGCGGTTCATTTGCAGTGGTTGGATCGGGCCCAGCGGGCCTTAATAATTGCAATTCATCAATTGCAAAAGCTCCCTCATTTGTGCCAGTATTTGACATCAGTATGATGATCTACAAGTTGTCAAAAAATGGCATTTCCATCTAAAAAACGCAATCACTTTGACCTTAACCTCACAAACCTTCTTTGTGCCCTTCGGCACCAGTACACTATTAGTTTTCCAGCCACTTCTATCCGTCACACTGACCAACTCGTTCGTTTTGAATGGACATCTGTCGGGGTTATCAAAGCACAACTGGGCATACAAGTCATACGTGGCTTCATATGACTTGAACCGCAGGACAACATCCTCTGGGATGTTTAGCGGTTTGCTTTCCAAGGCTGCGAAGTCATTGTCGTTCAGGTAGACAGCCAAATATGGATCGAGTACCCCTCCGTCGGCTGTGGATTGATAAACTTCCTATAGTGACTGGCGTATAAATAGGGGGTGACAATCACTCACATGAACTTGGAACCCCAGTAAGGGGGTTCCTGTACCTTCCTTGTGCAACATCTACACCGATAGTGGATACCGGGTTCAATTCAGCAATATTTTCCAGATAAGCATCGATCCATTCGCATTTTCCATCTATGATAAATTTATTTTCGGGAAAGTGGATGTTTCAGATGACCGGCATTCAGCATAAATTCAGGGGCAGTCCCAGACCCTGTAAAATAACCGGTAAAATGTCAAATATCATGCAAAGTGTCAAAAGTCATGTTCCTCAAATGCCCTGCAAAATGGCAAACGTTTGCATGACATTTGACACTTGACATGTCATTTGAGATTGTGCAGGGTCTGGGATTGCACCAGGAGAACACTACCCACTCACCATTCGCAGAGCACTCAACAAGTTCACACGTTTTCGAAGTTGGCCCATCTGTGGGGTTGGGTCCCCCCGGCGTGGTCGATTCACCATTTTCATCTGTACTCGGAGTTGTGGGTCCACCGTTTCCGCACGTTCCTATGGTCACTTGTATATTGTCAATGCCAGCCATGCCAAGTGAAGATTTGGATACAAAATTTCTCGCTTGTATGACGATCTGTGCGGAAGAATACTTAGCTTGCAGTCAGAGATTTAACTTCAAAATTCTCACATTGGAGGCCCACACACTAGTTGACACATGTATGTCAAATGGTCTGTGTTACCTCAGATTTCGACTTCACGTGTCAGTGTCACAGAGCGATCTCTAAGTGCACTTGTCTGTAATATTTACTTTCCAACATTCCCACATTTGCACTTGGAGATCGCTGTGCGACACGTGAAGCCGAAATCTGAGTTGACACAGACCAGTTGACACACCTGTGTCAACTAGTGTGCGGGCCGCCATTAAATGCACGTGTATCAAAAAAAACACACATCAAAAAGCTGTCCGGGCGGCAGAATTGCAGTTATCGGTCCGGGAATTGCCGAAGGCGGCAACTGAACGCAGTGAACCAGTGGGTTTGTATCACGGTCTGGAGTGAATGTATCCTGTACGCAGACATCGATTATAACACCCTTTGTCATCCAATAGCTGTGAATGGCATTATTTTTGGCACATTATCGACAAATATTCCAATAGGAGCTAACTTCAATTTAACCCTGACACTTTCATCCGTGCAATCGACTGTGCATGAAACAAATCTGGCAGAGTCAAATTGGTCGCGTGCGCCAGAGCCCGTTGCGAGTAAAAATGGCTCGTCCACTGAGTGGGTTTTCATGTTTATGTTGTAAATTTCATTAATTTATAAACGTAATATGCTGAACCGACGGCACGCTTCGCACTGAACGTTATCATTGTTTGACGGATAAAGTTTTTATTAATTATGCATTTAGCTGTTCTCAGTGCTCCAAACACTGTTCTCAGATTTAACATTTTAGATTTCGGTGCAGTGCAATGCGGAAAGTCCGTAAATTATATGCATGTCGAGATTTTTAGCACAAACAATGGCACAAACCCTTTACCTGGTTTTTTAAAGTTTTTCGAGTAACTCGATGGACTAGTAAGACCAGCGAGCTTCCATGTGAATTCATCATTTCCATTATTGTCATTTCCCCAGCAACAAGGTCCACCAAAGTCACATGACAATTCTGCTCCATTGCTAATGGCATCGGGATTGCTGTCAAAATAGGCGCTGTCATATTTTCCTAGGCTGTCTGGATCGATTCCTTTGGCTGAAATATTTTTTCCATCATTCACATGATGAACACAAAAGTAAAACATATTTACCTACCGTATGTCCTCGAAATACACCCCGGGGTTCTTTCATAGTGCATATTTTTGGCGGGGGGGGGGGGGTAAAACGAGCGGGACATTTCGAGGGGGCATTTCGAGGATACTGATCCAGGTACTTCATCAACAACGGCAACATCTCACCTCTCAAACTCTTATTGACATCAATCTTGCCCTTGCCCGAGTCAGTCTGCCCACCATTGTTGTTGCTGCCCGACTGCGAATTGGTATTAGAGCTACCACCATTCGAGTTTGACCCGCTGCCGCTGTTTGAGTTGGAACCACTGCCGCTGTTTGAGTTTGACCCGCTGCCGCTGTTCGAGCCCGAGCTGCTGCTGCCGCTGCCCGATGTGTCCGTGCCGTCGCTGCCGCAGCATTCGGCTATTGTTTTTTATCACTTTATTTCGCTTTATACGGTATTCGTTACATTCTGAACGAACGGTATTCTTTGCAGGGAACGTTACCGTAATCTGATGAACAATCATGCGATCAATTTTGGTCCGGATTTTTCGCAGTGAAAGAGAATATATTTCGAGACTCTTTCAAACAAAGTTTCTCTTTTATTATTCAGATGGCATACGGTAGATTTCTGTGCACAGTATGCACTATGCAGCCGGTAGACTATCGTATTACAAATCCACAGTGGAATTAGGTATACTCGATGAGCATCACACTTAGTATGGAAACATACCATAACCCTTCAGAATAATGAACCAAAATTATACAGTTTTTCATCATATTATTTTGTTTTGACTATAGAATAAGTAATTACGAAATTTATCACAAGATTTTATTCATTAAATTATGGTAGAATTCTGCGCATACTTTGCGGTCAGACGAGTATAACAAGTGCCAAATGAAACTAACAAGGGCGCAAGTGAATTAGTAGAAGTAATGACAAAGTTGTCATGAAAAACTGATACGCCATCCTTTTCATGCTGTGCAGTCGTGAATATTTGACAGGTTGAATGGCTAGTTCATAAATTAACGATGAAATCAAGCACCTAAAATGTTTAAAACATTTCCTCCACTTTCACGCATATTCAGTATTGACGGTAAAATAGAATATGCTCAAATCCAATTTTAACCAGTATATGAAATATCATAAAAGTACCACCTAAACAAAACATTGTTCAAAAATTCAACAGAACACATCCAATTCCTGGCGCAAAGGTCGTGAAAATGGTCAATTTACTCAAGCACTTCCCATTGTTGAAGTGTTTACATGCAGATGCATATAGTAAGACAGGTTCTTTGTGTCTGTTCATTTTATAATCAGTGACATCACAAGAAACAAACGGGAATTTCGCAATCATATGACAGTTAAAATATCATGGAGGAATTTGACAAGTGTATGGATCAAACGTTAAAGTATGTGAAGTGTTAAAAAAAGTGTGCGAGTTTTTTATCTTCATTTGAAGATTTCTACTCAATATACACTTCACGCGCCCGCCCAGCAAGAATAACGATTTTCACCCAAAGCACATTCAATACCAACTTTTTGAAGAGCCGAGGTAAATATTGAATGGTCAATGTTATATTCATAACTCAGGTATTCTTTGGCATTGAGTGAAGTGATAGCATTTAGTAGTCCCTCCGCACCCTGTAAACGACGCAGTTGTGAGCGCAATTTAAATAATTTTATGATAAAATATTACGTTAAGTTGCAGCACTGCTTAATATTACTGTATTTGACCATAATAATACTTTGCATTTCTATTTTCATATCCCTATAATATTTACAATCAACCGGTAATGCATGTTGATGAAAATCTTAATGAACATTAAATCCCGCGAAAAAGTTCTCCCAAACGGCACAGCGAAAAAAGGGATTTATTTAATTTCAAAATTTTCAATGCATGTTGTGGAGCACACAGTTTTACATATTTACCTGCATAAATATGTGCGACGGTATAAAAAAACATACGTCCAGTAGCGTTGTCGTCTTCTGCCAATGATACATATTAGCAGTGTAGAACACATCAAATGCGTCCCAGATGTCTTTCTCAAGTTCTTGCGAAACCAAGTAAAACAGCTGCGCACAATCAACTCAAGTTTTTTTTTGTATTTACACAAAAAATATGGTAGACACAACGACCTACCTTGTTAAAGATGCCACTACAATAGTGGTTATCAGTAGGATCATGCATTCCGTGGGGGTAATCATTATAATTGTCTATGCTTTTTCCATCACATTTCGGATCGTCCATGCACCTAATCACTCCATTTTTATCAATGAACGAGCCAATGATCCAGGGGGCAGTCCCAGACCATGTAAAGTGTCAAATGTCATGTAAAATTTCAATCAAAACAAAAACGACAAAAAATTAGTGAACTTTGCATGACAATTTACATTTGTCATGACAATTGACACTTTGCATAACACTTTACATGACATTTGACACTTTACTTGACACTTTACAAGGTCTGGGATTGGCACCAGGTAAAATTGCCGCCGGGGCGGACATTTGCATTGGGCATGGAAGCCCTGAGAACCGCCATGCCGGCCGCGTCGGCAAAGGATTCCGATATGCAGCCGGATTCACCAAAGTAGGTCAATTTGCTGGTGTTTGCAACGATTGCATGCCCCAATTCGTGACCCATCAGGTCCAGGGAAACTGTGCTGTACCAGGTGACGTTTCCAGCTTTTGCGTACCCTCCTGCGATGGGAAATATAACTACCGTATTTCCTCGAAATACCCCCCTCGAAATACCCCCCTCCCTCTCGAGACCACTATGAAACAATCACCCCCCCCCCCTCGAAATACCCCCCCCCAGATTGAGTGTAAAGAGGACGTACATGACAAATACTGCAGTTTGTGTTCTGCGTAGTGCAGAACACACGTTAAAACATTGTCGTAATCACGTTAGAACAGTGTTTATACCATCTACGTACTACTATTAGTCTACAGGAGTCTATACATGTCAGTTATTGATGCATTTTTCTACCCCAGTGTACATCACAAACGACGATTTTGTACTAGGATTTGAAAAAATTTCTGGCGAAATAATAACCCCCCCCCCCTCGTTTAACCCCCCGCCCCCTCTCGGGACCACTATGAAACAATCACCCCCCGGGGGGGTATTTCGAGGAAATACGGTAGGTTTCCTTGCTAAAGGAATACTGTAACATTGATTGGCCGATGCACCAATGAATATTATTGTTGAATGTGCATGGATTTAGAAATCCAAGCGAAAAAAGTGCTTGAAGCTAAATTTATGTATAATAGTTTGACGAGACTCAGCATACGAAATATTCGAATAGATAGCGCCAGGTGCAAATGGCCAATGGAAACACTGGAATTCAACACGCCACAAGAGAGTTCGAACTAATTTCGCACAATTTTGAAAACGCGCGGCATCAGAAACAGCACTATGACACTATTTTATTAGTTTACACATTTACATTGCCAATAGTAGTCTCTTTAGACACCTTTAAAAGAAAATTTATCACATTAGATCCCATGGAAATCTCAGCCCACTTGTTTTTTTTCGTTCATAGACAGAAAGACAGCCCAACTAATGTTACAGTATCCCACAGCCAGTATGTGAACAGCAGAGTTGGAAAAACGTATTTACGTTTACCCGAAATACCCGGTTATTTGGGTATTTATACTTACGTTTACGTTTACGTTTTCCAAAAATACCATTACGTTTTGTTACGTTTTCCTGACCAAAATACCCGGGTACTAGGGAAAACGTAAAAAACTTGTGATCGTTCTCACGTGCACATGTTCAAATGGGCCGCACCACCTGCAGCCAACAATATTCTCATGTTTTTGCATAAATGTAACATGTTTATGTACAAAAAAGCGGTGTACCTATGTAAAAAGTGACTGCATGCTTGCACGTACACATTGAATTTCGGGTACATATTCAAAAATGTGTTCAAATGCTGAACACAGAAACCTTTTTGTTTGTTTGTAGAGCATTGCGTTTATAAAAATTTTTGTGATGAATTCCGACGATGCCACTTGCAACAACTGTGAGTAGCACACATTTTGAACCTGGAGGGGCGAGTGCAAGCTTTGGTGCCAATCCCAGACTCTGTAGGATGCCCTGTAAAATGTAAAATTTCATGCAAATGTCAAAACTTATGTAAAATGCCCAGCAAAATGGCAAAAATTGGCCACCTTCCAGGGCATTTAGCATGACTTTAGACACTTTGTATGCCATTTGACATTTTACAAAGCATTTTACAGGGTCTGGGACTCCCCCAGAATCTCCAGCGTAGTTGGATTTGGCCACACTTACAACAGAAAGTGGTGCAGATGGAGCGATTTACCCATCCAAACATGAAAATAATGGTATTTTCCAAAGCACATCCAAGCACAATGGCAAATACTGTGTGTAAAAATTTTACGTTTACGTTTTTTTTACGTATTCCTTGGTATTTTAAAAATACCTTACGTTTTAGTATTTATACTTTTGATTTGGAAAAGGTATTTACGTTTACGTTTACGTTTTCCAAAAATACCAGTATTTGCACAACTCTGGTGAACAGGCAGAACAATAAACAGATGACAATATAATGCACTTTGATATTACCATCACCAAAAACTATAGTGTTTTCGTCGAATAAAGCACTCATGCTTTTTGTGCCGCTCCCGTAATGAACGGCCACGCGTAATGGTAGGTCCAAAATCCTGTCTATGTCTTTATACCTGAAATTCATGATTATTTATTCATAAGAAAAATGGCTGAGAAGGCAAAAAAACTAGAAAGGGAATCACGGTAGGGTTAACAAGAATGTTATGTCTTTTCAGCAGTTCCAGTCATGATGGAAGTATACTTTTTAGGTTCATAAATCTAATGAGTTTTAAGAATTGATGAAACTGTGTCGGCTGAATTTTTAACATGGTTAGCATTGGAAAAATTTCAAGGAATGGAACGCCGGATAAGGTGGTGTCTCGAAAACTGACCAGTTTTTGAAAGTTTTTACAGCAATCATGCCAAATTTCATTGCGTCATTTGCAGCGCTGTAGCCGCCAAAACCGTGAGTAAAATCGCCCTTGTGATAATAACACTCGAAAGAGATTGCATCGTCTGGTGTTTTATGTTCAAACCCTCCGAAATAGTTTTCAGCGTCAACAACAAATATCGTTGATGAACTCAGTCTGCATACGTTGTCCCCTATTTTCTCCACCTGCCATCAACAGAATAGGTATTTAGATTTTCAAAACAGTTACCCTAAATGCTCGAATAAGTCCTCAGGGGAGTTATTTTTTCGTCGAAAGTTTTTGAGGGGGGGGGGGGTATTCAAGGGGGGGTGGGTTATTCAACAGGAGAGTTATTTTTTCCTCAGAAAACTTGGACTGGGTGGATGCAGTCTGTAAATCCATGTAATTCAGGTATTTAACTGTCCAACAACAACAAAAATGTTACAACTGTGTATACTCGGCGGACATCACACTTAGTATGAACACCTACCGTAACCCATCTGAATAATGAACAAAAATGTTACAGTTTTTTCATGAGAATAATGCGTTTTTACTATGGAATGATCACTTACAAAATTTATCACAAGATTTAATTCATTAAGGATTCTCTGCATACTTTGCGGTCCGCCGAGTATACCTATACACTGCATACACATCATGTATCTGCTGTCATTGCTGTAGGTTGATATTGTTGTTTTTTTGTATTGTATAGTTCTCAACTAGAGGGGGGGATTATTCAAGAGGGGGAGTTATTCGAGGGGGGTTCCTCACCTCGCCAACAGGTGGGTTATAATCCAAGGGGGAGTTATTGAAGGGGGGTTTATTCAAGGATTTGCGGTGTTTAGGGAGTGGGGTGTAAAAACAGGATAAAATAAAATGAACGTACAACGAAAGGGGCGAGTTCTTTTCCATACTGATAGAATCCGGTTTTGTTATTGCCACCTGGGCCCTGACCCATTTTGACAAATCTGTGATCTGTAAATTATACATCAGTTAAATTATATGCCGTATAATATATCGCCACATTTCTTTTTAAAATTGCCAAACTAAAAGCTTTTTCATTAATGTCGTCGCCAGTACACCATTTGTAGTGACAATGGCCCTAAGCACACTAGCTTACGACCACAATTTCCTCAATTCTTGCCATAAATCATTGCGTGCGGCCACAATGCACCATCAAATGCTCATTTTCATTTCACTTCACTTACATTGAACCAACCTTCGAGCAGTTCCAATTCGATCACTTGGTCTGGATTCATGAATTCAACGTTACTTCGATCAAACTCGCCAGCACCAGATCGCCATCCAAATCCATTCTCTTCCAGAAACTGAGTGATATTGACAAGATTTCGCGTGCATTAAAGTGTTGCTGTAGCAGCGGCCGGAACTCTCTCTACCACTAAACCATCTGTACCAGTAGTATTTAGCGACCAACCAATAGTAATAATGACCGCTCTACTAATAAACTCGCTCTAGCTATAAATATGCACATGCGGCAGCGGCATGTGCAGGCATGGATGTGAGCATTTTTTACACTTTCATATCATAGAAAAATATATAAAATCATCCAGAAGAACCTCGGAAAATAAATAAATGTTCGATTTTTTTCGCGGTAAGCATGCCGCGGCGACGGAATAAGCGGCGGCATTGTGCCTTTATTGTTGCGGCAGCTGCCACTGCAACAACAAGGCTACTGCTGCAACGTGTGTCATTCGCCCCCCCCCCCATGCCTGCACATGCTGCATGGGCATATTTATTGGTAGAGCGAGTTTGCCAGTAGAACAGTCATTCCTATTGGTAGGCCGCTACTATTTACTGGTAGAGAGGGTTTAGTGGTAGAGAGGCACAGGGTCGCAGCAGTATTACACACATTCGCATAAAAAATTTTTTAGATAAATACATAGGTACTATTTAGTACTGATAAATGTTGGAAATGAGCCGGGGAAAATGGCGCTAAGCGCCAAAGGCGCCACGGTGGCTGTCAAATAATTGCGCCTGGCGCAGAGGGCACCGCAGCAAAAAGGGCCACGTCTAACTTGTGATGCTCTCAAATAGCGCAAGCGCCATCGCTTCAGATCATCACAACTACTCCAGGATCTAGTGAAACAGTGCCACAGAAATGGTGAAAACCGAACAGGGTACAGAAACTGGGTTTATGACACCATTGGCATTCTAAATACCACAAAACTAGCCATCATTTTGGAAAAAAGCATGGAATTCCACATGAAATAACACACCTGACGCTTTTTTCTTGTATTTAGTCTATTTGCAGCTCTCCCAACAGTGGCTGAAACAAGAAAGAGGGGTAAGAATACCGTATTACCTCCAATATAAGGCATCCCTCTAATATAAGGTACCCTCTAATATAAGGTATAACTTTTGCCTATTTTGAACGCGACGAAATAAATATAAGGTACCCTCTAATATAAGGCATACCTCTAATAAGGCACAGCTGGCTGCGTGCCAAAACACGCAAAATAATAAAAACGGTTGCTAAACATGGCTGAAAATTGTGGCGAAGGGCACTGCGATGACTCTTTGTCGACTTCCGCCGCTACAAAGTGTGTCAGTTTACGGCGGCACTAATCACTCGACAAGAAACTTTGATTGTTGACCAGACGAAAATCTGGCGAAAAAAATTGAAGGTACCCTCTAATATAAGGTACCCTCTAATACAAGGTATAACTTTTGGCTCTAAAAATCTGACGAAAACAATATAAGGTATACCTTATATTAGAGGTAATACGGTATCATTACTAGAGGTGGTAGAGGTAGTAGTAGTCAAATCTGACAAAATACCAAGTTTTTTTGCGCACAAGATATTTATCACATTTTTCGCAGTCTTTGTCTTTCAGGCCATTTTTGGGATTTTATTGGAAACAACTACCTGGTGAAAAGCATCATTTTCTTAATCTAAGAAATTTAACAATAGGCAATCTAAAAATGTCTAAAGGCAGCAAGCAGAATGGGGATGCTGTGTGCTGACTGTGATATTCAATGGGCTTTTTTGTTGAACCCTCTCGCGACAATCTCAACTTCAATTTTTTATCTCATGAGTGATTTTTCAGATAGTTGATACATTTGGTGGTTAAATTACGCGGTCTACTTGCGATCAGCATTACCTAATGAATATGATAGTAAACTATTTAGATTAAGGTAGAAAATCACGTACATACTGGCATAAAGCTTGGCACATTGTCCCACTCCTTAACAACATATCCACTTTTATCAATCAGCATGTGTGGCTCCCGCATATCCTTCAAGGAGAAACCGTATGGCGCAATTTTTTTCAGCCAAACATGAACCATCATCTGCAGTTATCAGTGTCTTGAA
This sequence comes from Sphaerolaimus hirsutus, assembly GCA_964036195.1. Classification (NCBI taxonomy): domain Eukaryota; kingdom Metazoa; phylum Nematoda; class Chromadorea; order Monhysterida; family Sphaerolaimidae; genus Sphaerolaimus; species Sphaerolaimus hirsutus. The sequence continues at coordinate 20,030,639 of OZ038454.1, read as the reverse complement.
GAGAGGTATAATAGGTAGGGCATTTATTGATGAAAAAAGTGTAAACCAATGTTTACACACAAAAAAAAATTAAGTGAAAAAGTTCCATAATTCTGGAATAAAGTTTCATATCTGCAAGAAAAGGCAGTGAAGTGTGCTCACTAGTTAAGCGTACATACCTTTCGATTTGCAGATAATTTGAACCTGTTGTTCAATACCAATAGGCACTTGAAAATGAATTTCAGTTGTCGGTTCTGTTTTCGTTTTGAAACCGTTCCGTTTTCAAGTGCAAATTATCTGAAAATTGGCATGTGTGTAAACCTAACGACCTAGTTAGAATACTTCACTGTCTTTTCTTGCAAATACAGTATTTCTTCTAATAGAACAACATACTTCCAATAGAATGGCACCTCCAATAGAAGGCAGGTTTTGGCACTTCTTTGCATTCACGAAATAAATAGAATGGCAGCCTCCAATAGAACAGCACCTCCAATAGAACGGCAGGTAGAAATTGTGTTGGAAGACGGGCGGAACACACAAATATTCGAAAAATGGTGGTGAGAAGATCAAAGGTGTTCAAAACTAGATTTAGGGTTATTTTCACATTTGGTTTTGTTTGAATTGATGCTCTGATGGTAAACTATTGTTCATTTTTCTTTGATAACACTATGTTCAAATGAAAAATGTCTGACAAATTTTGGTGAAAAAAATAGAACGGTGCTCTTCTATTAGAAGAAATACGGTATCAAACTTTATTCTGGATTTATGGAACTTTTTCACTTAATTTTTTGTCGGCACACGAAACCTTGTAAACGACACTTAAATACATCGTTCTTGACACAAATTACCTCTCCTTTTGCCTTATGTGGCACCTTGTATAGGATGACTTCACCCAAAATATCAGCTTCCTGTGACTGTGCAAGATGTTCATAGATGATGTAATCCATTGCATCGGGCATAAGGTCTTCGTGCATTTTCTGCTTATCACCAGCTTGAATATCTGGGAAAGCTTTGTCCAAACCATTGACATACTTGCCATACTGCATGTAATCATTGTAATGTCCTCGAATAAAAGTCCGGAGGAGTTATACTTTTGTCAGAGTTTTGAGCGAGGTGTTATTCAAGCTGGGAGGTATTCAAAGCGGGGGTTGTTCATGTGGGGGGGGGGGTTTCCACAGTATTTGCAGCCCAGGCATAGCTATATTTGGTCTGTCTGACTTCATTAATTGCTTTTTTTTAAATGACCCAAGATCTTTTCCACCTATCACAAAGGGGGGGGGGTAATCAAGTGGGGGGATTTATTCAAGTGGGGTGTTTTTCAAGGGGGGGGGGGAGTTCCCCAATCAACAAGCGGGGGAGTTATTCAAGGGAGTGAGTTATTCAAGAGACGGAGTTTTTCAAGGGGTCCATATTTGAGAATATACGGTACTTCTTATCCAACATAATCCACTGACAAAAAAAATACAATGAAGACAATCACTGTCACTTACCCTTGCGACCCGTGGCTCTACTCTTGATACTTTCACAGATCTTGTAATTTTATCTTTGATACCATACGAGCCGCCGGCAATTTTGATATCAACGACCTCCCCACCCCAAACCGGTAGCCCCTGAAACACAGAAATTACTGGAATATGGTACGGGTGCGCTTCAGAGGTGAAAGAGTAAAGTGCTTGGGATGTTTTTTACGTTCACAGAATCACCTACCTAGTTATTACCACCTAGTCAATTGACTTACCCTGTAAAGTTGCTGTGCTCGAATGACTTCATTTGGCCGATCGCTGACGCCAATTGTCTTTGAGAAAGTTTTCCATGCGTCATCACCACCTAAAAATATCAATGGTCACATTTCTACTTTTGGCAGAACTTCTGATATTTGACTTACGGTGAGTTTTTCACAACGAGTTTTCCTAAAACATACAAATACAAAGTGATCATTAACTATTACGGTCATTTTAAATAGGAATTTTGAAAAAGGTAAAAAGCCCTACACACACTTAAATCATTCCGGTAAACTCTAATGTGTTCAAAACAGATCACTTTTGGAAATTTCGGTTGTCAACAAGTTTATCAGCCAGTGGGTCAGTGTCAAGCAAGTGAGTGTCGAAAAGCCAGAAAAATGCGGCTTCTTTTCACGACTTTCTCGCACAAAATACTCAACCTACAGTCTGATAACGTTTGTGCTGTTTGTAAAAAATACATTTCTCAAAACATTCCGGCTAGATCGAGGCCTTTTAAAAACTTAACGCAAATTTTAGTGCCACTCAACGCGCACCGGTTTGGGCAAGGTCGGCTTCAACATTGGCCTCGACATCAAGTTGATCAAATGCCTGTTTCAAGTCGAGTAATTTCTGGTTGTACACTGGCCACTCTCCAGTAATGTCAAATATTAAATCCGGGTCTATGCTGCCACCGGCACCCGAAGGAATATCTGATGGTTGTCCTTCAACTTTATCTACATTAAGTTCTCCCACTGACACATCTGAGAGACCTGTTTCAGCCAGATCGGTCTCGTTTTTACGGCCTGAAAAATAGGGAATTATTCAAGGGGAATTATTATTTTGTTAAAATTTCAAGAATGTTTCTATGGCGCTGCACACGCTAGTTGACATAGATTCCAGCATCAACTCGGAGTCAACTCCATTTAGTTGACTCAACCTATTTCTTAGTAGACATTTACGCAACTGCATATGTCTTAACCTGTTTTTTGTTATTTTTTGGGTAGTTAGGTCTGATTGTTAAACGATATTGTCAACTGCAAAAAATACATTTTCAGAAATGAGTTGACCTAGCCTTCTTTGATGCTATTTGTGTGATTTAAATGTTCCTATGTTGTTAAGCAAAATCCATTTGATATTGTGACACTCAATTATTCATGTTAAAGTAAAGTATGATAATTTTAAAATTTATTTTCTTGTTTCACATTGAAAAAATTTTAATTTGTGACATGTGTAATTGTGTGAAAATTGTTTAGGTGATTCATGTAGTATTAATATAGGGCAATTTTTTGATATATCAACATGTTTAAATGATGCCTTAATGATAGATGAAAAAATTATTTTGTATCAAACCAAAATTTATTTTTCATTTAACACAAATGTATATCATATTGCAAACAGTACCAGCAGAAAGATAAAAAAATTTGGAACATAGTGATCACTGAACAGAAAGAAATGCTTACAGGAGACAAAATATATGATTTTTAGAAAATTCTATGTATAAATACTTCAAAGTTATGTTTTTACTGCAATTTAAATTGTGTAATACATGTCATTTGATAGAGGAAAAATATTCAAACATATATCTTTTAATTGTTAAGAATGGAAACATTTTTGACTTTCAAAAATGATTTTTGAAAATGAGTGAAAAATTGCTGAGTTGAGCATGAATTCATGAATTTGACAAATACAATCACAATGATATGTCAATTGAGCAATTTGGTCATTTTATCTATGACAGTCTGCATTCACCAGTCTTTATCGACTTTTTCACCTTTTCCCTCACTACTACAGCATCAAATTACATTTTTAGTAAGTTTTGTGATAAAACTTTTTTTGAAGTTGACAAAGTTAAAAATTCATGGTTGTCAAGTGAGCGTGCGCGTACGATCAGTACAAAAACCTGATGTCAACTCAAGCAAAAAATTTGGACAAAAATGTTTTTCAAAACTTTATTAAAATTTTTCATGCAAAAAGTTCTTCTATGAAAGATGGAGTAAATTTTTCTCTATCAGAGTCTCAAATTTCATACATTTTCAATTAAAAATGAATTAATAAAGGTACTTTTAGAAAGTCGGCGAGTGCTGTGTCAACTAGCGAAAAAATGTACTTTTTTGCACTATTTTGGGCAGTTGACAATGAAGAGGACTACTTGTGTCAAATGAATTTCTGTAAAATGAAAATGTCAACTAAAAACGTACACTTGCATGCACTACATACACACTTTTCACTAGTTGACATTTTCACTATAAAAATCTGTTATTTGAGTGCAGCAAAAATGTCAACTAAAGTTGATTTTTGCTTAATAAAATCACCCAATTGACAAAGGTAATCATCAAGAAATGTCAACTGAATGAAAAACATACACTTTTTAGCGCACGCGTGTCATTTTAATTGACTTGTCACTTTCTCAAAATTGTCAACTGTCCAAATTTTTCAGTTGACACAAAAAAGTGTGCACGTTTTCAACTAAATAGGTTCTGGGGTCAACTAAAAAAAACAGTTGACTCTGAGTTGACTCAATCGACTTCTAAAAAGTAGCGTCAACCACCGTGTGGAGCGCCTATCACCTAATATCATGAAAAATGCTTTATAACCAACATAAAATGCATTCTTTCAAATTATGCACAACATATTTGTCGTATGCTTAAAGGGGCAATCACTCGAGGGAGTGGGGATTATTTACTCCTAACTCGTCTAATGGTGGAATTATTCAAGTGGGGGTGATTCGAGGGGGAATTGTTCAAGGAAATACGGCAGTTACTCACATAGTGAACACATCGAAACATGAAAGGGACGGATGAATCATTAGTTCGGTATTTTTCCATCACTAGGAGGATTACACTGCAGTTGTACATACATATTTATGGGTGTCTCCTCAAGCATTGAAATGATAGCGGCAAAACGCTAATGTGCAGGGGAAACTGAAAGTGGAGAACTGAAAGCGCAAACGGGAAAAGCGAAGTAAACTGGCAAGTAAATTGGCAAAAGCGAAGTAAAATGAGAAGTGAAATGGCACATTTGTCTATTAACTGGACTCTAGGGTTCAAACGGGATTGACTTTTCGGGATCGGGATTGGCTTTTGGAGTTTTCGGGATCGGGATTGAGGTCTCGGGATCGGGATTCATTTTTGAGATTTCGGGATCGGGATTGTGGTTTCGGGATTGGGATTGGCAGTTTAGAAAAGGTCCTAACATGTTTTTTTCGCTGATTTTTGCACAAAAATGGCCTAAAAACACGTCTGGATGTCAGAAACGTGGACATTGGATGTGTCCGTTCACATTTATTAGTGCAAAAATCGCACTAAAACACGCTGCCATTTTTTCCGGGATGGGGATTTTATAAATATTTTCAGGATCGGGATTGGGTTTTGAAAACTTTCGGGATCGGGATTGGCTTTTTGGAATCTCGGGATCGGGATTGAGGTTTCGGGACCGCTAAATCCCGAAATTTCCCGGCATTCGGGATCGGGATCCCGTTTGAACCCGACTTAACTCGCCATTTTACTCCGCTTTTGCCGCTCGAGTATTCACTTGTCCTTTTGCGGAACTACACCAGGATCAACGAAAAACCAACAAAAGTTTTCTCGTGCAAAGCATAATTTACCTACACACCTTTGGGTTCCATTCTCTTTCTGGCACCACCGCCAACCCGCCGCCGCGACAAATTGTCGTCCACGTATTCCAGTGCATTGATTACTGCAATCAAACTGAGCAAAGTCCACAGAAGCGGCATGGCGACTGCAGTCAAAAACGCCGAATGATCGTTGCGTGAATTGCGGCGGGCAAAAAAAACTTTACATTTTACGTATAATTATACGAAGGTATTATTTACGTGCGCCCGGTTCATGCATGACGACGAGTCTAACGTGCAATTAATTTTTGTAACCGATTTTGTAAATATTTCGATCAGCTGAACTTTAGAAAAATGCGCTCGCAACCTAAAACAGTTGCAACGGATGCCAGCTCGCAAATCTCTACAGGCGAAGGCCGCGCAGCTATAATCCAGCTGATGGCAAAAAATGATGGCGCTATTTTTCAACGTTTCCCCCTTTTTCAGACGCGGCGCCATTTCTAATCGGTTCTGAAAGTGTTCACATAACGCAAATCCTCGAATAAGACCCCCCTCGAATAACTCATCATGTGTATGAAAAAGATACAATATAAAATACATGAGAGTATTAGCCAACGGCAGCGGCACGGCAGCAGATAAATACATGATGTGAATGCAGTGTATACACATTTTTTGTTGTCGTGTACAGTTTAATACCTGAATAACAGAGTTGACAGACTGCATCTGCAATGATTCGAGTCAAAGTTTTCTGAGGAAACATTGGGCCCACACACGCTGGTTGACATCGACACCAAATGTCCACTGGTGCCGATCCCGATACAAAGGTTGCTGACGAGCCGACGAACGACGTTCAAACGCCAGCTTTGAATTAGGAACGGAACCAGTTGACATTTGGTGTCGATGTCAACTAGCGTGTGTAGGGCCATTCTACTACTTGATAGAAACTGTGCACCTGCTGTTTTTGCGCACTGTTAACCTGCTATTTTTTCGTACGTATCATTACCTGCTCAATTGTTCGCATCATTTTAGCTTTCATTCAATTTTCAACACAAAAACTGGGCAATTCAAAGCGCAATATAATTACTATACGTAAATGCACAAGTAGTAGCTACAGTAATATTGGTCACATTAAGGTAAGACTTCACAAAGTGAACATGAACAGCAATGAGCCGACGATATGCACCGGACAATGGAAGATAAATACTGCAATTAAACCAAAGAAAGTTGACCGACTTATGATCAAACCATAAACAGGTAAACCCCGTAGTTGTTGAAACGTATTTACATTTACACTATAAATACGTATACGCGAGTACTGCGTAAATACATTTACGTTTCCTCCCGAAAAAATACTAGTACTCACTTACTCGCGTACTTTTTGAAAGTACGCGAGTACTGAAAACGTATTTTGAGGGGACATAGAAAGTCATTTTGACAGGCAGAAAGTGACAAACATTGGATATTTTTCCAATATATGTTTATGTATCACAAGAAAACTCCCCCACATGTTTGATGTATTCCAGAGTCAAAATTGATATTGACTGTTACGTTTTCTGTGAGAAATAGTACTTAGTTTTACATTTTCTGTGAGAAATACTCACTTTTACTTTTTCCCAAGAAAAATGCATTTTACTCACGTTTTACGCAGTGTAAACGAAAAAATTAGGCTTTACGTTTTCTGTACTCAGCTGTGAGTAAAATAAAAATACTCTACGTTTAAGTTTCCTTTGAGAAACATTCATACTTTTAACAACTCAGGTAAACCGTGCAAAAACCTGATTGGTCACAAAATATGCCGCCGATCTTTAGCTCACTTTGCAAATTACGCGACGCAAACATCCACACCCCTCACAATCCATCCTCCTCCTCAGCAATAGCCTGCACAGCCACCCTCCTAGTCCTCCCTCCCTGCCCAGTGTGACCCCCCTGAGCGCCCACCATGGGGGTCAATCCACTTTGCCGCACCATGCTCAGACGGCCGTAAGTCATGGCGTCGCCCAGACGCGGCTCTTGACGCCCGTAGAAGCCCCCGTAGTCGAGGGCGATAGCTAGTGAACGAAGGTGGTCAGACTCGACGCCGGACAGGGCGAGTAGTAGGGCGCACACGCCGTGCTGGGGGTAGGGGGGTAGGTTGAGATTAGGGTTGGCCGATGTTTTTTTAAAAACGTTTTATTTGAAGAAAAAAAAACGTTGTTTTTTTAAAAAACACGAGGTCCGAAACGTTTTTTTATTTAAAAAAAACATCGGCCAAAATTGTTAGTACTAAGCACTAGGTATTTTGCAAAATTTTTGCGCGCTAGCGCGCAATTTCACACACAAATTGACATTGGTGGTTGTTTTCATTGGTTTTGTGGCATTTTTAGTATCAACGCATCCATTTCTATGTGCTACCATGGGTAAATAAGCCGTCATATGTTGCTATAGTGTATAATATTCAGGTAATGTGGTTCCATGTACCTCCACAGTGTGTAACATCACTCCCAAAGTAACAACCTCCTTTTATAACCTTGATTGATCACTATTCCGTGCCAAACTTCACTTTAAGTCACGAACATTCGACTATAAGGCGATAAATGAACATGTCGACAAAAATAGAAATTTTTGACACAAATCACCACTTATAATGCTATCCCATGGCTCCACAACCATTATATGGTCATGTATAACATCACAGAGTATTGTCACTTGTCTGATATACCTATATATGTTGACCCGGGGACATATATGGGAGCTTTTATAAAAAAACGTTAAAAAAAAGTTTTAAATAAAAAAACGTTTTAAAAACAACAACATGGCGTTCAACATGGCGTTAAAAAAACTCTTTTTTTCCAACCCTAGGTGAAATGAGAGATAAAAATAAACACTTAATATGGGTCAAAACGTGGCACTTTAGAAGATAAGAGCCCTGTCTAGCAACAAAGTGATGTGATGAGAGAAGTTATAAGTACGCAGGGTTCAAACGGGATCCCAATCCCGAATTCCGGGATTTTGCGGTCCCGATCCCGATCACGATCCATGAATCTCAAAACCCAATACCGATCCCGAAGCATTTTAAAACGCAATCCCAATCCCGAAAAAGTTTGCATAATCCCGATCCAGCAAATTTTGAACAAATATGCATGCTAAGACTTTTTTGCACCGATAAATGTGTCCAGAAACATCCAGATCCCGAAAAAATATCAATCCCGATCGCGTGACCCCAATCCGGATCCCGAAAACTCGAAACAACGCGATCCCCCGTGGACAAGCGCCCCCAGTGCCGGGTACTTCCACTAACTCAGCCACAACAAACAACCACCAAATCCACATCTAAAAACCGCCCACCTTGAACTGTTCGCCGAGCAGCGCCATCTGCCTGTACGTCTTGGTGGACAGGAGCGCGTCGAATCTCTGCCGCTCGTGCTGCTCGCGGATCATCTCGTCGTCGCTGTTGCCCCCGTGCAGCATCGACTGCCGCTTGAATTCCGCCTCCACCTGGGTTGGGGATTGCATGTGATGGCCTTTTGAGTTGAGGCTGAAAAGGGAGTACCGTATACCCTTGAATAACTACCCCCTTGAATAAATTCCCCTGTTGCCCAGGTAGGGTTGGCCGATGTTTTTTTTTAAACGTTTTTTTTTTAAAAAAAACGTTTTTTTTTAAAAAAAAACATGACGTCCGAAATGTTTTTTTTTAAAAAAAAACATCGGCCGAAATTTTTAGTACTAAGCACTAGGTATTTTGCAAAATTTTTGCGCGCAAGCGCGCAATTTCACACACAAATTGACATTGGTGGTTGTTTTCATTGGTTTTGTTGCATTTTTAGTATCAAAACATCCATTTCTATGTGCTACCATGGGTGAATAAGCCGACATATGTTGCTGTAATATATAATATTGAGGTAATGTGCTTCCATGTACCTCCACAGTGTGTAACTTCACTCCCAAAGTAACAACCTCCTTTTATAACCTTGTTTGATCACCATTCCGTGCCAAACTTTACCTGAAGTCACGAACATTCGACTATAAGGCGATATACGAACGATATGTTGACGAAAAATGGATATTTTTGACACAAATCACCACTTATAATGCTATCCCATGGCTCCACAGCCATTATATGGTCATATTTAACATCACAGAGTATTGCCAGTGTCTGATATACCTATATATGTTGACACTAGGTCATATCTGGGAGCTTTTAAAAAAAAACGTTTTTTTTTAAAAAAAAACATCGAGTTAAAAAAAAACGTTTTTTTTCCAACCCTATGCCCAGGTGAAGAAAAAATACCCCCCTCAAATAACTCCCCGTTGAAGTATTTGATGTATCCACAATGTGTATTTGAATGATTTGGATGCTGATGAACACAAATTTTAGCATGGATACGTTGTTTTGATTGTGGTCAATTTAAATACCTGAATTACACGAGTAGATGGAATAAATCCATACAGTGAATTAAGTGCAAGTTCTGGGGAAAAAATAACTCCCCTTGAATAACTCACCATCGAAAACTTCTGCGAAAAATTATAACTCCTATGGGGTCTAATTCGAGGATATACGGTAGGTATTATTGTGGAGCGCAGTCATGTCCAAGGGGGGGGGCTTATTAAAAAAATTCTTACAGGGTTGCTGAGAGGGAATTAGCCGAGTTGTCACTTTTCTCACACGGCTAATCTGTTGAATATAACCTACCTTTATCGGGAATTTCGGATGCAGGCGGGCTAACAAAAAAACCCAGGGGTTTACGCGTTTTGAGATGTAAAAGCCTATTCTTTATTACAATCCTTCACGAAAATTTCTGGCGAAAAAAATAACCACTTCGAAAAAGCCCCCCTCAATATGCAGGCGCCATAATAAACCCTCTGGGAGTATTTCGAGAAAATATGGTACTCGTTAATTGTTTTCCAGATTAAATAGACGATTAGAGCACATTTAACGTCCAAACGTATTTACAACAAAACCACACACACACCCCAACAAACTTTACTCCTCCTCTCCCCCTCCCTAACAGCCCTCTCATGCAACTCAACTCCACAAAACTGGTACACAGCCAACACATGATCTAGCACGGCCACCAATCTATGGTACACGGACGAGCTGGCGTCGGCGCCGGCGACCGCGCTGCCGGGCATGAAGACGCCGGCGGCGATGGTCGTGATGTAGGCGTGGTGCGCCCGGCATAGGGCGTCCACGCTCGTGCAGGAGGTTAGGGTGGTTTGTAGGGTGGACCAGGCGCCCTCGATTACCTGGGTGGGGGGAGGGTGATTTTATGATGAATATTCTTGGGGTTGTTGGTAATTGCGATTTCGAGAAATAAACTTTAAAAAAGAAATCCTATGAAATAATTCCAAAGATTTTTGGTTTTTAAACTGGCGATATACAGCTCAAAGCGTAGTGTGATCTCCCCACAATAGTATTATAAAAGGTATCAAGACACGTGTTCGAAAAATGGGTGTTTTTCAGGAAATAAAATTGAATATAAACAGCGGACACGCCAGGTCCGGCACCTAATTTCTGAGTCGGTGCCGGACGCCATATCTTCAGTTGTAGTGGGGGGATTTATTCGAAATTTTGAGATTATATACTCGACATTCCCCCACTTCTTTATACAGGCTGGGGAAGGTCGGCGACCCACCTGATTGTGGGCCAGTGGTAATGTGCATGTGAAATTGCGCGCTTGCGCGCAAAAAAATTACAAAATACCTAGTGCATAGGTACTTATTTTTTTGCCAGCGCTATTTTTTTTTTAAAGCGCTGGGACCCTTGCGCTTTTTTTTTTAAAAAGCGGCGTTTTAAAAAAAAGCGCTGGCCATCCCTACTCCGGAACCGACTCAACTTTTGGGTGCCGGACCAGGCGTGTCCCCTGTTTATTATCGCGGAAAATTTCTCAATTTATTGAATTTCTCTGAAAAAACGCACCGAAAATATATATGTGAGGATTTTTATTTTTCAAAATATAAATGTCTACAACCACCAAGGACGTAGCCAGGGGGGGGGGGCGGGGGGGGCGGCCGCCCCCCCCCTTCCCGGGCCGAACCAAAAAATGTGCCAGAAATGGCACTTCCAGAAGACGATTTTGTCGACAGTTGAAAAAATTTTGCGCGCGAGCGCGCATTTTCCCATCACGCAACGTATATTTTCGGCTGACCAGTCTCCGCAGTCCCAAAGCCGATGAAAATGGACTCAATTCTTGTCCATGTCGCTGTTTATCCTGTAAATTACAGCTGTTTTGGCGCCAGTTGAGCCATGGCATGGCGCCAACGAATGGCGCCAGCGCCATGGCGTGGCGCCTACGCATGGTGCCAGCGCCATGGCGCCATTCCCTTACTACAGGGGTAAAATTTTAGGGGGGGGGGGCGCCGCCCCCCCCGTTCGCCGAGCTCTGTATACAATCCGCCCCCCCCCGCTCAAAAATCCTGGCTACGTCCCTGACAACCACCAAACCCACTTTATACACAAAATGACTTCTCAACTGATCCAGCAATATAACACAGGCGTGCGTCAAACTCTGCGTGAAAGCGGCGACGCGAGCGCCCGTAGCGGATAAAGGCTTCAGGCTCGTAGCCAGGCGCGACGGCACCAGCCGCATAAAGTGGTGCAGTCGGTGCAGCCGCCACATGAACGAGAATAGGCGATCATACAGCCGCATGGCTATCGGGGGCACGATTGTTGCTATGGGCCCATCCACTCTGGGAAAGAGGGGGGAGGCGTGAGATGGTAGGGAAGGTTGAGGGGTGATCGGGAATGTTAGTCTAGTTGAGAAAATCTAGGGAATAGCAGAACATCTAGAAAATTTCAAAACGACATTTTCAAAATTTCAATTTCGAAATTTCACCGGAACATTTTGCACTCACAATACCGATTGTAACCAAATACCCCTAGAGCTCAGATACTACAGTCCAGGCACTCAAAAGCATCAACAAACCTATAATCGAGCACGAAAGTGTCCCATCCATTCACAGTGTCATCAACATTTGACAAATCCGGCTTTCTCACATCCAGCCGCGATCGAAGCTCAGCCGGCACGGTGTGAAAAGCGAACGAAGACTCGAGCGCGGTCGACACGCTGAACAGCACCCGCTGCATGACTACTGAGGTGGCCGGCTTCGACAATTCCTCTCTGAGGGGGGGGGGGGGTGATTATTGGTACATTCGGTTTATTTTCAAGTTTCTTTTGTATCTTGTATTTTTCGCAGTTTCAGCGATTTTTCTCCTTTTTTGCGTTCGAACCTCGGAAATGCCTATGGAAATGCGTATTTACTCGTCAGACTTTTTTGCGGGGGGGGGGGGGGATTATTCCGTCAAAATTTCCAAGCGTGTTTTTATCAAGTCATTCCACAAAATATACTTTATAAGCACACTAACATATCATCTATGATCAAATTGGACGATCAAAATCAAATATGGCTTTAAGCGGGAAATTATTCGAGGGTGAATTATATTTTTCCTTACTCGTCTAACATGGGGGAACTATTCAAGAGGGGGAATAATCCAAGTGAATACGATATTAGACTCCCGTGTCCTTTCTCAGCTAATTTCTTATTCCAGCTAGTTTCAAATCCACCTAACTTACTGCAACAACATCAATAATCGACTGCAAAAGTCGCCGCCGGTCAGCAACAAGAACGTCTTCAGCGCGTCCATATGCCGCACAAGTTGGCACTTTTCCAACAGCACGTGCATGAGGTGATCGCCGACCGCCGCGGCCGCTTCACGCACGCAAGCGTGCAACATTCGTTGGTCTTGCAAATCGTCACTGTACAGGCATCGGCGAGGCAATTTTGAAAGATTTTCCGTCGCCGCGACAATACTGGGCACGGCGAGACGCTCGCAGCAGATTTCTTTGAGAAAGTAGATCGACTTGCCCACCAGTAGTATCTGCGCTGGGAAATCATTGTCAGCGATTTCGTGCACACTTCGACCTAGGCTCCCTGGACTAACCCCATATATTGAACCCATGCGACTCCCCTCCAAAAACCTCAAATATGCACATGATTAGTGATGGAATGGCGCTTTTTGAGGGCGCCAAAGTAAGCCGCACCATGGGCCCCTCTACTACTTTTGCACTTGTGCACGAGTTTACTTGTGCACCGACACCCCCCCCCCTGGACATGTAGCCCCGGTCGACATGTATATCTACCCGCCCGCCTGAGTTGACAATAAATATAAATAGAGAACCAGTTGACAATCGAAATTCAATCGGCATTTGATAACGATATTTTGAACATATTCAAGATCACTTGGAAGAGGAGTCTGTCAAATTTTACGGTAATTTTACAGTCTGGTAAACTGAAATGTTTTCAGAATGGAGTTATGAGTGGGAGAAGTTTAGGTTGTCATTAGCGGGCGAATTGCAAATTACGAGTGAAAATATCGATGAAAAATGAAAATATAAAGTCGGTGTAGAAAGATTGGGTGGCGCACTGCGCACCACAGGGGTTTAGTAGGGGGTGGGGTTGGGGGGGGGGGGTTAAACACCCCCCAAATCCGCCAGCTATTTATCTATCCCGGTGGCCCGCTCAGCTATCTATCTATCCCGTAGGCAAAATTTTGGGCTACTATTAGGGTTCAAACGATATATCGTATCGAATATCGACCATTTTTCAATATTGAATATCGAATATCGATATCGAAAATTTTGAAAAAATATCGAATATCGATATCGAAAATTTTGAAAAAATATCGAATATCGATATCGAATATCGACCATTTTTTCGATATATCGAACCTGTATTGTGTCCCCAAATTTACTTTTCATTTTCACTTTGAGATGTTTATGGTTGATCTGATGTGCTTATAGTATTGTATTTGATGAGTAAAAGTACAGTATTTATAATGTCATTGTTGTTGGAGTGCTAAATTTGAAGCCAGAAAACGCTGATATACTTTTTTTTGCAACATGCCCTTAAGCAATTAGGTTAGGATGAACTGTAATATCTACCAATTGTTATTTGTCTGATACACTTTGATTCATCACGTTGTTCTTCTATTTTATACCATTGAGTGATGTAAAGCTTGTTAAAATCACTTGCACCATTCAAATTTCAGTAAAGAGATGATTAAACATGTGTGCAACCACATGAAAATACAATATGCCACTTGAAATATGCCTTGCTATACCAAAAGCACATCGCAATATCGAATATCGACTGCTTTAACCTACTTTTAGCGATTTTTCTCCCTTTACTCCTTTCTATGTCTATATATTGAACCCCGCGAAATCCACCCCCCCAGAAATTTTTTCAGCTATCTATCCCTCCGGAGGAGCGATTTGCTATCTATATAAACCCCCGCGAGGGTCCAAATCTACAAAACCCCTGGCGCACCAGCTTCATACAAATTCAATAGCGCATCAGGTCTACATGTCGACCGGCAGGGCCGTATCCAGGGGGGGGGCGGGGGGGGCTGCAGCCCCCCCCCTTCCCGGGGCGAGACCAGAAAGTGACCGGAAAATGCCACTTTCTCAACGTCAGCGTAAAAAATTTTTGCGCGCAAGCGCGCAGTCATCACCAGACATACGGTATTATCATCAGATTTGCTCCATGTGGCGGCAAATCGTTATAAATACACTCAATCTTGTGCTTTCTGCTGTTTTGTATGTATATTTACATACATATACAGCATTCCATGGCGCTAGCGCCAACGCCAATGGCGCCATGGCGTGGCGCCTACTAATGGCGCCAGCGCCATGGCGCCATTCCGCCACTATGTAGCTAAAATTTTGGGGGGGGGGGCTGAGCCCCCCCCCCCTCGCCGGCCTCCGTAAACAAGCAGCCCCCCCCGCTCAAAAATCCTGGATACGTCCCTGTCGACCGGGTCTACATGTCCACAGGCACAGGGTCAGGGGTCTCCAAGATTTTGGCCCTCGCGGGGGCTGGATGGATAGCAAATCGCTCCTCCGGAGGGATAGATAGCTGAAAAATTTTCTGGGGGGGCTTGGGTGGGGGCTAGCGGGGGCAAAATATATAGGCTTTTTCAAGGTATAGAATGCAGAAAGGGCGAAAAATCGCTAAAAATAGGTTAAAAATAGCTAATAATAGCTTTATAACCATGTATATAACCGAAAATGGCGATTTTGAAGGTGAAAAACTATAAAACGGATCAAAAATGAGCGATTTTGAGCGAAAATTGGGGCAAAATTTCCCAACAATCGCTCCAGATAGATAGATAGCTGAGCGATTTGGGGGGGGGGGGTCTCAGGGGGAAGTAGCCAAAAATTTTGCCTCGGGATAGATAGATAGCTGAGCGGTATCCGTTATAGATAAATAGATAGCTGGCTGATTTGGGGGGGTAGCCCCCCCCAGCCCCCCCTAGGAGACCCATGCACAGGGTCACCAACTTACACAGCGCAGATTCAACTAAATAGAGTAAAAGATCTACTGGAACGAATAAAGTGCCAGTTGACAAATGTCACGCTTTCTTCAACCGCTTTAAAAAGGTATAATAAAAAAACTGTTTCCCAACCCTACGTCAACGACAATAAACCAACCGTATCAGCCAATGCGGGGCTCATCATACTGGGTAGTTTATTTGTGCGTACGGAAAACGACTCTGCCCAATCGAATGAATCGCCGTCCAGGCAATCCAGGTTGCTCTCGATAAAGAACTGGGAAAGTGGAAATGATTTGTGAACAAACGTGGGTGGACAGTTATGCCACTAATTATCGGGGTCGAAAGCCGAACTACGAACTTTTTTATATTGCGAAAGATGGAACACACAACTAGGGTTCAAACGATATGACTTTTCGATATCGATATTCGATATTTTTTCAAAATTTTCGATATCGATATTCGATATTTTTTTCTGAAACTCGATATTCGATATCGATACGATATGGAACCTCGATATCGATATTCGATATTCGATATTGAAAAATGGTCGATATTCGATATTCGATATTTTCGATATTCGATTTTGCGATATGCTTTTGGTATAGCAAGGCATATTTCAAGTGGCATATTGTATTTTCATGTGGTTGCACACATGGTTAATCATCTCTTTACTGAAATGTGAATGGTACAAGTGATTTTAACAAGCTTTACATCACTCAATGGTAGAAAATGGAAGAAAAACATGACGAATCAAAGTGTATCAGACAAATAACAATTGGTAGATATTACAGTTCATCCTTATAACCTAATTGCTTAAGGGCATGTTGCAAAAAAAGTATATCAGCGTTTACTGGCTTCAAATTTGGCACTCCAACAACAATGACATTATAAATACTGTACTTTTACTCATCAAATACAATACTATAAGCACATCAGATCAACCAAAAACATCGCAAAATGAAAATGAAAAGTAAATTTGGGGACACAATACAGGTTCGATATATCGAAAAAATAGTCGATATTCGATATCGATATTCGATATTTTTTCAAAATTTTCGATATCGATATTCGATATTTTTTCAAAATTTTCGATATCGATATTCGATATTCGATATTAAAAAATGGTCGATATCCGATATTCGATACGATATATCGTTTGAACCCTACACACAACACAGTATCAGAAGAGTAACAGCAGGGCCTGAAATGTGATATTTTATATAAAAATCGCCGAACAAAATCTTAAGGCAGTATTTCTTCACCAGGATTTTAGATTATGTTTTGATGGGTTTTTGCACTTCTGTGATATGAAAAGGTTCAGTTCTAAACTTCTTTGAGCACTATTCCATCTCAAATTTCACTTGCCTAAGTTATGAATGTTTGAAGAAAGGCGAAAGTAAACTAGATGAACTAGATTTTTGGTAGCAATTTACCTTATAATACTATTTTATGCCTACACATCCACCACATTTAAAGTCCACATTATACTACAACAATGGCGCCACAGACGCTAGATGTCAACTGCATTCATGTCAACTAAATTTTAGTGAACTATGTAATTTCAGATTTCCTATCTGATAGAGCATGGTTAATTTTACACCATGCCACTAATTTTCATAGCATCTGTTAAGTGTAATGCTTAAAAATTTTTTTTGTGTTATTTAGTTGAAATTGACACGCATTTAGTTGACACGAATTTGCGATGTCAACTAGCGTGTGTGCGCCCAATACCCCAATACCGACCTCCCTATCGTCATCCATTAACCTGCCGCCGCCAATCCACAGTACCAAAAAGCCGTGCAGCGGGCCGACGGCGGCGTCGAGCAGCGCGTCCAGGCACTCGACACTTTCCTGGTCGCCCTCGGAGTCGAGCCGCAGCGAGCACACGTGGGACAGCTGCGAGTGGACATTGGGATTGTTCGTTAGACAGTGTGTTGGTAGGGGTTTGGGCAGGGCAGGGGTATCCAATGGGGGGCTGGTCGGCCAGCTAAATACGTATCTATCCCTAAGCAAAAGTTTTGGCTACTACCTTGAGCCACCCCCCCTCCCTACCTCAAATTACCCAACTATCTATCCATGTGGAACAAAATTATTTTTCTCTAACTTTTACTCAATCGCTTATCTTTGCTAAATCGTCAACTAAAATATGAATTGATATGGAAACCAGTTAACACCGAGCGTGTGTAGCACCAAGAACACGAGTGTTTGCCGCCAGGGACAGGCGATCGATTTGTCCGAACCTCACTGCACATGGGTATGTACACTTACCAGCTCAGCGCCGACCATGGCGCGCACGTGGTCGACGAGTCTGGCGAGCAGGGCGAGTCTGTGCGCCCAGCGCTCCACCTGCTCGGTGGCCGTGAACGACAGCACCGAGGCCTCGTGCGCCGGCCCCCCGGCCAACAAGCAGTGCACCTCGCTCAGACTCGACCTGCGCGGCGCTTGGCATTAGTGGTGCATGATAGAATGTGGATATGAATGGGCACAACGCGCAGAAACACTACGAGACGAGCCCGTATTGGGACAGTAGTGATAAGAAACTATCACGTCCATTCTTAAGTATGATCGTTCAAATCGGCTCTACCGTAAGTTTGGTCCCACACACGCTAGTTGACGCCAAAATTAGCGTCAACTCAGAGTCAACTGGTCAAAAATTCAATTGACTCTGAGCCATTTACAATATGTATCCAAAAAAATCCCCTTCTTTCATTCTACATCAATCGACTTCTCAATATTTCTTAATCAACACGGGTAAAAAATTAAAAATAGTTATACTTAAAACAGTTGACTCTGAGTTGACTCAATCGACTTCTAAAAAGTAGCGTCAACCACCGTGTGGGGCGCCTTTACGGTAAACTACGAAAACTGATAAATCTGTATTCGCTACATTTCAGTTTACTGGAATGAACAGCAGAATGGACACAGGTTGACGGAATCCTCATTCCGGTAAGCTCAAATACGCCCAAATATGACTTATCAGTGTCCGAAATTTGGGCCGTAAACTAATGGGTGAGGGTCGGCCAATGTACCACGAAGCAACCATTTATCAGCATGAACTCCAGTTCACTCTCACCATCCCACTAACTTATACTCATTGAGCATGACGCCAATAGCCTGCGAAAGTGCTCGCCGCACGGCGCTACCTTTGAACTGGCCCGTGCCGGCGGCGGTGCGGAAACGGTCCACAAATCGCTGGCACACGGCGAACTGGGCGGACAGGGTCTCCAGTTGACTCAGGCACGCGCGCGTAGAAGGCAACACGGTTCGCTGGGCATGGGAAAAAGCGTATGCTTTCAAATTAGAGTTTACTCACTTTTACATATTCTATGAAGAAAAGTAAAAACCATTACATCTTGCAGCAAAAAGTATTTACTCGCTTTTACATTTTCCAGGGGAAAATCACTTGATTTGAAATCTTCCTGAAAAAAAGTATTGTTCTCACAAGTACGGGTAAAAAAGTATATTTTCTGTAGTCAGGGGTGAGCAAAAAAGATTTCACATACTTTAAAAAAGTTCAGAAATTTTTAAAACTCTGCACATTTTATCAGCAGTCTTCCAAGAATCCCAAACATAAATTTAGCCTTTCCGCACTTCACAACCACAAACCCTACAATCACACCCAACACCCAACCAACCTGTCTATCATGCACCACAAACTTGCTGCCGTCACTAGAAACCCTCAACTGGGCTCCATCCATGCCCTGGGCCACGAACACCAAATCATGCACGAGCTCATGCTGCGGCACCAAGCGGCTCACGTCGCCCGCCGGGTTCAAGCCCCTGGGCATGCGCATCGGCAGCGACATGAGGGACTGCGGGGGGAGTGGTTTTGAGGGGGTAACGGGGTTGAGGTGGAGATAAAGTGGGCGTGTGGGGAGAGACGCGAATTGGGACTTTTATTGGCGGCCGACGCACTGGTTGACAGACGCATGTGCGTCAACTGGTCTGTGTCAACTCAGATTTCCGTTTCACGCGTCCCAGAGCGATTTTCCAGTGCACTTGACGTAATTTGTTTTTCAGCTGTTGCGTTGCAGGCCGGGCAACACGCAGTTGACAGATCCATTATGAAAAGTGATGAATAAATATCCACCGCCCGGACACGCTGATAAGCGAATCAGGCAGGTTCAAATAGTGCCCGGTTCAAAAAGGGCATAGGACAACAAACACCTCCACGTAATCTCAAAGTGGAATGGGTAGCAAAGCAAAGGGTAGCACCAAAAATAGCCACGTAACACTAGAACACAAATGATTATGGGGCACTTACCAATGGGGTAGGTGCCATACAGGAACAGAAGAAAAATGTATCTAAAACGCTGCACTCGGATGAAAATACATGACGGATCGGCGCCCTTAAGAGGCGGCGCCCCGCAGATTATCGAATGTGGTGGGCTGCACCTGCGCGTGGTGCACCCATAAAAACACTGCACGGTGGGTTCTTGCGGCAGTCCCAAGCCGTGTAAAATGTCGTGCAGTGTCAATTGTCATGACAAATGTGAAGTGACAATTACCTTGCAAAGTTGAGTGATAAAATCTTTTATTTTTGATTGACATTTCACATGACATTTGACACCCTACTTTTACAATTTACAGGGCTTGGGACTGCCCCCTAACGCAGTGCGCTGCAACAACGCAACATTGCCGCATGTGCATTTGGAGATCGCTCTGCGACACGTGAAGGCGAAATCTGTGTTGAAGCAGACCAGTTGACACACAAGTGTCAACTAATTTGCGTGCGGCCAATGACTACCTACCGTTCAGCAGCAAGCAGCGCTACCAATTTTCGCACCTTTTTATAGTTGTTCACCTTCAAAATCGTGCTCTCCGGCTTTATGCATGGTTATATATGCCTGTTTTTAGCCATTTGAAACAAACTTTTGGCCACTTTTAACCGATAATTAGCGATTTTTTCCCCTTTCGGCCTTCTATGCACTGAAAAAGCCTATATATTTTGCCCCCGCGAGCCCCCCCCCCAGAAAATTTTTTCAGCTATCTATCCCTCCGGAGGAGCGATTTGCTATATATCCAGCCCCCGCGAGGGCCAAAATCTTGGAGACCCCTGATTAACAGCCGTACATTTTCGCGTTGTAAATACCAATGTTTGTTAATGTTTAAATACATGGCGAGAGTGGTTTAAATACCACCTTCTAAAATGCACGGCCAGCATCAATGGAAAATGACAGGTAATGGTGAATATAGGTTCTTTAGTCACCTAAATATTTACCAGCTATGTGCCAGATGACTGGAGGGGCGATCACTAATTCATTCAATTTCCAAATGAGCGAAAGAAATTAAATTCAGAAAAGTTTAAAATATGTATTCTCAGCTACTTGAACATTCTTGTTGTTTTTTTACCCATGTTCATCAAACAATTTATCATAATGCAGTGGAATCGCAATCAATGCTCCAGGATCCCAGATAAAAAATCAGATAAACGTAATTCACAAATCAAGCAACTATACAGTGAATAAGGTTTCAACTGAAATAAACAAAAATTATAGGGTGACAAGGGAATCGGATCAGAACGGGATTGTGCGCAAGCTTGAGCTTAACATCCTTCAAACTAGAAAACGCTATACCGAAGGCGCCCGCACACTGGTTGACACATGTGTGCCAACTGGTCTTTGTCAAGTCAAATTTCGACTTCACGTGTCATACAGCGATCTTCCAATGCATTTGCTGCAATTGGTTATTTTCAACATTGCTGCATGTGCATTTCAACATTGCTGCATGTGCATTTCAACATTGCTGCATGTGGAGATCGCTCCGCGACACGTTAAGCAGAAATCTGAGTTGACACAGACCAGTTGACATACATTTGTCAACTAGTGCGTGAGTCGACAAAATGTCATGTTTCTTGTGAGCAAATATTTACTGTATGCTGTACACTGGAATCATACAGTCTTTACAAGCTTGTTGCACAAGTACAAAAATAATCAAATGTAAATAGCCGAAAAGAAAGAGTATATGACAAAGATTTTATTATTTACTACTAGCGTGATAAACAATCCAATACATATATCAATTATGCACAAAAAATACACTACCGTGCATAATAGTGCGGAATGTGGTAGCACGCATTGTTTTGGTGACACCCCAACGCAGAAAAGCATGGCTGCCGAGTAAATAGGCATTCGTTAGATGCACATGAGTGCTGACAACACGTGTACAAAAACTTAATTTTCTATCTTACTCATGAGGCATTCTAGAACAAAAGATTTGCACACACCTCACTTTGTTCATCGTGCATAATAGTCCGGAAAACGTCGCTAAACCTATTCTAAGTTGAAATTTTTTCATAAAAAAGCTGATGTTTTGACGGAGGCAATGATTCACAACATAAATGCCAAAAAATATCACCCCTTTTTACTCCCAGGTAATGCTTGTTAAGAAAAATGTTCACAATCGAGTACCTATCTGGTAGCAATTGCTACGAAATAGATCATGCATTATTTGCTCATAAGCAGCTTTATAATGAACATAATATGTTGTACAGAATTGTGGACTTATCTAAAAGATTATGTAAGGGGCCTAATAAGTGATTTGAACTATAAGTAAGCACCCACACAAAACTGCACTTACAAGGCACTGGCACCACAACATGAAAACTGACATACAGACCCTGTACAACCACACATAGCTGAGATTGGACTGGCACATAACTTAGAGCATTCTTGAGGGTACTTGACCATATAACTCAGAAAGTACATATGAGTCCAGTTAAATCATGTTCTTAAGCCAAATGAATATGTAGAAATTATCTACATTTTCAGGAACAAATTTGATGAATCTGATCATCAAAAGTTTTGGCCTAAGAACAAATACTTTCTGGTCATCAAGATTCACTGTAGGTACTGTATCTAGGTACCTACAAGTGTCTTCTAAATGATAAACTACTCAAAACACCAATGTGCAGTTTGAATATGTAATCCAGCTTGCATACTTCTGACTATACCATGGGAAACACAGGCTAAGCTAAGCATTGTCACTTTCATTTTGCTTTATCCTTTAAAGTTATATATAACATAAATATGGGAATGTTTACTGAAATTTTATGTTGCAAATCATTCCCTCCATCACAACATCAGCTTTTTAACGAAAAAATTTCAAATTAGAATAGGTTTAGTGACGTTTTCCGGACTATTATGCACGATGAACAAAGTGAGGTGTGTGCAAATCTTTTGTTCTAGAATGCCTCATGAGTAAAAAAGAAAATTCATTTTTTGTACACGTGTTGTCAGCACTCATGTGCATCTAACGAATGCCTATTTACTCGGCAGCCATGCTTTTCTGCGTTGGGGTGTCACCAAAACAATGCGTGGTACCACATTCCGCACTATTATGCACGGTAGTGTAGTAAAAGTACTTTTTTAATGTTTCAAAACAACATATCTATTTATCTAAAAATGAAACTACTGGCAGGATACAGTGAGAATCTCATAGATCATCTCCAAAAATTTGATATCGAAAGGAATGTTATTAGGTAAAAAGTGCTCATGAATAGGTTCTGAAAGTGCTGAAATAATTTCGACGATCGGCTTTATATCAGGTTTTTAGCAGGATGCTGTAGCAGTATTTTCGCGCTGAAACGCATTGACGGTTAGACCCACCCAAAAGATCCAATATCTGCTGAAACGCTGAAAAAATTTGAAGCACAAAAGTCTTCATTTTTCAAATTCACAACTTTCAGACCCATAAATTTTAACAAAGTGGATACGAAAAGCACATAAACATATGTACCAAACAAAAACGACAATAAAACTCAGCAAGTAGGGCACCCAAAAACCCTACACACTAGTCTCAGAGTTCAACCTGAGCACGAATCTATCCATTTTGGCCTTCCAAACGTGCTCGGTCAAGTTCAAAAACGGCAATCTAGTCACGGTGCACACGAGCTGCACGTGGCCGGCGGGCGGCGGCTGCCTGCAGCGCAGAGCGAATATCGTGCCCGCTGAGACGTTTGAAGATGCCGGCCGCTCGCTGACTATTGACCATTTCGCTGAGTTGATGCTGGACTCCTGCGAAAAAGTGACGCGGGTTTTTTAAGGGTTTGAACTTTTTATTCGAAAAAACGCTGACAGTATACCCTAGGTACCACCCCACAGTAATTTGCCACTATATTTGGACTTTTGCCAAGTCGTGAGGGTTTTTTAGGGTGAGGGCGTAAGAGCCGCCGGGCCATAACAAAAGAAGGTTCCTCATACGTTTTTCTTGTAATTTTGATGGTTTAAAAAGACAATAAATCGGTAAAACAAATCGACTCACATCGTACGTGGGCAACGTGACGAAAAAGCGCTCCAGAAACGCCCTGGGACTGGCGTCGAGCGCGAGACACTGCGACAAGTGGCCGACCACCTGCAAATGGAACGAAAATTACACTTTAACATCCAAAACGGTTCCAACTCCCTCTGCAAGTAAGCTCGCTCTGCAAGTAGTATTGGTCTGAAAGGTAATCTTCTAACGACTTCTCTGCAAGTGCGATCCCCCTGCAAGTATGCACCGCAGCTAGCATTGAAAAAATGGGTGATTTTGAGAAAATATTTCCTCAAAATTACTCATTTTAATGCTAGCTGGGGTGCACACTGGCAGAGCGGTCACAATTACATGCATCCCTTTACTACTTGCATAGAGGCACACGCACAGGGCTCCCCAAGACCCCCACACAAACACCAAACTACCCAATAGTATACCTGTTCGGCAGTGTGCCTAGGTTGCTGTCTGGTGACGCGCAGGTACTTCTGCAGGGGGCGAGCGAGCGCGGGAAAGACCGCCTGGGCAGCCTCGCGCGAGTCCATTGGCACGCAGGGCGCCTGCCCGTTGGCTTCCACGGCTGCGAGGGGGTGTTTTTTGCGTGGGTGATCGTGAGTTGAGGGGTGATTCAGTGAGATGGTGATTAGAAACTCCGAGCGATCTAACAACCTTCAACCCTGTCCACATTTGGCCCACACACGCTAGTTGACATCCACACCAAATTCCAACTGGTTCCAATCCCGATTCAAAGCTTGCTGACGAGCCGGTGAACGTCGTTCAAACGCAAGCTTTGAATTGGGATAGGAACCAGTTGACATTTGGTGTCGATGTCAACTAGTGTGTGTGGGCCCAATGTGGACAGGGTTGGAGTTTGTTAGATCGCTGGGAGTTTACTTGTTTTATAGAAAGATGTTTTTGTTGCTAGAATGTTGTTTTTAGATACAACGAATAAAGTGCAGCTCAAATCAAAATATCTAGTAATTTAAAAATGGATTCATCCAAGGTAACAAGGGTACACAAAGCCGAAACATTATCGATCGCAAGATAGACAATTATGACTCTACTCGGACTAGTTGATTTCCTGGAAATTTCCAAAGCTGATAAATATCTTGAGAACACAATTTTTTTACCAGAAAGAGGACTCAGTATCTTTAGACTATTGCTGACGGAAATTTATAATGGTAAACTCAAATGTGAAAAAATATTTATCAATTTGTAAAATTTCTGCTGTCAAGTAGGGCAACCAAAAACCTCAAAGCTAAAACACAGTCCGGCAACAAAGCTCACCATTCCTCCTAGCAATATGCGCGAAGGCCTCCTCACTAGCCACCAATAGCCTCGCTCTCCTCTTCCGAACTCTCCTCTCCCATTCCAACTCCTCATAAAAGCGTTCATTGTGCGCCGAGGCGGAGTCTCTGCGGCGGGCGGCGGCCACCATCAAAGCGGTCTGCGTGTTCACGTCGGCCAAGGCCTCGCCGCCGCCGCCCACCGCGCACGCAGATGGCTGGCTGGTCGGCTCGCCGTCGATCGTGTACATTTTGAAGCCTATTTGAGGGGGGGGAAATAATTCCCTAATTTCGAAGAAAGAGAGAAATTTCGGGATTTGGTGGTCCCGATCCCGACCCCGAAATCTAAAAAAACTAATTCCGATCCGATCCCGAAACTTTTGAAATCCCAATCCCGATCCCGAAATTTTTTCCTCAATCCCGATCCCGGAAAATTTGCCAACTTTTTTTACTATCATTTTTGCACTCAAAAATGTGAACATAATCCCCAAATCTTCAATTAATGCCACCAGTCTGGCGTTCATGTGCGTTTTTAGACCCATTTTTGTAGTAAATTAGAGAAAAAATTTCAATATGGTAACGTTTTGAAAAATCCCAATCCCGATCCCGAAAAAATGCCAATCCCGGTCCCGATCCCGAGACCGCAATCCCGATCCCGAAAAGTCAATCCCGTTTTAACCCTACTAGATTTATTATTTTGTCCGTGACAGCTATTGAAAAATTAAATACAATAAACGTTTTGCGCAAGGCCAGAAACACATTAGGATTGGGAGAACCCAGTATTGCTGCTTGTAAAATGCCATGAAAGTGTAAATGACATGAAGTGTCAAATTTTCGTTTATTTTTAAGTTTGGCATTTACGACTTTTTACACTTCGCATGAGATTTTACATTTTACAGGGTGCGGGACTGCCCCCAGGTAACCTACGGTGACAAAATAGACCACAAAAAATAAAATCATACACACCAGTGGGAGCGGACACGGCGCTGCCCCCTTTCGATCGCATCCTCGCAATGCCGGTGGGCAACCGTTCCAAAAATGGATTATACACGCTAAAATCGGTGTAGTAATGGTGCAGCACGGAGGTGGCCGCCTGCTGCAAGGAGCACGCGCCCAGGGTGTAGGTCCTCGACTCGCCGTCCGGCGAGCGAACCACTCGTACGCGAAATTCCGGCCGCAGCGAACGAAGGTACAGCGCCGCCACGGCCAAATAGTGCACCTGGCAGGGATTGTAAGGAGTGTTAGTGGAGTAGGGTTGGCAAAAATTGAGATTCAAGCTGCCAGATTTTAAAATAAAAAACGATTTTTTGAAATAAAATCGTTTTTAAAATAATTCATTTTTTGAAGCGTACGGGATAGGGTTGGCACTTGATTTTTTTTAAAAATCTGATATATTTTTAAAAAAATTAAAGGGCGGAAACTGATTTTAATTTAAAAAATCAAAAGGCAAAATTTCTGGTAGACTTGCACTAGGTATTTTGCATTTTTTTGCGCGCAAGCGTGCAATTTCTCATACATATTACCATTTGTGGTGTTTTCATGGGTTTTGGGGCATTTTTAGTGTAAAATCTTCCATTTATTTATGTTACAATGTAATAATAAGCCGTGATATGCTAGTGTAGTATATAATATCAAACCAATGTGTTCCCACATACTTCTACAGTGTGTAACCTCACTGTCAATGTATTAGCCTTCTCTTACAACCTTATTTAAGCACTAGTCCATGCTGAACTTCACTTGAAGTCACGAACGTTCGACAAAAGGCGTTATACGTAATAAGTCGACGTAAAATGGATATTTTTGAAAGACATCACTGCTTATAATGCTATTCCATGACTCCACAGTCATAATATGACCACAATAGACATAACAATACATTGTCTGACACTTAACATACATATATTTTTTCTCTTTACCCCCATTTTGGGCGATTTAAAAAAAAATCTGATTTTAATTTAAAAAAATCAAGGCATTTAAAAAAAAAATTTTCCAACCCTAATACAGGACATACCAAATTTGCAGAAAAATATCATGAAGCAAGCAACCCATTTATTTTATTTTTATGCTCAACTGCGTGCTACCACCCATTGCATATACAAATTTTGTTTCTAGCATTCGATAAAAATCGAATTAAATGCTGCGATTTTTTTCACACAATCGCAATAAAAATTTGCTTGCAAACCCTATCGAGGATGTCATTTTTTCATCCGGTATTTTCTTCAACGTTCGATCAGAAAAGGTGTTTGATAAATATTTTGAAACCCCCTAAAAAAACTCACCACAATCAAAGCATCAGCCATGGAAACTGCAAAAGTGACCACCACGCTATAATCATACGTTCTCGCCAACACAATCCTCACGCCATAAAAGAGCCAATAGGCAAACGTGATCAGCAATAACAGGGCCAAAAGACACGCTCGTTCCAGGTACAAGCGAGGCATGTCGGACAGGGACCGGCGCAGGAATAACAGCCACGTGGCGATGGCCAGCATGAGCATCTTGAAGCTGAACGACAACAGCATGCCCTGCGAGGATTTGAGCAGTGGTGAAAATTGAGTGATCAGACGCATAGCTCGCGTTATCAATGGGTGACTGTGACAGCGTTCCTCGCAGGGGTTTATGTTAAAAAATACCCTTGCAGCTAGGGTTCAAACGATCACTTTTCGATATGAATATTCGATATTAGTATCAAAGTTTTCCATCTATATCGATAGTAAAAATAGTGTATATTCGATATGACATATTTATCGTTTGAACCGAACTCGCAGCTAAAATCACAGCAACCACGGTCGAAAAATTTCATAGCTCAGGTCCCTTAAACAGAAGACTCAAATCAAACACCGACCTGGCAATCAGCCAAACACGGACTAGTATGCCACGGCCTCGTCCCATTCAAAAAGGCGAACGCCCCACCCCCTGCCCCATCCGCTGGCACCCTATCGTTGATCAAGTTGGCCAGGGTCTTGGGCAAGGCGACCATGATGACGGGCGAGGCGAAGGCGGTCAGGCCGATGGCGGCCGCCAGCGCCAGCCACGTGTAGCGCGCGCATCGCATCTGGGCCGTGCCGCCGGCGCTGGCGCTTGAGTACTGGCCGTTTTGGGCGCCGCCTGGGGGGGTGGGTGGGGGGTGAATCGTGGTTGGGAAAACCCCTGGTAGGGTTGCGTTGCCCCTGGGCCCTGACTGTATCAACGATTAAGCTACTCAACGTAGCGGCGGGGGCAAAGTGCAACCGCCTTCTGGGTAGTTACTCTACCAAGAATACTACCCCAAATACCGTATTTGCTTGAATAAGTGCCCCCTCAAATACCCCCCCCCCTGTTAGACGAGTGAGGTAAAAAATAGCCCTCGAATACTTCCCCCCTTAATGCATATAATCAAATTGTTTTGTCCAATTTTCACAAAAATGGCATGTTACTAGTGAATAACTCTTTTTTGTGAAATGATTTGATAGAAATATTCTTGAAAATTTTGATGAAATAATAATTGCCCCCCTTGAATGATAGTTACCCTCAAAGTCTGGCGAAAAAATAATTCCCCGGGGGCATTTTTCTGGCAAATACGGCAATAATAAATGGGAAAACAAAAAAATAACGGAAATCCGAGAAATTCCACCCCCAAACGCCGAAAACGCACCTAACTGCGAGTTGAATTTGACGTTCTTGGCGCCCCTCAAGTCCTCGCACGAGTAGCTGGGCTCCGAAGTATTCGCAGTGACGCAGGTAGTATTGTCGCCCCACTGCTCCTCGTCCAGATCGGGGCCCGTCCCAATTTGTCCTCTCAGCGGCTCATTTTCTCCGCTCGCCTGGTCGAAGTCTCCGCACGCGAGCGTGGTGAGCCTGGGCAGGTTGTTGCCGCCGCCGCCGCTGGCCGTCGTGCCGGCGCCAGGCGCTCTGGTGCGCCCGCTGCCGCAGTTCACGCCGATGTAATCCACCGTGGCACTCTGCCAAGGGGAATTGAGTTGAGTTGACGGGGTTGGAGAAGGGGATGTCAACTTGAATATGGAGGAAGTTTCTTACCATTGTGACACATTAGTTTTGTATTGTACTCTACTATTTAGATCCATCGTCAGACATCATTTTGCATTTTGAAATCATGTTCCGTTTTGTTTTAAAACGGAAAGTGATTTCAAATTTTAGTGGGCACAAAGAAAGAAATGTGTAAAACAGAGAAAACACCAGGTGGCGAGCACCGGATGAAAAAAAACGGATCTGCCGACGCTGGTGCACATGTACTTCATGCATAAGATGACACAGAAAAAACTGGTACATAGTACTGTAACTGGACGCTTAATCTAAAAACCAGCCAATAAATTTCAAATTCTAAATATGTAGACGAAGCAAGATCAGAAGAGAATTTCATCGAAACCCACCACCAAAACGCAAAACGCCCCGCCGCATGGTAACAAATCGCCAACGATTTATGAAACATGTTGCTCCGCGGCACAAAAATGATTGAGCATAGTGGGAAATCTGGCGCCGCGCAAGCCCATCAAAAATTGACGCGCTACAAGAAAAACTTCGAGAAAACGCGATCGATCACCGCGCGACCACTAGAAACCAATCGTTTCACACTCGAACGTAGTCAGCGAACGGCGTAGCCGAAAACTGAAAGTACACGGTGGCCCAGCAACACAAACAACCGCTGGCAAGCAGAAAAGCGGCGTACTTTCTGACGCGCCGGCCACCCCGCAGCCACAAACCAAAGCACAGGGGGGGGGGGGGAAGGGCGAATGCCGCCGCTGAGCGTGAATTATGCAGCGCGGCCGGGCGGCGCACTTCAAAGGGCGGCGGGCGCGCCGCGGCGCAAGGCTATCTGCTCGCCTGTGCACACAGCGGCGGGCCAAATGCCCGACTGCATGGTGCCGCCGACGTTTTCAGACCGCCAGTGCAGAGGAGAGGCGATTTCGTGCCTCCTGCGCTCTCACGACTATGACTGGCCCATGGGAAAATCGATAAAGGAATGGCGTAATTGGGAGGGGGGCCAGGGTATCGTAGAAATGAATCTCGCCCTTCAAAATATTGCGACGTTCAAATTCGGGGCAACAGCGGGCGCCCGTCGGCGCGCCGCCATAAAAACTGCGTATAAACGTCGGGCGGCAAAACAAAACGTAAATCTATCGCAGCTGCATTCGAAATTACGATTTATACTCGCCAAAGCGTGAACTGCAGCACAACGCTGTGCCGCGGCGGCGGGAATCGAAAATTCAAGGCAGCACAATAAATATAAGCTGACAGTGTTCCGTGCACGCTGGCCGCGCGCGCGGCAACTGTAGTCAAACAAAGGCACATGGCCGGAAGGAACACAGAGCAGAGCTTAGGATTTTGCGCGCGGATTTTAGAATCGAATATTCAGCTTTAGAATTCGAATGTCTCCGCTCAGAACCATAATTACGGCCGGCACTCGAGTGGTCGCGTCATAATTGAAAATGGGCCCACTCACTAGATGCATGCAAATTCATAACGTGGCTCCGGTGAATGGAAACGGGGGCTTTCTCGTGATTACGGATTTACAGCGTGGAAATAAAATTGAACCAGACATAAATAAGAGAGCATAAATGGTGATAGAGAACATGCGCCGAGATATACTTCCATGTGCATGAACATTTTATGTACAGGTAAAAGTATGACATCATATATGAACCAGCCAGGAATCTATCACTGCAGCATGATGCAATTCCCGGGGGGCAGAGAGTAAATTCTGTGTAGAATGAAAGATTGAACTTTGAAATCATCAAAGTAGCTCAACTTGACCCACCATTAGGGATGGAAAAACCGGTTTCAATTCCACCACTTTAAAAAAACGCTTTTTTGTTTCTGCTTTTTTAAATACTTAAAAATTTCCAAAATGTCAAGTTATAATATTATATTTGGAAACGGTTGTAAAAAAACCCTTGGGTAGTTAAAAACCAGTTTTCCATCCCTAGCTTGAATGCTGGGGTTAGATAGATAGCCCAAGCTTTTAGGGCGATTACGCACAACAAACGAAACATAACAAATGTATCAAACTGGGAAAAAAATCTGTTTTTAAAAACGCGTTTGAAAAAAAACGCTGGCGATCCCTACCAACCACATTACTCCCTAACTGCACCTGGCAGGAACATACCAGCCACACATGAGTGGTAAATAAAAGACCAAAGGGCACCGAGAGTATTTTACGTACGTGCCATGCACGGGGCAGCAAAAAACGCATCAAATGCATCAATAAATTTCACTCGGCCCAGCACGACACAAAGACCGTGAATGGGCCGGCACCTGCCACGTTCCGCACTAAAGTCGAATTCATCAGAATGGACAGCAATTTTTCAAATGCCTCCTGATAGTGCAGTCGGCACAAATCCAAAGACAGCGTAAAATGGCAGCCCCCTTCCAGAGAGACAGCACAAAAGGGTCGCATGCGCTGTGCCGCCAAACCGATAGCTGAGCATGAATCCAAGCATTACACCTCGGCATTATCGCTGGGGCCAGGCTCAATTTGAATGTAAGGCGCCCAACACTCGAGTAAGCCTCAGCGCTTTCGCTAACAATCTCACGCACCCACTAACTATCATGCGACTGAGGCCTAGTACACATCTAAACCCATTACACATCTAAACCCGCCACCCATCTATACGTACCCTTCAGACATATAGGATTATAATATTAGTGTATTATTTGACACACCCACTCTACAGTGGGCGGCAAACACAAGGGCATATACCTCTGTCTCTGTGTTTGCCACCCACTGTAGAGCAGGCATGGCCACTAATATCCAATCAAATTTTGGAATGATGGAAACAATGGAAATAACGCATGTTGCCAGCGCTGCTTAATAATGAGCTACCGTATTTCCTCGAATTACCCCCCTCAAAATGGGCACTATGAATTAATACCCCCCCAAATTCAGTGTATAGGGAACGTAAATGACAAAAGCTCTGGGAAACGCAGAACACACGTTAATAACAATGATTGTGTTACGTTAGAACTAGGGTTGGAAAAAAAACGTTTTTTTTAACTCGATGTTTTTTTTTAAAAAAAAACGTTGTTTTTTTTTAAACGTTTTTTTTTAAAAGCTCCCAGATATGACCTAGTGTCAACATATATAGGTATATCAGACACTGGCAATACTCTGTGATGTTAAATATGACCATATAATGGCTGTGGAGCCATGGGATAGCATTATAAGTGGTGATTTGTGTCAAAAATATCCATTTTTCGTCGACATATCGTTCGTATATCGCCTTATAGTCGAATGTTCGTGACTTCAGGTAAAGTTTGGCACGGAATGGTGATCAAACAAGGTTATAAAAGGAGGTTGTTACTTTGGGAGTGAAGTTACACACTGTGGAGGTACATGGAAGCACATTACCTCAATATTATATATTACAGCAACATATGTCGGCTTATTCACCCATGGTAGCACATAGAAATGGATGTTTTGATACTAAAAATGCAACAAAACCAATGAAAACAACCACCAATGTCAATTTGTGTGTGAAATTGCGCGCTTGCGTGCAAAAATTTTGCAAAATACCTAGTGCTTAGTACTAAAAATTTCGGCCGATGTTTTTTTAAAAAAAAAAACATTTCGGACGTCATGTTTTTTTTATAAAAAAAACGTTGTTTTTTTTAAAAAACGTTTTTAAAAAAACATCGGCCAACCCTAGTTAGAACATGTTTATATCATCTACATACTTATATAAGGCTATAGACACCTATTCATGGTGGTTTTTGTGGCATCTTTCTACATCTGTGTACGTCATTAGCACTGGGTTTTCAAAAAATTTCTGGCGAAATAATACCCCCCCTCAAAATACCCCCCCTCTAAATTCTCCCTCTGAAAATATAAACCCCCTGGGGGTATTTCGAGGAAATATGGTATGTTTGATTGAATGATAGATGTTTATTTACCCAAAATGTAGATAATTACTGTTTATCCGCAGATTCCGTCTAGATGTGTAATGGGTTTAGATGTGTACCGGGGCAGGGCCTATCAGGCGCCTTACACTCAAATTGGATCCCACCCCAGCGCTGGCAGCTCGCATGCCGACTGAAGAGATGGCCTCCTCATGGATAGTGGTGCTAAGTATTAAAGCATGGAGGCGATGCATTCAATTTCAGCCAGGGGACTATAGTTGGCGGGTCGGCTGTATATGGACTGACTGGAGGCTGGGGGATTCCATTGCGCCACATTGGTAGCAACGTTGCGATGTTTTTACAGGGTGGTTCAAGTTAAGTGTTTCGGGATTAGGGTTGGCCGATGTTTTTTTTAAACGTTTTTTATTAAAAAAAAACGTTTTTTTTTTAAAAAAAACATGACGTCCGAAATGTTTTTTTTTAAAAAAAAACATCGACCGAAATTTTTAGTACTAAGCACTAGGTATTTTGCAAAATTTTTGCGCGCAAGCGCGCAATTTCACACACAAATTGACATTGGTGGTTGTTTTAATTGGTTTTGTGGCATTTTTAGTATCAAAGTATCCATTTCTATGTGCTACCATGGGTTAATAAGCCGTCATATGTTGCTGTAGTATATAATATTGAGGTAATGTGCTTCCATGTACCTCCACAGTGTGTAACTTCACTCCCAAAGTAACAACCTCGTTTTATAACCTTGTTTGATCACTATTCCGTGCCAAACTTTACCTGAAGTCACGAACATTCGACTATAAGGTGATATACGAACGATATGTCGACGAAAAATGGATATTTTTGACACAAATCACCACTTATAATGCTATCCCATGGCTCCACAGACATTATATGGTCATATTTAACATCACAGAGTATTGCCACTGTCTGATATACCTATATATGTTGACACAAGGTCATATCTGGGAGCTTTTAAAAAAAAACGTTTTTTATTTAAAAAAAACGTTTTTTTTTAAAAAAAAACATCGAGTTAAAAAAAAACGTTTTTTTTCCAACCCTATTCGGGATGGTCTTTGTTTGCTGGAACGGACAGCGGGAAGTTTGATGGGCTGGGTTTGATGTTGCAGAAGGAAAGAAAACGACAGAGTCGAGTAGATTTCAAATGGGATTGACTTTTCGGAGCCGGATTTGAAAATGTTCGGGACAGGAATCCATTTTTTGGATTTCGGGATCGGGGTTTCAGGATCGGAACTGCCAAATCCCGAAATTTTCCGGGATTTGGGATTCCATTTAAACCCTAGAGTCAAGACAAAAACAGTTACATAAAACACAAGCCGCCACCTAGCAAAGCAGCCACCAGTTTCCCTGCAAAACTGCACCGCCGCATTATCACAAAACGCATGGGAGCATTCAACGAGGCATGTGTAGAATAACAATTGGCAGGCTGCATGCAACAATGTGCATGGATTTCGCATGCAAAATTGGTTTCATCTGACCACCTGCACCAGCGGCGTCTGTTTGTATACAGTTATGGGCCATTTAACCATTCCATGCAAACAGCAGCCACACAAACACATGTAGATATGTGTATGATAACAACTGGTCCATTAAAGTGTGGGTTTCGGGTGATACAATTACGCTTAAATGTATTTTAAATTAAAATTAGCTGACAAGAGAGAAACGAAGTATTTAGAAAATTGCATTGCATTGTAAAAAAATATTTACATAAAAATTGTTTTTTTTTGTTTTGCAGCGGGGCCTAAAACGTGAATAAGGGTTAGAAAAAAGTACTTTTTTCAAGCTGCTCGACTTTTCTAATCACTGCAGTCAATGTTAGTCCTACTGTTCCTCAAAATCACCTCTGCAGATCAAACTAAAAGCCATATAAATTTATAGCCAGCAAACATGGAAAATATGTATTTTTAAACCGTTTTTTAAAGCTCTCGAATATGGTTATGGCCTATGGGTAGGGATGGCACTTGTTTTTTAACCGATTTAAAAAATATGACTTGTGTTTTCAAATCACAGGGTGGAAACAGATTTTTTCGAAAAATCAAAAGGCAAAATTTCTGGTAGACATGCACTAGGTATTTTGGATTTTTTGTGCACAAGCTCACAATTTCGCATACACAGTACAATTGGTGGTTTTTTAACTTGGTTCTGATGCATTTTTAGAGTAAAAGCTTCCATTTTGTAATGCCACAGTGTAAACATAACCATGATATGCTAGTATAGTCAGTATAAAATATTCAGCCAAGCCAAAATATCCACCCACATAAATACTTCTACAGTGTCACTGACAGTGTATTAGTCTTCTCTTGCAACCTTATTTAAGCACTATTCCATGCTGAACTTCACTTTGTCACAGGGACGTATCCAGGATTTTTGAGCGGGGGGGGCTGCTTGTTTACGGAGGCCGGCGAGCGGGGGGGGCTCAGCCCCCCCCCCTAAAATTTTACGTACAGAGTGGCGGAATGGCGCCATGGCGCTGGCGCCACTAGTAGGCGCAGCGCCATGGCGCCATTGGCGTTGGCGCCAGCGCCATGGAACGCTGTCTATGTATGTAAATATACATACAAATAGAGCAAACAGCACATAATCGAGTATATTTTTAATGATTTCGGCCACAGGGAGCAAATCTGCCGATAATACATGATGTCTGGCGAAAAATGCGCGCTTGCGCGCAAAAAACTTTTACGCTGACGTTGAAAAAATGGCATTTTGCGGCCACTTTCTGGTCTCACCCCAGGAGGGGGGGGCTGCAGCCCCCCCCGCCCCCCCCTGGATACGGCCCTGCTTTGTCATAAACGGTCTATAAAAGCTGATATACATAATCAGTTGACATAAAAATGGAGTTTTTGAAAGAAATCACTGCTTATCCCATGACTCCACGGGTCTCCAAGATTTTGGCCCTCGCGGGGGCTGGATAGATAGCAAATCGCTCTTCCGGAGGGATAGATAGGGCTGGGGGGGGGGGGGGCTGGCGTGGGCACAATATATAGGCTTTTTCAAGGTTAAGAAGGCAGAAAGGGGAAAAATCGCTAATAATCAGTTAAAAGTAGTTAAAATTACGTTAAAAATGGCTAAAAATAGGTATATAACTATGTATATAGCCGGAAAGCACGATCTTGAATGTGAAAACTATAAAAAGGTGCGAAAATCAGTGATTTTGAGCGAAAATTTGGGCAACATTTCTCAAAAACCACTCCAGATAGATAGATAGCTGCGGGATTTGGGGGGTCTTTTGGGGTAGTAGCCAAAAAATTTGCCTCGGGATAGATAGATAGCTGAGCGGCCTCCGGGATAGATAGATAGCTGGCCGATTTGGGGGGGGGCAGCCCCCCTCCCCCAGCCCCCCCTAGGAGACCCCTACATGACTCCACAGTCATAACATGACCACAATGGACATAACAATACATCGTCTGACACTAGACATACACATACGTCTTCACTATACCCCCATTTGGGATGATTGTGAAAAATCTAATTTTAATAAAAATAATATGTAATAATAATCTCTTTTAAATATTATTAGCTACAACATATGCAGGTGCCAACATATGAAGGGTGTGCTTCTAAAGCCGGAATTACAGCTCAGCGGCGTTTGACGTGAAATAATGACGCCGTAAAATTGATTACATCAAAATAGACAAAGGTACATCATTTAAATTTCAGAATTAGATAGTTCTAGTAATTGTGTGTAATGTCCCAAAAAAATTTATCAATAATCATTATTTAAGTAGTTATTAATTTAACGTCAAAATTTTTTGGTCACGTAAAATGTTTGACGTGAAATGTTGACATAGAATGTGAAAATTTTGACGTAAAATTTATAACTTATTAAATAATAATTATTTTGTTAATTTTTTTAGGACATTACACACAATTACTAGAACTATCAAATTCTGAAATTTCAACGCTGTACCTGTCTATTTTGATGTAATCAATTTTACGACGTCATCATTTCACGTCAAACGCAGCTGAGCTGTTATTCCGGCTTAAAAGTACCGATCTACAAAAAAATCGATTTTGAGATAATCGCAATTGAAAGTTTGGAGTATGCAATACCCATACATGGGTATCGGGTATGGGAATTTTGGGTATGGGTATGTTTGGCATATTGTTGGGTATCCACATGCATGCGTATAATCATTGTGTATACACAACACTAGCTATATCAAATTTAGTCAATTGTATTTTTTGTAGTACAGTACATTTTAAAGGAACAAAATGGTAATAACATGTAGATCGGTACCTTTAAAAGCAAAAATTCATTAGATGTAGATCAGTACCTTTACCCATATGAAAAAAGCACAAAATTAGGTTGTTTTTTGAACGTACTGATCTCACATCGCCACAGAATGCAGTGGAGGCTGGGATTGCATTATGTGTTGATTTATGTCAAAAATATTCACTTCACGTCTAGGGTTGGCCGATTTTTTTAAAATGTTTTTTTTAACACAAGGTCCAAAACGTTTTTGTTTAAACATTGACCGAAATTTTTTGTACTAAGCACTAGGTATTTTGCAAAATTTTTGCACACAAGCTCGCAATTTCACACACAATTTAACACAGGTGATTGTTTTCATTGGTTTGGTCTGATATACCTATATATGTTGTCACAAGGCCATATCTGGGAGCTTTTTAAAACGTTTTTTTAAGAATGTTTAAAATAAAATAAAACGTTTTAGGATAGCAGATATAAGGATAAAGGATAACATTATAAGTAGTGATTTGTGTCAAAATGTTTATGACTTCAAGTTTGACAGTTTGGCATGGAATACTGATCAAACAAGTTAATAAAAGGAGGTTGTTACAGCAACATATGACGATTTATTAACCAATGGTAGCACATAGAAATGATGATTTGATACTAAAAATGCCACAAAATCAATGAAAACAACCATCAATGTCAATTTGTGCGTGAAATTCCGTGCTTGCGCGCAAAAATTTTGCAAAATACCTTGTGCTTAGCACTAAAAATTTCAGCTTTTAAAACGTTTCGGAAATCGTGTTTTAAAATTAAAAACAAAAACGTTTTAAAAACATCGGCCAACCCTAGTTAAGTGAAGTGTGTTCAAGTGTGAAATTGGCTCATTTTGAAAATGTCTTGGATTTTTGTTAAAAATTATGATCTTCCGTGCCCCAAAATTTTTTTGAAAACCATTATGGGCTTCAGTTTCACCTAAACATCTTTTGGTAAAATCTATTGACACCCAGGATTATCTTAAACCTGTGAGAGAACGTTTCATCAGTTATTGAGACATCCTTGCAAAATGTTGCAGTGTTTCAGTGGCCTCTACAAGAGGCCACTAAAGTACCACTATTGGAGCACAACTTTTCCAACAGTTGATTGGCACCTCATCATTTTGTGGTGTAGGACTGCCCATCCAACTACAACATGCTAGCATGCAGAAATTGACATCGAAATCATTTTTTAAAGACACCAGCAAAAAAATTTAATTGTTGTTCAGTAGGGATTTTGCAATTTTTCATGCAGTTGCGCAATTTCAAGTCAAAAATTTCATTGGGGTATATTTCTTTTCAAATTTGATGGCCCTGGAAAACCACACACAACTCAAAAGAAACGGTCACAAACAACATCAAAATTACCCGCTGGCCTGTCAGACAGCACAAAGACCCAAAATAAACCAGATACCAACCTCAGACTTTCGAAACATGCCATGCATCGGTGCGGCCAGCCAAAAATCGAAAACGAACTGCAACGACGTATAAACAAAAATCGGCCGCCGATAAAACGCGACAACAACCTGCGAGGAAGGTAAATGCAAATTCAAATTTTAGCGCAGATCAAAGCGGAAGATCAAAGAGACAAAGCGAAATGAATATTGTCCATTTTCCGATGTAGTGGAAACACTCGTATTTGCGATTTTACGGACATGATTCTTACTATAACGTGTCTGCATTGTCCGGCCTGGGGCATTGATATAACTTTATTGTAAAATATTTAGGTCACAAATACGACCACGCTACTAAACGTTCGAAAGAATGAGTTTCGTTGGAGAAATTCGCAAATCCTGGCACAGCATCGATAAGTTTATTGAATAAATTCCGCATTTTGAAACGAGTGTTTCCTCCGGAAACGCGCGCAGTAAAATTTTC
Source organism: Sphaerolaimus hirsutus (assembly GCA_964036195.1). NCBI lineage: Eukaryota > Metazoa > Nematoda > Chromadorea > Monhysterida > Sphaerolaimidae > Sphaerolaimus > Sphaerolaimus hirsutus. The sequence continues at coordinate 19,991,555 of OZ038454.1, read as the reverse complement.
AAATTAGTCTGGGCAAGTGAATGCAAGAAAAAAGTGGCCGCTAAAACGGGCATCTTTGTGCTGGAGTTGTTACTTTTTCGGTCTCAGTCCACCTTGATAGGCAGGCGCATTAGAGAGTGACAGTCGAACACAACTCACAACGGCTCCAGTGCACGAATTCAATTGTTTAGAACGTAATTGAGGAAAGTAAATGCCGGCACGCGGAAGCGCGTTACTTGTTTGCGTCTTGCCGTCTCGCAAACGTTTTTTTTGTCCCCTGCACCTGTTTTTCATCTTTGTAAAGCGCGGTGTGTGAGAAGGCGTCAAAACTTCAAATGCGTTTTCATTTAAAGGTATCGCGTGCCCCTTGTAAATATCGATATGGTATAGAAAAAAAACTGGAATATCGACACCCGGTTGGTAAATTTAAAATATAGCATACACATCAATATAAATAGGTAGGCTAAAGAGCTCGTTCCGGATATCCACAAAAATACTGATGTACTAATTATTTCCTAATCTTATATCACATATTCAGGTAAATTCTAGCGAGTAAATTCTATAATGTAAATAGGTAAAATAAAATACGAATAATTTCAAATAAAATAAAAATCACTCTTTGACAGCATTCTCAAAAATCTCCAGCGCTTGTTCGCAATGCCTCTCAAAGAAAACCAATGACGGTCTGAACCTGATAGCGTTCTCGCCGCACCCGCCCATATGCAAGCCAAGTTTGAGTGCATTCGCTAGTATTTTGCCTCTGTCATCAGGGGGCAGTCCCGGACACTGTAAAGCGCCCTGTAAAATGTCAAATGTCAAAGTCATGTAAAATGCATGACATTTGACATTTTACAGAGCACTTTACAAGGTTTGGGACTGGCGCCTGGTCCACGTTTGCAATCTATGGCAGCGAACGTGCCCACGCCGCGCGCGTTGCTGAGGCGGTCGGGGTAGGATGCCTTGAAGGGGTTTTTGTTATCGTTTTATTTGTGGTATTTTGTTGTGTTTAGGTAGTTCTTTTTGGTGGGGTTAGATTTCCAAAAATTTTTTTGGGGATTTGTGTTTTGTAAATCATTGAAAATATTGAACAATCTTATACTTTATGTTTCTCCAGGGTTTTTTTGGAGAGTTTTGCTCAGATCTCTAAAAATAGTGTTGTTTAAAGCCAAAACTGACCGCAATTTGTTCCAGTCCAGATGTGAGCATTTTACCCACTTTTGCTGCCTTTTCTGCCAATTGTTCTTTCAGTGCAACACCAACAAAAGCTTCGGTCAATATCAGCTTGTGGTTGTCACCCATCCATGTGTTGTAAATGCGATAAGGCTGCAAAAGAACCATTCCTTGCAGTTTTTTGTGAATATATGCATGCCATTTTCAAGTGTCAAACAGAGACAGTGTGCTCCGTGACAGAAAAAAATCCATCTAGGCAACTAAGCCAATCACCAGTGTTTTTTGAAAATGGGAGGTGGGTTTCTTGAAATAAACTGCAAGCAGGCACAGATACCTATTATACTTACCACTGTGATATTCACACTTTTGAGTAACTCCAGTTTACACTTACCTCATTAACTGTTAGATGGTCACCATGATAAAATCCAGAACTGATCATTTTCTTGGCAAAAGTGACCATGTCAGGTGGATGTGGCAAATTCCAATGTTCATGAGCCCACCATTTCCCAGAAATACATGCACCAGTCTGGACCTCATCCACAATAAAGACAATGTCATTTTCCTTGCAGACTTTCTGAAGCTTTATGAAAAAGTCAGCAGATGCATGGTGGTCACCACCTTCAGCTTGGACAGGTTCAACTAGCAGTGCAGCCATTTGGCTCTTGCCTTGAGTGGCTCTCTCAGAAATTATATTCCTCACCTGTGTGTTTTTTTCTGGCGTAGAAAAATATTTGATAGCAAGGGTTGGTCTCGCAAAAAAACTGAAAAAGGTGTTTACATTAAAAGTATTGTGTCAACAGTTACCTATCAAAATTCTTAAGTGACTTGCATCTATAAATACTCAACCCTCAGAAATATTCCGACCCACCACACCTCCTGCAAGCACACTTCATCCTGCCTCTTATTGTACTCAGCATGCTTTCTCAATGGGTACTTATATCTGGGAAAATTGGCAACTGGCCAATCAAATGCAGGGACATCCACCTTGTGAATGGCTTTTGATCTAGTTGCTGACAAAACACCCAGTGATCTGCCATGGAAACAGCCCCAAAATGACAGGATGGCAAAATCTGGGGTGCCTGATGGTGCATTGCACATGCAGCTGGTCAAATCTTCTTCTGTGGGTGCCGCAAAATTGCGCAGCTTGGTCTGTGGTCAATTGATTATCATTCTTGTGATATTTTGTGGTCAGTGTTGGTGTCTTAATTTGAAACTCACGGCCAAGTGCATGAAGGCCATTTTCAAAGCATTTTCATTTGAACATGTGCCACACATCATTGTTTGCACCTTGGACAGTCCTTTTGGGGCTACCTGGATAATGTAAATGAGGGATTTTTATGTGAAATTCCATGGAAGCCATTAGATTTATCCATTTATTTACCTTCAGAAGTGAATTATCCAATATTTCGTTGATGTTTGCCATGGGGAAACTGGACATGGCTGGTCGATTTATCAAATTCACCTGTAAAAATGACCCATGCCAGTTTATCAGATTGAAAGATAATTATAATAATGCAAACATTTCAACATGGCAACACTAGTGATGTAAAACACTAGGAAATGTGGCACCTCGGTCACCGCAACAGCACTGATGTCATCCATAAAAACTGATACTGGGGCACTGGGAAATAATTGCACCACACCGCACCGCACTTGCACCAGTGCCATTCTGAGGGGCATCCGCAGTTTGCTGATGCCAGCATAGGTAGGCTATAAGTTTTTATTGGGTATTCTTATCTTATGTAATGGGGGGAGCTTCTTTATCGCTGAACTTTCTGAACTGCACATTTCGGTGAATTCTTAAGTGATTTTTATGGTTGAAGACTTTTTTGTCCTCCCTCAGTGCTAGCACCTTGAAAAACATCCAGTATCCAGGACTGTATCCAGAGGACACCTCTGAAAATTGAAAGGCACACCACTGCATTTCAGGGTGCCCTTCAAGGCCGCGCAGCAAGGCACTGGTGCCTCAGTGCTTTTACATCACTAGGCACCACCTGCACCATAAAACCTCACAATATTCTCTTCCTTCAGAACAGCCTCTCTCAATGCGGGGTGATTGTAGCCGAGTGGCAGCGATGATATTTGCGTGAAACAGTCGAGCAGCTTGTTGCCATCTACGTCGACCATGTAGTTGCCGATCGACTTGCCATAGTCGACGAAGTGAGCCACCTGTGTGAGTTGAGGTGTCAGTGAATAGCACTGTTTTGTAGATGAGTTACATGAGGTAGAATGTAACAACTAGTAGCAGATAAACGCCACAGGTGCCAGTCCCAAGCCGTTTCAAGTGTAAAGTCGAGTGTCAAATGTCATGACAAATGTAATACAAATTTTTCAATTTTCATGCATAGTGTTTGACAAAGTGTTGATTGTCAAGCTAAGTTCAGTAATAAAAATTTTTCTTTATTTTTATTGACATTTTGCATGACATTTGACACTTGACTTTACACTTAGCACGGCTTGGGTTGGGACTACCCAAAGGTACTAAATACTACACCTTTGCTAGCTGATAGATCCAGCAGCTTGAAGTGAATTCTTATTGATTTATCGATTATGGAACATGGGGGTACACGCTGATAAAAGCCATCGTTCATTCATTTTTCAGCCACTGATTGGTTACCGGTGATCCACTCATTTACATAGGTATTTAAGAAAAACGTCAGGCTAACTTTACCGATTGATCAAAACCACACAAAAACTCACCTGCGTGACATTCTGATGAGCGGCCAATTTCTTTCTCTCCTGGATGGTGGTGGGCCCGGGCAACTGGGTGTGCACCGCGGGCGAGCTCGGCTCCATCGTGCGCAGCCACTCGTCCGTGCTGCTCGAGTAGAGTCGGCTCAAGTGTATAGATGGGCCTGGGGGGATTGGTTTGGAGAGTTGCGAAAACGTATTTACGTTTACTAGAAATACCCGGGTATTTATGCTTATGGTTACGTTTACGTTTTCCAAAAATACAAGTATTTTAACAACTGGTTTATTGTACAGTGATTTCTTAGTGGAATGCTTCAAGCCGATGATAATTTTATGCAGTATTTATGTGCTCATCAATTTCGCCAATTCAGAAATAAATACCTATGTGCGTAGATTTAAACGTGAAAAGTGAAAGTTACCTTGCCGCAAAGATAGCCTCAACGACGCGACGGCCATTTTTTGTCCCGCCTAAATTAGCTCAAAGTAGATAGCTGTTAAATATTTACAGCGGTTATCATCCAAGCTGGAATCAGAACACAAGATGGTACTTATAATAAACACAATTTTATAACGTCAAAAATAAAAAGCACCCATGAATGAATCCCCTCAAATAATAGCCGCCTGTGCAGAGACGTGGGGAAGAATTTCCCATTCAGAAACTCCCCTGTCTGGCATGAGGACGGTACTGATAACAGTGCGATATATTTACGATTACCGTATTTCCTCGAAATACCCCCCCCCCTTGAAATACCCCCCCCCCTCGTTTGACCCCCCCCCCTCTCGAGACCACTATGAAACAATCACCCCCCCTCGAAATACCCCCACCAAATTGAGTGTAAAGAGAACGTACATGACAAATACTGCAGTTTGTGTTCTGCGTAGGGCAGAACACACGTTAAAACAATGTCGCAATCATGTTAGAACAGTGTTTATACCATCTACGTACTAATATTAGTCTACAGAACCTTATAAATGGCGGTTTTTGTTGCATTTTTCGACGTCTGCGTACGTTTCAGACGACAATTTCGTACTTGGTTTTCAAAAATTTTCTTGTGAAATAATAACCCCCCCCCTCGAAATACCCCCCCTCGTTTAACCCCCCCCCCTCTCGGGACCACTATGAAACAATCACCCCCGGGGGGTATTTCGAAGAAATACGGTAATTATCATTCAAAAAGCGGGATTTTTAAAGAAAAAATAACTACCGTATTTCCTCGAAATACCTCCCCTCGAAATACCCCCCCCCCCTCGAAATACCCCCCTCAAAATGGACAATATGAACTTATGACCCCCCCTCGAAATACCCCCCCCCATTTCAGTGTATAGAGAACGTAGATGACAAACGCTCCGGGAAACACAGAACACGTGAACAACAATGACTGTGTTATGTTAGAACAGGGTTTATACCGTCAGTCTATACAGTCTTATAAATGGCAGTTTTGTTGCATTTTTCGACGTCTGTGTACACTAGAAACAACGATTTAGTACTGGGGTTTCAAAAAATTTCTGGCGAAAAAATACCAGGATATAATTCGAGGACATACGGTGAATATTATCACAGAACCTCTCTCAAAAAGGAAATATCTATGATGAAATCTTTCGGTAAAGTCCGCAAAAAATTTTAAAAAACTTCTTTTTTGTATCTTCTAATCTTTCTAAAAGTCTTGCAAAAATAAAATATAATCACTCTCTCCGGAAAAAACCTGAAAAATATCAATTTAAAAAAATTTGTAAGTCTTTATATTTTCAAAAATAAAAAATTCTTGGAGATTTTAGAGTGTTTACAATGAATCAAATAGCCTGGGAGAAGATTCCAGCTGGTAAAAAGTTTGCGGCATACACTGCTATCGTTATAAAAATGTTTCGCGCCATCGCTTTATTTTACTCCATCATTCACGCTCGCCTCACGGTAACTTAATAAATAGGAAAACAATAAAACGCAAGATAAAAGTCTTTTTACAATCGACCACACTGGAAAACACGGAAGAATAATCTATACCATTCCCACAAAATCGGTAGTCAATTTACTGTTTTATCATGAATGTTTGCGCACTTATGTAAATGATAATATGTGATAAGCAAAGGCAAACACAGGAAAATGTCGGCCGACCTTATAAATGGGCATGACATTTAAAAATGTAGTTATTGATACGGTCTGTTCTGCCTAGGTATTTACAATTTACCTACGCTACCTAATTTACCAGAATCACAATATTTGACTAGACCTTTGGACATTGCCTATGCTTCAGTGTTTCCAGAAAATATTTGAGTAACTGGAAAGCGCTTGAACAATGAATTAGTAAAATACGAAATGCCAGAAATGCCATTTATATTAGGTACTCAAATAGGTAGATACGATATTTTATAGAAATCGCGCGGCGTAAATAGAAGTGATGGGGCGCGGGGAGATTCACAGCTGGATGCAGGCGCCGCAGCAAATTGATTTAGCTGAAAATACATTCTAGACTTGGTTTCGTGTTTGGCCAGTGTGCCGACTATTATAGCAACAGCTAGATCGCTGGGTCTAGCTAAAACCACATTGCCTCGCCACATGGCTGGCACCCATTCACGCTCACTTCCAAACAAGCAAATATTTACAATAAGCGGGCAAATGCTTTGTTAGCGCTTAAAATATGAAGGGTGTGCTTCTAAAAGTACCGATCTACAAAAAATCGATTTTGAGATAATCGCGATTGAAAGTTTGGAGCATGCAATACCCATACATGGGTATTGGGTATGGGAATTTTGGGTAAGGGTATTTCGGCCATATTGTTGGGTATCCACATGCATGGGTATAATCATTGATTATACACATAACACTAGCTATATAAAATTTAGGGAATTGTATTTTTGTAGTACAGTACATTTTAAAGGAACAAATTGGTAATAGCGTGTAGATCGGTATTTTTTAAAGCACAAAATCAGAAAGCTGTAGATCGGTACTTTTACCCATAATAAAAAAGCACAAAATGAGTTTTTGCGCAAGCGGACGCCGATCTGACATCGGTACTTTTAGAAGCACAAAAAATAATGTGCAGATCGGTACATTTCAAAGAACAATTTTGAAAAAAGTGTGTAGATCGGTACTTTTAAAGACACAAAAGCTGAAAAAGCTTGTAGATCGGTACTTTTAAAATTTCAAAAACTGTAATTTGCGATTTTTTTGCTTTTTTCGACCCCCCATATCTCAAAATTGAATTTCGCACCCCCCACATATTATATATATTTTTGAAGCGCATTTTTATGGGGACCCCAAAAATGGTCCTAACTCAAATTTGAAAAATTTGTAGATCGGTACTTTTAGAAGCACACCCTTCATATGGAGTATGGTGTGGACAAAGATTCCTAAAATACACCAAAATATGTCTATGAATGAAGCCAAATGGTAACAATGAGTAAAATAATAGTTGTTAAAACGTATTTACGTTTACTCGATAAATACGGTTACTCGAGTACCGCGTAAATACGTTTACGTTTCCCGTAATCACTTACTCGCGTACTTTTTGAAAGCGGAAAAGCTGAAATGATAGAAGCGGAAATGATAGAAGTTGCGAAGGGTGAGGAAAGCGATATGACTCTCGCTTTCACTTTTACTCCTTTTTACATCTTCCTAGGTACAAAACCAAAATAAATTTTTACTTTTACGTTTTTCCTGAGTAAAAATACTGGTATTTACGTTTACTCACCATTTACGCATCGTAAAAGTAAAAAACTTTTACTTTACGTTTTCTGTACGCAGGGGCGCGTAAAAATAAAATACTTTACGTTTACGTTTACTTTGAAAAAAGTTCAGTACTTACAACAACTCTGGAAATAATGTTGCAAAAACAACAGGGGTTTTTGATGAACACCGAGCTTGGGAACGCCCAAAGCAAGCAAAAAGTAGAAATAAAGCTGGGCTTTAAATTTTCTGCTAATTAAGAACTTAAAAAACACGTTTCAGAAAACGTCAATTTTTGCCAAAGATGTTAATTGGCATGTGGTAGGTAATTGTACTACTATACAGTAGTACTAAGGATTATTGTGACGATTAACATTTTTTTCTAAAAAAATGAATGCAAAAAATGTCTGACTAACAGTTTAAAATAATACTTTTATAAGGTGGTGATTATGTGATGTGATGCTGTGATAATTTTACCGCCGTCAGGGAAGACTCTTTGTAAAGATGCTCCGCTCAAGCCAACAATAATCACATGCAAACTTCCACACCATTTAACCCCCAGATAAAATACTGAACATCGAAAATACAGTCTTTGACTGTATTTTGTAGATACCAAATCTATACATCAAGACCAAATACCGTATATCCTCGATATCCGTATATACCGGAACAAGTCCCCCGGGGAGCTATTTTAATCGTCAGAACTTTTTGAGAGGGGAGTTAATCGAGGGGGGAGTTATTCTATGGGGAGTTATTTTTCCTCACGCTCACAGCAGGGGGGACTTATTCGACGGGGTCTTATTCGAGGGGGCGACGTATTCGAGGATATACGGTAAGTCCATAAGCATGTGATTGCTGTTTCGTTTTATGTTTGTTTTTCTTCTATTTAGTGCATAATAGTCCACATCAATTTGTATTAATCATGTTCTGGCAAAGCAAAAATGCAGGACATTTGGCTGACTACAATTCCCAGGAGATGTAGTTATAAAGAGGTATGTAGGTTCGGTCGCCAAAGCTTGCAGACCAAAAAAAGCTGCAGCCTCAAAATTTTACTCGAAACGCTCACATTTTGCTACATATTTATGTAATTTAATAAAACTTATTTACTTAGTCATCCGCACACACAATATAAATAAATCTTTTGTGAAACTGGTGGCCTAACTTTATATACCTAGGTATTTAGCTACTTGCTCCATCAGCCGTAGGAAACTGGTATAAAATCTATTACCTAAGAAATGGGTATTCCATGCTTTCTTTAACTTCAGCGCATGTTAAATTCCACACTCCACAGTGCATACCTGATAACAATATGAGCATGTCACGTGTCTTGGTGCTAACTCGAGTATATAGTGCTCAAAATTTAATTCGAGTGATATTTGACAGTGGAAAGTACTAATAAGTGATAGTTTTCCATCAAATTGAAAATAAATATATTTTTACAGTATGTTGATCACAAATTTATATTTATGTAAATATGTGTGGCTGAGGCCGGTGACGTCAACACACAATAGAAATCCACAATTTCACTTTATAAATTTTATAAGGCACTTGGATTTGGCGTTGTACTGATAAAGGCATACACGCAACTGGAACTGCAGATCTGAGAAGTGATACGCTACAAGTTTATTTGCCAAGCATGCAACTGTTGTACAAAATCGATACGTTCGCTTAGTGTTTATGAATAGTAGACATGTGCACGGTATGACGTTTGTGAAAAAGTTAAACTGTGTGTAAATATAGCTCTCCCAGATTATCACTGTGATTGCACGTTTTTAATTTTTTCACCATTCCCTGGAAACCCAAATGGATGTTTTGCTGTCAGTCCCCATCATCACGACAACTTCCAGTGGCATAGAAGAAAAACGCGTGAAATTCCACTCTCAATGGGTTACTGAGCCAATCGAATCATGATAAATCGGTCTTTTCGCCGAGACATCGCGTAAACTGTGACACAAATGTGGCTACATTCGTGGCCATAATTGTCGCACGTTTGTACCCGAGTTCGCGCACAGTTTGCCAGAATTCCATAAATAGTATACGTACGTGAGAACTGAGAATGCGTAAATATGTGGCGGGCGGCACGGGTGTCAACGACTCGTGGCGTATCACCGGTGCCTGGCCTCCCTCAGGGTGAACACGCACGGGCGCACCTGTGCCTTGCGTGCACGCATTTCACATGGTGCATTGCGATGCGTACTTTCCTTCCAATACCTATTTACCGTATTACCTCGAATTAACCCACTCCCCTTGAATTGACCCCCCATCGAAACACCCCCCTTGAGTTGACCCCCCATCGAAACACCCCCCCCCCCTAAAATTTGGAAGGGAAAATTTTTTTGTGATCTGTAGGATGCAGAACACACGTTGAAATCAATGGCTGAGTGACGTTAGGACATGGTTTATGCGTATTTATGTTTGATATTTCTATGTCTCGGAACTTTTTCAGTATTTTTGTTGAAAGTACAAACACGAACTACCGTCGTTGATGGAATGTGTATGCGTGAAGTTGGTTCCAAATAGGTATACAGTAAACTGTGTGCAAATTTTTAGTGTGCAGAGCCACAATGCGCAAATGCAGAACAGATTAGAAATTCAAGGGGTTAATGATGGGTGGCGTGACAATCGAAAGTAGTGCATCGTAACGGTGAATGCCCGCTTGATAATAACAGCGACACTACACATGTTTGTTACGAATGAAGTTCAATGAATTTTGAAGATACGCCCCGTATTGAACGTATAATTTTAACAGGATTTCCCCACCCGACAACCTCGTGACAGGGCGATTTCATCGGATGACAACAATGCACCACCCAATTCGCCATTTCCATTGTTTCGAACTTTTGAGTGATTGCGGTGCACCCACTCGTTTTTCGGGCGTGTAACGTTTCACGTAAATTCGGTAATGATTTTCCGGCAGCGGAACACGGCAGCGCATTTTAATTTTATTCCGAGTTTGGACACAGAACAAAACGCAATTGTTATCGTGTCACAACTTGCGCGCATCCACGCGCGAAATATTTTCAATTCCGGTCGGCATGTCGTAAATTCTAGTGAATTTATTTAGGTACATAGGTAATTTCAGATCCCGCCAGATCACAGATCAGGCACCAGATTCAATTGGATACGTTTTTCGGCAGTCCGATTCAATATATCCGAAATGTCAAGCCACCCGATTCAGCGTGGTTTCGATTATCAGTCAACCTACTCAACCTACAATGAAGCCCGACTGCCCGACAGACATGTCGGGCAGATTGAATTTCGCGCCTATGGTGCAAAACGAGACCTTGCGATGCGTGAAAATGGCCACATCGCGTCCATACCATCGCACAAGAAAATATGAATTCATACAACTAGGTATCGGATGTTGTCAGTTGTCGCTGGATCCAAAGTTTCACGTGCACTGCCAAATAGAATATTTATGTGGAACAACCGGCGCACGGTCAAGGACATGTGCCTATCTGGCGCGCTGCGCAACACCGACAGAAATTCTCCCAAATCTAAATCGATCGATCATCGATCAAATATACAGACGCCGAAGAATTGAGTAAAAGTTGCTTTGCTCGCAGCCGCTCGCCTCTAATCGCTTTCCATCAACCTTTAAATTCTGCGCAAATCAGTAAATACACGGCTAATTAACGCAGGGCGATCACTCCTAAATCCTAGAGACGCGTGTACTCGGCGTCCATGATGCAGCCCCTGATCTGGTTCGGCGCGCTGCTCGCTGCCGCGCCCTACACCCTAGCGCAGTCGTCCCGCTTCGAGCGACTGCGTTCCGCAGATGGCGGTGGTAGTCCGGTCGTGCTGCGAGTGGGCAACGATGGCGCGCGCACTGTCAACAATGCGAATCTGGAGGCACGCCAGGCGGGACCCCCGGTAGGCATCTGTAGAAAAACCATGTGCAACTCCCGGACCCTGTAAAATGTCAAATGTCAAGCAAAGTGTCAAAAGTCATGGAAAATGCCCTGCAAAATGGCAACTCGGTTGCCATTTTGCAGGGCACTTTCCATGACTTTTGACATTTTGCAGGACATTTGACATTTTACAGGGCTTTTTACAGGGTCTGGGAGTGCCCCCAGATTTGTCGCCTTACAACGGCACCCTCCAGTATAAACCATTAACATGAATCCACAACGCAGCAACTGCTGCCGCAGCCGTCGCAGCGCGGCTTGTCGGCCGCCAGTCGCGCCCGTCCCACAGTGGTAGATTTGCCGCGGCCAGCGGTGGACTTCGCGCCGCGGCAGCCAGTGGTCGCCGTTGGGACGCCCGCGCCCCCGCTCACAACCCCCCGGCCGCAGCAGCAGCTGTTGACTGTGCCGCCGCCGCCCCCGCCCAGGATACCCCCCGTGGTGTCGAGGATCTTGGGGCTGGATGCACTTGGCATTCCAGGTGGGTGAACAGGTGGCCTGGTGGCAATCCCAGACCCTGTAAAATACCCTGTAAAATGTCAAATGTCACGCAAGTGTCAAAAGTCATGTGAAATGTCCAGAAAAATTAACGGCCATTTTTCTGGACATTTTACGTAACTTTTGACACCCTGTGTTACATATGACATTTTACAGAGGTCCCTATGGCCCTATGGGTCCCTATGGGACTGCCCCCTTGAAGTCGACATGAGATCGACAATTGAATTAACAACAAAATTCCGTCAACTTATCGAAAGACTCGATCGCACCGCAGGTCTAGTCGGCAACGCGCCGCCGGCATTCGACGCATCCACATTCGGCCAAACGGCGGCGCAGCAGTTCGGGTTGGGCTCCCCGCCCGGCGCCCAGTCGGGCGTGTTCGGCGGGCAGTCGGGCAACCCGTTCGGCAACGCGTTCGGCGACGCGGCCACATCTTTGCTCAATCCAGGCGGCGGCGGCGGGTTGCCCAATTCTGGTGGCGGCTTTGGCGGTGGTTTGGGTCAAGTGTTTGGAGGTGGTAATGGGGCCGGCGCTTTTGGACCTCAAGCGGCACCCGCTGGCGATTCTTCGTCTGGTTTGCTGGGAGTGCTGGGCAGCTTGACCAGGAGGTTCACGCAGGCTTGTGAGTTTGGTTGATAGGGTATTAAGGGCCCACACACGCTAGTTGTCATCGCAAATTCGTGTCAAATAAATCCGTGTCAATGTCAACGAAATCCGTTTCAATGTGAACTAAATAACACAAGAAATTTTTTAACTTCATACTTAACTACAGAAACAACGAAAATAAAGTGTCATGATGTAAAATTGACTACGGTACGTATTTTCTATCAGAACGGAAAGTTAAAATCACACAATTGACTAAAATTCAGTTGACGCGAATTCAGTTGACATCCAGCTTTTTTGGCGCCATTCACTCGCCTCACCAATCCAAATCCACCACAAAAATCACACCACCCCAACCCCAACCCCCCCCCCCCCCACAGCCGGAATCGGACGTGTCCTGTCTTCAGCGGGCGGCGACGACGGTGCGCAGCGGGCGTTCGGCCCCATCAACGCGGGCCTGCCGCGCTTCCCGGGGGTGCCCCTGCTGCCCGGCGGCATTCCCAAGGACGCCAATGGACAGGTGGACATGCTGCAGTTGGCTTGTGGGTTTTGGGGGGATTTTTTTTTTTTTGGGGGGGGGGTGGTTGAGGGAGGTTGTTAACGATCCACTAAAGCTATCTACTTACCTACCTATTTCAAATTCACCACGACTGATGTGATTGAAGAAATTCAAAAATTATTTCAATTTGACTTTCAAAATTCGTTATAAAAAATTATCATGGCGTCGATATTTCTAAAGAAATTGACGAGCTACAGTCACTCTGCTTCATTTGCACCAAAAGTTCTTGTTTCTTGTTAAAAAAATTAATAAAAAAGTTTAAATTAAAAAATTATATTTAAATAACCTCTTAATAAAATTAATCTTGCAAACAAGTGCGCTTGCACCCAAACCAAGTTCACCATCCATTCCCCCACTTCAAAACCCCAGCCGTGATCACAAACCGCGTCACAAACGGCACCACTCTGGCGGACGTCGTACGCGCCGACGACCTGCAAGACTTCGCCGACAACGTGACCACCACTCTGCTGCCGGAGACGCCCGACGTGGACTTGGACAAGTTCATGGGCAGGTGGTTCGAGGGCATAAATAGTCCGAGGTCGACCATTCAGAGATGTGTCGTCCATCATTGTTAGTTAGGGTTTTTTTGGCAGCTTGCCAGTCGGATTTTCAAATTCAAGTCCAGGCTAGGCTAGACTAGGCTAGACTAGGCACAAAACTAGGCTACAACGGGCAGTATTTACGTGGGGAAATATATACCTATTGGACGTTTTGTACCCACCTACAGTTGAGTGGTGCACAATGTGGCCTCCTGGTAGCTCAGTCATTGACAGCTTTCACACGCATACTGAAAGGTCCTGGGTTCGAGTCTCGGCCAGTATTTTTTACATTTTCTCATCCTTGTCAAAATTCACTTCATTTTAAACTATTCAACACCAAACACACACAAAAAACACTCAATTTCCCGCACTCAGTCGGCGGTCTAACCGAAAACGACAAGACATCCACATTCACGGCGCTGCGGATCTACCGGCAGGGCAGCGAGTTCGGCCAGGTGCGCTACAGCGTCGGCTACGCGTTCAGGGAGGGCCCCAGCAACGGCATGCTGCAGATGCACACCAGCGATGACCCCGACCCCACGCCATGTGCGTTTGATTCGAGGGTGTGGTGGATGATGGAAAAGGGTTTTTCTGTGGCGCCAAGGCACGAATAAACGGCGCCACAGAGCTAGTGCGAACTGAAAATTGCTTTTAAAATGCCGATAATCATTAAAAAACTTGTACCGGGAACCGTAGGCGCCTACATCGGTAATTACGGCACCTTTAGTATTTATTCGGTGTAATTTTCGTGCGGTGCACTGAATATGACGTTAAAAATACGCCAAAACGGTCGTTGGAACGTGAAAAAGCAAATATATAACATCCGTATAACATCAGCATAAAAATCCCCGCGAACCCCTCAAAAGTACACAAACGCCCACCACTCGCAGTCTGGGTGTACAAAACCGGACCTATCAGCGAAGACCCGTTCGGCAACCCCCAGTACGAGTACGCGATCGTGAGCAACTGGGTGCGGTACCCGGTGACGGTTTTGGTGCGCGACCCGGATCTGTTCAATGAGAAATACCAGGAGGAGGTGCTTAGGTCGGTTTGAGGGGGCCGGGGTTTATTTGTGCCAAACACTGCATTTTGAGCAGACTGATAAATTTCACTTAAAATGATTCTTTGTCAGAGTTGGGAAGCAAATTATTTCAGATACGCTGTTACTCGATGGGTTGAATCAGTTTTATTGCACTCTTTCTGTATTTTTAAGATGAATGGCTTCATTTAAATTTACATAGTGTGGCGTTGCAGATATAGAACTTGTATGTAATAGTGCTTTATTTTCCTTGCAGATATTTGGAAGACAATCGATTTGTCAATGATTTCATTCGGGCATTCAACATGTTGCAGCCTTCAGATTACTCGAATTGTCAATACTCAGACAGTACATTCCAGGTGTTCGGAAAGTAAATTGAGAGGGGGATATTGTCGGAGTTTTGTGATGTTTTCAAACCATTTTATATATTTATTAAGTGCTAAGCAATTTTTTTTACACATTCCAGTCTTTCATTTTAGTGTGATTTGGAAATTGAAAGTGATGATGATTTGCCCAGTCTTGTTCGTTATAAATTGTATTACATGAGTTATAATGTGTAAAATACCTACTTTTGTTTATTTTTGAATGATTTTAAAATAATGCGCGAATTGGATAGGTATTTACCATTCTTTTTCGACATTTAATTATCATAATGTTTACGACTGATATGGGTAGCAGTTGACGCATTCAAAGTGCAATTTATGAAATAAAATCACCCAAATTGGCCTGATATTTTGAGTATCATCACATCCCCTATCACGAGCAAAATTTCGACACCGACAAATACCTTCACTTTTTCCGCTACGACACATCGTAAATGGCGCAGTGAAGTAAACTGTGTCAAGGTCAATGTGCCACTGGCGCCAGCCAGAATCACCGACAGCCAAAAGTGACACCCGCGCGCGGCAATAAGATAAGACGACTACAGTTACTCGCGCGGCGCGCATAATCCTTCCATCTCGCGTGGATGAACTGAACTACGCGTAAATCGGTGGATCCTATCGATTTCGATCGCATCAGAATCTTGTCCGTAGTAGATTGCCCGCATAAATAAATCCGAATTCACCTGGCGCGGCCAATTTTCTGGTCTCATTTGCGCGCCGGGTAGTCGTGACAACCAGAATTCGTACTAGGCACTTGGCCGGTGCCGTTGGCGCGCACGCGCCTCGTGCGTGCGTGCGTTTGCACTGGGCGGCGGCGGCGGAAAGTGACACTTGATTGACTTGCTGTCGGGAAGTTTCGCGTGTAAGGCTGGCACTTACTTATAAATACATGGCGACATTTGATAGACATAAATATCTAGATGTATGGTGAATATTTACAATTCGATGAACCCGACGCGTTTTTAATCACATCCGATTAATCGCGTTAAGAGTTGTTATGCGCTGCTGAATCAATGCGCTTCTGATTGACAGTCAATAAATCGGGCAAATTCCATTTTGCCCAGATTGGCGCCACACACGCTGGATGTCAACTGAATTTGTGTCAGCTGAATTTTGTCAATTATGGGTCAACTTTCCTATCTGATAGAGCATAGTTGATTTTACATCATGCCACTTAATTTTCATGGTTCCTGTTAAGTGTGATTCTTTCCATGTTTTAGTTGACATTGACACGGATTTAGTTGACACGAATTTGCGATGTCAACTAGCGTGTGCGGGCCTAATCCCTCGAGATGCAGCCACAAATCGGGGACACTTTCGTAACATTTTCCGCCGCTGTCGGCTGGTGCGCGCGTGCGCCCAGCAAATGTTGCCGGGCCTACTCATCATCCGTTCAGTGGCACCCCCCCCTTTTGGAGGATATATGACATCATGGAAACAATATCCGCACAACAATGCATCATTGTCTGTCGTCGGGCGAATGTTGCAATGTCATTTTACATGCGCTGGTCGTGACGTGATTCATGAACATTGGTAGCATCCCTGATGACATTCCCGGCGGTTGTAAATTATGTGCATGGTAGTATGCACTCATGTCAAGGGAGATCACCTTTTGATTGGATTATGCAAGGATCACTGGCGCGCGATTTTTATTTTTTATTGATCAGTGTAGATTTTTGTTTTTATTATTTTGATGTATAATTTGTTATAATCCATTATATATTTCCCTATCAGCTAAACGAGAAGTGTGCACGTTCACCCTATAGAACAATGGCAAAAGCAGTACTATTCTACTTATTAGCCGCCACAGCTTTTATCCACAGAAGCAACGGCATCGGCGAGAATGTGGTATGTTGTTATTTTCCATTTCAGATACTTTTTCAGCACTTCTTCAGTGCAATTCCAGTCACAAGAAAAATTTCCAGTAAAAAAGTTCCAATTAGACAGCTGCCAATTATTGAGCAATCCGTCACAACCCTGAATTTTCTAACTTAAATTCCCCCTATCCCTAGTACCCTGTAAACTGCCCTGTAAAATGCAAAATTTCATGCAGCGTGTCAAAAGACACGTAAAATGTCATGTAAAATGGCATGCAAAGTGCTAAAAGTCTTGTAAAACGCCATGTAAATTAGAAAACGGAATCAAACACTTTGCCTGACATTTGTCATTTTACATGGTAATTTACAGGGTATGGAAGTGCCCCCTGGAAGTACCCTCAACTTTCCCCCCTCAGTTCGACATGTCCTCGTTGACGGGCGTGGTCAAGGGCCTGGGCAACATGTTCGACTCGGTGGCCGGCGTCGACGTGCAGACCGACCGGCTCATGGGCAAGTGGTACCAGATGTACAAGGCGGCCATCAACTTTGATGTTTTTAGGGCTGAGATGTATTGCCCCGTCGCTTATTGTGAGATTTTTAACAATTTAAAATTTGTTTTTAAATGTCAAATTTTTTAATTTTTTCTTCTTCAATTTCTCAGTCAAACCCAACCCCATAATGGGTAAAGGAGGGTTCACAATGGAGGAGGCTTACAGAACGATTTCGAAAATTGGCCCCATTGAAACTTATAAGCGAGATGTGAACAGATACGGCCCTGGACAATATTGGATGTATACAGAGGAATATTTCTATCCTAGACAGCGTTTGTTTCTATTTACCTATGTGGTGTGAACGAACAATGTTTTCGAAAAAATTAAAATTCCATTTGCAGTAATAATCATCAGCGCTGGTCCAGATTTCGAACCTACCGCAAACATCACCGAAATTGAGAGTAGAGGCAACGAAACTGAGATTGAAGGTGAGTGGTGTTGCAGATCGATTTATATTTCCGTGGAGTTAATTCAAACGGGGAAATTTAAATTTAGGGAAACAGCAGCAAATTTACCTAGGTAGTTGGAACGAGTAGGACTCATTATGCATCTAAACCAATTATGAATCTAGGCCCATCATGCACCTACTTCTACCTATTATGCATCTAACCAGAGTCGTTAAAAGTACTGAACTTTATTTTAAAGTAAACGTAAACGTGAAGTATTTTTGTTTTACTCGCCCCTGAGTACAAAACGTTAAGTATTTTATTTTTACTTTTACACTGTGTAAAGTGTGAGTAAAATACTTTTTTCTATAGAAAACGTAAAATTGAGTATTTTTTCCAGGGAAAACATAAAAATGAGTATTTTTCTCACAGAAAACGTAAAAGTAGGTAATTTTCGCACAAAAATAACATAAAAATCGTTTTTCCTTGCAATTTTTACCTGAAATACATCAAAGATGTGTATTTCTCTCCTGATAAGTATTTCTTAGAAAAATGTGCTGTGTTTGTCACTTTTTGTCTTGCAAAATGACATTTGCTGTCCCCTTAAAATACGACAATAGAAATCTCGTATTTCCCCAAGTATCAGTAGAAATTCTTGTCAGACGCCGCCAATTCGTATGACACGGGCAGAGTTAATTTTCCCAATAAGAAGCAATCAATCAAATCAATCAAACCAGCACAACAAAACCTAATAACAAAACCGCAACTTTTCCGGCTCCGGTGAATCAGAAGAGGCGCCAAGCGACGAAAAGCCAGGCCCCTACGAGTATCTGATCGCAACTGATCAAAATCGACTAGCTTTGATGGTTTTCGCCAGGGATCCACTCGTTTTCCTGGAAAGATACAACGCACCAGTGCTGCAGTTTCTCAGGGCTAAGGGTTTCGGCGGAAACGCATTTTGGAACACACCGAAACCGATTTATCAGGGGGCGGATTGCGAGTGGCCTACTTCTAAGGAGGTTTTTGCGAGAAGGTTGGGAATGGGTGGCTGAGGAATCTTAATGATTATTTTGAAAATTTTTATATAGGTGCCTATACTTTGCGTGCAGTGAAATGTTTTTGTCAGTTATTTCCGCGGGGTGTTATTCAAGGAGAGATTTACTGTTCCTCACATTTTTACCATGATCTTTCACCAACAGTATAACTTTATGAAAACAAGACATTAAGAAACTTCTGCAGCTGCAGAGTATAATTTTTTATCTTCTATAGAATGCACTATCACCATGCAGCAAATACCTATCATATTTACAATCCGCATTAAGTAAGTCTGAAAAAGTGAAAGCTGATATCAAGCTTGTACAAAATTGTGGGAACAACTAGAATTTTGTAAATAAATTCTACTGATCCGGATTGATTTCGTCTGTGAGTTATTCACTGGGCCATTCAAATCACCAACAACCACCTTGCCAACCCACAGGGTCCTGAAAAACCAGCGAAGTTCAGCCGGCAACCCAGCGCCAGCCCCTCAAGGCAGCATTCTCAGCGGCCTGGCATCAACCGCACAGCAAAGGCAGCCAGTGCAACAATTTGGGCTGCAGCAGCAACAATTGCAGTCGCCAGGATTGTTCGGCGGCCAGCAAAATTTGGGCGCCAGACCCCTGAGTCGATTTTTGCCCGGTTTCGGTGGTCAAAGCGCAGTGCAGACCATCCAGAATTTACTGAATCCAGTGGCTGGAAGACCGAACTTCGGCAATTTGTTCGCCAACGCTATTCAGGGGTAGTGTTTTGGTGATTTCGTTGGGGAGTGCAATGGAAAAGCGAGCGAGCAATTTAAGGGAAATGAATGTTGACGCTTTTTCATTGCACATACATATACTCGTTTATTTTGGTGACTTTAGTTGCATATGAGCAGCGCCATTCTTTTCCAAGCATATTGTTCTGACATCAATAAAAACGTCACACACACAATGCAATCATTTTCTCATGAACAATGAAATTGAATTGATCTGCGTTGCCGTTGCACATCTTGTTTTTTATTGACAATTTCCTGTGCGATCTTATGCATGCCTAGGTAAGAAATTTAATCGACCCGACACGACCTTTTTTGGGCACCTCAATTCTGAAAATATGAAAAAAGTGTCTGAAAATATTGAAATCTAACGCGATTCATTGTGATTCTTGACAGGCTGCTCCAGGTGCCACTCCCAGACCCTGTAAATAGCCCTGTAAATGTCATGCAAATGTTTTTTAAACTTGACATTTTGTAGGGGTGTTTGCACTTTGCATTTTACAGGTCTGAGAGTGCGCCCACATCTCGCGAACATTACGATGAGTTGGGCTGCCCGAAAGAACATGTTGAACAATGCAATTTATTCGCTGTTAAATACATGTAATTAGGTAAAATATGTATTGATATTTTCGTGCCCTAAATCCGAAACGCCGTGTTTGTGTTTGGGTGTGGCGATATTCATTCGTGACGCATTCCAATTTCAATCGAGTGCTTTAGTCGTTTTTTGTTGACATGACGGCCACTTTTCGATACTTCTCATTTGTGACGTGAATTTTGACATTTTACAAATTTACATAGTTAATTCGTTGAAATAGATCGTGCACGTAAGATGAAAATGTGATACTTAATAACCTACATAAATTATTGTTGTTTGTCTTCTATATATCGTCATGATGAAATGTTTAATACATTTGTCACAAAATACATAGAAAAAGTTGCCTAATGAAACCTTCATCACAATAAACTTTCACTGTAATTGATTGAATAAAGTAACCAAATGGTTGATACCAATGTGACGTCTGCTAAAATGTCGTCAACATTTACCTATTGTCCATGCTTTATTAACATTTCTATTTATTTTCTTACCATGCTTTCAAATGAGCTGCGGGTGTGCTTCACATTACATTGCAGAATTGAAGTACCGTATTTCTTCGATCTTATTGACGTGTTCGATTACATTGGCTTGCTCGATTACATTGGCGGGTCTGTGGGGCATCTGAAAAATACATTGCCATGCTCGAATACATTGCCGTATGAAAAAAATGTGGCGTTGCATGATCCGCTTTATCTTTTGATGTTTGCCGCCGTATCCACACCGTCGGTCCATTTGTCTTTTGCAGTTGACCACTTTGCTTTGCTATGTTGAAATCAAATGCATAATGTGGTAAATGTGGATATATAGGTATGTATTTACATAATCAAATGTGCATACATATTTATCTACAAATTGCACATAAATAATGAATATTATCTGAAAACGATATGAAAAATATATTGCCGTGCTCGTTTACATTGACGTGCTCGTTTACATTGACCCCCCAAAACCGCTTATGAAACAATACATTGGCGGTCAATATGATCGAAGAAATACGGTAGGTAGGTGAGTTTGTACAGAAAAGAATGTGGCTGCAGACAAAATTGCTTCACAGGAAAATACGATATTGTCCTTGCATACAGCTGTCAGGCATTTTGATGTTGCGTTGGGTCAGGCCTATTACGCATGTAAACCCATTACGCATGTGGTGGCATTATAGACACATTATACCTGCAGGGGTAAGAAAGGGGTGTGTGTAAGCCCACCCCAAACCACCCAGCTATCTATCAATCTATCCCAGCGGCAATTTTTTTTGGCTACTTTCCCCTGAATAGCCCCTTCAGCAAATTGTCTAGCTATCTAGCTATCTGGAGTGCTTTTGACCAATTTTACTATAATTTTCACCAAAAGTCATTGTTTTTCATACTTTTTTATAGATTTTCACCTTTAAAATCACTAGGTCATGTGTTTTATTGCATATTTTTATCATGCCGGGTACAGTTAAATGTATACGGGGTCTACATGCGTGATGGGTTTACATGCGTAATGGCACAGGCCCGCGTTGGGTTGCACTGTACAGCAAGGCGCAAATTTCCTGACGTAATCCCGCAGATAACTACCACTAATTGTCAATTCTCAATTGACAATGTTCTTCAAAGACCAGCTAAGATTCATGCAAAAAGTTGCAAAATCCATTTCAAGTGACGATTAAGATAACGAAAACTGTGCCTTGTGGTTATTTTTATACCAATTTGACGATATTTCTGAAGCTCGTCACTGGGAATCTCCAGGATTTTTGGCCATGATCGATGCACTGCGCCAATGCACGGCCATGAATTGGATACTCACGTCTTATCGACGACGTCATGGCACCCAATAGAGAATTGATACTGAACCATGCACCGTTCACCGGTGGAAAATCAAACTAGGTACATTCGAAATCCGTCACAATGTGCGGCGCGGCGCGCGGCACCGGGTCAACGGCACACTGGGCCACGGCGCGGCGGCGCTGAGGTCAACCGGTGGCTGCGGCGGCGGCCAAATCCAAAACTCGCGCCATCGATCACCCGTTGCCGCCGGGTTTCAGCCGCGCCGGTCCGCGTGCCACCGGGCGCGCCGCTGCGCACTACCTGCGCCGTTTTGTGCGCGCGCGCGTGATGCGTGCCTGCAGCATTTGATGTTGGATATTGAATCGAATGTGTGTGTGTATTTACTAGGTCGAATCCTCGCCGACAACCGCGCGCACATCACGCTGGAATATATACATGTGCGGTATGCGCACTGGCACTACAGATATATGTACCTATACATATTTACGACATCAATCCGCATTTTTGTACGCGCATGCGAATAATTCACGCCATTTTCACTATACCGCGAGTAATGGCATCAATCAGATCGATTTATCGATAGCCGACCTTGAATCGACTGCACTCGACCAGTGCCGCTCACAAAAACCTTTGTCGACTCACGCAGCTAGCTGAGCAGCATCAGCCGCAATGGCTTGGGCAATGGCAACCAGAATACTCCATCTCCTACCCCTATTGTCGCTGAGCGGCGCTCAGCGCGGCGGCGGCGTGTTCGAACTGCCCGACTTGTCGCGCTCGCTGCAGCCGGCCAAGCCGAAAGTCGACGCGGACATGGCCCAGTATTTCGGCTTGCAGGGGCAGGCCCAGTCGTTGGTCGACTCTTTGCTGGGGCCCAGACCCGGCGGCGTCATACCGCCCAGATCCTATGATGTGGAGGGCGAGCGGCCAAGACAGAATTTCTTCAATGGGTTTGGCGGCGGCCCGCCGGTGGGTTATTTTGTGTCGCTTTTTGGATAAGGTCGCATTTCGACGGACGGAACAAGTTCTGCCGTACAATAATTTTGTGTCGCGCAGTTTAGCGCAACGAAAGCTTGTTGCGCAGGTAGTGAAGGTATGGCGCCATAGTGCTGGCATCATTTGGGGCTATTGCACCATTTCCATCACCAGCGTTGTCTCCTGCACAACAAACCTTCGTTGCGCAACAAAACTGCACAACAAAAAGATTGTCATGCACAAGTCGTGCCATGGCGCCATTCAATCACCACCTGTACAGCAACCTTTTGTTGCACAAAAAACTGCGCGACACAAGTTTGTTGTGCGGCAGAATTTGTCGTGAGCCTCATTTTGATGCATATTTGCCACAAACAAACATTCGCAGGGCACAAACGCCGGCGGCGCGGCCAACTTCCAGTCGGCCACTTTCGGCGGCGCATTGCCCACCCGGCCCAACTTTCAGTCGGGCACAAAATCGGGCTCATCGATCTCGGGCATACCCAACATATTTCCCGACCTACCCAAAGCGCCGAGAGTTGCGCCAGGGCCACCGCAGGGGCCACAAAGTCAAACATTCGGTGGCGTCGGCCCAGCCGCGCAGCAAGGTGTACCGTCATCGCTGAGCGTTAGACAGAATGTGCAGAATGTGGCGTCGGCACCAGTTAATTTGCCGCAGTTCCCCAATAGGCCACAGGTGCCGAATGGAGGTTTGGGTGAGTCGTTGTGGCACTATTCTACCACCGCAGTCCCAGACCCTGTAGAATGTGTAATGCCCTGTTAAATGTCACATGTCATGCAAAAAGTCAAAAGTCATGTAAAAAGCCTGGTAAAATGGCAAACATGTTTGCCGTTTTACCGAGCATTTTACATGACTTTTGACACAGTGCGTGACATTTTACATTTTACAGGGCACTTTTTAGAATCTGGGTTACATATAAACATCATCCTCCACAATAATCAACCCAAAACACAGGCCCCCTGGGACTGCCCAACAGCCAGACATCACCACAAAACATCGGCCAGCAAGCAACGAACAATTTCAACCCACAACAGCAACAATTCGGCTCGTTCGGCAGCCCTGGCAGCGGCGGGCAGCTGGGACAGCAAAATGGCAACTTTGCTGGGCAGAATTTCGGGGCTGGCGCACAGCAAGATGCTGGCGCTGCGGGCGGACTCTTGAATAACATATTCAATATGATTGGATTGGGTGCAAATGGACAGTTGCGAAATGGCGGCGGAGGACTTGGTGACTTGAAGGTGGATTTTCTTATTTCGTTTTTTTTCTCTCTCGAGATCCTGAATTTTATTCATCCTTGAGAAAGTACCAATTAACTTCACTGTCGCTTTTCGCAGTCGATTTTGGCACAGCGACAAGCATCGCCTGCGTCCAGTGCAGCCAGCGCTGGGCAGGGAAATGATCCGGCTGGTTCACTCAACAACATTTTGTACAAGGCACTGACCAATGGCGTCATTCAGCCGGTGAGTTGTTATGGATTTAGATCTAATTTGTGTCGCTGCGTCGCTGGGCCTCTGAGAAAATCAACAGCAGGGCACTGCGTTGATGTGTCATGAATTGATTAGCTAATTGTGCACTTTTATCGGTGCGCCACTGAAAAAAACTCCCATCTTAGATTTTGTCTTAAATAATATGTAATTATCTGCATACACACCTCGGACAGCACAGTTTACATTCGCAAATACATACGTCTCACGCGGCAGCGCACCAACGCGATACTTAACACACTTTCAGAAAAAAGTTGAAAAAGGAGAAAAACGGAGTTGCGTTTCATTTACGTTTTTTTACACGTTTTTTAAAATTATTTTTAGATCAATAGTGATGTTATTCAGGATGACGTCATGAAGGACTGTTTCGTTCAGAAAATCCATAGCACGAGTAGACCACCACAGATCAAAAGCCCCCCCCCCCCACAGCAATCAGACACCGGCAACGACACGGACTCTGACGGGACCGGACCGCAGCTCAACCAGGAACTACTACAACAAGGCACCGCAGAGACTCTAGCCCAAAACATCGGTCTCATACAACAACTCATCACACAGCCAAACAGCCCCCTGTGTTCACCGAAGCCGCAGCCGGTGGACACCTTTGATCTGGCCGCTTTCATGGGCACTTGGTACCAGGTGCTCTATAGTCCGCCCATGTCTGTGGGTCCTTGCAGTATGATCTCATGTGGGTTGGGAGTGGTGTTTTTTGGAGAAAGAGTGGAAAGGGAGGTGTTATAAAGTTTTTCTAAATAGGTATACTCCAGTTACTTTACACCCTGCACGCGTGGTTCCCGCTGGAAGCGTGCCAACTACTTTTTTAAACATGCGATTTTCATAAAAAGTTGAAGAAAGTCATCACTGATATAGCGCTATATGTTCACTTATTCACAACAATGATTTATTCATTTTTTAAACAAAAATCGCATGCTTTATCATCATTGGCACGGTTCCAACGTGAGACATAAATGAGTACGATGGCAGAGTATCATGTCCGCCGAGTATACTATTTAATTTTGTGATTAGTTTATTTGTAAACATTATCGTTCCCTGGTAGTTTTATTACTTACCTAAAAAAGTTTAGAACATTTTCTATCAGTTGCACGAGTTCAAGTGTCACGTGCATCCCTAATCTTTTTCTATAGTATCAAAATAATGATTATGTTTTTGTATCCAAGATTTGAATACAACAACAAAAATTTTGGATACTATAGAATAAGATTTGGATACACTTTACAGGGTCTTTTACGTGACACATATTTTACAGGGTCTTTTACAGGGTTCGGGACTGGCAACATATAGGTAGGGGTAAACCAGTTCCGTTTTAATCATAAGTTTGTAACATGGTAACTCTACAAAATATTACTCAACTCCACTATAACATCAAGCTCAAATCAGGCTCCTCCCCCACATCCCATTCCCACCCGACACAGACAAAAAACTAGCCGACGTGAACAACGGCGGGCCCGGCTCAGTTTTCGACACATTCGAATACACCACCGAAGGGACACCATTTGGCCCGCCTAGAATCAGTTCCGGCTACGCGATTGTCAGGGCGCCGGGCCAGCTCATTTACAGGACCACCAGCAGTGATACGGATGTGAATGGTTTGTTTGTGCTGAAGGGCGGGTTTGGGACAGTGTTTCAGTTTACCTATTGTGTCTGCGCACACTAGTTTCCACACGAATTTTCGAAAACTCACAAATCAGCTTAGAACGCATTTGAGTTTTCTACAATGAGGTGGCTGTCAACTACAGTTGACGGAGATTCAAAATGACTCATTGTAGAAAACTCAAACACGTTAAAAGTTCATTTATGAGTTTTCGAAATTTCATGTGAAAACTAGTGTGCGCAGGGCCATTGGGACAGACTCAGTCGAGTCCAAATTTGATGAAATTGAGTTAGGCCAAGAATATTTCCTTAGGAATGGACCCCTCCCATTTCGGCCGTTTTCAATAACATTTTTGACCCCACTTGCACTTTTTGCAAGTGTTGGATCTTGACAGTTTTGTAACAATTTGGGGAAAAATTTCGGCCAGAGGTTGATGAGTCCACTCTGAATTGGGCTAAAAGCCAATGGGTCCATATTGTGAAGTTTTTGGTGAAAAATCCGCAGCGAGAAGTGTGCTAACCCCATATTGGACACTGAGTTTTAAAAGTCCAGAAATTGTCCTTGAGGAAGAATTTAACAGTGGGGAAATAAATTTTGTCACGGTTAAGAAAGAGGATCCCACTACATTTTCATAGCCAATAAGTCGATAAGTCGACCTAGGATTTCAGAAAAAAAGTCAAAGAGTCGATTTGTCTTCAGCAAAACGTTGACAAGTCCATCTGTCTCCGGACAAAACAACTTCTTGCTGGATGGAAACACCTTTGGACATGTCAACTTTTTACTGCAATCCAAGTGGAAATCTCAATACATCATAGCAATGTATTTTTTGTTGTAAATAAATATAACATATGTCTGTTCAAATCATTTCGAATTGCAACCTTACTGGCCGGCCATTCACACGCAGTGAACGTGATCGCGGTCGGTCCGCGCAACAGCGTCGACGAGTACGAGTGGGCGGTTTTGTCAGTCAACTGCAACTACCCGCTGCACGTGTTCGCCAGGGACCCGGTCAGGTACAAGCAGCTGTACGAGCCCAACGTCAGCGCCATGTTGGAGCAGAATGGTATGGTGACTGGGTTTACTAGGATGTTGAATGTGGTCGCCCCGGTTGATAATAGTTTGTGCCACTTCCCGCCCACTTTGTTCAATATTTGAGGGTGATTTTGTGACGTTTTGGGTATCTCAGTGTCTTTTGAGGTATGTTCTACCTGATTGTATTAACTGTTTTTTAAATATATTTTTTACTTAAAGTTTATGGTCATGTTTTTTATGCTCGCTTTGACATATCTACTAATATTTATTCTAGTCAGAGTAAGCAAAAATCACAAAGCTGGGGAATAAAAGATATGACCATAAATGTGTTCACATTTGATCTGATCATGTCGATATTTGTTTTATGTGATCTGTGCTTTGCAACAGAAACATTCCTTTTATTCGCATTTTCCGCCGGGCGACGTGCAAGACTGTAAAGAATAGCTGCGTTTGAATTTCCATGTGGCACTTTTATGGCGCCGTAAAATCGCTCTAAATAGCATCGTGATCAACATCAAAACGCAATGACGGTGCGGCGAAATTCCAATTTTCATCACTTTGATTAATTTCCTTGATTAAAATAATCGCAACGTCAATTTCGACCCGAGTCGCAGCGAAATTCATCAATTACGATTGTTGGAGGGCTGCGCGGCGCACCGCACATAAATATGTAACATGTACAAAAATAAATCTTCATAACCAGGAAACGGTCAGACAGACGGCAACGGACCGATCCCAGTTTCTTTGGTTTTGTTTACTCTGTGGACCCCATGCTATGCATTTTTCTGAATGAAACACTCCACCTTGACGTCATAATTTATACAATAAAAACTGTCTAAATCTAGAAAAAAATGATATCAGGCAAAAACATACTTTGGTTGTAATTACTTGACTCTAGGGTGTCAAAAAAAATTTTTTACGGAACATGGAAACAGGACATTTTTTGCACTTGCCAGAAAACGGAAATGGAAATGGGAAAAAATTTGCACTTGGCGGAAAACGGAAACAGAAATGGAAATTTTTTTGCACTGGCCAGAAAACGGAAAGATGAGCCGGAAAAACGGAAATGGAAATGGACAGATTTGTTGAAATTCTGCCGGAAATGGGAAAAATTGCTGTAATTTTTCTGGAAATGGAAAAAATTTGCAGAAATTTATCCAGAAATAAAAAATTTGCTAAAATTGTGCTGTAAACTGAAAAATTCACATAATTGAGAACCTGCATGCATGTTTACCAGTTTGGCTGAATCAGAAAACAGAACGTTGAGCCAGATAAAGGAAAATGAGGCGGAAAGACAGGAAATTGTGCTGGAAATTGGAAAATGGCGGAAAAACAGTAAAATTTAGCCGGAATATGGAAAATGAGCTGGAAAAACAGAAACAGAACAAATTTAGTGGACAGAAAATGGAAAGGAAAATGGAGAAAAATTCAGCTGCCAGAAAACGGAATGGAAAACAGAAAAAAATTTCCTGCAAAGAATGGAAACTGAAAACGGAAAATTTGACATACTACATACTCGACTCCGCTTTTCTCTGCTTAAATTTTTTATGTTTGTTTGTGAAACTGCATATTTACATAAGTATACGGCTCACGCATTATAGACCAAGACATAAGTAATTTTGGGTGCATACTATATTGCTATCCACCGAGTATCACAGCGCACAAAAGGAGTGCTTCTGTGTACTTTTGTAACATTCTGGCTGCAGTTAACCCGTTACTAACCAATCGTGTACAAATATTTGACTGGCGTGTTCACTGATAATACACTGGCGGCATATGATACACAAGTTGCGATTTATGCTACGTAGTACGTGTTCCACTCACTTTACCTTAAAAAATACGATTTTCTCATGTGAAAATGTCCATGACAACCCACACGATCACATTCAATGTGATCTATGTGTCATGAATCCGTGTATTCAGCTGTTTTTCGATTACACGATTCACGAGGTTTGTTACCGCACTTTTCCCTCTATTCCCACTTCACCGGCCGCTTGCCGCTGCAGTGCACTGCACTGGGCCCGGAGGTCCAGATTATAAATGCGTGTTGTAAATTTTAAGGAAACGTGTCCGAAGACGGTAGGTTTTTCAGAACGTGCGATGAACCACTCGGTGGCTCACGCTGTTCCGTTTCCCGCAGCACGCACAGCACTTACACTCAGCATAAGCAGCGCAGTAATTAGAGCAGTTGTTAATTAGCTAACTAAGGGAAAAAGTTAGTACTTAGTGCCAATACAAAAAGGGGTCCAAGTTGGGTTGAGAAGAGAGTTTATTTTTTGGGCGATGGAAGAACAGTAGCGGCAGAGTAGAAGCAAAATTGGCTTACGTCGCATCGACGAAGTTGGGGAAAAAGACAATTTCAGCTACTTATAAGGCAATCAGGACTACCATAATTGACTTGAATAAAAAGCTAAAAAAGACATAAAATTGCGAGGTTACAAAACCACTTTCAAATCACATAAGCTCTGATGTAAGCACTTAGTAAAATCGTACGTAACGCAACTGCTTATAAAAAGAGTACTAATTAAGATCAGCTAACAAGAGTAATTAAAAGCTTCATGCGACATGGGGCTAAGCCTATAAGTTACAAGCTTATTCGGTGCTACAATTACTCACTTCCATAATTACCTACAAATCCCTACTTAATATAAAACGACCTAAAACAAATAACAATGCAGTGCAACGCATTTTTACAAAAACGGAATGAACAAAGTATGTACAAAGGCAATTACGGCATCATAATCCAACACAGCAATTTAAGCTAATCAATAATTAGACAGCTAACACATGCTTACAATTAATGATAATTAATTAAGATACAGAACGATTAATTAAGCTCGTGGGAATGAAAGGCATTGGCGTGAAACGATCTGTACAATAGTTTCTACATGTCACATGGAAACTTTGCTTGGGGGTTTTGTATTCATTAGTTACGGTAGCTAGAGAATGCTCGCGGGCGCGAAGTGCTTATCACCTCCAGTCCCGCGACCCACTATTGTGACTATCCGGTCAGCTAGCGCCCGTGAGAAAGGTTTCAGCCCGATGGCCACACCCTTCCGAGCGCGAGGAGATATTTATGCTAGGGCGACGGAAAAGTATTTTTTGGACTGCGACTTGTCACTTGGGGCGTTATCAGAAGCTGTTCCTACCACCCACCGATACTAGATGACGCACGACAATCTAGTCAACATGGGGAGGAACGCGGAACAGTGCTTTTGTATTTTTTGAGTGAAATTCATTGTTCCTGGCTTCCGGTCGCCACCTACCTATCAGCCGTCAGTCTCCGCCTCTGCCCAAAGATAAGTAAAGGGTAGAATGTGCTTTAGACCGCCCAGAGAGTCACAACAGTGTGCCGGCGAGCCCAAAGGCGGCCACACGCCGCGCCGCGGCATTTCAAAGTAAAAAATGTGAAATTCCCCTCTCACCTTATGCCATGTGGAATGCAGTTACACCTAAGTTAGACATAACCTAGCTAAATTGACTTAAATAGATTTGGCGCACGAAAATAGTAATTAAAATTGGGGGGTAAGGAAACGAAATTGTGCAGAGCACTACAACCACTATAAAACATGGCGAACTCGGTCAGCCCATGTAGCGGCGTCGATCTTGCAATGCAGTGCTCTGACGGGGTACTGCGCAGCCCACTGCAGGGCTGTGCATGCCATGCAGTCCCCGTTGCCGTCGAAAAGCCGCCGTAATGTCTGAGAAAGTTTGCCCAAATTTAGTTTACAAAATACATAGTAGTTTACGTTCCGTGAATTATTATTGCATTTGTTTGTCTAAAATTTTGTGGGGTGGTGTTTTTCCCATCGTAAAAACGCTCTTACAACCCACCAGCCATTGCGGTTTACCTCCTGGCTAAACTATTGAGGTGTGACCGGTGATTATTTTTACGATTGCATGCACAAAATTTTTCGTTAAATATAAAAGTTGTTCATCTTTTCGAAATTTTCAAAAAGAGGTTGTTTGCATGCAAAATGGCTTGCGTGTATTTCACAGTCGAAAATCAAATTCCGAAACGTGGCTGGCAACTACAGAAATGCAATAATAAGCTGAGAACGGTATGGGAGTTAATCAACTGCCCTGCCTTTTGCAGTCGTGACTTTATAATGGAATTGCCAATTGGGTTCTGGAGGTATTTCCATTTTCAAAAATATTTTGCTCTTTTCAAATTTACAAAAAACTTTGTTTTTTATTCAGAAAAGTGCCAATTTTGGACAGTCAACTGGGGGCGGCGGTTACGTTCGTCAATTCGGGGGGACAAAATGCGGCCATTCGGTGCCGCAGCGAACGTCTTGGAAACTATTTGGTGTGTGATTTCGAGATACTTGGTTAATTGTTTTGTTTGTTTCACTGTTGGTTATAGTTTCCATTACGTTATTAGTTTCCAAAAACTTTCAAAAAACTTGCAAAACAAAAATGTCCTGGGTTTACTCAAACTCCCTCGTCGGTGCCCTCCATCGGCACGTCTTCTTCGGCAGCAACCTCGGGCTGCATGTCGTCCTCTTTAGCCGGCGCCGGCGCAGCGACCGCCACGGGCTCATCGGGCTCGATGTCGCCGTCGGGGGCTAGCGGCGCCTCTTCTTCCGGTGCGGAGAACGTGGCGTCGTCGCCATCGCCATCGGAGGTGCTGGCGATGTCCTCGACCTCGTCCGTGGGGTCGTACGGCAGCGGCTCGTCCGCCGGCTGGGGCGCGTTCTGTACGTCCACGGGCTCGTCCATATTGACGTCCGGTTGGGCGAGCTCGGTCTGGGCGGCTTCGTCGTCATCGTCGTACTGGTGCTCAGGGCAGTGGGCCTGTGGTCTCCAGTCGGGCGACCAGGTCCATATCCTGGATCCCCAGATTTTTTCTGCGTGGTACTGGTAAAGACCAGCCGAAGCGAATTCATACGAAAAGAAAATGTGGAAGAAGTCAGACCACAACAAGGTCTCCACGTTGGCCACCACGACTCTGGCGCAACGCGAGCGGGAAGTGGCCACGTTTCCACGCTCCAGCTGGGCCACGAAGCCGACTCGAGTGGTCTGCTGAGAATACTGGGTGGTCAACCTGTCGCGCGCGGGCGGCTCGCTGCTGCGCACGCACGACACGATGGTCACCTCAGCTTCTCTGGCTTGCGCCTTGTCGGCGGTGAGCACTCGAGTCGCCCAGAATTCTCGCCCGTAGTGCTTCAATGACGGGTCGGTTGCCAATTTGTCTATCAGCGCGCGCTGCTGCGCCGCATAAAAAGTGACCACCAAAATGGCATCCGCCCGACTCAAATCACTCCAGGGCACGCCGCCCTGGTTCGCCAATTCGACAAAATGTTTAACCAACTGCACTACGATGAGCTGCTCGGGTACGTTGACGGTCGACGTGCCCTCCTTGGTCTCCAGTCCGGTGTGGTTGATGACCGTGGACAGCGGGATCGGGACGTTGTCGCCCGGCATGCGCGGCAAGTTGTCGTCCCGGCACGGCGATTTCTGATGATAGGGGCGGAGCCGGCCCTCGTACGCCGCGTGCGAATTGGCGTTGATCAGCTGGGGGTGCCCGCGGAAAACCGTTTCCAGCCGCAGCAGGGGGCACATTTTGGACGCTGTGAGTCCATCAATCAAGGATGGAGAGGGATTAAGGAAGGGTTCAACCCATCGCTGGGTCTGAACTTTGCGGGTGAGTTGCTTGCTGTCGCCGAACAGCAAGACTAAGCCGTTGTGGGGGAGCGACACGGGGTTCAACGCTGTGACCATGGAAATGTTCGTGGCGAGCGACGCCTCGTCCACTATCATGGCACAGTACCTGATGTGCTTGATGCGCACATCATGTGTCGAATCGACAGTCACGTGGATCTGTCCTGGCTGCAGCAAATCCAGAACGTACTTGTGCAGCTTGACGGTGCCCTTGGCGTACCTCCGGGCGGCCCGGCGCAGCACGCGACCCCAGTCCGTGTCCTCGAGGTCCGGGTCGTTCACATCGACGCCCGTGCGACCCGCTACGACCTCGTCGTTGTCGTCGTCCCATTCTTCATCGTCGTCTTCGCCAGTGACGACCAGGTGCGGCACCTGCTCCATTAGCGCCTTCATCACCTGCTGGGGGGTTTGATTGGGACCTGCGACGATAGAGTGCACGGTCTCGTACTCAGTTTTCACCGCCCAGTACTGGTCTACCAGCTCTATCCACTGGGCGTCGATCCGCGCGACCGAGAAAGGGGTGTCCTGCGCTATTTTGTGCAGCGCGGGCAGGTCGTCTACAGCGAGGTCGCTGTAGACTTCCTGGGTTTCCAACAGGGGGCTCAGCACCCTTACAGCGAACGCCGCTCTCAATTTCAGATATTCGACGTACCCGGGCTCTTGCAGCATGTCCTTAACTTGTGCGGCGGGCAGTTCGGACCACTGCTTGCGGCCCAGCAGCAGGCGGCGCACGGCATCGTGCACGCCGTCGCAGCCGGTGCGCTGCATGTTTTGCACAGCGCGCCTAGCGCTCTCGTCCGTCGCCGAGTTGACGGTGCACGTGACGATGGTGGAATGGTATTTGGCGTTGGAAGTGATGTCGGAGGAAAGGGTGGAATTACTGTCTGGGAATGGGCGACCATTAAACTGGTTGAAGTACAACGAGCACATGTACGCCACCTGGTTCTGCACAGTGGTCTTGCCAGTGCCGAACGGGGAGTCGCACATGAGCAACAGCGGCCATGCCAGCTTCAAGGCGGCTAAAACGGCCGCCAGGGTTTTCGCCTGGCCGCCCAACGGCTTGAACTCGCCGGGCTTACTCACCAGCAGCGCTTCGGACGTGCCCTGACGGATTTCGTCTTCTAGGGGCGCGGCCGTGGCGCGGATGTGCGACCACTGGGTGAGCGTGTCGGACAACCGATCATCATACACAATGGCAATGGCGATCTGGTCACCCAGTTTTAGGACATTGCCCGAGCGTATGTTGGACGGTCTCCAACCTTCGTTCAGGCGCTCGATAGCGCCTTGCAAAGAACGCATGGTTCGCACATAGTTGGGCGACTCATTGGTGGTGCGCACCATGTAGTCGCCGTTCTCGAGCTCGGACGGGAGCGCCGCCTGGCTCAACTTCAAGTCCAAATTGCCCACAATTACAGCCCGCTCCGGACTTACCTCTAAGGTGGCCACTCGCAGTTGCAACTTTGGCTGCGTCGGGTCGGGCCTGTCGTCGTCGGGCATCGCCTTGGTCAACGTCAGCACCGACATCGGTCCGGCGCCGACCAGCAGCTGGGGTAGCGCGTTGATTTGCGCGTTCGCGCGTCTCTGCTGCTCATCCATCTGCTCCTGCTCGTCGTTGACGGCGTCGGCCAGGTCCGGCCTGTTGATCGTGATGCACGCCTTGGTACCTGCGTCGGTCGCTTCCCACTCAATTAGCGCGCGCACCGCCGTGGCGCGTGCCGCTCGGAAACGCAACAAGGACTCGTGGTACATGTATGCTGCGGCCAGCATCACGTACTTGGTGCGCAGGTGCGGCGGGTGCACCCGGTTCAATTCCACCTCGTGGGGGTCGTGGAAGTAAAAATCTTCCAGCGCCGATTTTTCGAGCAAGAAAACGCCATACGCATGTGCGTAATAGACGTTGTCAAACACGTCGTTGTTCAGGTCGTGAAACTCGACGTGTGCAATCCCCAACATACCTGCACTCGGGATCGGGTTGCCGGGCATGGTGTATTCGCGGTGCGCGAACGCCAAGCGCTCCGGGCCGCAGTCGTTGCGCTCGCCCGCGCCCAACTCCGGCAGCTCCTTGTAGCGACGGGGCGTGAACGCCACTCGCAGCCGCAGCGACCGCCAGTTCGTTGAGTAGCGCTGGTAGCCGACCTCGTCGCGCTGCGCGTCGTATTCATGGTCGGCCGGGGCGCGTCCCTGTACGGTTACGACGACGGGCACTGCCACCAATAGGGGGCTAGCGCTTTTGTTCATGTCCAATTTAATGTCAAAGAACTCCCAGTAGTCGGGCTTGGCAGTGCAACGCTGCACGTACCTGGCCGTAAACTTCATACCGTGTCTGACAAGCGGCAAGTGCAGCTCCGGGCCGTACTTCTCGTTGACGCTGGCGTACTGCGCCACCACGACCGACGTGCGGCGGTCGCGGGCGCCGCGCGCAATGTTGGTCGAGTAGGTGAAGAACGGGTACACGTTGTCGGCGTCGTTCCATTCGTCGTTCTCGGCCAGCTCGGCCAGCGCGTCGTCGTGAAGTCGCACGTGGGCTTGGTAGTATTCCCGGTCTGCAGTGTCGTGCCTCCAATAGACACGGTCCACCCAGCCGGCGAACATCCGCTTCGCGTAGACGGGCGGCGGGGGCCGCTGGTTCTCACCCCACTGGTGATCCACCTTGGGGGGCGGTATGGTGGCGCCCGGTTCGCCACGTTGGGTGGTGGCTTTCGTGAAGCCCGAGCCCGCGGCGCTGGCACGCCGGCCATTGTGCTGCCGTTTGGCGCCCATGCTCCTTCCGGCCATGTTACGTTTTTAAGTTTTAAGGAAGAGTGCAATTAATCACAATCAATCACCGGCACTGCAGTGGACTCTCGGAGCCCACTAGTGTACCAGCGAATTACAACCGCACTCACACACACGAACACGCAGTCACACGCACTTGGGATCACAAGTTTGTCAAACTTACGTGATGAGGGAATTAATCGAATTACGGGAACACAGTTAATTAATTTGTTCTGTGGCTACGTCGATAGCCACTTAAGGGCTTTACCGCAATGAGAGTCTAAGTAGGGCCGAGATTCTGCGTACAGGTGGGGATAATGTTTTCAAGCGTTGGTTTACAGCGATCCGCATGCACTACATAAATCTTATCATTAGTATCATTATAAATAGTTACAAGCGGATGAGCATAGCGAATGCATTCGTAGGGGCCTAAAAAGAAAGCAGCAAATTTTTTACAAGGGCCGGTCTGATCGGTCAAGCGCGGAGTGAAAATACGAACCGCTTGGCCCGGCTTCAAATTCAAATGGCGGGCGCGGCGATTGGCGTAGTATTGCTCTTTCAATTGAGCATTCCTAAGCGCGGTATGCGCCGCATTGCGCGCCGCCGAGAGACGCTGCGCGAGCTCGGTGGGTTCACCGTGCTTATCTGTCGACTCGGGTAGCATTGCGCCAGGCGCGGGGGGCGTCAACATTCTTTCCCATAGCGACGCGGCTGGGCGCCCAAACAAAAGTGCGTACGGCGTGGTGCCCATTGCCGGGTGTTTCGACGTATTGTACGCATGCACCGCGGCGCCCAAGTGGTAATCCCAATCGGAATGAGTTTGGTTCACGTAATGGGACACGATTTCCATCAGAACACCGTTTCGGCGCTCCACCATTCCGTTGCCTTTTGGCATATACGCAAATGAGCGATGCTGAAGGGTATTGAAATACAATAACAATCTTTTGAATGCCCCTTCGACAAAGCTTGGCGCGTTATCGCTCAAAATGGCGCCGGGTACGCTAAATATGGGAAGAATGTGTAGCAAGAATGCAAATGCTACAGTATCCTGCCGGATATCGGGTACCGGAACAGCGATACCAAATCGCGTGCACTGGTCAACGAAAACCAACACGTGTTTATGCCCGCGCCGCGTGCGTGGCAGCGGGCCAACGGCGTCGACTGCGATGACATCGCCGGGAGATCGCGCGATTTTCCGGCACGCCATCAAAGTCTGCATCGACTGCCTGAGTCCTTTTCGCGCACAACACAAAGGGCACGTGGCGACCCAATGCGCGCTTTCGGGGCGCATATTTGGGAACCACGCAAATTCCTGCAATCTTTCGAACGTTTTCATTATTCCCAAATGTCCCGCTGTAGGATGATTGTGTGCTAGTTCGAATACTAGCGGGCACAGTGAGGCTGGAATACACACAGGATCATACAACTTGATCCCCGGTACTATTGAAGCCTCAGCCCTTTTTCGCATGATTCCATATTGATCAATGAAAAACGGTGGCACACATTGTCCAGGTGCATCCTTACAAACTTCCATCAAATTCACTATATACGCTTCTTGCATCTGCAAGCGCTTCAATTCGATTATGGGGACAAACGGGGGCAAAACGTGATCAGTGTGAAAACCGTTGACGCGCACTTCGGTAGCCGCGGGGCCACCAGCCATTGTTTGTGGACCTACGGTAGTGAGTCCGGTAATTGGCTCCACCCCATTGTTCGCCGGCTGTCGCGTGTCCATTGTCCCAGGGTTGCGGTCACGCGCCACAGACTCCGCCCTCGCACGCGCGCGTGTCCTCATTGGTTCCTTGATGGGCGCGCGTCTGGAAACAGTAGCTACCGTATCCCACGGGTCGATTGCGGTCTGTGTCGCGACAGTTTTATTGTGTGATATTTTAATGAGTGCAAATTGCTCAAATGCTTCGTCAAGTTCTAATTTCTCGTCGAAAGTTATTGGCGCATCGCGCCTTCGGGACAGAGCATCTGCGAGCTCATTGCATTTTCCTTTCAAGTGCTTGAATGTAATTTGATACGGGGCAATGGCCAATGCAAACTTATGCAATGCGGCGTGTGGTGTAGCCTCCAAATTGGGGTTTTTCACCCAAGGGATACTTTTGGCATCAGTCCACACTTCAAAGGGGCGTCCCGCCAAGTAGCAATGCCAATTTCGGACGCTCTCAAAAATTGCGTAAGCCTCTAGAGTGATGGCGGGCCATCTGCTCTGCACCTCAGTCAACTTCCGGCTGTAGAACGCGCACGCATGCAGTCCAGATTTTTCGTCGGCTCGCTGCACCAGCACTCCAGCGACCGCAATTTGTGACGCGTCTGTAATTACAATGAACGTTTTATTTGGGTTCGGGTATTGCAAACAGGGGCTGCGTAACAGTATTTCTTTTAATTGGAAGAAGGCTCTCAGAGCCTCAGGATTGTCGTTGAGATCTACCGGCGCGTTTCCATCGTAGTTCTCGCGCGGACCGGTGCGTGTCAAATTCGATAGCGGCACTGCTATTTCGGCGCACCTGTGTATCATGCGTCTGAAAAATCCCACTGCTCCCAAAAACCCTTTGACTTCCTTGACAGTTTTCGGGAGGGGCCATTCTGAGATAATATTGCGTTTGTCCATGGGAATGCAAATGCCCTCACGGCCGATCATGAAGCCCAGAAATTTTACCGCGGTAATGCGTGCGAAAAAACACTTACGGGGACTAATTTTGAAGTTATTTTTGATCAATCGATCCAAAATTTGGCCGATGTCACTCAAATGGGTTTTCCAGTCCTGACTGTAAATTAGCAGGTCGTCAATGTACAATAGCACATTGCGATGAATCAATCCCGCCATTGCAAGCTCAAAACACCTTTGTGCCAAACTTGGTGAGCATTTTAATCCCATAGGTAATCTCTTTAATTGGAATTGACCAAAAATATTACGGAACGAAGTGATGTGTCTGTCGTCGGGATGCAGTGCAATGTTATAGAAAGCCTGATTAATATCGGCACTGCTAAAAAAACTTGCAGTTGCTGAGTGCATCCACGGTATCATCCAGCCTCGGCAAAGGGAATTGCGGCGCATGCAAAACCAAATTTAATCGCCTGTAATCAATGACCATGCGTTTAGAACCATCAGGTTTAGAAACAACTAATGTGGGAGCGCAGTATGGGCTTGTGCTTGTTTCAATTATGTCGTGTTCAATTAGACAGCGCAGGTGCTTTTCCAAGTATTGCTGGTCATCCAGGCTCAACCGATACATGCGGCACGCAATCGGTTTTCGATCAGTCAATTGCAGTCGATAATCGACTAATTCACTGTACCCTATGTCGTACTTGTGTCTCGCAAAGGCGCCTTTGTGCTTCAAAAGTACGGCTGCAAGTTCCTTGCGCTCATTTTCCGACAATGTTTGGGGCACAGAAAATTCCATTTCATGTCCATCTGGACATTTCACATGCAATGGCTCACCTAATTGGTCTTCAATTACCTTCTCTGGAACGCTTGAAGATACCGGCTCTGTCGCTTCGTTGGCGCGGCACTGCCGTATCCATTCCTCCGGGGGGTCGCCGGCTTTGACTTTCAGAACACAATCGACGGGCTCAACCAAGCCGATTTTTTGTTCCATCTGCAAGGTAATCGGTTGATCACGCACGTTTGCGACCCTCATTAGAAACACCTCGTCACTTGTTTCATATGCGGCAGATGCGGCGACTACCCCATCCTTCAAGTTTACGGATTCCAGCCCAGTGACCGTGAATGTGCGGTAGCTAACTGGGGCTGATAGGCGCACCGGCACCATTGCTTCATGCCTTGCCTTGATTT
Organism: Sphaerolaimus hirsutus; assembly: GCA_964036195.1. Taxonomy (NCBI): domain Eukaryota; kingdom Metazoa; phylum Nematoda; class Chromadorea; order Monhysterida; family Sphaerolaimidae; genus Sphaerolaimus; species Sphaerolaimus hirsutus. The sequence goes on along the minus strand of OZ038454.1, from coordinate 19,952,282 downwards.
CGGTAGCCGCTGTGACTAATGCAAACACTGCCCGAATCTGCACGTCCGGCTTGTGGTTATCAAAAGGAATGCTGACGCCTACTGAGGGGATTTTTAAGAGGCGCGCGGGCATATCAATTATCATGTGCCGCAGCACATCCGCGCCCAAAATTAAATTGTCAACCAGGCCATCGATGGCTTGAAAAACAACACGAAACGTGTGTCCCCCTATATCAATGGGCATTTCCAACTGACCAATTATCATTAGCTTGGAATCCGCAGCGCATCGCATGTGAGAAATGGGAGAAGTTTCTTCAACGGCGTCATGTCCATGTCGATGCTCCTGGAACACGTCTCTGCTGCATAACGAGCGCATGGCGCCGGTGTCCAGCAAACATCGATGGTACATGATGCCGTCCATGCACACGGGCACTGCAGGACTATAGTAGACATGCACAGGCCCGTTCCGCCTCGCGACGACAGACTTTATATTTTCCTGTTCATCTTTTGATAGCGTAATCATTCTGATTCTATCCACCGATGGGCTCATGGAAATTTCCGCCATTTCTAATTGGTGATTATATTCAATTGATGGAAACATCTGTACCGTTACCGTGTCGTCTGATGCGCGCTCGGACGCACCTGTTGTCGGATTCAACACGGTCAATCGGCCGTCATAGCTTTTCATAAAGCTACGCTTACCTGCGTCTCTGTGTCTGGTAATTAGCGGCCTCGACTCCCGTCGCAGTCGTCGGCGCGCTCGTTCAATTAGCGTCGTAGCTGCCGGGGGCGCGGCGGCTAACAGAGCTGCTAATAAATACTGGCAAGTCACTATGGCGCACACCAGGTAAATCCATATCTGCAGCCATGACCTTAAGGCGTCAAAATCCCAAAATCCCACGCTTACCATTGACCTGGCCATTAATCGATGCGATTGTAAACTGCCATCAACCGCATGCGTCGGCATTCCATGCACGCGCCGCACAATCGCGTATGAGTGCCACACGTCGTTCAGCGTGGTGGTCGGCAGCAGCTCAGACAAATTGTACATTGTCGTTGCGGCAAAGATCTGATGGTGCACGTCCGTCGGTCGTTCGAGTTGCCACCTGTGTGGGAAACTGTGGGTGTTGTAAACGGGGATATGTTCCAGGGCGCCTTTCTCAGGTAAATACTTGTACCACTGCCCATGCAATTTCAACACACGGTTGTGGCGATTTGTGCACGTTCCCATAACCGGCTGGAACAGAAGGGCATTTGTAATTGTATCCAAATGCAAGGTCACATTCTGTCCATGCAATTTCATTCGTATTGGGACCGTAGCGTGGCACGCGCCTTTACCTGTTTCGGTGCCCAACTGATAAGTCTTTACCGCAAAGCACTTATGCACTAGAAATCCGTCTGGCGCCGCCTTGGCCAATATCTCATTGTCGCGCATGTACCAGCGCGCCGTGGTCGTCGGGTGCTCGGTCATGGCTAAGCGGAGAAGTTCCTGAAAGTGTTGCACATGCCTACAAGTAGACACGGCCTGTGCACGCATAGTTTGCTCAGATGTCTCGTACACCGCTTGCATCGCTGCGGCCAAGTGACCGGTGTCCACTACGCCAAATCCGGGGCGTGCTGCGCGACGCTTCTCCCGCACATACCTAATTGGGGGGATTTCAAACGGTGCCACAACAATATCCTGGTCTGATTTCCATAGTTTTTCACCACATGAAATGATTTCTTCTTTTGCTCGAAATGACAATGCCAAAGTGTGATCACGCGCGAGCCAAATATCTTGTCTAATTAACCCAGCTATTTCTTGCCATTTCTCATAGGGGCATTCAGCCTCTGGGTTTGGTTTCCAGACTAATTGGCTACCGTCGGGTAGGGTACAGGTGCCCTCCTCGTAATTACACTTTGACACTTCTCCTAACGTACTTTGCATAACCTTGGCGCCGTAGCGCATGCGTACATCTCCCTTAAACAACCCACACTGTGGGGTCTTGGTAATTAACCAGCTGCAACAATACAGCCCGTGCCCCGAGTAACTCACGTTTGTCGGGTATTGAGTGTCCCATGCGTTGCTCAGCTCGTCCACTGGTTGAAGCGCGCCGTCGTTGCACTTATGGTACTTCATCATGCTCTCACACTCCGAGGGATCTACCGCACGCGGCTGCGAGTCAAAATGTTCCAAAGTGACGTCACCCCAGAAGTTCTGGTATGTATGAGCCGACCGCGTGGCCGCTACACATCGATACGCAGTGGCACGATACTCTACCATATTGCGTTTGTAAATAGTAAGTTTCAGGGGAACCGGTTTAGTCAACGACACAGCAGAATCGACTAACGCGGTGCAATTAGGCAGGTCGGGGTAGGTGTACAAGTCGTAATGATCGGTCAGATCGCTGCACAGCAGTGGCGTGTCCGGCATCGTCGTGGCCACCGCCAAAGGCATCAAGCTCAAGCACGCCATCACCACGGCGATGGTGAACACTGTAAACAAGGCGCCAAAGACTTGATTATTATACGGTGGCTCAGAATACGCTCGCTGGCGAGGCACTGCGGACGTTTTGTCTCTAAATTCGGCCATTTTATCAACGCATGTGCTCGAAAACGTACGCGGGGACAAAATCACAGGGGGCTCATTTAGGAATGGGTCTAATGGGGCGTCACGCAAAACCCTCCACTCGATTCTAGTAAGCGTATCATTGTGGTCGTCATGCGGGCGACAGTCTGGGAGCACCACACAATCTTCATCCTTCAGATCATGCATTGCAGTGCGCCGCAGATAATCTAACCAACTGGTGCGAAATAGGATTGACGTGGCTTCGCGTTGATACGCCCAGTGGCTAATCCACTGTTCCCTATCTACCATGAGCGCGTGCATTTTACACTGAAGGCTAGCTACAGGTTGCTCCTCCATCTCCTCCTCCTCGTCAGGGGCTTCCGGTTCCAGCCCTTGCAATGTCAATAGTTGATCATGATGGAAGAGAATTCTAGCGTAAGACGGCGATGACTCGGTCACGGCCTTGTAAGTGCATTCACCCACCTGTGTCACTGTCGTCGGGTTCAACAGCGGCACGCTGCTGCTCTGGCCTTGCTGCGATTCCAACGGCCGTTGTGCCGGTTGTGGCTGCGGGTGCCATCCGATGGCCGCGGGCTGCTGGCTCTGAACGTACACAGGCTGCATCATCTGCGAGGAAGGCACGGTCATAGGTTGACTTAATTGCATCGGTACCCATCCACCTGGATACCCAAAGTTTTGTGGATATTGTCCTCCCTGTCCACGGCCTCGCCCTCGGCCGCCACCTCTACCGCGCGCACGAAAGTCGCCTCCGCGGCCACGCTGATTGCTATCGTTGCCGGCAGATGGCTCGGGAGGGGGCTTATTTGGACATTGGTAGCGAAAGTGATCAGGAGATCCACATTCCCAACATCCATTTTCAAACCTTTTGGGCGGTAACTCACGCCTCGGGCGCGGTGCGCCCATCATCTTGGCTTCCTGGGCGTCGAGTTTTTTCTGTCGTTCGTCGAGCGCCCGTTCCTGGACCGAGGGGTGCAGGTTCATGGCCATGATGCGCTCCATGACCTGGTTCGACGTCTCGGCGACGATCTCGCTGGCCGACTTCGCATGTTCCTTCTGAACGGTTTCAAGGTTTTTGTAGCTTTCTTGCATGCGCGCATTATCAACTAATTCCTTCCAGCTTATATTGGCGTGCACCGCCAGGTTGCGCCTAATGTCCTTGTCCAACCCCTGGTGAAACTTAGTGATGCACATGCCTTCCCTTTGGGCGGAATGCAGCATTGGATATGCGCGCTTTACTGCACGTTCCAATCTAGTTGCCCAATCCAGCACAGATTCAGTGGGACTTTGAGTTGACTCAATAAACTCGCGCTGTGCATGATGCTGGGCGTTTGGGTTTGCAAACAATTCTTCCAAACGATCCATCATGGCTTTGTAATCAAGTGCGCGCAGTTCCCGCCTTCTAGCTACAAAGATAGAATTGGCATTCTTTTGTAAAAAGATAGGCAGTAACTTTTGCCTAGAGCGCATTGAAACACCTAGCGCATCACACAAAATATCCCACTTACGTCTCCAATCCTTGAAACTCTTGTCAGCCCTTCCAGTGAATGCATCGCACTGCGTAGCCAGGGCGGTCAGCGTAGCGGCCGTGCCGTGCGGCACCTGATGCTGCGCCAGATAGTCTGGATCCGTAGGATTAGGTGCAGGTGAGAGCGATCCTGACGATCCTGGGGAGGAGGGACCCGGCTGTCCCGCCAAATTGATTACACTGGTAGCTGGTTGAGCCGTAGCGTTTGCAGGCGCAGGTGCCGCTCCACTGCCACCCGCTGATCCGCTTACACTCGCCGGCGGGGGCACAGTCTGCGCGGTTGTGTTCCCAGGGGCCGTTCCCGCGCCCAAGGTAGCATTAGCTGCCGATGCTATGGGTGGAATTAATCCCCTGTTAGAACAAAATGCCAAAAATTGAGTAGTGGCCTGCTCCAGTGCGCTGGGGTTACCTACGCTGGTGTACATACTCAAACCTAGCCTAATGGCCTGTAGCTTATTTTTATCTGCTGTGGAAGCATTGACTGAAATCGCCGCTGGTCCCGCGCGGTTAAGTTCCCCAGACCACTGGTGCAATAGCTGTATCATGCCCGGGAAGGTCCAACCTTCTCTAGTGTACCCAGTGGTTTCCCTGCCCGGGTCCGCCGCGGTCGCCGCCGTCAGGATCTGGCCCGGCGTCACTTGGTTGGCCGCCGCCGGGGTGGTCGTCACCGTTGTGAGCGTGGCCGGCGCGGTCGTCACACTCGAACCTGGGGGTGGGGTGCTGGTCATTCTACTTTGATTTATGGGAGACGGTCCTACGATTCTGCGCCGTGCTCTATTCGAAGAGACACAGCTTTCAATCGAGCCTTGCGCGGACGCAAGCTCGCGTGGTGTGGATGAGCTTCGCGGGGCACTTAATTGAAGCTCCCCCAATGAATTTTCCGCCTCTTCGAGCTCTTCGGCTAACGAGGGAAATTCAATATTTATATCTGGGATCGCTACTGGGGTGTCAATTAGATTTACGGAAGTCTCACCACTTCTACGTTGGTATGCAGACGAACTCACGGGCTCGTCTTCACCAGCGTACCCTGCTGAATCAGCCTGTGATCCAGACCCTGTCGACACCGGGGAGCTACGGCCGCTTTTTCCCCACGGTCGTCGAAATAAACCCCACTTACTTGATTTCCGCTGCTCTCGCCCGGGCTCAGCACTTACTGGCCTGTCGGGTCGCAGGAGCGGGCTATCTGGTGGGCGTTCTGTTTCTGTGCCTCCACTGGACGCTCGTCGAGCCGCCCCAGTCGGTAGCGCACCTGGCGCGCAAGCCGGCGTATCCCAACGGCTGCCGCCTGTTCCTGCACGTGCAATTCCAAATTGCAGCACTGGCCGGACGACGGGGGTGCTATCCTCTGTGCGTCTGGTCCAAGTCGCTGCTTCCTGTGCGCGCTCGGCTTCCGCTTCCGCTTCCTGCGCACCTGCTTCAACTCTTACCTGTTCAACCTCAGCGTCCTGCGCGTCCGCAGTCTGCTGTGCCCTGCGCAACGCCGCTTCTCGGCGCGTGCGCTTCTGTAGCTGTTCTGCAGCTCTCCACACTTCCTCAACTGACCCTGGGATCGACGCTGGCCCTCCTGACCGCAGCGTTTCCACCCGGCGCGACAGATCGTTTGTTACTTATCACTTAACGGCTTGGCGTTGATCAGGCGCCGCACCGTTCACTGAAGTGAATTAAGCTAACCACTCGCGTCTGCTACCAAGTTGTCATGAATCCGTGTATTCAGCTGTTTTTCGATTACACGATTCACGAGGTTTGTTACCGCACTTTTCCCTCTATTCCCACTTCACCGGCCGCTTGCCGCTGCAGTGCACTGCACTGGGCCCGGAGGTCCAGATTATAAATGCGTGTTGTAAATTTTAAGGAAACGTGTCCGAAGACGGTAGGTTTTTCAGAACGTGCGATGAACCACTCGGTGGCTCACGCTGTTCCGTTTCCCGCAGCACGCACAGCACTTACACTCAGCATAAGCAGCGCAGTAATTAGAGCAGTTGTTAATTAGCTAACTAAGGGAAAAAGTTAGTACTTAGTGCCAATACAAAAAGGGGTCCAAGTTGGGTTGAGAAGAGAGTTTATTTTTTGGGCGATGGAAGAACAGTAGCGGCAGAGTAGAAGCAAAATTGGCTTACGTCGCATCGACGAAGTTGGGGAAAAAGACAATTTCAGCTACTTATAAGGCAATCAGGACTACCATAATTGACTTGAATAAAAAGCTAAAAAAGACATAAAATTGCGAGGTTACAAAACCACTTTCAAATCACATAAGCTCTGATGTAAGCACTTAGTAAAATCGTACGTAACGCAACTGCTTATAAAAAGAGTACTAATTAAGATCAGCTAACAAGAGTAATTAAAAGCTTCATGCGACATGGGGCTAAGCCTATAAGTTACAAGCTTATTCGGTGCTACAATTACTCACTTCCATAATTACCTACAAATCCCTACTTAATATAAAACGACCTAAAACAAATAACAATGCAGTGCAACGCATTTTTACAAAAACGGAATGAACAAAGTATGTACAAAGGCAATTACGGCATCATAATCCAACACAGCAATTTAAGCTAATCAATAATTAGACAGCTAACACATGCTTACAATTAATGATAATTAATTAAGATACAGAACGATTAATTAAGCTCGTGGGAATGAAAGGCATTGGCGTGAAACGATCTGTACAATAGTTTCTACATGTCACATGGAAACTTTGCTTGGGGGTTTTGTATTCATTAGTTACGGTAGCTAGAGAATGCTCGCGGGCGCGAAGTGCTTATCACCTCCAGTCCCGCGACCCACTATTGTGACTATCCGGTCAGCTAGCGCCCGTGAGAAAGGTTTCAGCCCGATGGCCACACCCTTCCGAGCGCGAGGAGATATTTATGCTAGGGCGACGGAAAAGTATTTTTTGGACTGCGACTTGTCACTTGGGGCGTTATCAGAAGCTGTTCCTACCACCCACCGATACTAGATGACGCACGACAATCTAGTCAACATGGGGAGGAACGCGGAACAGTGCTTTTGTATTTTTTGAGTGAAATTCATTGTTCCTGGCTTCCGGTCGCCACCTACCTATCAGCCGTCAGTCTCCGCCTCTGCCCAAAGATAAGTAAAGGGTAGAATGTGCTTTAGACCGCCCAGAGAGTCACAACAGTGTGCCGGCGAGCCCAAAGGCGGCCACACGCCGCGCCGCGGCATTTCAAAGTAAAAAATGTGAAATTCCCCTCTCACCTTATGCCATGTGGAATGCAGTTACACCTAAGTTAGACATAACCTAGCTAAATTGACTTAAATAGATTTGGCGCACGAAAATAGTAATTAAAATTGGGGGGTAAGGAAACGAAATTGTGCAGAGCACTACAACCACTATAAAACATGGCGAACTCGGTCAGCCCATGTAGCGGCGTCGATCTTGCAATGCAGTGCTCTGACGGGGTACTGCGCAGCCCACTGCAGGGCTGTGCATGCCATGCAGTCCCCGTTGCCGTCGAAAAGCCGCCGTAATGTCTGAGAAAGTTTGCCCAAATTTAGTTTACAAAATACATAGTAGTTTACGTTCCGTGAATTATTATTGCATTTGTTTGTCTAAAATTTTGTGGGGTGGTGTTTTTCCCATCGTAAAAACGCTCTTACATATGTATACTGAAAACTTCGGCAATATATATTCAGTGAATAATACAGTGGGAATATTTCAATTGAGAAGTAGAATACCTATATTCGTATTGGTTTACTGGGAATTTTTTCGATAAAAATTAGACGGTAGACGGACCCACGCGAGCATCCAATAGTTCGTGCATCAAATGTGGTCCAACTAAAAATTCCTTGTCAACAGTGTCAACATAATTGAAACTGATCAACTCTCAACTCACCATCACAAAAAGCTATTTATCTATGCTCCGACGTCACATGCGCATTTTCCCGTCATGAACAATGGCTTCATTTCCCATATTCAGTTTCAGCGCGCACGCTGTGCCCATAATAGCCGCTAGCTATCAGCGCAGAGAGACGTTTTTTTATGTGCGATGCAGCGAATGTCAGAAACTGCAAACTATTTCGAGGAGGGAACCAGCACCGCGGCAGTGCGGCAGTTCAAAATCGAATCAGAGTTGTTAAAAGTACTGTACTTTTTCAAAGTAAACGTAAAGTATTTGATTTTTACTCACCCCTGAGTTTTGAAAATTTAAAATATTTTTTTATACTTTTTAGTAAACGTTAATACCCGTATTTTTACTCACGGAATACGAAAAAGTAGGTATTTTTCGATTTTATACCCAGGAAAACATAGAAAGTGAGTAAAAGTCAACATTAGAGTCATCATTTTCCCTACCCATTGCAAGTTCAACCATTTCTGGTGCCATTTTTGCAGCCATTTGAATTCAGTTTGAGCTGTTTTTGCTTTTTATGCACCCCTTTATTTTTTTGGCTTTTTTAGGTTGACGCGTAAAGGTGAGTACATGGATTTTTCTGAAGGAAACGTAAACGTATTTACTCATTACTCAAGTAGATGTACTTTTCGAGTAAACATAAATACGTTTTAACAACTATGAATTAAATGAAGGAATCCATAGTTTTCGACCCATTGCCGGTGCCCCGAGCATTTCACTTGCATAAAAATGCGAGTCCAATAAATGTGTTGTAATTTGAGAGCTCTGTAACTTTCCCCGGTTGCGAAAAACACTCCATTAGAACCTCGTTGAAAAAAATCTACCCGGTAAGCCGTGTCATGCTGCGTTAATTCCTCCCTTTGAATAACTCCTCATGTCTGTTTTAGTGCTCAATACAATACAATGCTCAATACATATGCACGGAAATAGAGTACTTGGGAAATGTAAAAGCTTGCATCTGCCTGGTTAATTACTGTTAATGGTTAATTTCACATTTTCATATAAATTTTTACCATCAAAATCACTGTGTACGCAGGTTAGCGCATAGTGCGTACACAACACTTGACAGTGAACATTTGTTAATAGTCTGCTGAGAAAATAACGGCTAAGTACTTCCGAATAAGCCGCCAGTCAAGTAAACCGACGCAAATCCCGGGGAAGTCTTTGCAATACGACTCATCTTATAATCACAAGCTCCACTGTCATTTGATGAGTGCAAAAATAACGATATGGCTTTCTAAGGCTGCATTTTGAGTTGTTTTTTTTTTCAATTCCCCTAGCTAAGAGCTCTCCTGTCGAGTGCACAACGGAGCAGGTGCCAGTTCCGGAAATTGACAAGTAAAATGGCAAAAGTGAAGTAAAATGGCAAAAGTGAAGTAAAATGGCAAAAGTGAAGTGAAAAAGCAAGAAAATTGGCAAAATCGAAGTTGAAATCATAAAAATAAAAAGTCGCTTTTGCCATTTTACTTCTCAATTCACTTCGCTTTTGCCATTTTACTTCTCACTTCTCCACTTGCGCCCCAGTGCGACCGTTTTTGCCTAAGTGCAACGAATCCAAGTCATATATTTGTGTTATCCAATATGCGGGCGTAACGTTTGCCCGGCATAATGGCGATGTAGAATAAGACGAGACGAAAACGCGAATGCGCTCAATATGCTAGGGCCCAAGTCACATTGGGAACAAACGACGCGCGCGCACGCACCAATAAGTGTTGCTTTTGGTTCACATACATAGCAGTGCAGTGCGGCAGCCGAATGTCGGCACATCAGCGCAGGGGCGACTACTGGGGGCAGTCCCAGACCCTGTAAAATGTCATGCAAAGTGTCAAAAGTCATGTAAAATTCCCTGCAAAATGGCAACTCGGTTGCCATTTTGCAGGGCATTTTACATGACTTTTGACACTTTGTATGACATTGTACAGGGTCTGGGACTGGCATCTGGTCCACGATCGCAGTCTATGGCAGTCCTATTGGCTATTCTCCAGGGCATTTTACATGATTTTTCACACTTTACATGACATTTGACATTTTACAGGGCACTTTACAGTGTCTGGGATAGGCACCAGGACGCGCGGCGGCAAGTGGGCGACAAACGCCATCGCCAAAGCGGCGCGGCGCTGTCGCTGCGACCGCAACGGCATGTGCACATCTTTCAGCCGCGACGCGCTCCAGTCGGCCTGCTAATGAGTAGAAATAGTTGGTGCACGCTGCTACGCCGTTCCAAACACGCCGCTTCACCGGTGAAACGACCTCAAAATAAAATACCGTCGGATAAGCTTTATGAGCTTCCTGAAGCTTCCTGTGCAGGATAAAAGAAGACAGTAACTGTTACTGGTGCGCGAGATATACATATTTTACGTGATGCAGCAATGATTTGCTAACATTTAACTGATTAAAAACTAATTAAGCATGCATTAGTCAAAGTCGAAGAAAATTCGACGGCACATGTTGACGCAACCAGCTTCTATTGTCACATTTTTGTGAATGGGTACCTAATTACAATTGCAAATGAGTCATTGAAAGTAAATGAGTGACTTTTCCACAGCTGTATGATAATGATATACACATAATGTGTTGGCCTCATCAAGATCAACTGCGGCATTTTCCGCGGCGACCTTTTTGTCCAATTTGGCCTTTAAAGCAGAGTTGCGAAAGCGTATTTACGCTAACCAGAACTACCCGGGTAAATGGGTATTTATACTTAAGCTTACGCTTACGCTTTGTAAAATACCCATACGCTTTATTACGCTTTCCCGGCCGAATTACCCGGATACTAAATGCGTAAAATCCTTTTCACACGGTCAGTGTTACGCTTTTGAAAAGCATAAAACTACAAAAAATGGATGAGCACGTGTACCAAAAAATGACTGCCTTTGTGCAGTAACCAGAGTTGGAAAAACGTATTTACGTTTACTTGAAATACCCGGTTATTCGGGTATTTATACTTACATTTACGTTTACGTTTTCCAAAATACCATTACGTTTTGTTACGTTTTCCTGACCAAAATACCCGGGTACTAAGGAAAACGTAAAAATCGTATGGAAAATAGAAAAACTGCTATATATTTCAAATATGTTCATGCACCAGGAAGAAAAGTTTACTTCTATGATAACGCTAGGGGGTACGATAAAGTTGGGTGGCTGGAATTTCATACTTTGGTAATGAAATGTTCTGGCTATATTTTGATACAAAAATCAGCCCCCTCCCACCGCTAGCACATCGTCATCACAAATTGCAATTATAAACACACAAAAGTTGCCCATGCAGGAACCTTATGCGCGGGGTGTATTAGATTCCACTCACCATGTACTTGACAATGAATAAATACTTCACATTATTCATAATGTTCATCAAGTTGTAAAAATAGGTGAGGTTTTTTCACACGCTCTGATGATGGGAGTGCTTCAAAATATTTTTACGTTTACGTTTTTTTACGTTTACCCGGGTACTTTCAAAGTATTTTACGCTTTTAGTATCAATACTTCAAATTGAGAAAAGGTATTTACGTTTACGTTTACGTTTTACAAAAATACCAGTATTTGTACAACTCTGGCAGTAACACACAGAAAATAGTGGCACATGTACAAATTATGTCAAAATATGAAAGTCTAGTGAAAAGGCGGCCCAGTGAAAATTGTGTCACCTAGCAATATCATGGCTTCAGATTAGGGTATTTTGGAGTGAAAATAGATTACGACGACTATGTTTTCGCCGTCGACAGCACTAAGTCTCAAATTTTTATGCTTACGCTTTATTTTACGCTTTCCTAGATATTTAAAAAGTACCTTAAGCTTTAGTATCCATACTCATTATTTTTAATGAGTGTATTACGTTTACGCTTACGCTTTCCAAAAAATACTGGTATTTTAACAACTCTGCTTTAAAGAATGTCATCACATGGGAGTGTAGTCATTCTAACATACCGTATTACCTCGAAATACCCCCAGGGGGTTTATTATTTCGTCAGCAAAATTTGAGGGGGGGGAATAATTCGAGGGGGGGGGGGGGTTTATTCGAGGGGGGGGGGCTCTATTATTTCGCCAGAAATTATCGGAAATTCCCCATACGCAGACGTAGAAAAATCGAACAATCACATAGATTTACCGTAAATCCTCGAATAAGTCCCCCCTCGAATAACTCCCCCCCTCGAATAACCCCCCCTGTAAACTGACCGAGGAAAAAATAACTCCCCCCCTCGAATAACTCCCCCCTCTTTTATGGGTGGGAACGAAGTCCACGTATAATAAACGTATGTATGTATATACCGTATTACCTCGAATTATCCCCCCCCTTGAATTAACCCCCCCCTCGAATTAACCCCCCCTCAAAATCGGCTGGGGAAATAATAAACCCCCCCCTCGAAATACCCCCCCCCCTTCGGAATGATGTACGTCATGTACATAATAAATATGCCATGTATGCAATGTACATGATGTATATTACTGTTTATTTGTATTGCAGCTACACATGGACATGTTTGTGTAGCTAATCTACGTTTTTATGTCCAAATATATCTTGTTTGGACACATTTATTACCTGTTTTGGGCATGCAAATGCCTACTATTTACTACGATCCTTACGAAAATTTCTGGCGAAATAATAAGACCCCCCCTCGAATAAACCCCCCCCTCGAATTAACCCCCCCTCAAATTTTGCTGGCGAAATAATAAACCCCCATGGGGGTATTTCGAGGTAATACGGTAATCATTAAAAGCATTCATTATTTTGCAGTTTATGCACACTAGCATTGATTTTATTGCATGAATTACGGGATTTCTATTCTGGCTCACACGTTTATGCAGCCTACTTAACCCCATTCAGATGATATACTGATCAAGTATTTTACTCAATATTCCGACGAAGAAATAACTCTCCCCCTCGAATAACTCCCCCCCTCGAATAAGTCCCCCCTCAAAAAATTCTGAGGAAAAAATAACTCCCCCGGGGACTTATTCGAGGATTTACGGTATATGTGTTTATAGGCATATACTACTGTATATACACAAAAATCCTTACCTAACATCACTTAATCATCAGTTTTCACGTGTGTTCTGCATTGTACAGATCACAAACTGCGGTATTTGTCATGTACGTTCACCTTACACTCAATTTTAGGGGGGGGTATTTCGAGGGGGGGGGGGGTTATTATTTCCTCAGCCGAAATTTAGGGGGGGGGGTATTTCGAGGGGGGGTTAATTCAAGGGGGGATAATTCGAGGTAATACGGTATTGTCTACTGTCACATAATGTGGAATCTCACATACCCAGAGGTATCTCGCATGCCTTGGAAGTGAATATCACATATCTGGAAAATGAATCTCGCATGCCTATGCCCAAAACGTGAATTTCACATGCCCAGCCCACGCAAATCCCATCTCAAGGCATCTGCAATGCAGCATTTTGTTGCAACTGTGTATGACTTCATTAGATGCAAGCAATAAGAGCACACACATATTTATGTACACACAATAGTATATCAGTAAGTACACAACAAACATTCAATCAAAGGAAAAAGTTGAGATCAAGTTCAATGTAAAAATTCAAGTGCAACAAACATTCAATGTAAAAATGCAAAAATGCAAATAACAAGTAAATTTTGGCTATTTACACCGGCAAAAAATAATTTTTTTCAAAAATGAATAATTGGCATGTATGGGTTGTTTGCATGTTAATTAGGTGAATTATCACCAAATTAGCATGCACAAAATTTTTGCGAGACATTGACATACGCTGATGCATATTTTTTTGGGGGGTGTATAGTTTTTTTCAATTTGTCTCAAATGTGGCATGTGTGTACTCCTTCGTTTACTGAGTACACATGCCAAAATTCAGACAAATCGAAAAAACTATACACCCCCAAAAATTTTTTTGCATCAGCGTATGTCACCGTCTCGCAAAAATTTTGTGCATGCTAATTTGGTGATAATTCACCTAATTAACATGCAAACAACCCATACACGCCAATTATTCATTTTTGAAAAAAATTAATTTGTGCCGGGTCCCGGTCCCCGGCCGGGACCTGTGTAAATAGCCGTAAATTTTTAACAAAAAAGTTATATAGGTATGTCCAAATATCGCAACTCAACAAAAAACCTTTAAAATATTTATGATGCAAATAGATATTTCCTTAAAAATTTTGCAGAGCAAGTTAGAGATTTCATTAAAAATTTAAAAACTCGTTGCTGTTATAATGTTTACCATATATACTTGCATTGAACTTTTCTGTTAAAAATTCAGTTGTTTTTTTGCATTTTTACATTGAATGTTTGTTGTACTAAAACTTGTTCTCAACATTTTTCGTGTGTTGTGTACTTACTTACTGATATACTAATATGTGTGTGTGTGCTTTTTGCTTGCATCTAATGAAATCATAAAAAGTTACAACAAAACGCTGCATCGCAGATGCTCTGAGATGGGATTAGCATGGGCTGGGCATGTGAAATTCATCTTCCGGGCATGTTAGATTCACTTTCCGGGCATGTGAGATTCACGTTCGGGCATGTGACATTCCACATTATGTTAGAGTCACATAGCGGCATGTGAAATTCCACAATATGTGACATCAGACAATAATATGTTAAAGTAGAATCACCCATCACGTGGTAATGCCAAATACCGTATTTGCTTGAATAGTCCCTCTGGGGAATTATTATTTGGTCAGACATTTTTGAGGGGGGAACTATTCGCGGGGGGAATTATTCAAGGGGGGGAATTATTATTTCGTCAAAATTTCCAAGCATGTTTCCATGAACACATTTCATGAAAAAAGCCTTATAAACACAATAACGTGCCATTTTTGTTAAAATTAGGTCTAACAATTTAATCAAATCTTTATAGGGGGGGATTATTCGAGGGGGGAATTATTATTTCCTCACTCGTCTAACAGGGAAGATTATTCGAGGGGGGAATTATTATTTCCTCACTCGTCTAACAGGGAGGATTATTCGAGGGGGGGATTATTCAATTCATTATTAATATTCATTCATTTCAAAGACAAAAATCCTTCGGCTACTAAATCCCGGTCCGTTTTGTTTTTCTTTCGTTTCACCATGACGGATACTTAAGTGGCCGTGCCACGTTCATAGTTAACGATGTTCGAATTTCATAGCAATTTGTGAATTAGTATACGCATTTTACGAGGCGACGTATTGACGAATGTTATAGGGAATACGCTCGAATGATCACTTTACTTTTATGCATCGGAAATTGTACGGTTCAGATTACATTACCTTTAATTTATTTGTACTTAAAGTAAAACTTACATAACCTTTTGTGCATTTCATGGAAGCTGATATTTTATCATGAAGCAATCTCACAAAGTATATATCCTTGAAAACAACTTATCCCTTGAATAACTTTCCCGAATGGGCAGATTTCTTAATGTAAATTTATTTCTTAATGTAAATCTTGATTTTAAATTTTAATTTTAATTTTAGATGTTGTCGGAGTCGCTGAAAGCGACTGCAAACAAGCGCAATCGGAAATTAGGAAAACTCTGTTTCTGACCCATTTTCATTCCATTTGTTGCTAATCTGCAGTCTTAGCTACCTACCCAGTTTATATATGAAAAAGCGTTATAGTGATAGAATACTTTGGCTAAAAATAAATATTTTTTTAATTCGGTTGCAAACCGTTGATTGACTACCTCTGTCAAAGTTGTTGCACTGAGAAGTAACTCCTCAGGGGACATTACAAAGATGTGCCAAAGATAATATAATAATGATTGTTTCAAATGTCCTCTATTTGTTTTTCCAACATAAGTTCGCTCTTTCCTTTAATTAAAAATTACATTTTTGTTACCAATGGTGGTGGGGCGGTGGGAATATACAAGTAATTATCTAGCTATGCCAAACCATGAGCACCTAGGTTAAATGTATCGCAAAGGAAACTTATAGAAGCAGCTTATACTTTTATTATACTGTGCAACATTGAGATTTAGCTCTGAAACGAAGAATATCAAAAAATTTCATCCCAATTTTTCATGGTAGCATGAGCTTAGGCAAGTGTAGATTCTTTGAGACAGCTCACGCTGCGATGAAAAATCGGGTGAAATTCATACACTACGTCTTTTCAGAGCTCAATGAATGTTGCACAACAAATGATATACTTCTTTTCAGAGCTCAATTTCAATGTACATATAGTACGGTAATTATATAGGTATTCCTTTTCTACATTCAAAGGCAGCCTTTTCTACATTCTAAGTAAACATGTCAGCAATTTATACCTACAGTGTCACTTTATTGGATTTAGCCATTTTTATAGGATAATCTTCTTTTTGGGGGCCACAGGCCCAAATGAGATTATCCTTAGTTTCTGCAATTATGAAAATGCCATATTTCACACCAAATGGGCACCATTGACTGCACACATTAAAATACAATTTACCACATCTCATCTGAATTAAAACAAACAAACAAGAATTTGATTTTTTGACAGCACCACTCCATAAGAATGGTGCCATTTTGGAGTCAATGATACCACTCCATAAAAATGGTGCTATTTTGGAGTTTAAGCACCACTCCATGGCGCCATTTTAAAGAAATACATATTGCTCTGTTTTAGCTTTTTTCACCAAGTTTTTAGAAGTCAAATGTGTCAAGTGTCATGAGAATACGTTTCACATGACATTTCACAGGATGCTACTCTGTTAACACCCCCAGAATACAGTTTGAGGCAGCTCCCAAGCCGAAGTGATACTTGACTATTTACTAACATATTTACTATTGAGCATACTTATTGAAACTTAAATACCTATTTTCTCACAAGTATCGACACGAGACATTAGCCGCTAGCAAAATGGCGGCAGTAGCATGCAAGCGCAGCAACGCTGGACAGGGCCAAGCGGGTGCACCCAATCCACCCGGACCCCAGGTGCCAGTCCCAGACCCTGTAAAATACCCTGGAAAATGTCAAATGTCATGTAAAGTGTCAAAAGTCATGTAAAACGGCATACGTTTGCCATTTTACCGGGCAATTTACAGGGGCTAGGACTGCCTCCAGGGGGGTGCCGCTCCGGGCGCCGCTTTTGTGCCCGGCAAACACTTTAGATTGGTGCTGCTGGGCTCGAGTGCAACAGGAAAGACCGCCATTGTCAAGTGGGCACAATTTGAGTTGAATTGAAAAATTTAAATTTAAATTGAAAAAACGGACAAAAATAGACACACACAAAAATTCAAATTGTAATCATGTTTTAAGGTTACTTGTAACTTCTATTTATTGCCCACCAATTATGACTGTATATCTATCGCCTGTCACTTTCATTGTCGCTGCTGGCAACGACGATGACTTTGGCTAGAGGCAAATATAACTTTCTCAGACCAATCGCAATTTACATACAATCCAGGACCCAAATTCAACTCCGATAACCACAATATGCAGTTCCAATGCCTACACATTTGCACAGGCGTTTCTTATTCGACACGTTCACCGAACGGCACCAGCCCACCATCGAGGACTTCCACCGGCGCGTGTACAAAGTGCGCAACGACCGGTACTACCTGGTGCGAAATTTAATCAGCCCCAAACGTTGTTTTTTTGAGCTGCCAGATGCCGACATCAGTTGTAGCCTGAGCTATAGGGTGGCAGATGGCCTTGGGCCTTGGGGTAAACGGTGAGGTACGGTAAAAAAAATTATTTTGCGGTAAACGGTACGGTACGGTCAATTTCGGAGAATGCGGTTCGCTGTACCGTACGATAAAGTTCTAAAAGTGCAGTAAACAGCACTCTATGGTAAATCTTTTCCAAAATTGAGGTACGGTACGGTAAGGTGCCGTAACTACTGCAAGCCTAATAAGCTCCACACACGAAATCTGGCAGCCCGACAAAATCTCGGGCTAATTAACTTTCACGCCCGGACGTGATCGACACGGCGGGCACGGTGGCGCACCCGGCGGCTAGGTGCCACTCCCAGACCCTGTAAAATGCCCTGTAAAATGTCAAATGTCATGCAAAGTGTCAAAAGTTATGGAAAATGCCCTGCAAAAGTGGCAAACGCACGTTTGCCATTTTCCAGGGCATTTTACATGACATTTGACACTTTGCATGACATTTGACATTTTACAGGGCATTTTACAGTGTCTGGGAGTGCCCCAGACGGATACTTTTGCTCACCGGCGATTTGTTTCTCATCGTTTGCAGTCCGGATTTTCCGGCAAGCGTGCGCACAGCCTTTGCAACTAGAGCGGAGATCCTTCAGCTGAGACGATTGACGCAGGGGGCGGGAGGACAGGTGCTGCAAGTTTCTAGGAGTTTGAGCAATGAATTATGTTGACCCGACACGTTTTCTGGGCGTTTTGATTGATGATATCAGAAATTTTGTGAATTTTGATTCAACAAATAGCCTTATTTTATTAATTGGCTTGGCCAAAACATGTCGGTTCAGTGAAACGTCTTGCCAGCAGCCAGGCATTTCTTCCAGTTTGGTATAGGTATACATAAACAAATACCAAAAAAATCAAGTGAGAAACAAACTAGGAATGTTCGTCAATAAACAACTTTTTTATGGGGTGAATTTGTAACTGCTGTCTTTTTAAATACCGTTTTTTTTTTGTCTGCCCCTAGCTGCAGCAGATGAAAAACCTTCAACCAACCCTTCTCACCCCCCAGCGCTCAGCCAGTTCCAGTGCTTTGCTCACCACCACCACTGACTTGACTAAGAGCAACACATTGTTGCCCATCTCCGGCGACATGTCCGGCACAGTCAGCGACGCGGAACTCACCCCCGGCGGCAAATTGGCCCCGGCCAATAGCCGCAAGAAGATCAGGGGCCAGTCCCAGACCCTGTAAAATGTTCTGTAAAATGTCAAATGTCACGCAGTCAACAGTCATGGGAAATGCCCTGCAAACGAGTTGGCATTTTCCAGGGCACTTTACATGACTTTTGACATTTGACTTTTTGCAGGACATTTTACAGGGTCTGGGATTGGTAGCAGAAAGTCGTTGTATAGGCCGGCCGGATTGAGAAATAAACCCGTGAATAGAAATCAATTGCCGGTTGTGATTGTTTGTAATAAGGCCGACCTGCCGGCGAGCAAGTGCCAAATTAGTATGGAAGAGATTGAGGTGAGTTTATGATGGAATTATTGGGAGGGATGTAGGTGTGGAAATGAGATGGTAAGGATGGTTTTCTTCAAATTCTGTTCATTTCTGTCTATTCATAATCATAAGCATGAAAAACGTCTTGAAGTGAACGCCCCGTCCAAAAAAAATTTTTTCAGCCATGTATACAATGGTCCAGCGTATACTAGATCTCCACAACAATTTTAAAAAATTGGACTCTAAAAAAGCTCGAACTCGTTTAAGTTCACAATAATTAAGTGGCTGTCAACCAGTGTCGGAGATGATAAAATAACTCAGAGCCTGTGCCGCTACTCATCTAAACTCATTACCCATCTAGGTGAATAATGGGCTTAGTGGGATAACAGGGCGGGTCAGAAACAAAAACTTACAAGAACCACCCCGCACACTTATTTTACCTACACATTTAAATGCAGGAAGCAGCGACCGCGGCAGGGCAAGGCACCGACCCGCCGCTGTACAAGTGCTCCGCGGCCAGGGGCAGGGCAGAGATACTGCAAATACTCAGCGAGCTGTTCGCGCTTGGCAAGATGCCAAGATGCATGATGCCGCACACCGCCGTCAAGGTGCGAAATTGTGTAGAAATTTAGCCTGCGATTTGATTCAATGGTAAAAATGGAGAACATTCCGAATGCAGGTGACACACACGATCGGCGCCGAGCAGCGCCCAGTGACTAGAAATGCCAGGGGCACTCCCAGACTTTGTTAAAAGCCATGTAAAATGTCAAATGTCATGCAAAGTGTCAAAAGTCATGGAAAATGTCATGCAAAATGGCAAACGTTTGCCATTTTGCATGGCATTTTCCATGACTTTTGACACTTTGCATGACATTTGACATTTTACAGGGCTTTTCACAGGGTCTGCGAGTGGCACCAGGGCAAAGTCGTGCCTGACACCGAGCGAAGTGAGTTTCCAGGGTCATGTTTTTTTACATATTCCAGTGGCAGACATCAATTGAATTTTACGTTAACTTGCGTTAACCTCACACAGATAAAAAATGGGCGAGCTGTTGAGAAGGCCAAAGATGGCTCAGTTAAAGAAACAATGCGCCGGTTTAGGCCTAGACTGACCAGTTTGCATGACATGGCCGACGAAATTTACATCGATAAGGAGGTTCGGTTTCGAGCGCTTTCACGGTCCAAACGAAAATTGCAGGAAAAAACCGTATTAACTCGAAAAATTCCTCCCTGTTACACGAGTGAGGAAAAAATGATTCCCTCTCGAATAACCCCCCCTTAAATAACCACCCCCCCTGTTAGACGAGTGATGAGGAAAAATGATTCCCTCTCGAATCCCTAATTCCCCCTTAAGGCATATGATATTATACTGTTTGTTATGTCAAATTAAAAAAAGCATGTTTTTGTGCTGGCATATTTTGCGGAATGGATAGATAGGAACATGCTTGAAAATTTTGAAGAAAAAATAATTCCCGCCCCCTTGTATAAATCCCCCCTCAAAAAGTCTGACAAAAAAAAAGAGTAAATACGGTATAAAAACGCAGGCCAGACGTCCCAGTTTGCGCAGCGAGTTGCTAATAGCCAATCAAAAGGGCGGCATGAACTGGCGGCTGAAAAGCCTGGAAAAAAACACCCGACCCACGTCGCTGCATCCGAGCACAGCGCAAGTGGACTCCATTTCCAATGTGCCGGCCACCGCTGAGGGGGTTACGCAGATTGCGAACTCTTGCAAACTGATGTGATTGCGGCATTGCGATTGTGATTGTATTCATGACATGAGTCAGTTCACGAATGAATGGCACTACGCACACTGAGTGTCAACTGGTTTTCATGTCAATTCAGATACCATAGTTGACGGGTCGCAGGACAAGTTTCAAATGCATATGTGGCAATGCTGAAAAGGAATTGATTCTTTGAACATTTGAAAATCGTTCAGTCACTCATCAACTAAAATCTGAATCGAAACCAGTCCGCCCAGTTGACACCCGATGTCATTGTCAACTAGTGTGTGCGATCAATCAATGACATGGGTCAGCAAATACTTTTTATATCTGAATACCATATTTTGGCTTCGTAAACATGCGATACAGAGTTGTTAAAAGTACCGAACTTTTTCAAAGTATACGTAAACGTAAAGTATTTATTTTTTACTCACCCCCTGAGTACAGAAAACGTAAATTTTTACTCATGAGTAAACGTGAGTAAACGTACTTTTCCCCGCATAAAACTTAAACGTGAGTACTTTTGAGAAATGTGACCAAAATTTTCGAGAAATGTAGCTCAAAATCACTCATTTTCATAACTTTTTGCCTATTTTACGCATATTTTGACTATATATTTGGTTCTATATGCATTTTCGACTAGTTTCCCATATTTTTTAGCACATTTTCTCCTTTTTCCCTTTTATGCCTTTAAAAATCTATATAAAAGACGAGAAATACGTTTTCTGTACCGAGTACTTTCAAAAAGTATACGTAAAAGCGAGTACCAGAACTTTTTTCGGAGGAAACGTAAGCGTATTTACTCTATACTCGAGTATACGTATTTATCGAGTAAAAGTAAAAACGTTTGAACAATTATGAATAGTGATATAGCCTAGGCACTTATTTCACTGGTTCTATGGATAGGATTTCTGTATCAATCAGAACGCTGAATCAATGAAAACGCTTCCATACCAATCGAGAAAATGTTATTTGGTTCTTCCGTTCATAGTTCATTAATTCGTGTACAAACTCGTTTACACGATTGTCATGATAGGTGATAGGTATGAACTTAAAATTAAAAAATACCGTATTACCTCGAATTATCCCCCCCTCAAATTTTGCTGGCGAAATAATAAACCCCCATGGGGGTATTTCGAGGTAATACGGTAGTCAAAAGTCTTCACTTAGGTAAATATCGCACGCGCACCCGTTTACCATGTGATTGATGGAAAACGAATCCTAAAGATTGAATATCTATTATTTTGCATTGTATTTACCTATGCCTGTAT